>JAJHZJ010000441.1:3992588-5192588 GCA_023548195.1 Bettongia penicillata ogilbyi
TGGACACTCAGCGTCCGGACGCGGACAGTCTACTGACGTCAGCTCAAGGGAAAGACAGGAGTCAGGCAGGAGACAGGAACACGATTCTCCAAGACACACTGGATCAGGTCAGAGACAATCCAGTGGTGCTAGGAGTGGAGAAAGGCAGAGGACTGACAGTCGGCAACAACGTGATGCTTCTAGACATTCAGGGTCTGGACAAGGACATTCCACAGATGCTACTTCAAGGGAAAGAGAGAGAACAGGCAGTAGACAGGAACACGATTCTGCTAGACAGCCTGAGTCTGGGCAAAGACAGTCCACTGATGCTAGTAGGGGACGTAGGCAAGGATCCAGTAGGGAACAGGAAAGAGACTCGTCTGGACACTCAGTGTCCGGACGCGGAGAATCTCCTGATGTTCGGTCAAGGGAAGGACAGGGGTCAGGCAGGAGACAGGTTCATGATTCTTCCAGCCACTCGGCATCGAGGCAAAGACAATCCAGTGATGCCAGTGGTGTAGGCAGTGACAGCTCTCATAGGAGACAGGAACATGATTCCTCCAGACACTCTGAGTCTGGGCAAAGACAGTCCACTGATGCTAGTAGGGGACGTAGGCATGGATCCAGTAGAACACAGGAAAGAGACTCGTCTGGACACTCAGCGTCCGGACGCGGACAGTCTACTGACGTCAGCTCAAGGGAAAGACAGGAGTCAGGCAGGAGACAGGAACACGATTCTCCAAGACACACTGGATCAGGTCAGAGACAATCCAGTGGTGCTAGGAGTGGAGAAAGGCAGAGGTCTGACATTTGGCAACAACGTGATGCTTCTAGACATTCAGGGTCTGGACAAGGACATTCCACAGATTCTACTTCAAGGGGAAGAGAGAGAACAGGCGGTAGACAGGAACAAGAATCTGCCAGACAGCCTGAGTCTGGGCAAAGACAGTCCACTGATGCTAGTAGGGGACGTAGGCATGGATCCAGTAGAACACAGGAAAGAGACTCGTCTGGACACTCAGCGTCCGGACGCGGACAGTCTACTGACGTCAGCTCAAGGGAAAGACAGGAGTCAGGCAGGAGACAGGAACACGATTCTCCAAGACACACTGGATCAGGTCAGAGACAATCCAGTGGTGCTAGGAGTGGAGAAAGGCAGAGGACTGACAGTCGGCAACAACGTGATGCTTCTAGACATTCAGGGTCTGGACAAGGACATTCCACAGATTCTACTTCAAGGGGAAGAGAGAGAACAGGCAGTAGACAGGAACACGATTCTGCTAGACAGCCTGAGTCTGGGCAAAGACAGTCCACTGATGCTAGTAGGGGACGTAGGCAAGGATCCAGTAGGGCACAGGAAAGAGACTCGTCTGGACACTCAGTGTCCGGACGCGGAGAATCTCCTGATGTTCGGTCAAGGGAAGGACAGGGGTCAGGCAGGAGACAGGTTCATGATTCTTCCAGCCACTCGGCATCGAGGCAAAGACAATCCAGTGATGCCAGTGGTGTAGGCAGTGACAGCTCTCATAGGAGACAGGAACATGGTTCCTCCAGACACTCTGAGTCTGGGCAAAGACAGTCCACTGATGCTAGTAGGGGACGTAGGCATGGATCCAGTAGAACACAGGAAAGAGACTCGTCTGCACACTCAGCGTCCGGACGCGGACAGTCTACTGACGTCAGCTCAAGGGAAAGACAGGAGTCAGGCAGGAGACAGGAACACGATTCTCCAAGACACACTGGATCAGGTCAGAGGCAATCCAGTGGTGCTAGGAGTGGAGAAAGGCAGAGGACTGACAGTCGGCAACAACGTGATGCTTCTAGACATTCAGGGTCTGGACAAGGACATTCCACAGATTCTACTTCAAGGGGAAGAGAGAGAACAGGCAGTAGACAGGAACACGATTCCGCTAGACAGCCTGAGTCTGGGCAAAGACAGTCCACTGATGCTAGTAGGGGACGTAGGCATGGATCCGGTAGAACACAGGAAAGAGACTCGTCTGGACACTCAGCGTCCGGACGCGGACAGTCTACTGACGTCAGCTCAAGGGAAAGACAGGAGTCAGGCAGGAGACAGGAACACGATTCTCCAAGACACACTGGATCAGGTCAGAGACAATCCAGTGGTGCTAGGAGTGGAGAAAGGCAGAGGTCTGACATTCGGCAACAACGTGATGCTTCTAGACATTCAGGGTCTGGACAAGGACATTCCACAGATTCTACTTCAAGGGGAAGAGAGAGAACAGGCGGTAGACAGGAACAAGAATCTGCCAGACAGCCTGAGTCTGGGCAAAGACAGTCCACTGATGCTAGTAGGGGACGTAGGCATGGATCCAGTAGAACACAGGAAAGAGACTCGTCTGGACACTCAGCGTCCGGACGCGGACAGTCTACTGACGTCAGCTCAAGGGAAAGACAGGAGTCAGGCAGGAGACAGGAACACGATTCTCCAAGACACACTGGATCAGGTCAGAGACAATCCAGTGGTGCTAGGAGTGGAGAAAGGCAGAGGACTGACAGTCGGCAACAACGTGATGCTTCTAGACATTCAGGGTCTGGACAAGGACATTCCACAGATTCTACTTCAAGGGGAAGAGAGAGAACAGGCAGTAGACAGGAACACGATTCTGCTAGACAGCCTGAGTCTGGGCAAAGACAGTCCACTGATGCTAGTAGGGGACGTAGGCAAGGATCCAGTAGGGCACAGGAAAGAGACTCGTCTGGACACTCAGTGTCCGGACGCGGAGAATCTCCTGATGTTCGGTCAAGGGAAGGACAGGGGTCAGGCAGGAGACAGGTTCATGATTCTTCCACCCACTCGGCATCGAGGCAAAGACAATCCAGTGATGCCAGTGGTGTAGGCAGTGACAGCTCTCATAGGAGACAGGAACATGGTTCCTCCAGACACTCTGAGTCTGGGCAAAGACAGTCCACTGATGCTAGTAGGGGACGTAGGCATGGATCCGGTAGAACACAGGAAAGAGACTCGTCTGGACACTCAGTGTCCGGACGCGGACAGTCTACTGATGTCAGCCCAAGGGAAAGACAGGAGTCAGGCAGGAGACAGGAACACGATTCTCCAAGACACACTGGATCAGGTCAGAGACAATCCAGTGGTGCTAGGAGTGGAGAAAGGCAGAGGTCTGACAGTCGGCAACAACGTGATGCTTCTAGACATTCAGGGTCTGGACAAGGACATTCCACAGATTCTACTTCAAGGGGAAGAGAGAGAACAGGCGGTAGACAGGAACAAGAATCTGCCAGACAGCCTGAGTCTGGGCAAAGACAGTCCACTGATGCTAGTAGGGGACGTAGGCATGGATCCGGTAGAACACAGGAAAGAGACTCGGCTGGACACTCAGTGTCCGGACGCGGACAGTCTACTGATGTCACCTCAGGGGAAAGACAGGGGTCAGGCAGGACACAGGAACACGATTCTCCAAGACACACTGGATCGGGTCAGAGACAAGCCAGTGATGCTAGCAGTGGAGATAGGCAGAGGTCTGGCAGTGGACAGGAACAGGATTCTGCTAGGCATTCAGTGTCTGGGCAAAGACATTCCACAGGTTCCAGTTCAAGGGGAAGAGAGAGAACAGGCAGTAGACAGGGACAGGATTCTTCCAGACACCCCGAGTCTGGGCAAACACAGTCCACGGACGCTACTAAGGGTGGTAGGCATGGATCCGGTAGAAGACAGCAAGGAGACTCGTCTGGACACTCAGTGTCTGGACGCGGAGAATCTCCTGATGTTCGGTCAAGGGAAGGACAGGGGTCAGGCAGGAGACAGGTTCATGATTCTTCCAGCCACTCGGCATCGAGGCAAAGACAATCCAGTGATGCCGGTGGTGTAGGCAGTGACAGCTCTCATAGGAGACAGGAACATGGTTCCTCCAGGCACTCTGAGCCTGGGCAAAGACAGTCCACTGATGCTAGTAGGGGACGTAGGCATGGATCCGGTAGAACACAGGAAAGAGACTCGTCTGGACACTCAGTGTCCGGACGCGGACAGTCTACTGATGTCAGCTCAAGGGAAAGACAGGAGTCAGGCAGGAGACAGGAACACGATTCTGCAAGACACACTGGATCAGGTCAGAGACAATCCAGGGGTGCTAGGAGTGGGGAAGGGCAGAGGTCTGACAGTCGGCAACAACGTGATGCTTCTAGACATTCAGTGTCTGGGCAAGGACATTCCACAGATTCTACTTCAAGGGGTAGGGAGAGAACAGGCAATAGACAGGAACACGAATCTGCCAGACAGCCTGAGTCTGGGCAAAGACAGTCCACTGATGCTAGTAGGGGACGTAGGCATGGATCCAGTAGAACACAGGAAAGAGACTCGTCTGGACACTCAGCGTCCGGACGCGGACAGTCTACTGACGTCAGCTCAAGGGAAAGACAGGAGTCAGGCAGGAGACAGGAACACGATTCTCCAAGACACACTGGATCAGGTCAGAGACAATCCAGGGGTGCTAGGAGTGGGGAAAGGCAGAGGTCTGACAGTCGGCAACAACGTGATGCTGCTAGACATTCAGTGTCTGGAGAAGGACATTCCACAGATTCTACTTCAAGTGGAAGAGAGAGAACAGGCAGTAGACAGGAACACGATTCTGCTAGACAGCCTGAGTCTGGGCAAAGACAGTCCGCTGATGATAGTCGGAGAGGTAGGCATGGATCCAGTAGGGCACAGGAAAGAGACTCGTCTGGACACTCAGTGTCCGGACGCGGAGAATCTCCTGATGTTCGGTCAAGGGAAGGACAGGGGTCAGGCAGGAGACAGGTTCATGATTCTTCCAGCCACTCGACATCGAGGCAAAGACAATCCAGTGATGCCAGTGTTGTAGGCAGTGACAGCTCTCATAGGAGACAGGAACATGGTTCCTCCAGACACTCTGAGTCTGGGCAAAGACAGTCCACTGATGCTAGTAGGGGACGTAGGCATGGATCCGGTAGAACACAGGAAAGAGACTCGTCTGGACACTCAGTGTCCGGACGCGGACAGTCAACTGATGTCAGCTCAAGGGAAAGACAGGAGTCAGGCAGGAGACAGGAACACGATTCTGCAAGACACAGTGGATCAGGTCAGAGACAATCCAGGGGTGCTAGGAGTGGAGAAAGGCAGAGGTCTGACATTTGGCAACAACGTGATGCTTCTAGACATTCAGGGTCTGGACAAGGACATTCCACAGATTCTACTTCAAGGGGAAGAGAGAGAACAGGCGGTAGACAGGAACAAGAATCTGCCAGACAGCCTGAGTCTGGGCAAAGACAGTCCACTGATGCTAGTAGGGGACGTAGGCATGGATCCAGTAGAACACAGGAAAGAGACTCGTCTGCACACTCAGCGTCCGGACGCGGACAGTCTACTGACGTCAGCTCAAGGGAAAGACAGGAGTCAGGCAGGAGACAGGAACACGATTCTCCAAGACACACTGGATCAGGTCAGAGACAATCCAGTGGTGCTAGGAGTGGAGAAAGGCAGAGGACTGACAGTCGGCAACAACGTGATGCTTCTAGACATTCAGGGTCTGGACAAGGACATTCCACAGATTCTACTTCAAGGGGAAGAGAGAGAACAGGCGGTAGACAGGAACAAGAATCTGCCAGACAGCCTGAGTCTGGGCAAAGACAGTCCACTGATGCTAGTAGGGGACGTAGGCATGGATCCAGTAGAACACAGGAAAGAGACTCGTCTGGACACTCAGCGTCCGGACGCGGACAGTCTACTGACGTCAGCTCAAGGGAAAGACAGGAGTCAGGCAGGAGACAGGAACACGATTCTCCAAGACACACTGGATCAGGTCAGAGACAATCCAGTGGTGCTAGGAGTGGAGAAAGGCAGAGGACTGACAGTCGGCAACAACGTGATGCTTCTAGACATTCAGGGTCTGGACAAGGACATTCCACAGATTCTACTTCAAGGGGAAGAGAGAGAACAGGCAGTAGACAGGAACACGATTCTGCTAGACAGCCTGAGTCTGGGCAAAGACAGTCCACTGATGCTAGTAGGGGACGTAGGCAAGGATCCAGTAGGGCACAGGAAAGAGACTCGTCTGGACACTCAGTGTCCGGACGCGGAGAATCTCCTGATGTTCGGTCAAGGGAAGGACAGGGGTCAGGCAGGAGACAGGTTCATGATTCTTCCAGCCACTCGGCATCGAGGCAAAGACAATCCAGTGATGCCAGTGGTGTAGGCAGTGACAGCTCTCATAGGAGACAGGAACATGGTTCCTCCAGACACTCTGAGTCTGGGCAAAGACAGTCCACTGATGCTAGTAGGGGACGTAGGCATGGATCCAGTAGAACACAGGAAAGAGACTCGTCTGGACACTCAGCGTCCGGACGCGGACAGTCTACTGACGTCAGCTCAAGGGAAAGACAGGAGTCAGGCAGGAGACAGGAACACGATTCTCCAAGACACACTGGATCAGGTCAGAGGCAATCCAGTGGTGCTAGGAGTGGAGAAAGGCAGAGGACTGACAGTCGGCAACAACGTGATGCTTCTAGACATTCAGGGTCTGGACAAGGACATTCCACAGATTCTACTTCAAGGGGAAGAGAGAGAACAGGCAGTAGACAGGAACACGATTCCGCTAGACAGCCTGAGTCTGGGCAAAGACAGTCCACTGATGCTAGTAGGGGACGTAGGCATGGATCCGGTAGAACACAGGAAAGAGACTCGTCTGGACACTCAGCGTCCGGACGCGGACAGTCTACTGACGTCAGCTCAAGGGAAAGACAGGAGTCAGGCAGGAGACAGGAACACGATTCTCCAAGACACACTGGATCAGGTCAGAGACAATCCAGTGGTGCTAGGAGTGGAGAAAGGCAGAGGTCTGACATTCGGCAACAACGTGATGCTTCTAGACATTCAGGGTCTGGACAAGGACATTCCACAGATTCTACTTCAAGGGGAAGAGAGAGAACAGGCGGTAGACAGGAACAAGAATCTGCCAGACAGCCTGAGTCTGGGCAAAGACAGTCCACTGATGCTAGTAGGGGACGTAGGCATGGATCCAGTAGAACACAGGAAAGAGACTCGTCTGGACACTCAGCGTCCGGACGCGGACAGTCTACTGACGTCAGCTCAAGGGAAAGACAGGAGTCAGGCAGGAGACAGGAACACGATTCTCCAAGACACACTGGATCAGGTCAGAGACAATCCAGTGGTGCTAGGAGTGGAGAAAGGCAGAGGACTGACAGTCGGCAACAACGTGATGCTTCTAGACATTCAGGGTCTGGACAAGGACATTCCACAGATTCTACTTCAAGGGGAAGAGAGAGAACAGGCAGTAGACAGGAACACGATTCTGCTAGACAGCCTGAGTCTGGGCAAAGACAGTCCACTGATGCTAGTAGGGGACGTAGGCAAGGATCCAGTAGGGCACAGGAAAGAGACTCGTCTGGACACTCAGTGTCCGGACGCGGAGAATCTCCTGATGTTCGGTCAAGGGAAGGACAGGGGTCAGGCAGGAGACAGGTTCATGATTCTTCCAGCCACTCGGCATCGAGGCAAAGACAATCCAGTGATGCCAGTGGTGTAGGCAGTGACAGCTCTCATAGGAGACAGGAACATGGTTCCTCCAGACACTCTGAGTCTGGGCAAAGACAGTCCACTGATGCTAGTAGGGGACGTAGGCATGGATCCGGTAGAACACAGGAAAGAGACTCGTCTGGACACTCAGTGTCCGGACGCGGACAGTCTACTGATGTCAGCCCAAGGGAAAGACAGGAGTCAGGCAGGAGACAGGAACACGATTCTCCAAGACACACTGGATCAGGTCAGAGACAATCCAGTGGTGCTAGGAGTGGAGAAAGGCAGAGGTCTGACAGTCGGCAACAACGTGATGCTTCTAGACATTCAGGGTCTGGACAAGGACATTCCACAGATTCTACTTCAAGGGGAAGAGAGAGAACAGGCGGTAGACAGGAACAAGAATCTGCCAGACAGCCTGAGTCTGGGCAAAGACAGTCCACTGATGCTAGTAGGGGACGTAGGCATGGATCCGGTAGAACACAGGAAAGAGACTCGGCTGGACACTCAGTGTCCGGACGCGGACAGTCTACTGATGTCACCTCAGGGGAAAGACAGGGGTCAGGCAGGACACAGGAACACGATTCTCCAAGACACACTGGATCGGGTCAGAGACAAGCCAGTGATGCTAGCAGTGGAGATAGGCAGAGGTCTGGCAGTGGACAGGAACAGGATTCTGCTAGGCATTCAGTGTCTGGGCAAAGACATTCCACAGGTTCCAGTTCAAGGGGAAGAGAGAGAACAGGCAGTAGACAGGGACAGGATTCTTCCAGACACCCCGAGTCTGGGCAAACACAGTCCACGGACGCTACTAAGGGTGGTAGGCATGGATCCGGTAGAAGACAGCAAGGAGACTCGTCTGGACACTCAGTGTCTGGACGCGGAGAATCTCCTCATGTTCAGTCAAGGGAAGGACAGGGGTCAGGCAGGAGACAGGAACACGATTCTCCAAGACACACTGGATCAGGTCAGAGACAATCCAGTGGTGCTAGGAGTGGAGAAAGGCAGAGGTCTGACAGTCGGCAACAACGTGATGCTTCTAGACATTCAGGGTCTGGACAAGGACATTCCACAGATTCTACTTCAAGGGGAAGAGAGAGAACAGGCAGTAGACAGGAACACGATTCTGCTAGACAGCCTGAGTCTGGGCAAAGACAGTCCACTGATGCTAGTAGGGGACGTAGGCATGGATCCGGTAGAACACAGGAAAGAGACTCGTCTGGACACTCAGCGTCCGGACGCGGACAGTCTACTGACGTCAGCTCAAGGGAAAGACAGGAGTCAGGCAGGAGACAGGAACACGATTCTGCAAGACACACTGGATCTGGTCAGAGACAATCCAATGGTGCTAGGAGTGGAGAAGGGCAGAGGTCTGACAGTCGGGAACAACGTGATGCTTCTAGACACTCAGTGTCTGGACAAGGACATTCCACAGATTCTACTTCAAGGGGAAGAGAGAGAACAGGCGGTAGACAGGAACAAGAATCTGCCAGACAGCCTGAGTCTGGGCAAAGACAGTCCACTGATGCTAGTAGGGGACGTAGGCATGGATCCGGTAGAACACAGGAAAGAGACTCGTCTGGACACTCAGTGTCCGGACGCGGACAGTCTACTGATGTCAGCTCAAGGGAAAGACAGGAGTCAGGCAGGAGACAGGAACACGATTCTGCAAGACACAGTGGATCAGGTCAGAGACAATCCAGGGGTGCCAGGAGTGGGGAAAGGCAGAGGTCTGACAGTCAGCAACAACGTGATGCTTCTAGACACTCAGTGTCTGGACAAAGACATTCCACAGATTCTACTTCAAGGGGTAGAGAGAGAACAGGCAATAGACAGGATCACGAATCTGCCAGACAGCCTGAGTCTGGGCAAAGACAGTCCACTGATGCTAGTAGGGCACGTAGGCATGGATCCGGTAGAACACAGGAAAGAGACTCGTCTGGACACTCAGCGTCCGGACGCGGACAGTCTACTGATGTCAGCTCAAGGGAAAGACAGGAGTCAGGCAGGAGACAGGAACACGATTCTGCAAGACACACTGGATCAGGTCAAAGACAATCCAGTGGTGCTAGGAGTGGAGAAAGGCAGAGGTCTGAGAGTCGGCAACAACGTGATGCCTCCAGACATTCAGTGTCTGGACAAGGACATTCCACAGATTCTACTTCAAGGGGTAGGGAGAGAACAGGCAATAGACAGGAACACGAATCTGCCAGACAGCCTGAGTCTGGGCAAAGACAGTCCACTGATGCTAGTAGGGCACGTAGGCATGGATCCGGTAGAACACAGGAAAGAGACTCATCTGGACACTCAGCGTCCGGACGCGGACAGTCTACTGATGTCAGCTCAAGGGAAAGACAGGAGTCAGGCAGGAGACAGGAACACGATTCTGCAAGACACACTGGATCAGGTCAAAGACAATCCAGTGGTGCTAGGAGTGGGGAAAGGCAGAGGTCTGAGAGTCGGCAACAACGTGATGCCTCCAGACATTCAGTGTCTGGACAAGGACATTCCACAGATTCTACTTCAAGGGGAAGAGAGAGAACAGGCAGTAGACAGGAGCACGATTCTGCCAGACAACCTGATTCTGGGCAAAGACAGTCTACTGATGCTAGTAGGGGACGTAGGCATGGATCCGGTAGAACACAGGAAAGAGACTCGTCTGGACACTCAGTGTCCGGACGCGGAGAATCTCCTGATGTTCGGTCAAGGGAAGGACAGGGGTCAGGCAGGAGACAGGTTCATGATTCTTCCAGCCACTCGGCATCGAGGCAAAGACAATCCAGTGATGCCAGTGGTGTAGGCAGTGACAGCTCTCGTAGGAGACGGGAACATGGTTCCTCCAGACACTCTGAGTCTGGGCAAAGACAGTCCACTGATGCTAGTAGGGGACGTAGGCATGGATCCGGTAGGACACAGGAAAGAGACTCGTCTGGACACTCAGTATCTGGTCGCAGCACAGCAAACGCGCAGTCCCATGACAGTCATCGCGCCTCTCTTTCTTCTCAGGGGCACTCAGTGAATAATCGACAGTCAAGGCATGATTCAGGTTACAGGTGGAAGCATGGTAGCTATGGTAGTGCAGAATATGATTATGGCCGTACTGGCTATGGACACTCTGCTCATAGCGATTTTAGTAGTCAACCTTCTAGTCCTCTGTGGTCTGAACACGTGACTCTCAGTCCTTTTTCTCTACATGAACATTCGTTTTTAAGATATGATTATACTGATTCTGACACAAATACAGGAACTCATGGGTCCTCCGTGGTAAGTGAAGAATGGTCTGTTGATAATAGGCATCCCTTTAAGCCCAGCACGACTAAAAGGCAGATTTCAAGCTCTAGCCACTCCAATGATGAGGAAGAACTATCATGGAGCAGGCAATCAGTGTCCTCTGCTGAACAGTCTAGATCTGGTCATCGGCAGTCAACATCAACCAACAGACACTTGCAATCTAGAATAAGCATGATGGAAAGAAGAGGATCCACACCTGGGCAGTCCAGAAATAGCCCAACCAGAACTCCAGGAAGACAAGAACCAAATCATCACCAGTCAAGGGATAGTCCTATTGAGGGTAGAGAAAAGCCAGGATATGGTCAAAGACAGTCAAGGGCAAGCCATAGACAGTCAGATGATGCTTGGCATCACTCTAGGACAAGAACAACGAGAAGAGATGGATCCAGCGATTCCCAGTCAAGTGATAGCCTTAGGCAGTTAGGTTCCAGGTATAGACAGACCAGTCATGAGCAATATAATGCCAGATTTGCCCATTCTGAATATGGGTATGATAGCACAGAATACATCACACACAATAATCCCAGATCCAATTCAAACCATTCTACTGATAGCTCTGACCAGATAGGAACAAGAGAGCATGGGCGTAGAAATCCACTGGGTAGCAGAGTCACAGAGAATACTAAACAAAATAGGTCCGAATCCAGCTCCAGTGCGCCAGAGGACAGTGGAACAAGCAGACAGGTTTCTCAGAGATCTGGAGTCATTGGTATAAAGGAGAGAACCTACTCAGACTCCTATTGTCCTAACAGCATCACTCCTCTCTATGAATACTTTCAGGAGCAAAGGTATAGCTATCAGTATTGAAAAGCAAACAGAAAACTAAGTAACTGAAATAGGAAATGAAAAAAATGAGAAAGAAGAAATGATGAGTCTCAGCTATACTAGTGTTTATGACATTGGCTTCTGGGAATATGGCTGTATTTTTCTTTCTTTTCACCAAATTTATACTCTGTCTTTTCTCTTTGGTGTTAGATTCTTTTTTATTAGTGTGCCCCTTGATATAGGGTTCTTTAGTTCTTGGTTAGGTAGTGGTGAGTAAAAGAGTAGAATCTGGGTGTCAATATTCAAATTTATTCGGAAGATTAAGGTACAAACTGAATGCAACTCTCAACTGAGTATTCATTTTTGGAGTTTTTTCACGACATCAGATGACTGCTATAAATGTGGATCATTTCTCTCCAAGGAGCTGCAAGTTGTGTCTTGCCCACCTGTTCGCAAAGATAAAACTGAAATCCAGCTTCAGGTGCCACATCTAATGCCATGCAAAGAAAAGGGAAACTAAGGGATAAAACTTCAGAAATTTCTTTGAAAATTTTTTATAGGCAAGCTAAAAATTAACATGGAAAACTAGTACTGTCTATGTCTCCTTCTATACCTGATACAGGCTAGTTATCTTCGAAGTATAGGGACTGAACTAATTTTTCTCAGTGGTTCAAAATGTAAACTCTAAATTAAACTTAAAAATAAAGATGCTTATTTGGAATGTGTTGTGATCTAGAAAAAAAACAAAACTAATTCAGGGATTGTAGCCTTGAGCTGTGACTTCTTCATTACACCACCTTTCTTTCTGGGTAGAAAATAAAATGCAATTAGGAGGGGGAGGGTAAATATATATGTTTCTGCTATCCTACTTATAATTGATTTTAACACCCTTGAGATTATTGATCCTCAAGGACGTTTGATTTAAAAATTAAATTTAATGAAAATAAAAATTGATGGTCAAAATTGCTGTTTGTCTCTACTCTATTCTCAGACTTCCCAAATGGGAAGGTAAGATGTTTCTTTTCTTTCTTCTGCAACCTTAGTAGAGGACACTTCCCACTGCCCCACCCAACCCCCACTAAATGATGCAGGGTCTTCTAACACAGAAGCATGAATGAAAAAAAGTTTGAAGGAGAAAGGATTCTTCCAGTTTCCATTCCCCTTCCCAACATCATCTTAACAACACCCAAAGGTCTCTTTTCAAAGCCAATTTTATTTCATGAAACAGGATTTACTGATTTTGAACTCTCCCTGTGAAAAACATTCTGGGACATTTTTCTAAAGTGAGATGGAGAAAGAAAGAGAGCAAAATAGAAGGCAATAGAAAACAGAAAATTTACTCCTGCCAGTTAGTAAAAGAGAAGTTGGGAAACTCAAAAGAGGAAAAGGATGGGATGGTGAATACAGAAGAATAGGAAACCTGGAGTTGAACAAGAAGAGGGTGCCACAGATTCATTACATTCATTGTTTGGGGAAAGGGAAGTTTACTAATGACTTGTTTACATAATTCTTACTTATAATATAGAACTGGAAGCAAAATTAGAAAGGAAAAAGGCAGGAAGGAGGAAGACAGGCAGGAAGAAAGGGAATGAATAAGCCTTTATTAAGTGCCTACTATGTGTCAAGAACCATTCTAAGTGCTTGGCAAATATATTTAACTTTCATCAGATTTGGCTTAAAGAGGGAATAACATGCACACTTAATTTTGTATGAAAATCTCTTACACTTCAGGAAAGTAGGGCAAAGGAGAAAAGCAGGAGGGTTGGCAGATGACAGAAAGGAAGCAAATAGGAGGCAGAGGTAATTAGAAGTAAATACTTTTGAGAAGGGACAGGGGCAAAAGACAGAATAGAATAAATGGGGGACAGGGTATTTATTTATCACATCATGCCTGTTATGGAAGTATTTTGCATGACTACACATTAATAACCTATATTCGAATTTCATGCCTTCCTAGTGGGGATGAGTGGGTAGGGAGGAAGGGAGAGAATTTGGAACTCAAAGTTTTTAAAACGAATGTTAAAAATTGTTTTTATATGCAACTAGGAAATAAAAGATACAACTAGGAAATAAAAATATGGAGTGTAGAAAAAAAGAAATAAGCGATTTCCGGACTTTCCTGATGAAAATATTAGAAATCAATAGAAAATTTGATCTTCTAATACAAGACTCAAGAGAGGCATAAAAAGGTAAACAGGGGTAAATAAAGGGGGAAAAACCTTTTTATTCAATATGAGCAAACCATTTACATCCCTATATAGAAAGATGATACTTGTTAATCTTTAGAATTGTATATTTATTACAATATTTAAAATGGATACACATAGATAGAGGGTGTGGGTATAAATCAACTGATGTGATGATAAAAAATCAAATTAAGGAATGAGAAGGGAGAAGAGGAAAGGAGGCAGAAAACGGTAAGTTACATCACATGAAGAGGCACAAAAACATATTATAGTAGAGGGAAAGAAGGAAGGGAAATGACTACTGTTTGAGCATTACTCTCATTGGATTATGTTCTAGGAGGGAATAACATTCTCAGTTAAGTATAGAAATCTAACCTGTATTACAGGCAGTAGGAGGTGAAAGGGTAAAGAAAAGAGAGGGCTGCTTACAAGGGAGGGAGGGAGTAGTAAGGGCAAAAGGAAAGAAAAAGGAGGGGGGATGATAGAAGGGAGGGAAGACTGAGGGAGGCAGTGGTCAAAAGTAAAACTTTTGAGGAAGGGAAGGGAGAAGGGAGCGATAAAAGCATAAATGGGGTGGGGGGAATAGGATGGAAAGAAAGACACAGAAACTAATCATAACTGTGAATGTGAATGGGATGAACTTTCCCACATGGAGGCAGATAGCAGAATGGATTAAAAACCATAATTCTACAACGTTGTTTACAAGAAACAATTTGTTGTTTACAAGAAACACACATGCTGTTTACAAGAAATACATCTGAAACAAGGGGATACACACAGGGAAAAGGGAAAAGACTGGAGTAGAATATATTATGCTTTAGCTGAATTTTAAAAAACAAAAAGGAAGGGTAGAAATTCTAATCTTAGCCAAAAAATTAGATCTAATCAAGAGATAAGGAAGGAAACTATATTCTTCTAAAAGGCATCATAGACACTGAAGTAATATTATTGCTAAACATATATGCACCAAGGGGTATAGCATCCAAATTCTTAGAGGAGAAGTTAAAGGAGTTACAGGAAGAAACAGACAGCAAAACTATACTAGTGGGGAACCTCAACTTCTCCCTCTCTGAACTCGATAAATCTAACTACATAATAAACAAGAAAGAAATTAAGGAGGCAAATAGAATTCTGGAAAAGGTAGATATGATAGGCATCTGGAGAAAACTGGATGGGGATAGAAAAGAATACACATTTTCTCAGTGGTACATGGCACATCCACAAAAATTGACCATGTGCTAGGGTATAAAAACTTCACAATCCAGTGCAGAAAGGCTGAGACAGTCAATACATTCTTTTCAGATCATGAGGGCAATAAAAATTACTTAAAGGAAAGATAGACCAAAATTAATTGGAAACTAAATAATCTAATCCTGCAGAATGTGGGTCAAACAACAATCATAAAAACAATCAATAATTTCATTCAAGAGAATGATAATGAGACAACCTATCAAAACTTATGGGATGCAGTGAAAGCAGTTCTTAGAAGAAGTTGTATATCTCTGAATGCTTATATGAAGAAAATACAGGAAGAGGAGACCAATGAATTGGGCATGCAACCAAAAAAGATACAAAAAGAAGAAAATGGAAATCCCCAATTAAATACCAAATTAGAAATACTGAAAACCAAAGGAGAGATTAATAAAATTGAAATTAAGAAAACTATTGAACTAAACAATTGTTTATTATATAGAAAACTATTGAAATAAAACTAAGAACTGGTTTCATAAAAAAAGCAATAAAGTTGATAAACCTTTGGTTAATTTGATTTAAAATAATGAAGAAGAAAACCAAATTATCAGTATCAAAAAGGAAAAGGGTGAATCCACCTCAAATGAAGAGAAAATTAAAACAACTGTATGCCCATAAATTTGACAATCACAGTGAAATGGATGGATATTTACCAAAATATAAACTACCCAGATTAACATAAGAGGAAGTAAAATACTTAAATAACCCCATCTCAGAAAAAGAAATTGAACAAGCCATCAATGAACTCCCCAGGAAAAAATCTCCAGAGTCAGATGGATTTACAAATCAATTCTGTCAAATTGTCAAAGAACAGTTAATTCCAATACTATGTAGACTATTTGGGAAAATTGGTAAAGAAGAAATCCTACCAAATTCTTTTTATGATACCAATATGATGCTGACATCTAAACCAGAAGAGTCAAAACAGAGAAAGAAAATTACACACCAATTTCCCTAATGAATACAGATGCAAAAATCTTAAATAAGATATTAGCAACTTATCATAAGAATAATACATTTTGATCAGGTAGAATTTATATTAGGAACACAGGGCTAGTTCACTATTTGGAAAACTATCAGCATAATGGATCATATCACAACAAAACTAACAAAAATCATATCAATAGATGCAGAAAAAGTTTTTGACAAAATACAGAACCTATTCCTATTGAAAACACTGGAGAGTATAGTGATAAATGGAACCTTCGTTAAAATAATAAATAGTCTCTACCTAAAACCATCAGAAAGAATTATATGTAATGGGATAAGCTAGATGCATTTGCAATAAGAACAGGGGTGAAATGAGGATGTCCATCATCACCACTGTTATTCAATATGGTACCAGAAATGTTAGCTTTAGCAATAAGAGAATATATAGAAATAGAAGGAATTAGAATAGGCAAAGAAGAAATTAAGTTATCACTCTTTGCCAACTAAATGATGATATATGGAGAGAATGCTAGAGAATCAATTAAAAAATTATGTGAAATAATAAACAACTTTAGCAAAGTTGCAGGATACAAAATCAACCTGAATAAATCATCTGCATTTCTATACATTACTAACAAAGCCCAACAGCAAGAGATAGAAAGAGAAATTCCATTTAAAGTTACTGTAGACACTCTAAAATATTTAGGAATCAACCTGACAAAAAAAAATCCAGGGACTGTATGAACATAATTACAAAACATTTTTTGCACAAATAAAGTCAGATCTAAGTAACTGGAAAAACATCAGTTGCTTGTGGGTAAGCCGAAGCTAATATAATAAAAATAACCATTCTACATAAATTAATTCACTTTTTCAGTGTCATGCCAATCAAACTGCCAAAAACTATTTTAAAGAGCTAGAAAAAATATCAGAATTCATGTGGAAGAACAAAAGGTCCAGATCATCAAGAGAAATTATTCAAAGGAATACTAGGGAAGGTGACCTAGCCATACTGGATCTTAAACTGTATTATAGAGCAGCAATCATCAAAATCTCTTGGTTCTGGCTAAGAAACAGAGGGGTAAATCAGTGGAATAGGGTTGGGTACACATAACAGTAGTCAAATACTATATCAATTTACTGTTTAATAAATCCAGGGACCCTAGCTTCCCGGGTAAGAACTCTCTGTTTGAAAAAAACTTCTGGGAAAACTCGAAAATAGTGTGTCAAAAACAGGGCATAAACCAATGCCTGATACTTATCACCAGACTAAGTTTAAATGGGTATACGATATAGGTATAAAGACTGATACTATAAGCAAATTAAGGGAGTGAAGAATAGTTTATTTGTCAGATTTATGGAGCAAAAAGGAATTTATGACTAAACAAGAGATAGAGAACATTATGAAATGCAAAATGGATAATTTTTATTACATTAAACTAAAAAGTTTTTCCACAAACAAACCCAATGCAACCAAGATTATGAGGGAAGCAGAAAACTGGGAAAGAAACTTTATGACTAGTATCTGTTATAAAGGCCTTATTTCTAAAATATATAGAGAACTGAATCAAATGTACAAGAATACAAGTCATTTCCCAATTGATAAATGGGCAAAGGATATGAACAAGCAGTCTTCAGAGGAAGAAATTGTAGCTATCTGTAGTCATATGAAAACATGCTCTGAAGATGGCGGAGTGATCAGTAATTGCTATCTCCCTCCCGTTGTTGACCTTGATGAGCCCAGAGAATACCTCTCCCGGAAAAACCCTGAAACAGTGGGAGCAGGAGAAGGGGTAAACAGACTCTTAGCCCATGAGGCTAGAAAGATCACTAAAGAGGGTTCCTCTTGCTGTGGCTGAAGTGCAGGATCAGCACTGACCCAGACAGCTGCACCTCAACAAACCAGGAGAAGATCCTGAACCCCAGAGGGGTGAAGACAGCAACTGCCAACACAAGGCCCCCAGGCATGCCTCAGCATCCCAGGGGAATTGGGAAAACACTAGCGCAGACAACTGAGTTTGTCTATGCTCTAGCTCAGCAGAGGAGACCTCTGGGGTCCAGATCACCCTTTCCTGACACTTAACGAGCTAGCTCCAGGGTAACTGCAGGAAAACCCAAAAAGATCTCACTTGACCTCTGCTTTCCAACACCCACCAGGTCAGGCATTTTAGCTTCTAACTGAAAGAACCAGAGGTCACAACACACAAAGCCTCAAGTTTTAGGCACAAGAACTGTGTGACAGAGATCTCTATGCCACAGACTCAAAGATGCACTTTGAAAGCCAGGAAAAGCGTTATTATCACAAGTAATAAGCAAAGCAGAAAAAGAAAGACCATAGCATCTTTCTATGGGGAGAAGGACCAAAACACAAATACCAAAGAAGTCAGCATTGAAACCGTACTCCCATCTGAAACTTTGGAAGCAGATATGAACTGGTCTAAAGAATAAAGAGCCTTCTTGGATGAGCTCGGGAAGGATTTTAAAACCAAAATTAGAGAAATAGAAGAAAAATTGGTCAATGACTTTAAAAATATGAAAAAAGAGGTAACAGAAGAATTTAAAAGGTAAATTGGAGAAATGGAAAAGGAAGCACAAAACCTAACTGGAGACAATATCTCCTTAAAATGAATAATTGGACAGATGGAAAAGGAGATACAAAAATTAACTGAAGAAAACAATTTGATAAAAAATAGAATTGGGCAAGTAGAAACCAACGAATTTTTGAGACATCAAGAATCAGTCAAACAAAATCTAAAGAATGAAAAGATAGAAGAAAATGCAAAATATCTAAATGGAAAAACAACTGATCTGGAAAATAGATCCAGGAGAGAAAATCTAAGGAGTATTGCTCTACCAAAAAAAAAAAAAAGCCACGATAAAAAAAAAAGAGTCTGGACACTATCATCCAGAAATCATACAGGAAAATTACCCAGAAGTCCTAGACCCAGAGGGCAAAATAGCCATCAAAAGAATCCACCATTTGCCTCCTGAAAGGGACTAACTAAAAACACCAAGGAATATCGTTGCCAAATTTCAGAACTGTCAAGTGAAGGAGAAAATACTGCAGGCAGCCAGAAAGAAATAATTCAAACATCAAGGAGTTACAGTCAGGATCACATAGGACCTTGCAGCTTCTACATTAAAAGACTGAAGGAATTTAAATATGAAATTCCATAAGGCAAAGGAGCTGGGACTATAACCAAGGATTAATTACCTAGCAAAGTTGAGCATAATATTTCAGGCAAGGAGATGGACATTCAATGAAATAAGGGGTTTCCAGACCTTCCTGATGAAAAGACCAGAACTCAATAGAAAATTTGATCTTCAAACGCAGGTCTCAAGAGAGGCATAAAAAGGGAAAAGGGGGAAAAGAACTTGTTACACAATATGGGCAAACTGTTTACATCCCTATAAGGGAAGATGATATTTGTTAATCTTGAGAGTTGTATATTTATTATGAAATGTAAAAGGGATATACATAGAGAGAGTGGATATAAATTAAATGATGTGATAACAAATGTGATTTAAGGGTGCGAAGGGATTGCAATGGGAGATGTGAAAAGGAGAAGGCAAAAAAAAAAAAACCAAACCAAATTCCATCACAGGAAGAGGCACAAAAATATATAACAGCACAGGAAAGGAGGGGAGGGAGATGAGCATTGTTTGAGAGGTACTCTCATCTGATTGTGTTCAAGGCAGGAAAAACAAACTCAGTTAAGTGTAGAAATACAACTAGCTTTACAGACAGTAGGAGAGGAAGGGGGAAAGAAAAGGGAGGGGAGTCTAAAAGGGAAGGAAGAAGTAGTAAGGGAAAAGGGGATTAAAAGGGAAGGGAGCTGAAAGAAGGGAGGGAAGACTGAGGGTGAAAAACTAAAATTCTATTGTGGAGGGGAAAGGAGAAGGGAGAATTAAAAGGATGAATGGGGAGAAATCGGATGGAGGGAAAGAAACAAAGAGAACTGAGAATGTGAATGAGATGAACTCTCCCATAAAATGGAGATGGATAGCAGAATGAATTAAAAGCCATAATACAATAAAATGTTGTTTACAAGAAACACATTTAAAACGGGGGCATACACACCGGGTAAAGGTAAAAGGTTGGAGCAGAATATATTGTGCTTCAGCTGATATAAAAAAAAGCAGCAGTAACAATCCTGATCTCAGACAAAGAAAAACAGAAATAGATCTAATCAAAAGAGATAAAGAAGGAAACTATAACTTGCAAAAAGGCACCATAGACAACGAAGCAATTCCATTACTAAACATATATGCTCCAAGTGGTACAGTATCCAAATTCTTAGAGGAGAAATTAAGGGAGTTACAGGGAGACATAGATAGCAAAACTACACTACCAGGAGACCTCAACCTCCTCCTCTCTGACCTTGATAAATCTAACCTCAAAATAAACAAGAAAGAAGTTAAGGAGGTGGATAAAACTCTGGATAAGATAGATATGATAGATTTCTGGAGGAAATCGAATGGGGAAAGAAAGGAATATACCTTTTTCTCAGCGGTACATGGGACATATACAAAAACTGACCATGCACTAGGCCATAAAAACCTCACAATCCAGTGCAGAAAAGCAGATATCAATGCATCCTTCTCACATCATAATGCAATAAAAATTATATGTAATCAAAGGCCATGGATTTATAACCCAAAAACTAATCAGAAACTAAGGAATCTAATCCTAAAGAATGAGTGGGTCAAACAACAAATTATAGAAACAATCAACAACTTCATTCAACAGAATGACAATAATGAGACAACCTACCAAACCTTATGGGATACTGCAAAAGAAGTTGTTAGGGGAAGTTTTATATCTTTGAATTCCTACATGAATAAAACGAGGATATTGATGAATTGGGCATGTGGCTGAAAGAGCTCAAAAAAGAACAAATTGAAAATCCTCAAGTAAATAACAATTAGAAATACTGAAAAACAAAGGAGAGATTAATAAAATTGAAATTAAGAAAACTATGGAACTCATAAATAAAACTAATAGTTGGTTTTATGAAAAAAACCAATAAAATTGACAAATCTTTGCTCAATTTGATTTAAAAAAAAGAAAGAAGAAAACTACATTATCAATATCAGAAATGAAAAGGGTGAACTCACCTCCAATGAGGAGGAAATCAAAACAATAATTAGAAATTACTTTGCCCAACTGTATGCCAATAAATTCGACAATCTAAATGAGATGAATGATTATTTTAAAAGATACATTGGGGGGGGGGGGGCAGAGCCAAGATGGTGGACTAGAAAGACACACTTATGCAGGGTCCTCTCCACAGCCCGTAAAATACCTGTAGAGAGGGACTCTCAACAAATTTTGGAGCAGCAGAAGTGGAGAACAACAGAGTGGAGGAGATTTCCAGCCCACAGAGACCTGAAAGACCCACGGAAACATCAGTTGTTCTGGATGCAGGAGCCAAGTGCAGAGCCCAGCCCAGCTTTGGCTGAGCCACGTGGCTCAATGAGATGAGACTCTGAGAGGAGGACACTTCTGGGGCAGAATCTCCAGTCACAGTAGCAGGTCCTCAGATCCCTCAGCGCACAAGCACCAAAGGTCAGTGCTGGGGTTTTATCAGGGGGCCAGGAAGGGAGAAGAGCCTTCCCATAGCTCCAGCAGCAGCCAGTGGCCACAGAGCCATCACAGCAGCCCGTACGGAAGCTCTGTGGTTGAAGCGTAAAAACCCCTGGGGGCACTGAAGAGCTGAGTCTTACCTCAGTCCTGGGTGGAGGCCCTGGCCAAGCTGGTCTTTGTCTCAAATTGAATGGTGGCTCTGCCCATCCAGCTTATCTGAAAATCAGCCCCAAGTGCTGACTTTGTGGAACTGGAAGCCAAGTGGCCGTGGAGAGGTATCTGCTAAGATTCTGGACACGAAAATCCCTCTCTGCATCCAGACCAGTACATGCTTGACTGTGCCACCTTGGAGGAAATGAGATCTCACGGATTCCTAGAGTATACTCTACTCTTGACAAAGAACCCAAAAGTCAAGTGACTGGTTGGGAAAATGCCCAAAAAAGGGGAAAAAATGAGATCATAGAAGGTTACTTCCTTACAGATATCTCCTCCCATCCTTTCAGATGAGGAACAACAATGCTTACCATCAGGGAAAGATATAGAAGTCAAGGCTTCTGTATCCTAAACATCCGAAATAAATATTCAATGGGCTCAGGCCATGGAAGAGCTCAAAAAGGATTTTGAAAAGCAAGTTAGACAGGTGGAGGGAAAACTGGGAAGAGAAATGAGAGAGATGCAAGAAAAGCATGAAAAACGGGTCAATACCTTGCTAAAGGAGACCCAAAAAATGCTGAAGAAAATAACACCTTGACAAATAGGCTCACTCAATTGGCAAAAGAGGTTCAAAAAGCCAATGAGGAGAAGAATGCTTTCAAAAGCAGAATTAACCAAATGGAAAAAGAGGTTCAAAAGCTCACTGAAGAAAATAGTTCTTTCAAAATTAGAATGGAACAGATGGAGGCGAATGACTATGAGAAACCAAGAAATCACAAAACAAAACCAAAAGAATGAAAAAATCGAAGAGAATGTGAAATATCTCATTGGAAAAACAACTGACCTGGAAAATAGATCCAGGAGAGACAATTTAAAAATTATGGGACTACCTGAAAGTCATGATCAAAAAAAGAGCCTAGACATCATCTTTCATGAAATTATCAAGGAAAACTGCCCTCATATGCTAGAACCAGAGGGCAAAATAAGTATTCAGGGAATCCGCCAATCACCGCCTGAAAGAGATCCAAAAAGAGAAACTCCTAGGAACATTGTGGCCAAATTCCAGAGATCCCTGGTCAAGGAAAAAATATTACAAGCAGCTAGAAAGAAACAATTCCAGTACTGTGGAAATACAATTAGGATAACACAAGATCTAGCAGCTTCTACAATAAGGGATTAAAGGGCATGGAATAGGATATTCCAGAAGTCAAAGGAACTAGGACTCAAACCAAAAATCACCTACCCAGCAAAACTAAGTATAATACTTCAGGGGAAAAACTGGTCTTTCAATGAAATAGAGGACTTTCAAGCATCCTTGATGAAAAGACCAGAGCTGAAAAGAAAATTTGCCCTTCAAACACAAGAATGAAGAGAAGCATGAAAAGGTAAACAGCAAAGAGAAATCATAAGGGACTTACTAAAGTTGAACTGTTTATGTTCCTATTTGGAAAGACAATATTTGTAACTCCTGAAACTTTTCAGTATCTGGGTAGTTGGTGAGATTACACACACACACACACACACACACGTGCACACACACACAGAGCACAGAGTGAATTGAATAGGATGGGATCATATCTTAAAATATGAAATTAAGTGGTGAGAGAGAAACATATTGGGAGGGGAAAGGGAGAAATGGAATGGGGCAAAGTATCTCTCATTAAAGAAGCAAGCAAAAGACTTTACAGTGGAGGGAAAAAGAGGGGAGGTGAGAGAAAAACATGAAGCTTACTGTCATCACAATCTACTAAAGGAAGGAATAAAATGTACACTCACTTTGGTATGAAAACCTGTCTTACAATATAGGAAAGTGGGGGAGAAGGGGATAAGCAGGGTGGGAGGGATAACAGAAGGGAGGGCAGTGGGAGGAGGTAGCAATTTGAAGTCAACACTCTTGGGGAGGGACAGGATCAAAAGACAGAATAGAAACAATGGGGGGCAGGATAGGATGGAGGGAAATATAGTTAGTCCTAAACAACACGACTATTATGGAAGTCATTTGCAAAACTACACAGATATGGCCTATATTGAATTGCTTGCTTCCCAAAGGGAATGGATGGGGAGGGAGGGATGAAGAGAAATTGGAAGTCAAAGTTGTAGGAGTAACTGTTGAGTATTGTTCTTACTACTAGGAAATAAGAAATACAGGTAATGGGGTATAGAAAGTTATCTGGCCCTAAAGGACAAAAGAGAAGATGGGGACAAGGGAAGGGAGGGATGTTAGAAGAGAGGGCAGATTGGTGATAGGGGCAATTAGAATGTTCGGTGTTTTGGGGAGGAGGGAGGAGAGAAATGGGGAGAAAATTTGGAACCCAAAATTTTCTGAAAATGAATGTTAAAAATTAAATAAATAAATTTAATAAAGAAAAGAAAAGATACAAATTGCCCAGATTAACAGAAAAGGATGTTGAACACTTAAATAATCCCATCTCAGAAAAAGAAATTGAACATGCCATCAATGAACTCCCTAGGAAAAAAATCTCCAGGGCTGGATGAATTCACAAGTGAATTCTATGAAACATTTAAAGAACAGTTAATTCCAATATTATATAGAATATCTGAGAAAACTGAAGAAAAAGGAGTCCTCCAAAATTCTTTCTATGACACAAATATGATTTTGATAACTAAACTAGGAGGAGCCAAAATAGAGAAAGAAAATTATAGGTCAGTTTCTCTAATGAATATAGATGCAAAAATTTTAAATAAGACTTTAGCAAAAAGAATACGGCAACTTATCATAAGAATAATTTATGATCAGGTAGGATTTATACCAGGAATGGATGACTCATTCAATATTAGGAAAACTATTGACATTATTGATCATATCAACAACAGAGTTAACAGAAACCACATAATTATCTCAATAGATGAAGAAAAACTTTTGACAAAATACATCACCCATTCCTACTGAAAACACTGGAGAGCATGAGAATAAATGGAACTTTCCATAAAATAATAAACAGCATCTACATAAAACCTCCAGCTAGCATTACATGCATTGGGGATAAGCTAGATACATTTCCAATAAGATCAAAGGTGAAAGAAGGATGTCCATTATCACCACTATTATTCAATATGGTACTAGAAATGTTAGCTGTAGCAATAAGAGAAGAAAAAGAAATGGAAGGAATTAGAATAGGGAAAGAGGAAACTAAGTTATCACTCTTGGCAGATGATATGATGATATAGTTAGAGAATCCCAGAGAATCAAGTAAAAAAAAAACTTCCTGAAATGATAAATAAGTTTGGCAAAGTTGCAGGTTACAAAATAAACCCACAGAAATCTTCTATATTTCTATATATTACTAATAAAGCCTAACAACAAGAGACAGAGAAATCTCATTCAAAGCTTGGGTAGACACAATAAAATATTTGGGAGTCTACCTGTCAAAACTCAGGTATTATATGAACACAATTACAAAACACTTTTCACACAAATAAATTCAGATCTAAGTAAGTGGAAAAACACCGTAGGGTAGGCCGAGCCAATATAATAAAAATGACAATTCTACCTAAATTAATTTACTTATTTAGTGCCATATCAATTAACTATCAGATAATTATTTTGTAGAGCTAGGAAAAAATAATATCAAAATTAATCTGGAAGAACAAAAAGATCCAGAATATCAAGGGAACTAATGAAAAGAAATGCTTGGGAAGGTGGCCTAGCTCTACCAGATCTCAAATTGTATTACAAAACAGCAATTATCAAAAACATTTGGTAGTGGCTAAGAAACAGAAGGGTAGACCAGTGGAATATACTAGGTACTCAAGACACAGCAGTCAATGAATATAGCAATCTACTGTTTGATAAACCCAAGGACTCCAGCTTCTGGGATAAGAACTCACTGTTCAACAAAAATTGCTGGGAAAACTGGATAACAGTATGGCAGAAACTAGGCATGGACCAATACCTGATGCCATATACAAGAATAAAGTACAAATGGGTATATGATCTAGGTATAAATATTGATACTATAAACAAATTAGTCGAGCATGGAATAGTGTATTTATCAGATTTATGGAGAAAGGAAGAATTTTTGCCATCTGGCCAGTTCTACTCTTTAAGTTCTTCTCTCCATTGAATTTTTGAGCCTTTTCTACATTTGGTTTATTGCCTTTTTTTCTTCAGTTGTTTTTGTACCTCCTTTACCAAGCTTTTAACTCTTTTTCATGATTTTCTTGTATCACTCTTGTTTCTCTTTCCAATTTTTCTTCTACTTCTCTTACTTGATTTTTAAAATCCTTTTTTGAGCTCTTCCATAGCCTAGGGACAATTCATATTTTTCTTGGAGACTTTGGATGTAGGAGTTTTGACTTTGTTGTCTTCTTCTGAGTTTGTTTTTTTGATCTTTCCTGCCACCATAGCAACTTTCTATAATCAGGATCTTTTTCTGCTGTTTGCTTATTTTCTAGCTTATTTCTTGACTTTTAACTTCATGCTGAAGTGGGGCTCTGCTTCTGGAGTGGCGGAGGCACTGTCTCAAGCTTCAGGTTTTTCATGCAGCTGTTTTCAGAGGTAATTCTGGGGACCTATAAGTTTTCATCTCTTCCAAAGTGTTATGATCTGGAGAGAGGTGTGTTTACTACTCTCCTATACCGTGTACTGGTCTATAAGCACTCTTTTCCACCCTGAAACTGTGAGTAGGGTTCTCACTCCCCTGCTGTTGCAAACTCTAGTGAACTTAGTGCTAGTGCTCCTTACCCTGCGACTGAGACTCTGAGCTGCTACTGAGATTCAAGTGCAACAGAGTCTTGCCCCTAAAGCCAGCAAAGAAACCCCTATAAAATTTACTCCTGATGAGTTGTCCAACTCTCTTACCATTTGTAGGCTGAGAGATCTGGAATTTGGCTGTAATATTCCTGCAAGTTTTCATTTTGGAATCCACTGCTTCCACTGATTCAGTTGCTCCTGAGGCTTGCTCCCAGTTTGCTGGGATCTGGTCTTCACTGACCCAGTTTACACTGGACTCCACTCTCACCCTGGTCCAATAAACCTTTCCTGCTGACCCTCTAAGTTGTCTTGGGCTGGAAAATTGTTTCACTTCATTTTTTTTTTTTTGTGAGTTCTGCTGTTCTAGAATTTATTTAAGGTCATTATTTAAAGGTATTTGGAGGGGGTGGTGGCAGTACTCAGGCAAGTCCCTGTTTTTACTCTGCCATCATGGCTCTGTCCCTACATACAGCATTTTCAGATAGTATATTCTTTGAGTAGCTCATGACATTTCTCTTGAGAAGTAGATTCCTTACTTAGCAGTAATTCAAAATATCTAAACCTAGATCCAAAACTCAGAACAAATCCAATTACAGTCACAAGAGATTTCACCTCACACAGTAAGTTTCACCAATTACAGCTTAAGGCAAGCTGTAATTGTTCTTCATGTTGCAATAAAAGTTAATTAAAAATAAATTGCAATATATAAAAATATTTATCTTCAATACTTATTAAGTATATACAAGATCTTTCCAAAAGTGTTGATTCAGCATTTTTCTTCTCTAGTTTAAACACATTGTGGTATAATAATCAATCAGTAGACAAGGCTCTCATTAACCACATATGTTCTTTTTTTTCTCTTGAAATTTATTTGTTTTCAATTTTCAAAAATCACTTCCATAAGTTTTAAATTCCCTCCCATCACCTCCCCAAGGTGGCATGCAATCTTATATGGGCTCTACACATACATTCTTATTAAATACATTTTCACATTAGTCATGTTGCATAGAAGAATTAAAATGAATGGGAGAAAGCATGAGTAAAACTAAACAATCACAAAGGAGAAAATAGTCTGCTTCATTCTGCGTTCTGCCTCCACTGTTCTTTCTCTGGATGTGGATGACATTTTGCATCAAGAGTCCTTTGGAAATGTTTTAGGTCTTTGCATTGCAATGAGGGAGTAAGTCTATCGAAAACAGTCCTCACATTCTGTGTCTTTTACTGTGTATAATGTTCTACTGGTTCTGTTCATTTCATTCAGCATCAGTTCCTCTAAGTCTATCCAGGTATTTCTGAAATCTGCCTGTTCATCATTTCTTATAGCACAATAGTATCCCATTATATTTACATACTATAATTTGCTCAATCATTCCCCAATTGATGGGCATTTCCTTTATTTCCAATTCTTGGGCACTACAAAAAAGCTGCTATAAATATTTTTGTACATGTGGGATCTTTTCCTATTTTTGTCTCTAAGTGATACCTCAAATTCTGAATTTCATAGCATTCAGAAAAAAGAAGAGCTAATCATTCAATTACATTGCCTATGGAAAACTTTATTTTTTCAAATTAACAACATTTCTTATACCATAGTTTCTCAAAATCACAATGCCAAAAAAAAAAAAAGTACCATTAATTGCATAGTACTATTCCACTACATTCATATACCACAACTTGTTCAGCCATTCTCCAATAGATGGGCATCCCCTTGATTTTCCAGTTTTTGGCCACCACAAAGAGAGTTGCTATAAATATTTTTGTATATGTGGGACCCTTTCCCATTTTTATGATCTCTTTGGGATACAATCCTAAAAGCAGTATTGCTGGGGTAAAGGGTATGCACATTTTTATAGCACTTTGGGCATAATTTTAAATTGCTTTCCAGAACTGTTGGATCAGTTTACTACTCCACCAACAAGGAATTAGTGTTCCAACTCTCACACATCTTCTCCAACATTTAACATTTTCCTGTTTTGTTATGTTAGCCAATTTGATAGGTGTGATGAACCACATACATTCTTGAAGTTTATTCTTTCACAGATCTGATAAGATTGTATGACCTTGTCAAGGCTGAAGATCCACAAAATACTTGCCAGATAATGAGAATTTGCAAGATGTTTTGGACTATTCCCAAACCCAAAGATCATTATTATTCATCTTAAAGCTAGAAATATTCAATTAAATACTTAAAACATGTTTTTTTTAAATTTTAATGACAAATATCTCTAAGTGATACCTCAAATTCAGAATTTCATAGCATTTAGAAAAAAGAAAAGCGAATCATCTAAACATTCAATTACATCACCCTATGGAAAACATTTTTTTCAAATTAACATTTCTTATACTAGAGTTTCTCAACATCACAATGTCAAAAAAACCACAATCAGGTGCATAATAATAACATGAAACAAAATTATGAACTTAAAACACAAAATATGAAATTAAAATTACTGCTAAGTAAATGGCATCAATTCAATGGATTGAATTTTTAAATTAGCTTATCTAGATGATCATTTCATCTATCTACCAATTTTGGTACTCTGTATTAGTTGCATTCAGAGACCAGCATAAGTAATTAAGATTAAATTGCTCTTATAACTACAAGTATGACATCAATAGTTGTCCATTCAGAACACAGATCGATCACACTACAAATAATAATCTTTCTAATTAATTTATCAAAATCCAAGAAATCCAAATTCTAAATTGCTTGATTTTAATTTTTTCCTTTTTTCTCTTGGACCAATACTAAAACTTAACTACATAATGAGAAAAGAAAAGGAAACATTAGAAACTTAAACATAAAATAAGAAAAGAAAAAAACATGTCATACGTAGCGGAACATAGGAGAGGATTCAAAATATATAGCAATAACTTATTTCAAGAAAGTATATATATTATATTAAATACTGTGCATAAAATTGAAAGCTGTCCATCTTTTCTATACTTCCTTGTGGGTTTTCTTTTGTTCTCTGCTGTACACTTTTTACTTTACTCTTTTTTCCCCTCTCTCCTTTTACCCACCACCCCAATGCTACAATGGAGCATGGACATATATACACATGCACATATATGTATATCTACACATATGTATTGATATATACATATATACACATATATGTGCATACATACATATACAAACATAAACTTTCCCTAAGATATTCTACTCTTAATCTTGTTTTTATCTTTTGCATATCTCTTTTTTCCTACTTGCCCTAACTTCTCTACTTTACTTCTACCTCCTACCTTGCCCTCCTACTACTTATCTTACCCCTGCTCCAGCAATTCCTCCCTTATCCTCTCATTCAGTTAAAATCTAAACACCCTTCTATACCCCCTTCTAATCCATTCCCTCACCCTCCCCTCTAAAGATCCCATTTTTTCCTACCCCCCATCACCTTAGAGTTTTATTTCCTTTTTAAATCTAGAAAACTTTAGTGCTCTTCTAGATGTATGTGTATTTTCCCTTCTTAAACCCATTCCTGATGAAAGTAGTTTGCCAGGACTAACAGTCTCTCTCCCCCCATCTAATTTTTCTGTATTGGTTTATGCTCCTGCAACTCATTTGTTTAGGATAATTACTCTTTCAGCTGTTCTTGAACAATTTTACTTTTTAAAGTAATATCATATGCAATTCTACCCCAATCTTTCTTATCAGTTACCTAATTACTAGTAATAATCTTTAGACATAAGTTTTACATTTTCCACACATAAAAGGTAAACATTTGATCTTTATTGATGCCCTTGTAATTGGTCATTGGTATGTACTTTTTATTTCTCTTGGCTTTTGAATGTCAAATCTTCTATTGAGTTCAGGGCTTTTTTTCCCTGAAAGTCTGACAATTGATCAAATGTCCATTTTTTTCCCATTCAAAATTATGCCTAGCGACTCTCTAGCCCTAGCCTGGAAAGCTCTTTTCTTAGGAGGAGTCTCTCCCTTCATATCTCTGAATTTCTCTCCTTGTGTCTTATGTCTTCTGGAGGGTTTCTCACTTTGAATCTGGCTCATCCCATCCCAATTCCTTCTCATGTCTCTGACTCATCCTAGGACTCTGAAACTCTCTTCCTTTGTACGTAGCTTCCAAGGCCCCTCTCCTTCCTCTTTCTCCCTGGGTCTCTGTGTCTGTATTGGTGCTAGATCCTATCCCACCCTCAGATCTTTTTCCTGAGGAAAGTTCTCTACTGTCTTCTCTTTTCTTCTCCTTCCTGATTGCTTGGAGGTGGGTGGTTTATAGCAGCCCTGACTAGCGACTTCCAACATCCCTTCAGTCTGGACCTCTGGGTCCCTTGTCCTGGGAGCATGATGTTCTCTTACCTCAAGTCATCCCCACCTCATTACTCAGTCAAAGAACACCTTGAAGATTCTACATAGTGGCACCACTTCTGACTACACAGACACACGGAGGAAGCAATGCCAAGAGCAAACCACATTCACTCAGGCTCAACTTAATATCCTGGAAGGTCTTTTTGCCAAGATCTGATACCCTGATTATTTTCATGCAAGAGGATGTGGCAGGCAAAATCAAGCTACCAGAATCTCGGTTAAGAACCGCCAGGCAAAGTGTCGCCAGAAGCAGCAGCAGCCCCAGCCAGCAGGTAGGGGAATATCCAAGGCCTGATGGGCCAAGAAGGGCATCTCTTCACACTGAGGTGTAGCAGAGCCTAGGTCAAAGCCATCAGGCCCCTACAGCCCAGTGCCCACTCCCTCAGCCACTCCTCCTTCCACATCGGTATCCATCTGGAGTCCTGCCTTCTCTCCATTGCCAGACCCCCTGGCAGCAATGGGGGCTACTGGGGTGGGGTTAATCCATCTGCACCCAACAGGGGCCCAGGGCTTCTGTTGCTGCTTCCTCTTCCTATGCACTGGCCTACGCTCCATCCCCAGCAGTTTTCAGTACCTCTTCCTCATCCTATGGGAGTTCCAGCTCTTTTTTGGGTGGGGGCCTAGACTATAGCCCCTACCTCTCACCCATGGAGTCCCAGCTGGGCAGACCTGGTTCTTCTTTCAGCCCCCTTCCTGCCCCTGGTATGGGGTCCCACTTGGGCCAATCTCCAGCCTCCTTATCTGGTCAGAGTTATGAGGCTGGGGGCCTGGGCTTCAGCCCTGTGGACTTCCTGGATTACAAAGACCCCAGAAACAACTGGAAACTCAATTTTAGCATGACAGAGGATTGTTTGGATTACAAGAATCAGAGGTCATGGAAATTCCAGGTATTATAGATGAAGGAAGGGAGAACTAGATCTTCCTTCCCTTCTCAAGCATGTTGAACCTTATAACATTCCTTCTCTCTGAGCCAGGAGAATAGGTAGTTTGTGGGAATAAATCATCTCAGTTTGGATCCAAGATCCTTGTTGCCCATTTATCATCTTTATAACCTTAAACAATTCTCCTTTCTGGGTTTCCAATTCCTCTGTAATTTTTGGGGTGCAGCCCCCCAGGGTCATCACTAGCAATTTATAATGGAAGGACAAGGTTTGTCTGGTTTTGGCTGGAGACAAGGATCTCAATTTTGAATCTTGGCTCATTGTACTCTTGGCCATCCTACCATGCCATCATTTAGAAGAATGAAAATTCAAAAATAATGGTCTACCCTCAAAAGGACGTAAATGATCAACCAAGCCTTCCCCTTTACTGTCTAATTGGGGAGACCATGTGGAAACTATTAGATATAAACAAACATTAGAGAAGATAAGTAGGGATTGGTCAGTAGAGGGGGAGGCACTAGAAACAGGGATTGAGAAAGCTTCTTTTAGAAAGCAGGGTCTTAGGTAGTGAAAGAAGCCAAGAAGTAGGGCCAAGGGAGAACTGAGAGTCTTCAAAAAAGCACCAAATAAGAAGACTGGAAGGGGATGGGAGGTCAGGTCATGGGAAGTCGAAGGCTATGTTTCAGAATCCCACTTGGTATATGAGACCTTTGAGTCTCACTGTACCTCTGAAGCCTCAGTTTACTCATCTGCAGCATCTTTAGAATGGATTATAGCAGACCTCAAAGGTGCCTTTCAGTTTATGTCTCCACTAGTGTATATGGCTCCCTTGGATGTGTCTTTTAAGTTTGGGGTGGTGGTATGTTTTTAGTTACTTGTACAAGTAAACAGGGTTCCCCTCTTTCCAAGGTAAGCCTTCTTATGGACCCTTTTTTCCTCAAGGAATTTTCATCATCCAAGGATTTTGGGGAGTCCTGGTCTGAGCATGCTTTCCCCTATTCCTTCCCAGAGCCTCAGTGCTCCCCATCCCATCCTCACCCCAATCTCACCATGTAGATAATTTTTTTGAGTCAGCAAAGGGAGAAACTTCGTCCTCTGAATTTTATCCATTTCAATAAAAACAAACCAAAAAAATGTTATGCCTGAGATCACCCAACAGATCAAAACTTCTCTTTCTTATTATTTATTGTCTCATTAAGTCATTTTTTTCCTGATTCTAATTTTCCTAGTGTTTTGTTCTTAGGTAAGGTTTCCCACCTTCCCTGTCACTCTTTTCTCCCTAACTATTCCACTTTTGTTTCACTTTTTTTCTAGGTGCTTTTGTAATATTTGTGGTTAGAACGTTTTTCCCTTCCAAAATGCTTCTTGAATTTTCTGTGGGTTTACTCCCATGTCTCAGTCCAAGGTGTTTTCTCATAGTATTTATTGTTTGGCTCATCTCATCAGACTTAGTGTCTAGGTTGGTGAGGGGAGCTCTAGTTAGATCAATCTATGAAGTTATAGGGAAAAGAAGAAAGAACTTTTTGAGGTGATTTTAGGTGATTTAAGCAAAGTACAGTTATCCCTTCCACATCAAAGGAGTTAGGGGGAGCAGGGCCTCCACACTCTGGAAAATTCGTGTAAAATTTTTTGGCTTTTCCTTTGTACCAGAGACAAAGTCCAAATTATAATGATATTAAAAGATACAAATTTTGATATTATACAATCTTATATATATACAATACATATATATGTATTGTATATATATGCATATGTATTCTATATATATACAATATACATATATGTATATACAATACAATATATACAATAGATATATATCTTATATATCTATATATCATATATACAATACATAGATGTATTGTATATATGTATATATGTATACGTATATGTATTGTGTATATATATATACAATATACATATATATATGTACATACAATACTATATATATCTATACAATAGATAGTATCTATATCTATATCTATCTATATATACCTATACAATCTTATATATATGTGTGTGTGTGTGTATATATATATATATATATATATATATATATATATATATATATATATATCTTTTATGCATTTCTGAGTTTCTAAACTTTTTCTGCGCCATCTGCTGGCCTTTGTGTGTAATCTGTGGCTTCCATAAAACTTCCCCAAAGTTCCCATTTAATTTCTTATGCTGACCCATGATATATCAAAATTGCCATGGGGTAAGTTGCAATGTGGAAGGGATAACTGCACAATGAACATTTATGTATTGCATGACAATTAAAATAGCAAGTGTCGTGAGGCTGGCCCAGTATTGTTCTCTCAAGGGTGGCATAATAGGTCTTTTGGAGTACTTTCTGCTTTTTTCTCCCTCCATTCTCCCTTAGAACTCTATCTGTGAAATGCTGACTCAAATTCCCCAGAGGATCTCTGGGATGCAAGGTTTGCTTTATTAATATAGCTATGTATTTGTTCAGTCAGTTTTCAGTTGTGCCCAACTCTTTAGATTCCCATTTGGGGTTTTCTTGGCCAAGATACTGGAGTGGTTTGTCATTTCCTTCTCCAGATAGCTATCCACAAATGCTATATAATTGTATGACATTCTAGAGCAAAAATATTGATCCATTTATATAGAAGGAAGGATGACACTTGCAGTTACAAAATTCTAAGCAAAGCTGTATTTATAGGTATATGGTTAGAAGATGTATGGAGCTACAGAGGCCAGATAATATGGACAGTATTGAAACAGCTAAAGCTTTGTTGACCCTGCTACAAGCCTCCAGTATGAATTGTGATCACTGTTTCTAGAAATAATATCCAAAAACACCATGGGATTAGAGATCCACTCAATTAATAAGTATTTATTAAATACATGCTATGTGACAGACACTGAGTTAAGAACTTTGTAAATATTGTTTCTTTTGATTCTTACAGCTCTGGCAAGTAAGGGTTATTATTATCTTCACTTGAAGAAACTGAGGCAAAAAATTGAGTGATTGCCCAACATTTGAGACTGGATTTGAACTCAGGTCTTCCTGATTCCAGGCACTGCTAGATATGAGAGATGTTTTGGAGGTTGTGTCAACAAAATTTGTCAACTGATGAGAAATGTTGGGTGGTGATATTAGGATAATGCCAAGATTGAGAGCCTGGATAGCTAAAAGTTATCCTTGTTAGAGCTAAGGAAGTTCTTGAATGAAGCTAGGGATTTAAGGGAAAGATAATTTAGTTTGAGATATATTAGTTTAAGTTCTAACGTCACATCCAGTAGGCTGGTGGAGATATCTGAATGAAGACAAGTAGATAGACAAGGGAAGCTAAGGATAGCATTCTAGATCTGGAGTCAAGAAGACTCATCTCTCTAGTCAAATCTGACCTCAGACACTTATTAGCTGTATGAACTTGGACAAGACATTTAACCCTGTTTCCTCAGTTTTCTGATCTGTAAAAAGAGCTGGAGAAGGAAAGGTCAAACCACTTCAGTATCTCTGATAAGAAACCTACAAATGGGGTCATGATGAGTCAGACATGAATGAAAAATGACTGAAACAATAAGAAATGAAACAGACAAAGAAGAGGTTGGCTATAGTTTCGAGCATAATGATGCTATCGTTTTCTCACCTGTCATGCACACTAACCAACACTAGAGGGTGTTCTGTTCTAACTAACAAGTTCTCTCTGGTCTTCAGAGGGCTGGTTGCCCTCACCCCTTAGCTCTGTCTTATCATAAGTGGTACTATTTTTCTCCTGCTGCTTAGTACTGATGGTGTATTGTCTAAGTAAATCAAACATGTCCCTAGACCCCATCCTGCTGGTTTATTTCATCATTGACAGACTGGGCATTTCACTGATTTGTTTATAAAATACATCACATAAAACTTTAACCAGAATGTTAAAAATAAAGAATATAAATGTACTCAGTACAGTCACCTCAAGTTTGTGTGCTCTTCCCATGAATAGGCAGTAAACTCTTTGTAGCAAGCAGGATAAGACACAAAAAAATAAAACAAAATAAAAATCCCTGGAAACTCTGTCCCCTCCAGGAGCTGCTGCCACGGTGCCCATGAAGGGTTTGTTTATTTGTTTTCATCTATTTCATCTATTTTCACTCTCAAGAAATCTTCCAGCTGATCAGCCTCAAGTCCTTTGATGGAATAGAGGATTCTTTCCCCAGAGCATGGGCAACCTGGCTATAAGTAGACTTTCATGTTCAAGCAGTTGTACCCTTTCTTTATTACTGACATCACTATAGAGTGATCAGTGCTCCCAGATGTGCACTTTTTCATTGTGTCTCTGTCTCCATGGAAAGCAGAGGAATTTCCATGCAGATAGTAATCGATTAGCCAAAGAATGAAGTTCGAGAAAGAAAGCATTGCACCTTAAAAGAGAGAATCATTTTTTGTTATTATTGTTTTTCTCTTTGAAGGCTTCACCTTCAAAAGTTCCTGGTTTCTATCCTGATATCTCACCTTCCTAGTTCAGTGGTCACCTCTGGCCTCAAACCAAGTAAATGAATATAAGATTGGCACCTCCAGAGCAATGGCCGGGCTTTTATATTTCAGATGGTTCCCAAGGCAGCTCATTGAAATTTTTTCGGACAGTCTTTCCTTCTTTGGAACCTAAATTTGCCCCCCGCCCCAGTAATCTTAATTTTGTCCTCAAGGTCAATTAAAAACAAATCTAATCCTTCTTAATTTATTTGGTTACTTGAAGAGAAATGTTTCATATACTTGGGAAATAATTTCCTATTCCCCTTAAGCCCATTTTTCCAGGAGGATGCTTTCCAAGAGTAAATATTCCATCCCTCTTGAGCTAGCATCTCCCAAACAACATTGGATCATGAAATTCTGTTATTTCTCTGAACTCTGACATCTGCTCTCCCCAAGTGTAAGGTAAGCTTTGGACTATGCATGTTTCAGCACCAGGTGATGCTGCTGAATCATTAGCCTAATTCAGCAAAAGAACCTTGGGAATTCAGGCTCTTTCTGTGGGTCATGGAGAAATATGTCAATGATTCTCAGAGAGCAGACAACTTTCCATCCCCTAACGTTGTTTGTGTGTCTATCTGTCTTCATTGTTCTGTTTCTACTCTCTGTTTCTCTTTATCTCTATGGTTCTAAGTCTCAGCTCTATCTCTTCTCTGTCTCTTTATGTCTCTGTCTCTCTCTCTCTTTTCTCCCCTTCTCCCCTCCCCTCCATTCATCTCAGGATGAGGCAAAGATTCTTAACCTTCTGTGTGCCCTTTTGGTAGTTTGATGAAGCCTACAGACCCATTCTCAGAATAATTTATTTAATGTACAAAAAAATACATAGGATTACAAAAGAAACACAATTATGCTGAAATATAGTTATCCAATTTTTTTTTCAAACAAGCTCCTGCACCCTAAGTTAGAAATTCCTATCCTAAGGTCTGTGATTAGTATAGCTTTCCACAATCTGAATAGCTCTCCAGTCCCACCTGCTAGAAACCCTGCCTCTTTGCTGAGTTTTATGGTCTTTCGCTGAACCCCAGCTATGTGATCTTGGAGTAATAAGAGCTAGCTCCATATGTAAACATACTGACATGCTTAACTACATGTTAAGTGTTTGTACTGTTTGAATCAACTAAACAGAAAAATATACATATACATACACACATACATATACATAAATTATATGTATAATATATATTATATGTATACTATAAACCCCTGTTTGAATCAACTAAAAAGAAACACACATATACATACATTATATATGTATATATACATATACATACAATATATGTATAATATAAACATGTATGTAAATGTGTATATTAGAACATCTACCACACAGTTGCACAGCTGAAGCTTCTTCTAGGCCCAGGTGCCATAGACCAGTAAAGAGACACACACTGAACCCTCATTTTTATGTTAGAGTTTAAGGGGCTTTCAGTTCCTCTGGAAATTCTGAACAGAGAAGTTTTAGGATTTAATTCAAGGTGCCTAGGTTTAGCCTCAGCTGTTTCTGGAGCGGCAGATGTTCCTAATGCAGGAGCAAAGAAAATCTCAACACAAGAACTTGCAGCACTTCCAACTGCAGCCAACGATCCTCTAAATTCAGCCACTGATGTTTCCTAGTATAAAGCCCTAGTCTAGGCCAGGGCTTCTTAAACATTTTCCACTTGTGACCCCTATTTGAATTTTGGCAGCATTCGTTGGCATTGTGTGGTGCAAAGTGTGCCTGCTTTGTGTTCAGAACCAAGGCCACAGTGAAGTTGTATGATGCAAGGGCTGCCAGAAACATCTCAGATTCATTGAGTTTGCTTTCATTTAATTTTTTGTCATTGGACATTCAGAGACCTTTTATTGTTATCAAACTTTTAGCAACCCGATATAGGGTTGTGACCCACAGTTTAAGAAGTATTGGTCTAGGTTATCTGGACACCACTTGGCTTCCTGTTCTTTACAAGGATTGTCAACCATTTCTCAGCACAGCTGGGTCATCACTTATGAAGTAGAGTAGATGAAATTCACAGCAGACTCTAGTAAGGAGAGTTTACCATCTTGTCCTTTTGATGTTGAGATCTCCCCAGTACTTCCCTGTTAGCTGCTGTCTCATGATATCCTGTCCTGGTCAAATCCTGAAATCCTGCCCTTTACTTCTTTCTATCTAGTCTTAGTGTAATAAGCAAAGCTAACAACTCATCTCCTGCTATACATAACATCTTTATCAAAGATGAAGTAGATTTTAACCTTCCTCCCAAGATTAAAATCATTTTTACTTCGACAACCATTATTGGTCAGAATCAGGTCCAGAACACCAGGTGCCCTTGTTGCCTTTACCTTTGAAAGAATGAAATTATCATCAATGGAAGGCAAGAATTCCTTAGCCATCCTTTTTTTAGAACAGCAAGATATTGAGCAGTGAAGAAAATTTGAGAGTTAAAATTCTACAACACTACTATGTTCTGTATTTGAACCCTGAGTATCTATAACTCAGCATTCAATCACCACTTCTGTCTGAGAAGCGTACAATATATTCCCATCATAAGATCTCTCCTATGTATTTATCTCTCCATTGATCCAAACCCCAATGACTTACAGGATGTTCCCTTTCCCCATGGACAAGGAAATATACCATGCTACTGCACCACCCTCCATAATCAATCAATTCCTACTGATTAAACTATACCCTTCAAGTCAAAGTCATGTCCCCCAAAAGTCCCAATTATAGCTATAAAGTCATCTTTACTGCCTTGTTTTAAGATCTCAAGTGCATTTTGAGCTATAATCTATCTCCATTTTTCCTTAGATCAATCCTTACTCTTCCTTTTCTACTCATGTAAAAAATTCCAAGGCCTTTTTTCAACCTCAAGACATACACCTTCATTATTTCATGATTCATTCACAGCACATTTCTCTCTTTCTTTTCCAGAGCTGTTGTCTCTCTCTCTCTCACCATATATTCCAGTTTTTGTCATCACTCAGTCACTCTGAGTCCACCTCCAGAGCAAGACTCTACCATCATACCTTTCTGAGCACCAGAATCAAAGGAACATACTTCTTAGATATATCCAGAGGATAAATGACAGCTGCTAGAGCTATGTACCTCAGTGTAGAGATTTATTATTTTTCTAGTACTCCCAACTCCAACATCCGTACTGTGAGATCTAGAGCTTGGAGAACGATAGGATCACCGATTTGAGTTTTGAAAGATCATATTGTCTAATCTCTCCACTTTACAGATAAGCAGAAAGAGACGAAATGACTTGACCCAGGTCAAATGTCCAGTAAGTTGAAGTTTGGTTTTGAACATCCTCTTACTCTAAACCCAATACTCTTTCCAATGTATAACCCTAATCTGTATGCTTTAAAAGAGATTTTTGAGGGCATGACTATTATTACTACCTTTCTTATTGGATATTGTCTCATGCAAATTATTGGGCACTTTCATTGACATGAAGCTTTCTGTTTTATACCTATTCTTTCTATATTATCTGAGTGGTTATATAGCTCTGTTATGAATCTACCTGCTTACCTGTCATTGACAATATCCTAATTATCAGCTGATATTTCATTATTTTTGGAAAGTGGGTGACAACAAATCAGTCAACTAGATTGAGGGGCAGTTTTCTGTGATTCACAGAGTTCGATGTCCTCTATTCAAAACTTACTTGTCTCAGAAATGAAGAGCCATACACAGAAGATTAGCAAAGACTTTACAAAGGGTTTGCTCCAGGGAATCCTGGGCTAGCTCAGGTAAACACAAAAGCCACATTAGGAAAGCCAGCACAAATGCCATTAAATGATGTAAAAAACCAGTCAGCTAACTTTCTGAATGAGAGTCACAAGACAGCTTCAGTATTTGGGGACATAAAGCCAGATCTCAGCCCTGTTCTTTCAGAAAAGAAATTGTTGAAAGAACCAGCCCCAAGAAGCCAGCGAGTATAGGACTGATTTTTATACTGTCTAGAAGACTGGGAGGTAAAACTGAATTTCTGGGCTCCAAATTGAGGGAAAGTGGTGCAGAAAGCCTCAAATCAGTGAGGTCTCTGATATCCCACCTAGGGACCATTGAGACAGCAGCAAAGGTTGGAATCAACTCCCAACTATAGATTGCAAAGAGAAGTATACAAGGAGAAACTGAAGGAAGAACCCACAATGGACTAACAAAATACTAAAAACACTACGTAAGATACTACTTACAGAAGTCAGAAATTGAGGTAGAAGGCAGAGTCTATAAGACAAAGCATTCATATTGGCAGTAGCAATGAAATCCAGGCTTCAGAAAAGGCAGGACCAAATAAGACCTATGTGGCCCACCTAAGAGGACCACAAGGAATTGATCTGATCCAAGCACAAAATCCTAATTCTAGAACTGAAGCTGAAAATATGAGTAAACATATGAAAACACCAAATTCAATGAAGAAATACAATGGATTAAGAGAAGTCAAAGAAGTAAAGCCAGAATAAGAGAATATTCCCACAAAAAGTAGTTTCAGAGGGCTTTTTAGTGACTTGTCCAAAAGGATTACGAGAGTATCTGAAATAATTGAAGCAAATGTTCAGAAATAAATTAGATTTTAAAGAACTAGAAACAAAGTAGGTACTCATCAATTAATTGGTCAATAAACATTTATTAAGCTTCTACTAAATTCCAAGCACTAAATTCTAGGGATACAAAAGAAGGATGGTTTAATAAATTGTAGTATGTGAATGTTCTAAGCTGACCTGTTTCACTGTCATGTACATGTCACCATCACAGATGCTGTTAAGGAACAAATGGAGAAGGGGAATGTTCTCCACTTTCCCCAACCACCATCACTACCAAGTCTACCCATCAGCTAAGACAGAAATGGCATTAACTGTGTCCTAAGAAAGAGGTTCCTAAAAGGGTATCTCCTTGACCTTTTGTTGGCATACTGGAGGGGCAGTTCATATTGGTTCAGTCACTAATTGTCTTTGACACAACCCCCATCACAGGGACAAAGTGATTCATCACAATCCTCTAGGGCAAGTATGTCATTTAGCAAGGGTCCTAAGCACACACTCAGTTCCATAGCAAGTTATCTGATCCAACCTCCTACTTACTTAGAAGAGCTGAGTTGCACTAAAGTCCACATCAATTTTTCTTTTTCATTTTTTGTGTATTGGACAGGTTGTTCTCCACACCTACAATGTATTCTTTGCCCCCCTAAGTCTCTTAGGAGCTTTAGTTTCCTTCAAAGTGCAATTCAAATGCTGCTTCCAGCAATAGTGGCCCTTTCCGGATCCTCAACTTGTGTCTCCAATCTCCATTTCCACCAGACCCCCCCCTCCCCCACTAATTGTTTTGTATTGAATTTGTATATATTTATATGTGCCTGCATTATTTCCCATCACATTGAAATGTGACATCCTTGAAGGCATCCATCACTTCACATATGCTTCCAAAACACATAGACTATCTGGGGTCGAATTGTGGGAGCATGGGGAAGCAGGCAAACCACATAATGGTAACAAAAAAATATATATACTGGGGATTCCAACAGCTGGGGAAAACCCTGGGAAAGGTACTTGCATGGGAAGTTTCAGGCATCACTGGCCTAATTGGATTGCAGGCTTCAGTAAAACTAATTAGAGTACACCCTTTTATTCTGGCTTCAACCTTAAGAATCACTTCTCAAGCAACTATAGCCAAGAGAGTCCTCAAGGATAGACTAACATCACTTACCAAGTAGGGGGACATAATTCTACTGCTGAGAGAGACCCTTTTGTTCACCATATCTTTTAGTATAAAGCCATAAATTTCTGTGTGCCCTACAGCCTGGCAAAAAATAAGCACTTAATAAATGTTTTTGATTAGTAGTTACCAAAATGAATTAATTATTGGATCTTATGAATTATGCTTATTGTTCCATATTCTTTCCATAAAGGATAGAGGTCTAATTTGAAAGTTTTAACCACTAAGGGTTTCTTCTGACTTCAAAGTCTGTCATCTTGACCTATTCACAGCCAGGCTGATAACAACTTCCTCTTTTGCAACTTGGCACTGCTTATAATCATTTAAATATATATATATATATATATATATATATATATATATATATATATATATATTTTTTTTTTTTCCTATTAACATGACTTTTCTTCTTCAAGTCCAAAACGACTCTTCACTGATTGTAGCAGCTATGTTTGAATATGTGACCAGAGGAATGGATTCCTTTCCTCTCCACTGTATCTACTGCATAGTATGGAGTAAATTCTCTTGATGTATGAATTCTGCATGTCCCATATCTTCATTGATCCATTCATACAGTCTTTGTGCTGGCATGGCTACAAGTTCACAATTTCTAAACTTAAGTTTACTTGAAGTAGCAGTAGGGGTTGCATTTGGTACATACTGAGAAAGGTTTCAAGTTTAACCTTTAAATAGAGTAGGACCATCATTAGGGGGACAAAGAAGGAAGTGGAGATAGTTCACCAGAAAGAGAAAGAGGCTTTCCTAGTGTGAAGATAAAAAAAAAAAAAAAAACCTCCATACAGGTCACAGAATCATAGAATTTCAAAGTCATAGGATATATTAGGGGCCATCCATTCCAAAATTTACCTGAAAAAGAATCCACAAAGTGAGCAATTTTCCAGTCTTTACTAGAAGACTTTAAAAGAGAAGAAACTCATTACTTCCTGAGGTAGTCAATCTTCCCTTCTGGGGTTAAAAACAGAGGAAAAACAAGGAAAAGCAAAGCAAGTCAGAAACAAGCATTTATTAAGAACCTACTATGTATCAGACATTGGGTCAAGTAGATTAGACATGATTATTGTCCCCATTTTATAGATGAGGAAATAGTCCAGGGGCCACACCACTAGTAAGTATCTGAGGTCAGATGTTAATTGAGGTCTCCCTGATTCCGGACCCTGCTTCACCTCACAGCATCAATCATCTGTTGCAGATGAGCTATATCCTTGAGTACAGAAAAACCTGTGGTATCTGAAAGATCATGGACTATGGGAGTTGTACCACAGGACTAGAAAAGAATAAATGTCTCAATACCTTGTTTTGCTTTTTTAAAATGGAAGAAGGCAGAGTTTGAAAACCACAGGTCAGTGAGTTTAATTCCTAGGAAAATTCTGGCATGGAACATGAAAGAGACGGTCAATTAACATCTGGAAAAGGAAGCAGTGATTACAAAGAGCTATCATGGCTTCCTCAAGAACACGTCATGGCCTACTAACCCCATTTCCTTTTTTGAAAGCATTACTAAACAAAGATATGGGGGAAGTGCTATAAATGGTCTACTTAAATATTAGCAAAGCACTTGATAAAGATCTCATACAACTTTGCAGAAAAGAGAAAGAGATAGGGAGTAGACGAAAATGCCTTTGGATGAATTCAGAGCTGGGTGAATAGTCCAACTCAAAAACTTGTTAATGGGGTAATATCAACACATCAGGTGGTTTCCAATGGCATACTCCCAGGGATTGGTCCTTGGCTCTATGCAATTCATTATTTGTGTCAGGGTTGAATAAAATTATAGATGGCAAGTTGATCAAATGAGCACATGATACAAAGCTGGGAGGAATAATTGACATACCAGATAACTGCCAGAGTTGAAAAACAAAATCTTGAGAGGAATTATCATTAATTAGATAAGTAGAAATTCACTGGGTATTGATGTAAAACCTGAGCATAAAATATCTACCCCAGAAAGACAAGTTGGGAAAAGCATGATTAGATTGTAGTTTGTCTGAACAAGATATGGTAATTTTGGGGTCAGCAATATGAGTCAGCAATGTAATGAGTCCATAAAAAACCGCTAATGTGGTTTGGAGTTGTTTTGAGAGGCATAACTGACAGTAAGAAGGAGGCAATTATCCTTCTTTCTCTGCACCTATCAGAACTTATCTGGAATGTTATATTCAGTTCCGAATAACATAACACTCTTCTGGAATTGCATTGATAACCTGAAGACCATCCAGTGAAGGGCAAGCAGCATGGTAAAGGGATTTGCGTCCATGACAAATGAGAACTGCTTGAAGCAATTGGGGATTAGCTTGGAAAAGACAAGAGCTAGGTGGAGCATGCTAGACATCTGTAAGTAATCTGAAGAGTTGTCATAGGAAGGAGGGATTCAACTTGTTCTATCTGGTCCCAGAAGGCAGAACCAGGAATACTGTGTGCATGCTGAAAAAATGGATATTTAGACTTATCATCATGCCAACAAGAAATGGGCTCCTTGGGAGGTAGCCCTTTACCCTCATAGGAAATCTTCAAATAGCAGCTAGATAAGCACTTGTCAGATATGGGAATTGGGTTCAGTAGCTATTGGTCTCATTTCCTTTATTTTCTCTACCTTTTTCTTTATAAAACATATGAAGAAGGAAGAGGAAATAATTTTAATGCTGAAAGGGGCAATTCATTTAACATTCATGACCATGAATGTGAATGGAATGAGCTCACCCATAAATGGAAGACAGTAGCAGAATGCATTGAAAAGCAAAATATAACAATATGTTGATTATAAGAAAAGAATTGGATACAAAGATTCATAGGGGGTTAAAATAAAGCATTGGATTAGTTTTATCTCAGACAAGTTACAAAAAGCTAGAAGTGGCAATCATAATTTCAGATAAGTAAAAAGAGTTAAAAGAGATAATAGAGGAGACTATACATTATGCTTAAAGGCATTAGAGATAATGAAATATCAATACTTCATGTATCTAAACATTTATATTTGTACAAAATACTAGTAAATTATTTAGAACTAGCAATTATTTGTATATGATTTCATTTTGGTTTTTTGTTTTGTTTTGTTTTGGGTTTTTTTTTACATCCATAAACATTTTATTCACACATTACAGTAGGGGAGGCACTCAGTTTAAACACATGGTCAGAGACAAGCAAAGTATTCTTGGTTTAAGGCAGTAACTGTGGGTTAGATGCTAAGGCAAAGGAAGGAGCACCAAAGTGTTCAAGTTACAACCAGACAGTGGAGTGTCTGCAAAGTTATTGGTGACACTTGGTAAACTGACAGCCACTCTCCCGCTAGAGTTACACAAAGCACAAGCTGTTTCTACATAAAGATAAAATGTCAGTGATAGCAGAGAAACAGACATTTAAAAAAACTGAACTCAACTCTCATTTTCCCTTTATGTCACAAGTTTTGTTATGTTAGATGCAACCAACTGAATTGCAATTTCAGAACAATAAGTAACATTATGCTGAGATCTCAATTTTGCCCTAAGTTCTCTTGTGGCTATTTTGTCTATCTGTTTAGTCCTCTGTTCAGATTATGTGCTCTCACACAGAAAGAGACTTAGTGTATTTTAGAAGGGTGACTGATGCATGTGTGATGGGTGAAATCTGAAATAACTAATAATAAATGAATAACATTAGCTATTTCCAAAGTAACCCTTTGGACACATTTTGTTATTGAAAAAATTCCAATTTCCTGTGCATCTTTCCCCTGTAAAAAGAGCCACTGGCCATCTCAACGGGCAACAAGAAAGCATAATTTAGAAGTCTATTTGGGAATGGAGGGAAAGCTGGGAATGACAACAAAAATATACAACCAGCTATAACTGGTGCCAAGAACTGTCAGTCAAAGTCATGGACAGTCTGACTTGGTGCACCAACCTAATTCTCAGGGACATGCCAAAGGTGGTTGCTTATACTGCAAACTGTCATATGGAGGACATGGAGGAGGTGCAGAGGAATGGACAGCTTCCACTTCACTTTGGATTTGGCTTGTTAGGGAAAAACACAAGCAGAAACACAGTAACTAAAGTACTTTGAAGAACGTAAGATTTTATGAGGCCAAACTTTGAACACAATGTTAATAATATTCTAATTCTCCTGGAACTTGGACTCCCATTTGGCACTTTCTTAAGCTGTGGCAAACATACCTTAACTGGAACAGGCTGAGAATCTTTACTGGCATTTAATGTTTTGGCAAAAATAGAAATTTTGGTACTATCCACAGTACAGCTTACACATCATCACCAATGATTCAGAAGTCTTTTTGCCAATGTTTTAAAGGTGAATCACACAAATCACACCATCACGTTTTATCACTATCTGACATGAAATATAATGGAAAATATTCAGTAGTGTTTATAAAAGATGGTGGGTTATTTAATAAGGCATCAGAAAAATGTCAAAAATAATGCACAGTCTGTTCAACATGGCAGATTTGTGCTGAGCAGTAGTTTAGTTTTCTTTCAGGAAGGCACATATTGTACATCTGATTATTCATTGGTTTAAAATGTGGATTAGAAAATATGAAATTCATATGAAGAGGAAAGCAGGCTTGAGTAACTTTTTTTTTAACCCTGTTTCTAGAAAGTCAGTGGCAACATTACATTCAAGTCATGAAACTCCAGAACTTAAGAAGTCTTCATCAGCCCATATGGAAGTTTATCAAGGCACTGTACAAAATGTGAGCTGGGCTCTTGACATTTCTAATTAGGAGTATAATATGTATATGTGTGTGTGTGTATTACATATACATATTAAATATTTATATTAAAAAGGTAATTTCCTATAAATTAAACTTTACATTAACCAATAAAAATAATTGTTTTATATATAACAGTACATAAACTTGATAATACAGCAGGCTTAAGTCAAAAGACTTGATGACGTTCCTCAAACCACAAGCCTGAGCTTCACTGGCTGTTCATGAAGAAATACTCCCCACAATGATGATGATGATGATGATGATGATGATGATGATGATGATGATGATGATGATGATGATGATGACAATCGCCCACATCTTGCAATTCTTCGACCAGTACTTCCTCTTCATTTTTGGCCGCGCTCATCTCAAATTGAAAAGCCTTTGCTTGCAGGGCGTCAGCATGATCATCCAACTCAGAAAGTTTCTGATCTTGCCCCAGAACTTTGTCCACATTGGCTCACATAGTGTCCACTACCTCGTCTACTTGATTTTGTGCCTGCAGAAGACGGTGATTACTGCCAGAGGCAGCACCAGAAAGAGAAAGGCCATTCGTCGGGAGAGGAATCACTTTGAAGGGTTCAGCCGGGCCTCGGAGCGCAGAGGGTGGAGAGGCTCATGGATTCCCAGACTCCATCTTCCTGCTTCCTTGACTGACTGGTGGGCAGGTATGATTTCATTTTATAACAGAAATGATCACCTGTGTTTTCTTCTACTGACATTAGGCTGTCTCAGAATATCTGACTTTAATCAAATGAAACTGTCATTAATAAACAGTGATATAAACTATGATAGTGGGAAAAATTTTTGCAACAATTTATTTATTTTTTTTGGAGCTCACATTCCTTTTCTTATCTTTTATTTGTTTACTTATTTATTTGTTTGCTTTTAGTTTTCAACATTCATTTCCACAAGAATTTGAGTTCCAAATTTTCTCCCCATCTCTCCCCTCCTCCACCCTGAAACACCATGCATTCTGATTACTCCTTCCCTCAATCTGCCCTCCCTTCTACCACACCCCTCCCCTCCCTTATTCCCATCTTCTCTCTTTTCTTGTAGGGCGAGATAGATTTCTATATCCCATTACATGTATTTCTTATTTTCCAGTTACATGCAAAAACAATTCTCAACATTCATTCCTTAAATTTTGAGTTTTAACTTCTTTCCCTCCCTCCCTCCCCATCCATCCCCACTGACAAGGCAAGCAATTCAGTATAGGCTATATAAGTGTACTTTTGCTAAAGACTTCCATAATAGTCAGGTTGTGAAAGACTAATTCTATTTCCCTCCATCCTATCCTGCCTTCTATTTATTCTATTCTCTCTTTAGACCTTGTCCCTCCCCCAAATTGATTACTTCTTATTACTCCCTCCTCCCATTTGCCCTCCCTTATATTATCCCCCCACCCTACTTATCCCCTTCTCCCTACTTTCCTATAGTGTAAGATAGATTTTCATACCAAATTGATTGAACATGTTATTCCCCCCTCAAGCCAAATGTGATGAGAATAAGCTTCACTTTTTCCCTCTCACCTCCTCCCTTTTCCCCTCCATTGGAAAAGCTTTGTCTTGCCTCTTTTATGAGAGATAATTTGCCCCATTCTATTTCTCCCCATCTTCTCCCAATATATTCTTCTCTCACACCTTAATTTTATTTTTTAGATATCATTCCTTCCTATTCAACTCACCCTGTGCCCTCTGTGTGTGTGTGTGTGTGTGTGTATAATTGTTGTCCTTCATCTTTGAAGAGGACTAAAATGACATCACCATGATAAAGTAAAACTTCAGTGTGTCTGACTGTGGCTGATCAGATCAATATGAGCTCAGAATGCTCTACCACAGAGTGGGCACAGATAGTCCACGTTAATATTTGGGGTGGATATCCCAAATTTGTGCCTCCTCATATGTATGTGTGTGTATGATTCCTCCACTACCCAAATACTGAAAAAGTTTCAAGAGTTACAAATATTATCTTTCAATGTAAGAATGTAAACAATCAACGTTACTAAATCCCTTATGATTTCTCTTTCCTGTTTACCTTTTCATGCTTCTCTTGATTCTTGTGTTTGACAGTCAGATTTTCTATTCAACTCTTGTCTTTTCATCAAGAATGCTTGAAAGTCCTCTATTTCATTGAATGACCACTTTTTTTTATTTTATTTATTTATTTATTTAATTTTTTACATTCATTTTCACAAATTTTGGGGTAACAAATTTTCTCCCCTTTTATCCCCTCCCCCCACCCCAATACCCCAAGCAATCTAATTTTCCCTATCTCCAATCTGCCCTCACTTCTATCATCCCTCCCTTCTCTTGTCCCCATCTTCTCTTTTCTCCTGTAGGGCCAGATGACTTTCTATTCCTCATTAACTGTATGTCTTCTTTCCTAGTTACAACAACAATATTAAACAGTTGTTCCTAAAACTTTGAGTTCCAAATTCTCCCCATCCCTCCCTCCCCACCCATTCCCTTTGGGACAGCAGGCAATTCAATATAGGCGATATTTGTGTAGTTTTGCAAATGACCTCCCTGATAGTCATGTTGTGTAAGACTAACTGGATTACCATCCCTCCTAACCTGCCCCTCATTGTTTCTCTTCTGTCTCTTGATCCTGTCCCTCCCCAAGTGTTGACTTCAAATTGCTCCCTCCTCCCTTTGCCCTCCCCTCCATCCTCCCCTCCCTTGCAATATCTCCTTCTCCCCCACTTTCTTATACTGTAAGATAGGTTTTCATACCAAAATGAGTGTGCATTTCACTCCTTCGTTTAGTCAAATGTGATGAGGGTAAACTTCTTGTTTTTTTGGTTTTTTTTTTCTCAGCTCTCCTCTTTTTCCCTCCACTAAGAAAAACTCCTACCTGCCTCTTAAATGACATATAGTTACCCCCTTCCCTTTCCCTCTATTTCCTCCCCCTACATTTCTCTCTCACCATTTACCTTAGTTTCTTTTAAGGTATGGTCCCATCCTATTCAGTTCAATCTGTGCTCTCTATCTCTGTATGTGTGTGCATGTGTGCATGTGTGTGCATGCGTGTACATGTGTATGTGTGGTCCCACCACCTACCCAGATACTGAAAAGTTTTAAGAGTTAGAAATATTGTCTTTCCCTGTATGAATGTAAACAGTTCACTTCTGGTAAGTCCCTTAAGACTTCACTTTGCTGTTTCCTTTTTCATGCTTCTTCTCATTCTTGTGTTTGAAAGTCAAATTTTCTTTTCAGCTCTGGCTTTTTCATTAAGAATGATTGAAAGTCCTCTGTTTCATTGAAAGACCATATTTTCCCTTGAAGTATTATACTCAGTTTAGCTGGGTAGGTGATTCTTGGTTTCAGTCCTAGTTCCTTTGCCTTCTGGAATATCCTATTCCACGCCCTTCGATCCCTTAATGCAGAAGCTGCTAGATCTTGGGTTATCCTGATTGTATTTCCACAGTACTGGAATTGTTTCTTTCTAGCTGCTTGCAAGATTTTTTCCTTGAGCTGGGAGTTCTGGAATTTGGCCACAATGTTCCTAGGAGTTTCTCTTTTTGGATCTCTTTCTGGCGGTGATCGATGGATTCTTTCAATACTTATTTTGCCCTCTGGTTGTAGAATGTCAGGGCAGTTTTCCTTGATAATTTCATGGAAGATGATGTCTAGGCTCTTTTTTTGATCATGACTTTCAGGTAGTCCCATAATTTTTAAATTGTCTCTCCTGGATCTATTTTCCAGGTCAGTTGTTTTTCCCATGAGATATTTCACATTCTCTTCCATTTTTTCATTCTTTTGGTTTTGTTTGGTGATTTCTTGGTTTCTCATAAAGTCATTAGACTCCATCTGTTCCATTCTAATTTTGAGAGAACTATTAAATTCAGTGAGCTTTTGAGCCTCTTTTTCCATTTGGCTCATTCTGCTTTTGAAAGCATTCTTCTCCTCATTGGCTTTTTGAACCTCCTTTGCCAATTGGGTGAGCCTATTTTTCAAGGTGTTAATTTCCTCAGCATTTTTTTGGGTCTCCTTAACCAAGGTATTGACCCGTTTTTCATACTTTTCTTGTATCTCTCTCATTTCTCTTCCCAGTTTTTCCTCCACCTGTCTAACTTGCTTTTCAAAATCCTTTTTGAGCTCTTCCAGGGCCTGAGCCCACCCGCCACCCCCTGGGGTGTCTGGGGCACTGAGGCCCCGCCCTCTACGTCTTTCCCTGCTGGCAAGGATACGTCCTCGTCATCAGATCTGAAGGTCGGGATCGTTTGCATTTGTTGGAAAAAACTCTCTATAGTCTTATTTTTCTTCCCTTTTCTAGGCATTTTCCCAGCCAGTTACTTGACTTCTGAGATTCCTTTCCACCCCCACCTGGATCCGCCCAGCTAGTGCTTGGCCTCTGAGATTTAAATGGGCTGTCCTCCTGCTGGCTGTCAATCAGTGAGCTTTAGTTCAGGTGCTGGGGTGGGGGCAGGGCCACCTCCCAGACTCTGATTCCTCAGGGGCTTTATGCAGAGACTTTCAGGAATGGAGCGGGTGGGGGTGGGGTGGGGGGCCCACCTCCCAATCTCAGTTCCCTTGGGGGCTTTGAGCAGAAGCCTTCAGTAATAGAGCGGGGTGGGGGCAGGGCCGTCTCCCAGGCTCAGCTCCATCAGGTTTTATGCGGGAATCTTCTGTAATGAAGATCCTGCCTGCTGTTGGGTGATTCCTGAGTCCTGGGCCGCTGCCGCCTCAGCCGCCACCCACACCTCTGCCTCCGCCACTTCCTCCCGAGGGGGCCCAAGTCACAGAGACGCCCTGCTTCCCCTCTCCTCCAGCCCGGCCTTCTCTCTCACTGACCTGTAGCTTCTGTGGGCGGAGGGACCTTCCCGGCTGCCGGAGCTTCCATCTCTGAAGCCTGCTCAGATCAGCTTCTCTGGGGCCGCGGCCAGGGCAGCGCTGGGGGTGGGGTCCACTTTCCGGGGCGCGCCGGACCCTGGGGACGGGTCTCCAGGGCTCCCTGGAATGGAAATCTCTTCCACTCTGCTTATGTACACCTTGTATTGACCCAGAAGTTATGGGGGACTCTTTTTACATTAATACTATGGGCTTTTGGTTTCGGAGCTCGTAAACGTGCGTCCTTCTACTCCGCCATCTTGGCTCCACGAATGACCACTTTTTTGCCCCTGAAGTATTATACTCAGTTTTGCTGGGGGGTGGGGTGATTCTTGATTTTAATCCTAGTTCATTTGACTTCTGGAATATCTTATTTCAAGCCCTTAGATCCCTTAATGTAGAAGCTGCTAGATCTTGTGTTATCCTGATTGTTTCCACAATACTAGAATTTTCTCTTTCTGGATCCTTGCAATATTTTCTCCTTGATATGAGAACTCTGGAATTTGACTACAATATTCCTAGGAGGTTTTTTTTTTTTCAAATATCTTTTGGGAGGTGACTGGCCAATTCTTTCAATATTTATTTTGCCCTTTCATTCTAGAATATCAGGGCAGTTTTCCTTGATAATTTCAGGAAAGATGATATCTAGGTTCTTTGATCATGACTTTCAGTCAGTTTCATATTTTTTAAATTGTCTCTCCTGGCTCTATTTTCCATGTCAATTGTTTTTCCAATGAGATATTTCATATTGTCTTCTAGCTTTTCATTCTTTCGGTTTTGTTTTGTAATTTCCTGGTTTCTCATAAAGTCTTTAGCTTCCATCTGTTCCATTCTAATTTTTAAACATCTACTTTCTTTAGTGAGCTTTTGAACCTCCTTTTCCATTTGGCTAATTCTGCATTTTTAAAGCATTCTTCTCCTCATTGGATTTTTGGGCCTCTTTTGTCATTTGAGTTAGTCTATTTTTAAAGGTATCATTTTCTTCAGCATTTTTTGAGGTCTCCTTTAACAAGCTGTTGACTCGTTTTTCACTATTTTCTTGCATGGCTCTCATTTCTCTTTCCAATTTTTCCTCCACCTCTCTTACTCTTCCTTTTTTGAGCTCTCCCTTGGCCTGAGACCATTGTGTATTTATTTTGGAAATTTTGGATACAGAAGACTTGACTTTTATGTCTTGCTCTGATGGTAAGCATTGTTCTTCCTCCTCTGAAAGGATAGAAGAAAATACTTGTTCGCCAAGAAAGTAACCTCCTATAGTCTTATTTTTTCCCTTTTTTGGGCATTTCCCCAGCCAGTTACTTGACTTTTGAGGCCTTTGTCAAGAGGAGGCTATAATTTGGGGACCTGTAAGTTCTAAGTTCCTTCACGGTGGCACAATCAAGGGAGAGGAGTTTACTCCTCTCCTGAACTGTGCTCTGGTCTGGGAGCTACCAAAACTTTTCTGCCCAGAGTCTGCAAGTAGAATTCCCTTTCCAGAGTCTCCACCAGCTCCACCATGCCAGCACTCTTCCTCATCCCAGGGCTGCCACTGTGGGCTGAGACCCAGATCAGCAACTCAATTCCCCCAAGGTCTTTTGGCCCAGACCTCCAAAAATGGATATTGCTGCTGCTGCCACTGCCACCTGGGGCCAGGGCTAGGGGAGGACCCTACTCCCCTCTCACCCATGTGAAAAAGTTTTCTCAGTGACCTTTGAAGCTGTCTTTGGAGTTTGTGGGTTGAGGGACCTGGGAATCTCAACTGCTGCCAGGATGAATCTTGGATAGTAAATTCTTTTTCTCAGGCTTGGTGGGGTACTACATACCCCAACATCCCAACACACACACACACACATGCACACACTGTCCTTTCCCAGGATCCCATCCCATTTCCTCTGTTTCTCATTTCTTTGACCCAAAATTGACAGTTTATGCTGTTGCAGCATTGGTGCTATAGAGTTAATTTTTGTAGTTTGAAGCTTCAAGGTTCTGGGAAGAGGGGATCTAGAGATGTTGTTGAGCTCTATTTCAAGTCCACACCAGTTTTCTGCCCCTTTTCCTCTGTTTTTCTGCTTTTCTATAGAGGTATTCTACAGCACAAATCATGGTTCACTAAATACAATGGCTAACCTCTTGCTCCAATAAGCTTCTGCTCCAGGAGTGTGGCTAAGGTGCTAGCTGTCTCTTGTGTTAGAACAAAATTCTGCAGCCTAGAGAATTGGTGTGCCATATAAGATTAAATTTTGTTGAAAACCCATGTGTTGGGTCTTTGGATTGGCTAGTCCATCACTATGATGGACTAAATTTGTTGTGATGTAATTTACATTTTGGCAATAGTCAATTCTGTCTGTGACAGAAGTGTGAGTAGTGTGGGAAGGGTGCTGAATAAGGTCAGGGTAGGTTGGGTTTTTTATGTTATTTTAAAGTTCAGGTATCTAGATCATGGAGATAGCTGAAGTCACTTTATAAGGAACTTACAACTTCTGTTTTAAAGAAGTTTGAGACATCTTGGGGATCAGAGAAGATATCTAGTTCTCCATATTATTGCTCACATGACCTAGATTTGTTTTATATAAAAACACATCTGAGAAAATTTAAAGCTCATTTGCAGTGTATGTTTTTGTGTCTGTCTCTCTGTCTCTATTGGTCTGTCTCTCTCTTACATATACACAAACACACATGTACATTTGTGTTAACTAAAAGAATTGGGTTTTTTTCCTCTGGGCTTCAGAATTTTCAACCTTATAACCTTTCTGCATTTCTTCTCTCTACCTTACTTCTTTTCAAACCCAACTGATGGGACTATAACTATGAAAACCCAGAGTCCAGTGTTTTGACTCCTTTCCTACCAGTACCTCATGCTGCTCTTTATTGGCTTATTTTTACGACTAAAAGGGAAAGACTTAAATGACCCTCAGAAATAAGCACAAAAAGGAACAACTAGGACAAACTTTACCTTCTTCACAATCTTGCTAAGAGGACCAGCCCAGTTTATCTACAAATCAACCCAGAGGAATCACAGCTGTGCACAGATACATGTTATTCTGAACAGCCATTTAGATATGTAGTTTGGCAAGGGCATTAGTTTCAGCAACATCAGCAAACTGAGAAGTATTCATTTGGACAGATTTCCACTCTAGAGCTAGCCTCTCCTCTGTGTTGACATCCAGCTCCTTTAGGAAAACATTGTACATTCATCGTGACAGACTTAAATATCTCCCAAAAGGCCAATAATTCTGATAGAGCTATTTCCTCAATAATGTGGTTGCCTGGCCAACATCAGAGGTCACATGATCTAATGTCTCTCAGAAGAATGCAGATGAGTCACTATGACGGACTAAATTTGTTGTGATGTAATTTACATTTTGGCAATAGGACCTGCCCAATGATGAGTTTTCCCTCTTTACTTCTACACTGAATCCTGATGATCAAAGGGCACAATTCTGATTCTAAAAAATTTTTCATTAATACTAGGAAAATCAAGCATATCAACTGTTGCAAATAGAATTTTAATTTAGTATAATTTCTGCTGTCTCTGCAAATAATTGCAAATTGCAAAAATTAAACTAATAATTTCAAACAGATATTATCATTTACTTTGAAATAAGCATTTTCATCCTATTTCTATTTGCTTTATGAGTTAAAACAAAAATGTACTGTGTCAGTTGATGTGGCTTGGCCCTTCAAGATATTCTAATATTTCATACTTTCTTATTGATACCTCTATTTGCCCATGACTTTATGAATATGGGCATTAATGGCCACATTCTTCCGTAAATTCCCCCATGGCACAGATACTCAATATGATGAAAGTCTTTTCAGTCAGAGATTACCAGGACAACATTCAGGCTACATTATTTCTAAAGAAGCAGCCCATCACTCTTTTTTATGATATATTTCCTGGGTGATATATTTATGCCAGCAAAGAATGGAACACAATGACTTCCAATGAATTCAAAGTGACTATCACAGAGAGGGTGATGGAAAGTCACATTGTGGGAATGAGTCATCTACATACAGCTCCTGATTAGGGCAAAAAATAAATCCCCTGAAATGATTTCATTATTCAAATGTTTGTCACATATTTTCACCAGCTTCACCAATTGTTCAATCAATTCAACCAATATTTTACGTAATTATAACTTTGAATGGTGCAAATTTAAACACATGTAACCATTTTTTGAGATTCATTTTTCACATTAATTGAAACCTATCTGTAAAAGAGGTCATAAAGGAATTGTATAGCACAGTAGAACAGGAGATGGGCTGGTCATTTAGCAAAAGCAAAGGTTGACAGGTGGACAGCCAGAGTGCTCCCATAACACCTTTTTGATGGCAATTATAGAGGAGTTTATGGACAAGTGTTGAAAAGGATGAGCAGTCATGGATAGGACATAATCTGCATCACTGGATACAGTACCAAATCAGTACTATAAATATACGTGATTATTTGTATATGTTTATGTCACTTTTGGATAACAAGCATTGTTAGTAAGATACTATTATGTGCATACATGCACCATTTATCTTTCCATTGTCCTATGGATTACCAGCTATTTTAACTCAATCAATAAGCAACACGACCTCCAATTTCTCCTATACATATCTTGTCTGTATGTAGTTGGGTGGAGTTTTTTTTTTTAAGTTTTATTTTTTTATTGGGAAATACTCTTTCAGACTCTGTAAGTTGGATATTTCAAACCAAACCTATTCCTAATAAAACTAAAGCAAAAAATATTGTCAGAAAATGTTTTTAGAAGAGAAAAATTAAATTAAAAGTTAACATGGTCCAGCCATATACAAGAAACCTGTAAATTTTGACCAATGGAAAACATTTAGATTTTTAAAGAATTGACCTTTCAAATTTATTTTCCCAAAGAAAAAACATGCAAAATGGCAGCAGCTTCCTCTGTTATATATAGTTCAGTCTGGAGTATGATGAAGAAGATCCTACATGTTGAGGGAACATCAAATGAAGGGGCTACTTAGCTTCAGAGTATCTGATTTTTCTGGTCTAAGAGGGAGCAGCAACCATGGCCATCTCCTGAGCAGCATCTTTCTTGGCATGATGAGCCTGTAATACTGTAGCAATTTCTTCCACCTTTGAATGGAGTGATTCTAGAGGCTCTAGCATGTAAAACAGCTTCAAATTTTCAATCTCTACCAGCAGACCCACTAAATTATTGTGCATGATTTGAATCAATGGGAACAAACATTCTCCCAGTATTTACTTGTGCTCCTGGGGAGGAGCAACAGCCAACATAGAAGTTTTCAAAGGCTCCTGGCCTTGTATATGGAATGCTGGATGAGATGTCTGCAAAATCTGGATAGCTGAATGGGGGCTTCGGACATTTGCAGCATATTTGTAAGGAGGGACAGCTCTAGGTGCAGAGGTGGCTACAAAGGGTCTAGGAGATAAATTTGCACAGCAGTGAGCACTCCCATGTGCTGATGTATAGTAGGAAGGCCACAAGAAACCTGACTGGAGTCAAGTGAAGAGTTGGGTGTGGGCCAGATTGAAAAATGGAATTTGGCACTCTTTGGAATCCTTGAACTCTCTCTCCCAAGTTGTTGCCATGGTGGATTAGTCTTATCTTGTTTATTTGATTGAGAGCATAATAAGGTCTATTCTGAGCCTGGGGCACTGCTGGCATGAAGTACCCGCCAGAAGTTGGCTGAAACTGATTAATGATCTGCTGGCAGGGAGGGTTCTGATTCCTGCAATATCTTGCATACATCAGTTGGTAAGGTGGGCTTTTCTTTCTTCTTTCCTTTGTGCAAGTGCAAGATATAGAGTATTCAAAGCCAGGATGCAACCATTCATTTCTGTCACTGCTTTAGTAGCCTCATCAGGCAAAGAAAAGTAGACAAGGCCAAACCTTTTACTTCACTCATCTCTGAGCATCACCTTGGCACAGGTAATTGATCCAAAAGGAGAAAATTACTTTCTTAATTTTTAATCATCAATGATATCATCCAGATTCTTAATATAGAGATCCACCCCCATGCCCTAACCCGGTAGCAGCAACTCTCCTGTTTTAGCTGCTCAAATTTTCATTTTCATTCAGCCTGGCATTCAACTTTCTTTTATGCCCTGCTACAAATGCCATTTTCCCATTGATGTCTTTTCCATTCATTTCTTTAACTGTCTTATCAGCATAACCATGTTTCTCAAAACTCATAAAACCTTTGGATTTTCCACTTTGAGTCAGTCATCACTTTGGAAACATTGAGTTAGAGATGCCTGTGGGAAATCCAGTTTGAATGGCTTAGTATGGCAATCTTCATGGCAATCCATTACTAGAATTCTGAAAATTGACCAGAACTAAGATATTCAAATATGGGAATCATCATATGCAGAAAAGATCATTAAAACCATAGAAGCTAATGACATAATAAAATAGAACATAGAGAACAGATCCCAGCATGAAGCTTTAAAGAACACCTAGAGTGAGGATGGTCCAGCAAAGAAGGATTAGGTAGGGTAAGTTAAGCTATATAGGAGAACCAAGAGGTCATCATAACTGAATCCCAGAGAAAAGAAAGTACCAAGAGGAGAAGGTGGTCAATAGCATCCAGTGGGTCATAAAAAGTCAAAAAGAATGCAGAGCAAAAAAAGAGAATCAGATTTAGCAATTAAAAGGACTTTGGTAACTTTAGAGAAAGAAATTTAAGTTAGTAATAGGGTCAGAAGCCAAACTTTTCAAGGAGTTTGATAAAAGTGTGGCACAAAAAGCTTGAGAATATAGTCAGGTCTACTAAGGTAGGGTTTTTTGTTTTGTTTTTTAAGAATGGAAGAGATGTTTTCATGTGTGTAGGGAGAATGTATTGAACCCTTAAGTAGAGAGAGATTGAAAATTAAAGAGGGAAGATTAAAGGAACAATCTACTAGAAAAGATACAAAGGGGTGGATTAAGGGTAAATATAGAGGCACTGGCCTCTATCAAGGGTAAAGGCCAACTTTTATCAGAGAGATGGAATTGGTAAAAAAAAATAATGGAAGAAGCCTCCATTTACTCAGTTCAAGTAAGACTCCCTTAGCTGAGGGAGTGCCATGGAATATTCAAGGAGACGAGAGAAACTATAGATCAGATACTTTGAGGAATAAGAGAGGGAGAATTCATTAAGGATGAGTAAAAAGATTTCTTTGATATAGAGAGGGGTCTAACTGAAGTTAGATCACAAAGATTTCTAGTGTGTCATAATTAACACAACTAAGATTAGAATGTAAAACTGGTAACTGGGGAAAAAATTCTTTTTTTTTCTCTGATGAAGGTTAGGGTTTGTATGTGGTGGAGCAACTCAGAATAATTAAAAGTATTGTGTAATTTCCCAAATGCAATCCAGTCTGCTCTCTTCATCTAATTCACCTTTGGGCTCTGGTCATTGTTCATCTACAAAGGCTATGACCCAGATATATGTACCAGTGAACCTTGGGATACCTAATTGTAGACCAAAATCTAGAGATGTTCTTGAGACATTCCTCAATTCCACAATATCCACAGGTAAATTGTCTCTTGAGGAGAGAGGCCAAGAGGCCCAGTTGGACCTGAAATTGGCCAAGTAAGCAAGGACAAGAACAGATTCAGGTCCTACTTCAGAGATATCTAGGTTGTTCTGTGGATACAGCATGAGTCTGGAGTCAGAAAGATTCATTTTACCAATCTCAAATCTGGCTTGAGACATTAGTTGTGTGACCCTGGACAAATCATTTAATCCTGTTTGCCTCAGTTTCCTCATCTGTCAAATGAGGTGGAGAAGGAAATGGCAAATCACTTAGCCAAGAAAACTCCAAAGGGAGTCATAAAGCTTTGAACACTACTGAAAAAAATAGAACCACAACAAAAATCTGTGTCCCTATTGTCCCACAGTTGCTAAATCCAAAGCTATAGTGATCATTGTATGTTGGGCTCAGATTAATAGCAAATACAAAGCAGAGATTCTTGAGATGATTTGTAAATAGCCAGAGGAACCTACAATGCAATTCTTCTAGGATTGTCTCAGATTAAACAACCCTAGTATTTAAACTGCCTAAGTTGTAGTTAAAACTGGCTCCTGAAATTCTCTGGCAAGTGTCCTGGTGTGGCAGTTATAATTCCACTTTCTTGATTCCAAGCAGGCTTCCCTGATTAATTTTTAGAACAATAATAGTAGCTAGCATTTGTATAGCACGTTAAGGTTTGCCAAGTCCTTTATAATTATCCCATTTGGTCCTCACAACCACCCTGAGAGACAGTTATTACTATAATCCTCATGTTACCGTTAGGGAAACTAAGGCAGGCAGAGGTTAAGTGACTTGTCTAGTTTCACACAGCTAACGTACATCTGAGTCCAGATCAGATGATTCAGATCTTCCTGAACCCAGGCCTACTGCTGGCCACCCCTCCTCACTTTGGCTGCTCCTCTATGTTCCCTAATCCCATTGTCTCATTTGCAACATGCCAATCAACAAGGAAGATCCTTTATTTGAAAATCCTATTTAAACCTAGACCCTCAGAGGCTCTGTGCCTTCAAATAGAGAGCATCTGGCACTATTTCCCTGAGTCACCACCTACCACTCTGTGCTGCAGAACAGTGCAGGTAATGGAGGCCATGCACTATTCTCTCCCTAACTGACTAAACCCTCCTATGCTATGCTTGAAAATAAATATAAGCCATTCTCTTCCTTGACACTAGAATTTTTGAGTATTTGTAAATACCCACAAACTTGGGGGAAAGAGGAAGGAAATGACTTCTCATTTTCCTCCCTACAAATACCCATTTCTCCCCATATGAAGACAAAATTTAGGAAAGGAGTCCCAAGATTTAGGAGTCACTATAAGGGGAGTGTCATTTTATGCCTTAACCTCCACTGTACAAGATATATGATAAAACCACATATCATGTCATGGCAGCAAACTCCTCAGCCTGCTTTTCAAGTCCCATGTCAATCTGGCCGTGCCTTAGTTAAACAGCGTTATTTACCTTAACTTCCATAAATCTCCACTCCAGCCAGATCTCCCTCCCTTCTCAAAAATAGACCACCCTCAGACTCACATTTATGACTTCTCTGCTTGGGGTTCCTCTCACCTGAAGTGCCTTTCCTTCTTCTCTCCGCAAAATCCTTCAAAGCTCAGTCTGACTCCTGTCTCCTCCAGGAAGCCTTTTCTGATTATTCCTGTTCTTTTTGATCCTCTCTTGGAATCTCTCTCCTCCTCCTTCGTTGTCTTCTTCTTCTTCTTTTTCTTCCCTCTCTGTCTCTCTCTCTCTGTCTGTCTCTCTGTCCCTGTCTCTCTCTGTCTCTGTCTCTCTGTCTCTGTCTCTCTCTGTCTCCTTCTTCCCAAACACCATAATTTATTTCTTAAATACTAGCTCTCCTTTTTCATTATATTTTCACAAGGGCATACAATCTCTGTAACTAGAGTGCAAATTCCTTGAAGGCAACAACACTATTTGATGGTACTCTAATTTTAGAACTTTAGGGCTAAAGGGAACCTTAAGGGCATTTAGTCCAACTCCCCAATTTAAAATATAGGGAAACTAGGCACAAAGAGACGTGAAATAACCACTCCACAAAGTCATAGAAGTAATTCGTGACACAATCAAGACTAGAATTTCCAGTTCTCTGAATCATAGACCATTGCTCTTTCTCCTGAGTATGTGAAGAACTCAATAAATAACTTCTGATTAATTAGAAGGTTCTGAGATTAAGATAAACAATTGAGGGAGAATTCAGATCTCACTGATCTGCCAGCTAAACAGCTCACTTGGTCCTGTAGGCTGCTAGAAGGCCTCCTCATCTTTGGAGAAAAAGGAGGACAGATGGTAGAGTAAAAAGATCACAGGTATAAGGAAGATGGACAATGAGCAAAACAGATGGGTGAATGAATAAAACAGCTTTTATTAGCCACTTACTATGTTTTTCCACCATCCTCAACCAAAAATTTCATAAAAGGGGACTTTCTTAAATGCATTCCAATCTGATCTTTTCCTACTTTAAGTTTGGGGCCCAGGCCCAAAGGTATGTATGTATGTATGTCTGTATGTGTACTTGCAAATGTGTGTATACATATTATATAGCCTTTTTTTATGGAGAATTCACATGGGGCAGGTGATCACATGGTGGTCAGAAGAAGTGATACAAGGACACTCTCAAGGTCTCTCTAAAGAACTGTGGATTTGATTGTGTGACACAGGAGACACTGGCACGGGACTGCTCAGTACAGCATGCCCACATCAGAAAAGGTGCTGTGTTCTACGAGCAAAGGAGAACTGAAATAGCACAAAGGAAATGTAGGATGCACAGATTCTGAGTAACCACCTCAAATATTCACATGGACTATCTGCGGCCAATCCGTGGCAGAGCATTCCAAATTTGTATTGGTCTGACCAGAGTTGTACACGATGAGAGTTCTCTTTATCACGGTGATGTCATTTTGGTCCTCCTCAAGAATGAAGGACAACAGCCAACAAACCAACCGACATATTTTATACACACACACACACACACACACACACACACACACATATATATATGTATGTAAAATGTATTTAATAAATTTAAATTTTCTAAATTTAAAATAAATTGTATATGCATGTATATGCATATACACATATAGGTACATGTATATGTGTACGTCTATATATTAATAGACTAATTCAGTGGGCTACCAGTCTAATTGTATAGTGTAGCCCAGACAAGAGGTATTCTTATCTTTTGTAGAAAAGGCTATCTATCACAGATAAAAACATATCCCACAAGAATAACTAGAACTGAATCCACAAGCTAAGATAGAAAGAAACACTGAAAAAGGTGAGAACATTCAAGAAATAACACCGGAGAACTTAAATACTTAGTACCTTACCCTTTCTCCCACCCTCCCGGCTATCACTGCTGAAAGCCCCTGCGCTCACTATTCTTTGCTTGTCATGATACTACACTCTCTGTGGCCTCTTCCTACCTGATGGCTCAGTATCCTTTGCTGATTCATCAGTCATATTGCATCCCCTAACTGTAGGTCTTCTTCTACACGGCTCAGCTGTGGCCCTATTTTCTTCTCTCTCTACATACTCCTATTCAGTGACTCTGTCACCTCCCATGGGCCTAATTATCATCTTTGAAAATGACTAACAGGTCTATATATGTAGCCATAGACACTCCTTTGAATTTCAGTCTCCTATCACTTATTGGGCATTTCAAACTGGAATATTACAGAGGCTTCTCAAGCTCAGCATGATCAAAACACAGTTTATTAACTCATATGCTACACTCACTCCTCTTTCAAATTTGGTTTTTCTATTGAAGGCATTACCAGGCTTCCAGATTCCCATGTTTATGGCCTCAGAGTTATCTTCAATGCTTTATTCCCCATAACCAATCAGCTGCCAAAACATTTTGTTTACTTCCGCAACATTCCTTGTATCCAACCCCTTCTATTCTCATAGCCATCTCAGTTCAGGGCCTTATCAACTCTTAACTAGATTATTACATTTAACCTCCCTGCCTCAGGTCTCTGCCCAATACAATCTATTAATCCAATTCAATCCCTCACACTGATGCCAAAATGATTTTCTTAAACACAGGTCTAATCATGCCACTGCTATTCCATCAACTCCAGTTGCCTCTTCTAGGATCAAATAGTAATTCTTCAGTTTACCTTTTAAAGACCTTTACAACATGGTCCCAAATATCTTTCAAACATCATTATATATTACTTCCCCTCCCTCACTCCGTAATCCAGGCAAACTGGTTTTCTCTCTGTTCCTCATGCCCAGCACTCAATCTCTTGCATCTCTACTTCTGCATTAGCCATTTTCTGGCATGCACTTCCTCTGTACATCTGCTCATAAAATCCTTCTCTTCCTTCAGGATGCAGCTAAGGCCTCACCTTCTACATTGAGGCTTTCCTAATCTCAAACACCAATGCTGCCCTTCCCTAACTACCTTGGGTTTGACTACATTATATTTGTTTGTGTTTATTGTCTTTTTTATTCCATACATCATCCATATGTATATGTATATGTACAGATACAGATCTGTGTATGTGTTTATGTATCTATGTAAGTATATATTTGTTGTCTGTACTGTAGTAATGTAAGCCCCTTGAGGGTAGGGAATATTTCATTCTTTACTTTTGTATCATCTGTACCTAGTACATAGTGTTTGATACACAGGCATTTAATAGTGCTTTTTGATTGATTAATCGATGGGTGGTCTAAATTCCATGACTCACTATAGTGAATCAATGACTTTTTTGAGAGGAGGTGACAACATAGTGGAAAATTATAAAGATGCTGATGGGGACCATGGAGAGCACAGGAAGGCATCCACAGGTGAACAGTGAAAGAAGCATAATTCCTTTAGTAACTCAACAAGAAAAGGGAACTTTGAAAGAATAGAAAGAAGCAATAGGACGGAGGGACTGGAATGGGGAAAATATAAGGAGATGGGGTCTCAACTCTAGAAGAGAAGAAGGTACTGTAAGGGGGCAGACTGTCCTGCCAATTATGCCAAATGTAAGGGGCTAGATCTCTTCTACTCAAAGTAGTTTCCAGTTTTTCTGTGGCAGCCATAGGGCACATCCCCATTCTGACCTACCTCTACATACTCTACCCCTTATGACCTGCTCATACAATGTTTCCAACACAATCTTCCAGATAGTTCCCTAAGTCATGCACAAGAAGCAGAGGAACGTACCACTGATTTACACTGGAGGCAAAAGCCACAACAGCATTATAAGCACAAGTGGGACAACTATATGACAAATAAGAAAATTACCACAATTATCATAATTTTCTTCCATCCTGCCCCTAGGGGAGGTAAAGAAAGAATTAATGGCATTTGGTGATTAGTGAGAGAACTGAATTTCTGAGAATTACTCAGTACAGATCAGCTGAACTTGTGAACTAAGACCAGAGACGAAAACAGCTTGGGCAATTTTATAACATATTGGGGGTGATACAGAATAATTTCAATTGAAAAATTGAAAAACAATCACTTGGTGTTTTTCAATTTTTCCTTTTTTGTCAATGAGAGACTTGTCACAATTTTCCTTGACAAGTTAATGACAATTAATTGACCAATCACAGTACAAGCTATACTGAAAATGTCTAAAACTATAGACTAATGGGGGGAAGGGGATTTACATGACATGAAGATAATGAAGAGAACTCAGTATACAGGTAACTGAAACAAAAAGTCAATGTAATACAGTAATGATCATCAACATTAGCAAACATCAAGTCTTTTTGCATTCTAGTAACCCACTCCCAAAGTCCATTTAATCAGCAGATTTCATCTTGGATCTCAGATGCCCCATGTAGTTGTCTGGTCTCTAGAACATCTGTTCTTGGGACAGTCTGGAATATATCTTGTCCTCAAGAGCACCTCTTCAGTAAATTTGCTTCTCTGGTTCCATATTACTTGTAGAGACTCCTGAGGTGTTCTTGCTAAAATCTTTCACAAAACAGATTTCAATACAAATCAGTATAGTCTCTCAAGTTTTGCTCCTCTAATAACTAGTTCATTTGGTGAAAAACAACTGGAATTTTATGGTTCTGATCTTGTCAACAGTAGAGCTATAAGGGAAACATGTAAAAATTAAGATTTTACATAAACCATTAAAATCACTTACATACAGGATTGTCTGCTCTTGTTGCTTTCTGAAACATTTTTACTTCAGCCAATTTAAATTCCTTTAGGAGAATCAGATGCTATTAAGGATCTAATCCTATATATGAAAACAGAGGTAACAATACTCTTGCAGGAAGAGGCTCTCCACCCCGAAGGTCAATGATTACACAAATTAATCTTATGAGAGGCTGACTTTACTCCAGTTTACTTGGGATGGGATGTGTAGATACATTTATGTAATTAATTTCCAATTATATAGAGAGAATAGTATATATCAAATTGGTTGCCTGTAGTAGAACATGTTGTGCTGTAAATGACATTCAAATGAAATAGATATTACACAAACATTACTCTTCACTGAGATGACTGATGACACTGAAATTTTATTCCTTAAAATAAGGCAGTATTTTTTGACATTAATCTCATAAATTAGATTCATATTTTGTTTCACCAGCCATTTTACCTTTGTCCAATTATTCCCATAGCATTCTAAAAGAATGAGCTATTTAATCTGAGACATAACTATATGAGTATTAGCAGGCAGATGGCAAGCCCAACTACTAATTTACTAAGTTGTTTGGGGTATGGAAAGACTACACATTCTGACCGAAAACAGTGAGATCTTATATACTTGCACTGTGTTCATATCTTCTATTGAACACTTGCTATGACTATAGAAATTCACTATAAAAGGAAAAAACTGGAACATGATTATAACAACAGTATCAAAACTGGTCTTTAATTAATGTTAATTATCATTGTTATCAAGGAAGGGTCACTGATCAAATTGATACAGATAAACACTAATTGATGATTAATTTTGTTGGAAAGACACTGGATGGGGACTAGTGAGTTATAATATTAGACAAACTGAATCTTACATACATATATACACATCTTGCATACTATACACATGCTATACGTATATAGAAAAGATAATAAAATGCTATATCAATATTTATGGGATGAAATAGTAGTAGTCAGAGACAAATTAATATTCCTAAATGCCAGTATTAACAAATAATAAAAAAGAAATATAAAAGTCCTTACTGCATCTACTTTCCCTGTTAGCTATTGTTGATATGTCTTCTTCTTTTCTAAGCCAAGCTCACAGAAAAAAAAACTGTCTATACTCGCTGCTTTCACTTCTCCTCTCACTCTCTTCTAAACCCCATATAATGTGTTTTCTGCCCTCATCACTAACCTGAAAATGCTCTTTTCAAAGTAACCATTAGTCTCTTAATTGCCAAATTAAATGGCATCTTCTCCATTTCAATGCTTCTGGACCACTCTATAGTATGTGTGTATGTATGCATGCATATATGTACAATTTTTTACTACCCTATACTGGATACTATCTCCTTTCTCAGTTTTCCTGAAGTGGTACTCTTGTGGTTTTCTTTCTACCTTCTGATTGCTCCTTTGGTAGTTCTTCATCGATATCACTTCTCTTAATTGGAGGTGTACTTCCAGGCTTTGTCCTGAACCCCATTCTCTTTTCTCTTTATACTCTTTCATGTGATGACCTTAGCATCCATGGATTCAAAAAAAAAATCTGTATCCAGATGATTCCACATCTATGTATCCCTTTCTGTTCTTTCTCTGAAACTCTCACTGCACATAAGCAACTGTCTATCTGACATTTCAAGCTAGTTGTCTCACAAGAATCTCAAATTCAACATGTCTACTTTTCCATTTCTTTCTCCAGCTCATTTTACAGATGAGGAAATTGAAGCAGATAAAGGTGAAGTGACTTGAGCAGAATTACACAGCTAGTAAGTGTCTGAGATTTGAATTTGGGTCTTCCTGATGCCAGGTCTAGTGCCTTAGCTAGCAAACATCTAAGGTCAGATTTGCTGGCAGTGTTAGAGGGAAAGATGTTGTGAAAATGGATATGCCATGACTTGAGATAAAAGATAATGAGGAGTAAAAGGTACCTGATGGACTGGGAGAATGGTGGTGCCCTCAACAGTAACAGGGGATTTTTGAAGAAGTGGGGGGAGGATTATTAAGTTCTGTTTTGGACATGCTGAATTTAAGATGTTTATGGCACATCTAGTTCAAGATATCCAACAATCAGTGAGTAATGCTAGGTTGGAGGTCACAAGAGGTTGCAGATCTGGAAATAATAATCTGTGTACAGATCTGGAAATAATCTTCCTAGCGATGATAATTTAATCCATGGGAACTAATGATATCATCAAATAAAGTAGCATAGAGAGAATGGAAGAGGGTCAAGAATAGAGCCATGGGGCACACCCACAGTTAGCAGACATGACCTGGTGGAAAATCTAGCAAAGGAGAAGGATAAGAAGAGGAAAAGCAAAAGAGCAAGGTTTGAAAAGAATGAGAAAAAAGGAAGTGAAGCACAGATCTTGAATGGCTTTCTCAAGAATTTGAGCCATGAAAGGGAGGAGAGATACAGGGTAAGAACTACCAGAGATAGTCAGATCAAGGGAAGGATTTTTTAAGGATGGTGGAGGCATAGGCCTGTTTGTAGGAAGCAAAGAAATAGCCAGTAGACAGGGAAAGACTGAATATTAATGCAAGGATAATGGGAGGGGCAATCTACTAGTGAAGATGGAATGGAATGGGGTCCTATGCACATTAAAGATTTGCCTTAGTTTTGTGTGTGTGTATATGTATACACATATATACACATATACATACATATATACACACATGTGCACGTGCATATATAAATATACATGTATGTATATACATACATATATTTAACAGATTGTGGGACTTCATTTTCTTATAAAACTATCACTCATTTTATTGTATAGTTCAATTCATTCTCATTTGAAGTAATGTGTTAGGTTTGTTTTCCTCTATTTACCTAAAATTTTCTTTCTTAATTAAGATTTTTTTGGTTACACAAGATTAGTGCCCATGTCTTACTAAAGGATTTGCCTTAGCAAGGAAAAGAGTCATTCCATAATGTGAGAAATGTTTAAAAGAGGAGGTAGTGGAGGAAGACATTTGGGTGATTTGGGATGAGGAGGAAGGAAAAAGTAGGAGCTCTTGGCAAATGGCCTCAATTTGTTTTGGTAAAGTACGGGGCAAGGTCTTCAGGTGAGGAGGTGCCATGAGTGGTTTTAAAAGCAATGGAAAAGTTAGATTATATTAACCTTTAAGGTTTGCAAAGTTCTTTACAAATATGATCTCATTTTATCTTCCCAGAAATCCTGGGAGGACTATCTCTTTGTGTAGGGGAGGTTGAGTGAAGGAGTAGGTCATGAGAAATGAGAAAATTGAGGACCTGGGAAGTTAGGGAGCTTGCTGTTGCATCAATATGTATGATGAATTCTCTTAGGATGAAGGCAGAAGTTGGGATGGAGAGAAAAACTACAAGCCAGGCACTGAATTCATTGTGGGAAGGAAGGAGAGTGGGGGGGGTTGTCAGTAGATAGCAGCAGTTACTAGCTTCTTAATCAGGTAAATTTGGATCGAAAGGTCTCAGGTTCATTTTAGAAGTAGGAGTTACTGAGCAATGATTGTGGAGAGAGAATATGACAAAATGATCAAGGGGTGTTTTGACTCTCTTACCATGACCAATTAGTTCGGAGGTTGGGGGTAGGGCTGGGAGGGGGACAAGGAGAAATTTAAGTGAAACTGGTATTCCAAAGGGTAGACAGTTAGAGCTGGAAGATGGAAGGAATAGTCATAGAAAACTTAGCTTTTGTATTTCTTTCCCTAGCAGGCAGTACAATGCTTCACACATAGGCATTTAATTCCTGCTTGTTAATTGATTTATTAATGAGTTCAGTTTCTAGTTAAATAAGTTAAAATAAGTTGAGAAAGAAAAAAATGAACCATGAAATTACAAATTAAAAGAAAAAAACAAAATACTCAGTTAATAAATAAAATTAAGAGCTAGTTTTAAAATGACTCATCAATAACATTGATAAATCGGAAACACATTTAATGAAAAAAGAGCAAGAAAAATCAAATTAAAAATTGAGAATCAGAAATCACAAGTAATATAGAAGAAATAATGATAGCGATCATACAAATTGTGTATAACTATATGCCCTCCAGAATTCAGGCCATAAAAGAAATGTCTGAGTATGAAAGAGAGGAAGGAAGATAGGTAGGAAGGAAGGAAGGAAGGAAGGAAGGAAGGAAGGAAGGAAGGAAGGAAGGAAGGAAGGAAGGAAGGAAGGAAGGAAGAGAGAGGGGGGAGGGAGGGAGAGAGGGAGAATGCAGAATCAAAATGAACCAATTTCCAAAGAGAAATTAAATAGGTCATTAATGAACTGTCACATAAAAAAGTAGCTAGAACCAGAAAGAGTCAGAGAAGAAAAATAGTCCCTGTTTTACATAGATCACTTGATCTGGTTTTGTATATATGTGCATACATGCATACATATGTACACACACATATATACACAGTGGTTCTGACTCCCAAACTATGAAAGGATAAAAAAGAATTATAGGTAAATATCATGAATAAATATGAATATAAAAGAGTAATAGGAGACATTGCCTGAATTTACTAATCTGTAAAATTAGGGGTTTGAACTGGAGGACTTGTAAGGTTTGGCATTATCCTATGGTCACTGCCCTCAAGGAACTTGACCAAAGAGGTCCTTCTATAGGCAATTGATAGGTGCGGTTGAAACCAGCCCAAATCTGCAAGCTGTCAAGGTGATCCCAAATAAGTAGGGTAAACAATATCCCTGGAGATAGAGGTGGAGCTGGGTTTGGCTACAGATGAATCAGGGCATACCAGATAAGAGGTGTTACCTTTCTGAGATGGACAATTAACCCAATATAAAAAGCCCAGCATCCCAGACAGTTGGTACCCTGAAAACTGCTTCATTTCACATCCTCTTTGTTTCTTCAGTGAACTGGGTAAGTTGATCTAGTCAATCTAGCTAAAGTTATAGACCATAGTGGGTACTGCAGGAGTAAATCCAGGGATCATCATGGTCCAGTGAAGAGAGAATTCAGACAGAAAACTTAGGCTTTGATCTCAGCTCTGTCATTTCATAGCCGGGTGACATTTAAATCACCTAAATCCTGTGAGACTCAGTTTCCTCACTTGTAAAAAGGAAATTATTGAACCAAATCATCTCTAAGGATCATTGTTCTGACATACTGCAGTGTTATGATATTATGATGAGCTTGAGTATAAGGAGCCCTTGGAAGCTTTGTTGTTCATGTACCTTTAAGGCCACTTGATACTGATGAAAGTTTGTCCCTATTTTTAGGGAAAATGAATCTGGAAGCTTGACTCTTCTGAGTGTTCTGCTTTGATAGACCATTTACTTTAAATAAGTTTAGGAGGTGAGGGGAAAATGATAGTAGTGGCTATTTTCTACTATGTCAATTCTTTAAGTATTGTCTCCCCAGTTGGACTGTAAGTTCCTTGAGGCAGAGATTGTCTTTTGCTTCTTTTTGGTCCCCAGTGCTTAGCAGAGTGCCTAGCACATAGTAAGCATTTGATATTTTTTGTTGCTGTCCATCCTTCTTTCTTAAAGAGGACCAATGATGTCATGATGGCAATGTCTTGACTTGAGCATGAATTGGATTTAAGTAAGGCAGAGCCTCGCTTAGTCATCAGCCTTGATTGATTTGTGTAGATTTCTCCTATTAACAGCCACTCAGGTTCCTTTGATTGGTACCATTCTGCTTTCATTTCTTCTTGCTAAATGTCCAAGAAAATTCCAGGACTTCACCCTGATGGTAGGTTGATAAGAGTGTTTTGGTTAAGTGCCAAAATGAAGCAGAGTCTGAGACCTGATCCATGGTCATCTTCTCTACCTAATTTCCTCTTTATGAGCTGCTGGCTTTATCTACTTTTCCTGGCATAAATACTCTGGAAGATCAAGGTGATAGTCAGTGGTTCAGAACCTCTAGAGGATACAGAGATTCTTCAGCACTTTGTGAACCAAAGCTACCTGAGACAATGGTTAAGAAGCCCAAAATTTCATTGACTCTAGATTCAACCTGGATTATGGATTGAGAAACTCATCTTTGACTTTTACTTTCACTGGCTTTCTGTTTTACTTTGAAAAAGACATTTAATTTTGGTGTGTTAAAGGGGCTAAATCATGCCTTCCCTCTTCTTTATAACTGTATACAAGAGAAGAAAAAAATATATAAAACATTTTCACCATTCTTTTTTATTGATGAAGGTACTGATGCTGAAGAGCCTCTAGTTAATACCACATGAGGTTCAGTTAAAGGGACTAAGGTTGTTTAGCTGGAAAAGAAAGAAGACGGGGGAGTGGGGAGCAGGGTTGAGATTAACTATAAGCTGTTTTCAAATATTAAAAGAAGGGTTGTCATACTTAAAAAAAGAATTAGACTTATTTTCTTTCATCCCAAAAGCAGAACCTGAAGAAATGGGTAGAAATTGAAGGGGAAATTTACATTTGATAAAGATAAATTTCCTAGCAATTAGGGAACTCCAAAGGGGAAAAGGTTACCTTTCTTCAAAAGGTAATAGGATTTCTTTCATTAGAGGTCTTCAAGGAAAGGCTAGATGATCACTTGTCAGATATGCTGTAGAGCAAAATCTCTTTCAGGTGTGGGTTGGACTAGACGGTCATTGAGGTCCCTTCCAACTCTGATATTCAATGATTTTATCATAAAAAATAGATATTGAAAGGAAAGAAGAAGAATGACAGAAACATGTATCTTTTTCTATTCAGGTTCACATAAATTTGCACAAAAGATGTCTAGTCTCATGCAATGTGTTGCCCAAACCATCGACATTTTCTACCAGTATGCCAAAGAAGAAGGGGAGTGTGACAAACTAAGTAAAAAAGAACTGAAGAAACTTTTGGAAAAGGAGTTTTACCCAGTTCTGAAGGTAATGGATGCATGCCAACTTCACAGTCACATTTTGCGGCATTTGATTTTTGTTTTCTTTGGTGTTTTGGGAAGGGATTGTGATTTCACTGGTGCAGAGCAAAGATGTCAAACTCAAGGCACAGGCACAGGTCAAAACTTCCAAGACCTTCCAGAACCAGAATAATATGTAATTGGGAAATATTCAATGAAATAAATAAAAACACAATGTAGAAAATGTTAATTTGTCTTTTTCTAAGTCAATATATAGGCAGCAGGAATCTGTTTCTATTTGAGAGTTTGCTACCACTGATTTAGAGCATTCCCAGTGAGGACACACTTTCTACCATTATAGGTTTGTACCTGCTTTGCAACTTAGGGTCTTAAAGTGTTGCCTAAGCCTCAGAGTGAGAGATGAAGTTGTTAACTTGATATACAACCTCAAGATCTGGAAAGTAACAAACAAAAAATCCACATACCTGATGATCCATTTGTGAGTCCTCTAGATAGAATTCCCTGGAATTCTGGCTGGAAGTAGTAACAATTAACAGAACTGGACAAAATTCAGCAGAATTGAATCAATGAATTTCTTATTGCACTAACAAGGGTTAATGGTGGAGGAAAAATGGAAGTAGACAAAATTCATTTTCAGTAGCATCTAATATTTTCTCTGTGACAACTAGCTAGTGTAGTGGATAGAGTGCCGGTCCTGACATTAGGAAAACATGAGTTCAAATCTGGTCTTGCATAAATACTAGCTGTATGACCCTGGGCAAGTCACTTTACCTCTGCTTGCCTCAGTTCCTCCACTGTAAAAAGTGGCTAACTGGAGAAGGCAAACCACTTCAGCATGTTTGCCAAGAAAAGTCCACGGTGGTCATGAAGGGTTGGACACAATTGAATGACTCAACAACAAAATATTCTCTCTGTCCTCCTACATCACAGAATTTGAAACCCCTAATTCCAACATGGGCATATATATATCCAGTGTCATCACTATATTACAGGTTCCTTCTAACATTAATCAATTTGAACATTAATTTATGCCAATGAACCACATCTCCCTAAAGAAGAGGTCTCTCCTAGAAAGAGTAATCATTAGGAGTAGAGAGAAGTGCAAAGGAACATCCAAAATTTGTATTCAATTACAAGACAGACTCCCATTGAGCAAATCCAAAATACTCAATTGCAATTTAGTCAATTTAATATTTGATTCATTTTAATGAAAATGTAGCAACTATCTTACATTAATAATCACCTGCATCTCCTCATCCTCATCCTTATGTAACCTTTCTGTGTTTTGCTATGCCTTGTGAACCTTCTTTTTCTTCCCAGTCTTTATGGATATCAGTTGCATAATATTAGTCTAAGTTAGTCTGGAGATATTCCAGGTTGGGTCCCACCTAGGTGTTATAATTATCCACATTTGCATAATGTATGACAGATTGATTTACTCTTCCTGTATTCTTTTCTCTGAGACAGAATCCAAAGTATCCTCAAGTTGTGGAAGCTATCATGCATATCCTGGACCAAGACCATGACAATCAAGTGGACTTTACTGAGTTTCTTCTGATGTTAGTCAATCTGGCTCTGTCTTTTAATAAGAAGATCAGCAAAAAGTATTGTGAAGCATCAGGGTCAAAGCACAAATTCCAAGATAACCAAGAAGAGCAGAGTGAGACAGAGGAAGAAGAAAATGGGTCTGATTCTGATCAATCAAATACAGAAGCAGAACAAGAACTTCAGTCCAGTTCTTGGTATTCACAGAAGAAAGGAAAGCATAGACACCATTCTCGGTCCAGCTCTCCTTCGAAGAGAAGGAGAAGTGGATCATCAAGCTCAGAACACAGAGAAAACTCTAAGAAAAGACACCATAACTCAAGGAAGAGTGAGAAAGAGGGAAATGGGTCAGGCTCAAGAAAGCATGGGGGAAAGAGACATAAGTCAAGTACAAGTACTGATCATCACAGATCCGGTGCAGATGAACAGTCATCTAGACGAGGAAGAAAGGGGTCTAGTTCAGATGATCAATGTGGGGAGGATGACAATCAACAAAAAGGTTCCACACACAGGAATTCAAAAAGCAATACAACCAAAAAGTCAAAGAAACAAGATAAGAGAACAATTGGTCACTACACATTAGGGAGTGAGTCTGAAATGCAAGACAACATTTCCAGAATGTCAACAAGAAGCAAACAACAAAGGCAAGGAAGAAATCATGGACAGTCAAGATCTGGTAAGGATGGGAAGTTGAGTGACAGGCATAGCCATTCAAGTAATAGTGAAGAACAATCAAGAGACAGCCTTAGACACTCATCATCTAGTCATCAACAATCCTCATCTACCCATGGAAGACATGGATCAACTACAAGAAGAAAAGAAGCAAGTGATAGTCAGGCAAGAGACAGTGACAGGCAATCAAGAGGTCACTCTAGAGACTCAACTTATGGTCATAGAAGGTCTTCATCTACACACTCAGGGTCCCATTCTAGCCCCCAAAGGGGTTCCAGTTATGATCAATTCAGTGATAGTGAAGATCAATCAGGAGGCAGCTCTACACAGTCAAGATCCGGCCATCAATGGTATTCATCCACCCAGGGCTCTAGTACAAGAGGAAGAAAGGGATCCATCTCCAATCAGGCAAGTGATAGTGAAGGACAAGTAAGAGACCATTCCAGAGATTCAGTCTCTGGTCATGGACAGGCTACATCCACAGACTCAGAGTCTAGTTCAAGCCGAAGACAGAGATGCAGTTCTGTACAATCCAGTGATAGTGAACAACAGTCAGGAGAGAGCTCTAGACAGTCAAGATCTGGTCATCAACATATTTCACCACAGGAAGAACAGTCCAGTTCAAGGACAAGAGGAAGCCAAGGATCCAAGCATGGACAGGTAGGAGATACATCTGGGCATTCAGGGTCTGGTCACAGACAGCCTGGTGACACCAGGACAGCAGGAAGACAGGGATCCAGTCATGGTTCATCCAGTCATAGTAATAAGCAATCAGGAGACAACTCTGGACAGTCAGGATCTGGTCATCAACAGTCCTCATTCAATCAGGGAAATCATGGCTCTAGTACAAGAGGAAGACAGGGATCTACATCTAGCCAGGTAAGTGACAGTGAAGGACAAACAAGAGACCACTCCAGAGACTCAATCTCTGGTCATGGACAGTCTTCATCTACAAACTCAGAATCTAGTTCAGCTAGAAGACAGGGATCCAGTCATGATTCATCCAATCACAGTGAAGGGCAATCAGGAGACAGGTACAGGCATTCAGGATTTGGTCATCAACAGTACTCATCCAGTCAGGGAAAACCTGAGTCAAGGACAACAGGAAGGCATCAATCCAGTGACAGCCATAGAGTCTCTAGTGCTTCTCGGGAACATTCGCTGAGTAATGGAACACAAAGATATCTCTCAAGTTACAGCTGGAAACATGGTAGCTATGGGAATACAGACTATGATTATGGACAGACTGGTTATGGGCTCTCTGAGGCAAGCCATGAACACTCAGGTGGTAAAGTACATCATATTGTACCCAGCACTATTAGAAAGCAGAGATCAAGCTCTGGCAAGTTCAGTGACAAGGAAGAACAATCAAGTAGCAGACAATCAGTATCTCCTCCTAAACAGTCCAGGTCTAGTCATGGACAATCAATATCCACCCACAGACAATCAGGGTCCAGAACAAGGAGTCCAGGAAGAAGAGGATCTGGTCATGGACAGTCAGGAGATTACCAGGCCAGAAGTCCAGGAAGACAAGAATCAAGTCATCACCAATCAGGAGACAGTCCTACTGGGGGTAGAGGAAAACCACGATCCAGTCAGGGACAGTCAGGGACAAGTCACAGGCAGTCAGGTGACACTCAGGATCATTCTGGGTCCAGAACAGCTAGAAGACACGAATCTAGTCATGACCAATCAAATGATAGCTCTAGACAGTCAGGATCTAGACATGGACAGAGAGGTCATAAGCAATACAATGACAGATTTGGCCACTCAGAATCTGACTATGATAAGGCAGAGTACAGGACACAAAATACTCACAGATCTGATACTGATCAAGCTGTGGATAGTTCTGGCCAGACAGGAACAAGAAAGCAGGGTCATAGAAATCCATCAGGTGCTAGAGTCACAGAGGGTACTAGCAAAAATAGATCAGCACACAACCCCAGTATAACAGGGGCAAGTGGAAGACACAGACAAGATGTTGTTGATCTTGGCGATCAAGAGGTAATTAATTTAAAGGAAAGAATTTACTCAGGCTCCTGTTATCCCTGTAATAGTACTCCCCTCTATGCTTACGTCCAAGAGCAAAGGAATTATTACTACCACTGAAATGCAAGTAGAAGATCAAGTAACTGAAACATCAAGTGAAGAAAAAAAAAGATTTAACAAGTTGTTAGTTGCAACATTTCCAGGAATAGGACTTTTTGTTCTTTTAACAGAAAATCCTACTTCACCCTTTCTGTATGCTGTTGGGTTTTGTTTTTAATTGAAGCTTCTACTTATCAGTGGCTGGTGTATTTGTTCCTGGGTTAGAAATTGGTGAACAGAAGAAACTAATAGAATATGGAGCTAACGATGGGACACAATTAATATGAAATAATATTAGAAATCAATTTAGGAGCTTGGGATATATACAATTGATTTTTTCTTAATCTGAGAATTTGATTTTTGTAGCTTCTTGATGACTTTTAACCAGCATGTAAAACTGATCGCTCTTCTTCAAGGAGTTAAGCATGAATACATTACTATGGACCTGGAAGCCAAAGTTGCTATGTAGACAGGGTTGTAGATCAGTGTTTTATTTGCCCATCATGGTCACCAAACACCAATAGCATCTTTGATACTCAAGCTGAAAGCCTGCGTGAGAAATTGGTGCCATGCCAACTTCCCTGGCCAATGGACAAGGAAGCTACCTTCAGAGAATGAAGACTGACCTATTTTTATTCAACGAACAAAAATATCAGCTCTAACTTGACCTTAAAATAAAGACACTCTCTAGGAAATTATTCTAGGCTGGAAAACAATGGACAGAATACATCCCAGGGCTGCTCTGCATTATGCTTTCTTAAACATCTGGAAGAATATCAACAAAAAAGGAGGAAGAAAGAGAGGATATATGTTAGTACTGTAGGGTCCTTATTGACTGGTTGATTGTAATAACCTTGAGATTATTGATATTTCATCAAATCAATAGATTTAATTAAAATTAACAATAAACAACTAGTGATTAAATATCGTTATTGAATGATATAACAAAGATGAAAAATTAAAGTTATAAAAATCAGCTAAATGGAGGAGAAATTATTCCTCTTTCTGAATGACATGATACTATACTTAGAAAACCAAAAGATTCAGTAGTAAAAGAAACAGGAGTAATTGACAACTTCAGTTAAGTAGTAGGATGAAAAATAAATTCATGAGGATCATCAGCATTCCTACACATTACTAACAACATTCAGGAAGAATCAATGATAAGAGAAATTACATTCAAAATAACTATAAAATGCATACTATATTTATGAGTTAATCTACCAATACATATGCAAGATATATTTAAACAAAATTTCTAAGATTCTTTTCACATGTAAAAGAAAATATAAAGAGGGAGAGAGATAGTCAGAATTCAAGATTGCACTACATCAAAAAAAAATCAAAATGATAATACTGTCTAGATGAGTTTAAAGATTTAGTGTTCTATAGCAATAAGTTTCCAAGGGGGCACCTTGTAAAACTGGATCACACAATAAGAAATTTCATTTCAAGAGAAAAAAATGGTCTAGGAACTCAAGGGAAATTTGGAGGCAAATAAAATTAGAAAGAGGAGACAGAGAATTATCATACTTCAAACTGACTTGGAAATTCCCATCATGCGATGGTTTAATTTGGAGGTAGAATGCTTCCCAAAAAGACTGTGACGTACAAACAGTACTTAGTCATCAATAAATCATTTCTAAAAAAAGACAAAAGCAAAAACAAAAAACAAGTTGGGTGGGACTGGGCAGAATTGTGTCAAGATGGCTAAGTAGAGGGCAAGCCAGAAAGAAAATGTATTACTGCCATAGAGTAGGACTGATCTTTCTACACATATAAAAATTTGAAAGAGAGAAGGGATAATAGAACACGGGAGAATAGACTCAGTGCCAGATTACTAAACGAGTGGTGGGGAACCTATGGCCTTTAGGCCACATGTAACCTTCTGGGTCCTATGTGGTCTTTTGACTGAGTCCAAGTTTTACAGAACAAACCCTTTTATTGAGGGGATTTATTATGTGAAGTTTGGATTTAGTCAAAGGACTGCACTTGAGGACCTAGAGGGCCACATGCCTCAAGATCATGGTTCCCCACCCATGTCCCAGACTCTGTAAGTCCATTTTATAGTAACAACAACAATAACAACAACTTATATTTCATAGAATTTAGATCTTGAAGCAAGTTTAGATATCAATGACATTTATTTTCCATTCCTACTTTACTTTGATGGCCACAAGCAGGTGGGCATAGTCCACCAGTGACAATGAAATTAACACTCTTAGGAGTCAAGATGGCAGAATAGCAGGAAGGAATGCAATGATACCTTCACCTCCCTCCCCAACCTCCACAGCTCCTCTAAATAGAGGAAATGCATGATACTGAATCCTGGTAAGGAAATGCTAGAAAAAGTCACAGTGCATCATTCTTCTCATCTGGGTCCACGTAGGGAGACAGAGAGGTCTGTGGACACTGGGGAAGGGGTCTGGGAAGGGTAGCTCTTTTAGCACTCCAGAAGCTAGGGAGAGTCTACACACTGGATCAAGAAGAGTTCCCAGTCCTTTCAATAAAAGGAGGTACCAACTGGCAGAAAATAGTAACTGTGAGTCTCCGATCCCAGGAGCAGAGCAGAGTCACAGCCTACTATCTGTCACAGGGCAGAAATTACAGGCCAAAGAGAAACCTGCAGTTCTGTCATTCAGAACCAGTACAGCTTCCTAGCCAGCTAATGGGGACAGAGCCCACAAGCAGTCTACTGCTGCTGAGACCCAAATCCGGGTAAGGAACTGTTATAACTCAGACAAGGGAGGCAGTGATCAAGTTTTCTCCTGGATGAGTCTACTTTGGGTGCACTGAAAACTTGCAGATCTCCAACCTGAGCCATCCCTGAGATCCTGCAATCCTACAACATTCATCACCCAAGAAAGCAGCAACAGGAACAATCAAGATATTCCCTAGAGAAGTATACAGAGCTTGGTTCTAACATCAAGTCAAAAGTCAGGAAGCTGTATTGAAGAATGAGCAACAAAACAGAAAAATAAAGAAAGAGAAGAACTATGCAGTGACAGAGAAGTTCAGGATGCAAACCCAGAGGAAGAGAATGACTGAAATATCTTTAATTAAAGCTTCAGAGAAAATTCAGCTTGGGGAGGAATTCGACTAGAATTTTTGGAAGAGAAAGTAAAATTTTTTTGAAACTTTAAAACTTTTACAAGTTTTAAAAATTAAAAAAGTTTAAATGAAATGATAGTATTAGAAGGAAATATTGGAGAACAAATGAGTTAAGGATGAAAGAAATGGAAAGAGAATTGAGAGTTTGGAATGAGTTACAAAACTTTGTCCAAGCAATAAATTCCCTGAATATGTGAATGGACCAAACAGAAGCCAATGACTCTATGAAATAACAATATTAAAAACAAAGTCAAAACAGAAAAACATAAAAGAAAATGTAAAGATACATCACAGCAAAAGCAACTGACTTAGAAAATGGATTGAGGAGATAATTGAAAAATCATCAGACTATCTGAAAGACATGTACCCCACACACACACAAAAGACCTTCAACAACATATGCCAAAAAAATCTTAAAACTGCCCAAATTTCTTAGAACTAGAGGACAACATGAAAAAAGGAAGAATCCACTAGTCATTTCCTTAAAGAAATCTCAAATAAGAACTCCCAGGAACATCACAGTCAAAATCCAGAGATTTCAAGAAAAAAGAAAAAATGATGCAAACAGTCAGAAGGAAGAATTCAAGTACTAGCAGACCATGGTAGCAGTCAAAGTTATAAAGGAGCAGAGAACATGGAATGCCATATTCTAGAAGGCAAAGGATATGGACTTATAGCCAAGAATAGCTTACCCAACAAAACTGAGTATAATTTGGGGGGAGGAGGGAATGAAACTTTACTGAAATTAGGAAAATTACTACAGATATAGAGGCAGCTAACTAGGTAGTATAGTGTATAGTGCATTGGGTCTGGAGACAGGAAGACCTGAATCAAATCCAATCCCAGACTTAACTAGCTGTGTGAACTTGGGCAAGTCACTAAATTGTTGTCTGCCTCAGTTTCCTGAATTCTAAAATGAGGATCATAATAGTACCTACTTTCCAAGGCTGTGATACATAGGAGACACTTGATACGCTTCCTTCCTTTTAAGACTCTGTTATTATAAGTTTGCAACTACCAATTATTAGCAATAAATGGGTCAAAACTTGTACATAAAAGTTGACTATAAACCATTATGAATATATAATATTATGTTATATATCATCCTGCCCCCATCTGTTCCATCACTCTCGTATTATATTTTTCCTTTACCTCAGAAGTTATAGGAAATCATATACAAAATCTTCCTAATTCCTCTGATTAATTCACTGGGCAACTTTTTAAATATTTTTAAAAGCTCTTGTTTGTTATTCTCAATATCTCATATTGACATGATCTATTCTCCCCACCTCTAGTCTCTTATAAAGAAGTTTCCCCTCACCTCACCAAGACCAAATTTTCTGTCTCCTCCCATATTTTCCAGATTCCCCCACAAAACTCTCTTCTCTCTTATTTTCAATTTCCCTATATCAATTTATTCTCTGCTACCTACAAATAAGCTTGTCTCATCCATCCATCCAAAATAAGAAAACTGAAATCTTATTAAACCTTACTCTACAAGCTCTTCATACCATTGTCCTATAATCTCTTCTCCCTTTCAAAATCAAACTCAACTAAACCAGTTTTGTCCAAATTTGCCAATGATTTCTGTTTTTCTTTTTTAATTAAATTTTAAAAATTTTGAACTCAAATACCAAAAATGCATTTATATACCACACACATACATACACACACAACTCATAACTTGCTGTCTTGGGGAAGGGAGAAGGGAGGGAGATAAATTCAGAACTCAAAATTTACAAAAATGAATGTTGAAAACTATCTTTACCTGTAATTAGAAAAAAATACCATTAAGGAAAAAAAAAGAATGAGCTTCATCTCATGGCCACTCTGCTCTTCTTTCCACACACTACAATTATAAGAAATAGCTAGTTGTACTCCCTTCTTCCTTTCAACACTAATGTATTTCATTAGCCACACTTCTCTTTCTCTCCTTCAAACATTCAGAATAAAACTCATCCACACCCAAGACCTCTATTTTTCTTATTTTTCCTTTGAAGATATCAAGGTTTTTAAGAGACACTTGTTACTTTTCTCTCCATTAGAAGGCTGGCATTACATCATCATACAGCCCCTTCCCATTGATCAAATAAGTTCATCTTTCCAGGTTTCTCTTGACTCTTGTGTTTGATTTTCAGAAATGCAGGTCATTTCTGGTCTTTTCATCAGAATCCTTGAATGTCTTCTATTTCATTAAAGATCCATTTTCCTATAAATGTAGCATGACACTCAGTTTTCAAAGGTTGCAACCTACAGTTTAAGAAGCACTGTATGAAGATGGAAGCTAGCCTGCCACCATTTTTGTACTGTTCATGAGCTAAGAATAGTTTTGTATTTTTAAATAAAGTAGATTTTAAATAAGGTGGATTTAAAAGTGTAAAAGTCACTCAGCTCACAGGACATTCAAAAACATGTAGTGGCCAGATTTAATCTTTGGGCTGTGGTTTGCCAACCCCTGGTATAGTCCAATGATAATATTGCTCCCATTTATTCCTCATTTGATGTTTAACAAAATGCTTTCCCAGAATTCTTCCCTCCTCTTGTTCCTAGATTTGCTTATATGAATCTATAGATTCACAGAATCACAAAAGTTTAGCTGCAAAAGACCTAGGAAGTCACCAAGTCTAATCCACACAAGAAATAAATCACCATTATAAGATGCCTGATAACTTGTTGCCCATCATGTGCTTGCAAATGAGGTCTGACTACAGTGAAATGTGGAAGAACTATCATTTACACATGGAAACTATTTTGGCTTTTCTTTCTGTATCCCTCAAATGCATTAGATTTTTGTTTTGTTTTTTATTAACTCATATTGAGTTTATAAACCATGAAAACCCAAATGTTTTTTCCAGATAGCTATCTAACCCTGTCCCCCCATCCCCATATTTCTGCAAATGATTGTATAAAGCTTTCATTTATCCCTATTGAATTTTACCTTGTTAGATTTCACATGTGATTGTAGTCTTTGAAGATCTTTTTGGATCCTGAGCTTCTCATTTAGTGTACGAACCATCCCCTTATCCATCCCTCATTCCCAGTTTTGTGTCACCTGAAGATTTGATGAGCATTCCATCTATCCCTTTATTCAAACCATTGATAAAAAAACATGCTAAAGAGCCAAACATGTATCCACATTGCATTTCACTGGAAACCTCTTGACAATCTGACATTGAATAATTGACAGCTACTCTTTGAGTCCAGCCCTTTAGCCTGCTCTGAATTCAGGCAGTTGTATTCTTGCCTATTTCAAACATCTCCATTCTGTCAATTGCAAATATATCTTTCAGAAAAGATACTTTCAATGTACTCAGTACAACCAATAGAAATAGAATAGAAAGTGCTGCCTTCTAGGACAGTTTCCCTGGAAGGTCTAAATGCCAGCAAGCCTTTGGAGCTGTTGTGAATGGCCCTCATATCTCTAGAAAGAGATAGGAAAAGTACTAGGAACATTCTGGATCTGACCAATAATTTCAGCTGGTATATATAGACTTCTAACTGAAATAAGTAGAAGTCTCTATAGTAGCTGAAGTGTTATGAAAGAAGTATGTGTCTGTGCATGGCTTCCCTGCTAAGACCAATTCTAATTAAGGTTATAATTTTGAGACCTTATACTCCCAAAGATGTTTGACTTGGCATGAATCAAAATATCTAGAATTATGCTTTACCATCCTCATAGGCAGAGACCCATAGATAGAACTATCCTCATTGTGACCTCTATTCTTTTAGTAACCTCTCCAGAGGTAAAGCAATCTGGTGTGATGGGAAAATCTAAGTCATGGTTATCACAGTATATGGCTGAAGGAGGATGAAGATGGAAGTCATAAATGTTGAGGTAAAGGAATTGTAGAAGGAAAAGCTCTTGAAAGGATCATCTATGTAAATACTGAAGGCTTCAGTGATGATAGCAAGAAGTTGATGAGTAGACAAAGAACAGAAAAAGTCTGTAAAACAGGTTCCAAAGTCATTAACACAGGCAGGAGAGTATCTTGGAAGTTGGTAGCTGGCATAACCTTCAAAGGAGTTTGAAGCACATGTTGAATTATTGTAGCAGAGAAAAGGCCTGAAAGTAGTAAGAAGAAGCAAGGAGCATGCCAGCTCCTTCAGTGAGTCAGGAATGGGCAGAAATGAGCAGAACAAAGGAAATCACAAACCAGACCAAAGAGGCCTAATTTCCTATAAGAATGCTTCAATAATTTAAATATCTATAATTCTGTCATTATGGGACACCCTTTGCTGACTCAGGTTACAACCTGCCTTAATTCATGAAGTGGCTTTTGAGAGGTGATGGGGTTGCAGAACCTAATGATGTGCCAGTCTGAACTCAACCAGGCTGGTTCACAGACAGTAGGTATCACTGCCCTTTACGTCAAGCCTTTCCAGCTTGGGAAAATTTGCCAGAGATTATACTTCATCGACACATCTTCAAAATTTCAAGGGTATCTTTCTTTCACAATGATTCAGTGAACTAGGACTTTAATGGAGGATCCTTTAATAGCAAGATTCCAAATGTTTGGTTCAGTTTGGTTTGAGGTGATGAAGCCAGGGAGAGAGTTAGAATTTGGACCTATGATTTCACTGATTCAAGGAACTCTCAGGTAAGGAAACTCCCTCTTCCATTGCAGGTGAACACCTGCTCTGCACTTAAAATCCTAAAGAGGTTCCTAGAGCACTGAGAAGTTACATAATTTTTGCCCACCTTCATACAGTCAATGTGTGTGGGAGGTAGGGCTCAACTATCTACCATTATAATCTTAATCACTGATGATGATAATTAGTATAATTGGGCTTAATTCATATCATTTGAGTCACAGTTTTGTTTTCCTTTGGTTTTGGTGATTTGCCTTTTTATATAAAAGCATACTTAACACCTTTGAAACTTATTTCCAATGGTGATTATTATTTGCAATATTTTCAGTAGTATTTTGTATTGATTGTATTTTTAGAACAATAAATTGTGCAGCCCATTAATTTTATATATATATATAATGTATATATGTATGTATGTATGCATGTACAGGAACTACTCACTTTTGCAGAGTTTGAAAGAAAAGTTAAATAACTTGGCTAAGGTCCTGGGAACAAGACCCAAACCTTAAAATGTACATTCTCTTATCATACTCTAAACATGGAGAAAGTAGCACCCACAATCAAAAATTGTCACAATCAGAAAATTACTGGGGAAGTAAGCATTTACCAGGCATCCCCCGGAACAGATGTGTATGGAAAAAGCTGCATCTGTATAAGAAGAAATATGTGGATAGTAAAATAGAGGTGCATATGAGAAACAGACAGATAGATGCAGAAACATACATAGAGAGATGGGGTGGAAAGAACAGTGAGAATGAACTCTGCAGCTCATTTGAAAGGCTTGTTGGAGGAGAAATAAATTCATTCTTGACCTAATTATAGGGATAAACCAAACAATCCTAGCTCCTCAAAGTTATAGATGAGGCAGAATAGAAGAACACAAGAGATTGAGTCAGAGATGAAATAATATACACTTCAAGGAAGAAAGAATGCCTGAATTTTCAAAGCTAAGCCTTGCTTACTATACCATGGATTTTTCTTGTTTGAACTCTGTGATGATGGTATTTCTCTTTTAACTGCCACCATATACACTGATGTAGATGTGCTCTTCTGTTCCCTGGACCCAGAATTCTCTAGAGGGTCATGGAAATGGACCAGACTTCTTTCTTTTAGCCACCAGAGGGAACACTTGGGTTTCCATTATTCTCTCCTTTTCAGCTAATTGTCTTTCTCCTATCCTCTAACTACCTCTCAATAGTATATTTTTGTACCACAACTTGTTCAACTATTCCTTGACTTTAGTTAACTCAAAATGATCTTTGCTAAGTAACTGAATCATGGGGTTCAAGAACTGGAAGAAACCTTGGAAGTTTGCTAGGTCAGACAATTGAGAGTTTAAGGAATTAAGTCCCAGAAAAAAGCAAGCAGTTAGCCTAAGGTCAAAAATATAGCAACTGGCAGAACTGACATTCAAACCCAGGTTTTTTGGCTCCAAATCACATGCTTTTCTAATCCACTTTTGGTTGGACTACAGACTGGCACATTGGTTTTTTTGGAGAGCAAGATGGCACAAAATAAAAGTTATCAAACTAATCATTCCTGTCAACCTAACAATTCCATTGCTAGAACTCTAACTGTTAAAAAAAAAAAAACATAAGAAAAAGAAAAAATGCCCTCTCTGTAAAAAAAAAACAAAAACATAGCTTTTCTATTTGTAATTGGAAAAAAAACAGAGTGACTGAATGAATTGTGACATATGAATTAACTGTGAAAAGCAGTATGGCATGGTAATTGATGAGGATAAGTGATATAGTGCTTTAAGGTTTGCAATTAGTTTATATACATATAGCAACTCATTTGATTCTTACAATAGCCCTAACAGGTTGGATTATTAATCCCATTTGAAAGAAGAAGAAACTGAGACTGATAGAGTTTAAGAGACTTGCCCAAAGCAACATAGCCCAAAAGTATCTAAAATAAGATTTAATCTTAAATCTCCCTTGCCCACAGGCCAGGCTTGTAGCCAGGCAACCCTAAATTCAGGTCTCACCTCTGATGCTTACTACCTGGTTAACCATGGACAAGTCACCTGATCCCTCAGTGATCAGCAGACGAGTTGCTGATCTGCATTAGTGAAGGGTGATTCCCACACAAATGAAATCACAGGTCGTGAAGGGAAACAAAAACAAAAGCACTGTGCTATGTGACCCTTGCAATTCACTTAATCTCTGCTGCCTCGGGCAACTCCCTAAAATTTATCTATTAAATCATACACAGGTGAAGATCAGAGCGTAGGTGGAAGTGTTCCTCATGCCAATAGAATCATGCCTTTCCGGAGTTCTGCATATGAATCTAAAGGAATATTAGGATTGTATAAAAAGAATAATATGAAGGTTTTCCCGCATTTGGATAAAATGAGAGTGACAGAGCATTGAACTAGCAGAATCTGAATTGTATGCATACTGACAACTACGGGAAGAGAGAGAGATGGGATGAGATGAGAAGAGATGGGATGAGATGGGATGAAATGGGATGGGATGGGATGGGATGGGATGGGATGGGATGGGATGGGATGGGATGGGATGGGATGGGATGGGATGGGACGGGATGACATGACAAAGAAGGAAAACAAAGTTAAAGATGGCACAACTTCAGGAAAGACTGGGAAAGTTTAAAGCATTGCTTTGCTTGTTGCTTGCCAATTCATTTGGTTGTCTTATGAGAGACTAAAAGTTTAGGGCATCATTTTGTGCCTTGTTTTACATATTGATACGATTGTTTTTGTTGTGATTTTTAAGTTTATAATATATCTCTTTAAAAATCCACTGCTCTTTATACTACCTCAAAAAAGTAAAAATAAATAACTATAAAGCACAAAATTGACAAATTTATTTAGCTGGAAACATAGCCACAGATCAGCTGGCACAGCTGCCAAAGGCTAATTCATCCCCTTCCTGACTTATTCTTTGCTTTCCAATGGTTTAGAAGCAGGGAGTCCTTTCCCTTTTGCCCACCTCCCCTTGCCCCTTCATCCTTGAGCAGTTCTCCCTCTTCCAATTTCAACATCAATCCTCTCCTTTTGAGGGGAGGAGGAAGGAAAGTCACATAATATCCACTCCTCACCAATTGAACGTGAGTCTAAAATTATAATAACCTCTTTTGTACGCACCTATTTACAGTAAGGGAAGGATTCTTTCCTCATGTAACTTTTTTTTAACATGGATAATTGTATTTCAAAACCCTCCACCCACCTTCAGCACCACCCTCTCTTTAATGTGTTTTGTTTGTCTGTGAGTTCTTCCAGAATTATCATATTCTCTAAGGTTTAAGCTGTGAAAGCTGATGAGAAGGAGGGAGGGGAGGGAGGGAGGGAGGGAGAGAGAGAGAGAGAGAGAGAGAGAGAGGAGAGAGAGAGAGAGAGAGAGAGAGAGAGAGAGAGAGACAGAAAGAAAGAAAGAAAGAAAGAAAGAAAGAAAGAAAGAAAGAAAGAAAGAAAGAAAGAAAGAAAGAAAGAAAGAAAGAAAGAAAGAAAGAAAGAAAGAAAGAAAGAAAGAAAGAAAGAAAGAAAGAAAGAAAGAAAGAAAGAGGAGAAAAGGAAGAACAGAGGGGTGAGGAAACAGCAAGGGGATGGGGGGAAGGTGAGTGGCCCTAGTTGCTCATCCGTAAAATGAGCTGGAGAAGGAAATGGCAAACCACTCAAGTGTCTTTGCCAAGAAAACTCCAAGTGGGGTCACGAAGAGTAAGACATGCCTGAAAAACAGCAATAACAACATCCTTAATGGACAATTCCTAACCATAGGAAAGGAAAAAAGGAGAATGCATATTGTCATAGGATTTAGTTAGGAATGTCCTTAGAGATGATCTAATCAAGCCTCCTCATATTACTAATGAGAAAACTAAAACTCACAAATTTTATGCGTGAGAAAAATGATAGATAGAACACAAGTGAATGGGATTTTAGGAAGAGAACGGTCTAGGGTAATGAGGCCCTGGGTGTCAAGATGTGAGATAGAACCCATGTCTTTTTTTTTTAATAAAAATTTATTTATTTAACATTTTACATTCATTTTCACAAAATTTTGGTTTCCAAATTTTCTCCCCTTTTATTCCCTCCCCCAAACCCAAACACCGAGCATTCTAATTTTCCCTATCACCAATCTGCCCTCTCTTCTATCATCCCTCCCTTCTCTTGTCCCCTTCTTCTCTTTTGTCCTGCAGGGCCAGATGACTTTCTATTCCTCATTAACTGTATGACTTATTTCCTAGCAGCAACAACAATACTAAGCAGTTGTTCCTAAAACTTTGAGTTCCAAATTCTCCCCATCCCTCCCTCCCCACCCATTCCCTTTGGGACGGCAGGCAATTCAAAATAGGCCGTATCTGTGTAGTTTTGCAAATGACTTCCATAATAGTCGTGTTGTGTAAGACTAACTGTATTTCCCTCCATCCTATCCTGCCCCCCATTGTTTATATTCTGTCTTTTGATCCTGTCCCTCCCCAAGAGTGTTGACTTCAAATTGCTCCCTCCTCCCATTGCCCTCCCTTCCATCATCCCCCCCGCCGCTTATCTCCTTCTCCCCCACTTTCCTGTATTGTAAGATAGGTTTTCATGCCAAAATGAGTGTGCATTTTATTCCTTCCTTTAGTTGAATGTGATGAGGGTAAACTTCTTGGTTTTTTTCTCAGCTCTCCTCTTTTTCCCTCCACTAAAAAGTCTCCTGCTTGCCTCTTGAATGATATATAATTTACCCCATTCCATTTCACCCTCTTTCCTCCCCCTACATTTCTCTCTCACCATTTACCTTAATTTCTTTTCAGATATGATCCCATCCTATTCAATTTACTCTGTGCTCTCTGTCTCTGTATGTGCGTGCATGCGTGTACGTGTGTGTGTGTGTGATCCCACCAACTACCCAGATACTGAAAAGGTTTAAGAGTTACAAATATTGTCTTTCCATGTAGGAATGTAAACAGTTCACTTCTGGTAAGTCCCTTATGACTTCTCTTTGCTGTTTATTTTTTCATGCTTCTTCTCATTCTTGTGTTTGAAAGTCAAATTTTCTTTTCAGCTCTGGTCTTTTCATCAAGAATGATTGAAAGTCCTCTGTTTCCTTGAAAGATCATATTTTCCCCTGAAGTATTATACTCAGTTTAGCTGGGTAGGTGATTCTTGGTTTGAGTCCTAGTTCCTTTGACTTCTGGAATATCCTATTCCACGCCCTTCGATCCCTTAATGCAGAAGCTGCTAGATCTTGAGTTATCCTGATTGTATTTCCACAATACTGGAATTGTTTCTTTCTAGCTGCTTGCAAGATTTTCTCCTTGACCTGGAAATTCTGGAATTTGGCCACAATGTTCCTAGGAGTTTCTCTTTTTGGATCTCTTTCAGACGGTGATTGATGGATTCTTTCAATACTTATTTTGCCATCTGGTTGTAGAATATCAGGACAGTTTTCCTTGATAATTTCATGGAAGATGATGTCTAGGCTCTTTTTTTGATCATGACTTTCAGATAGTCCCATAATTTTTAAATTGTCTCTCCTGGATCTATTTTCCAGGTCAGTTGTTTTTCCCATGAGATATTTCACATTCTCTTCCATTTTTTCATTCTTTTGGTTTTGTTTTGTGATTTCTTGGTTTCTCAGAAAGTAATTAGACTCCATCTGTTCCATTCTAATTTTGAGAGAACTATTCTCTTCAGTGAGTTTTTGAACCTCTTTTTCCATTTGGCTAATTCTGCTTTTGAAAGCATTCTTCCCCTCATTGGCTTTTTGAACCTCTTTTGCCAATTGAGTGAGCCTATTTTTCAAGTTGTTATTTTCTTCAGCATTTCTTTGAGTCTCCTTTACCAAGGTATTGACCCATTTTTCATGCTTTTCTCATTTCTCTTCCCAGTTTTTCCTCCACCTGTCTAACTTGATTTTCAAAATCCTTTTTGAGCTCTTCCAAGGCCTGAGCCCAGCGGACATCCCCCTGGGATGTCTGGGATACAGAGGCCCCAACCTCCACGTCTTTCCCTGATGGTAAGAATATTTCCTCGTCATCAGAATTGAAAGGCGGGAACATTTGCACCCGCTCAAAGAAGCTCTCTATAGTCTTATTTTTCTTCCCTTTTCTAGGCATTTTCCCAGCCAGTTACCTGACTTCTGAGATTCCTGTCCATCACCGCCTAGATCAGCCCAGCTAGTGCTTGGGGTCTAAGATTCAAATGGGCTTTCCGCAGCAGGCGCGGCTGCTATTCAATGTGAGCTTAAGTTCTGGTGCTTGGGTGGGGGCAGGGCCACCTCCCAGGCTAAGTTCCCTCAGGGGCTTTATGCAAGAGACCTTCAGTAATGGAGCAGGTGGGGGCAGGGCCGTCTCCCAGGCTCAGTTCCCTCAGGGGGTTTATGCAGAGACCTTTGGTAATGGCCCTGAACTTCTGCCTGCTGCTTCGGGAGTCCCGGGCCGCCACTGCCTCCCGAGGGGGCCTGAGTCACAGAGACACCCTGCTCCCCTCTCAGCCAGCCCAGAAGTCTCTCTCACTGACTGGTAGCGTCTGTGGGTGGAGGGATCTTCCCGGCTGCTGGAGGTTCCGTCCCTGAAGCCTGCTCAGATCTGCTCCTGTGGGGCCATGGCCAGGGCAGCACAGGGGTGGGCTCCGCTGTCCAGAGCACGATGGACCCCTGGGGATGGCTCAGGGCTCTCTGGAAAGGAAATCTTTTCCCCTGTGTTTCTGTGTGCCTTGCAGTGATCCAGAATTTATGGGGAGTTCTTCTTGCAGGAAATATATGGGCTGTGGGCTCGGAGCTAGCAAACGTGAGTCTTTCTACTCTGCCATCTTGGCTCCACCCCCCGAACCCATGTCTTGAAGTTTGTCCAGCCTCATTTACAGTCAACAAACCCCTTACCAAAACATTTTCCCTGAAAGATAACCTTTGATCAGAGCATATCAAAAGCCTACTTTCTGTGCCATTGCTAGAGTTTTTCCTGAAGTTCAGGGAGAGCTACTGAATGGGGTATATTTCTACCTATAAAAATATGCACAGTGCCCAGAGTTCATGATGGAGAAAAACCCTGAATGATGCAAATCTAAGAAAGAGATAAAGGTGCATTGCTTATTCTTATCTCCTAATGAGCGCACACACACACACACACACACACACACACACACCTTCCAGAAGGCTTGTCTCTGCTCTAGGTCTCTTCATTTTCCAGCCTCATCTTCCCCTTTTGAGATTTTTCTCTCAAACCTCATCTTTTCTTATTTCTGCCAATGTGACCATAGTGAACATGGTAAACTGAGTGCCTTGGTTACTTTCCTCCTCCAGCAACATAATTGACCTGCATTTTCAAGTTTGATGGGAGAAAGAGAAGCATATGCCCTTTGATCTCTGATCTCAATGAGGGAGATGTTCCCTCCAACAGAGAAAATCATTATTCATTCTTTTCTATTCTTCCTGTGCACCTTTTGCCCATGGGATTCCACCCAGTGTGCTCCAAGTAATGGGTGTAAAATCTTCCTTGAATACTCTTTATATCTTCATGGATACCAATGAAACACTAAGAATGCTCCCTCTTTATACATGATTTGTTCATCTTTTGGATGATTCATTCTTGATGATATCATTCATACAGCTTCTTCTGATTCGTGATACCTTGGAGACCAACCACATCTACCATGTGACCCTCTGCAGCCATTTAGGTGATCTTCCCCTTCAGTTCTCTAGAAAAGATAGTATCCAGCTAACAACACATTGTTGCACAGAACTAGTCAAGCTAGGCAATTGAATGGATTCTCAGAAGATGTAACTCAATAGACACAAATATCAAATTTTGTATTTGGGATTAAACAAAGAAATCAGCTTCCCAAATGGGGAAGCATGTTTAGAAAGCAATTTGTCTGAAAAATATCTGATAGTTTCAGTGGATAGCAAACTCAGAATGAGTCATCAGTATGATATGGAAATTTAAAAAGAAAATAAAAAGATTCATACGATTTGAGACTCCATTGAGAAAATCGAAGATCTCAGGAACAAAGAAGTAGCTCTAATTTTTCCCTGGTGGGACCACTTCTGAGGTATTGTGTTCAGTTCCAAGTGTAAAAGTTCAAGAAGGAAATTGATCAGCAGAGGGTACCAAGAGGAGAGCAACCAAGATGAGGAAGAGACTTGATTTCACCATGTCTGAGCAATATCAGTGGAAGAAGGTTCTGTTGGAGAAAAAAGAAGTCAGGGCAGACATGATCCAGAGCTATCTTCAAATATTTGAAGGGTTGTTCTGTGGAAGATTGATTAGACTCCTTCTGTTTTGTCCCAAAGAACAGCGCCAGTATCAATCTATTGAAATTAGCAAAGAAACACATTTAGACTTGATGTCAGGAGAAGCTTCCTAATATACAGTGTTGTTCCAAAGTGAAATGCGCTATCTTTGGAAGCAGTGAGTTCATGCCTCATTGAGGCAGCTAGGTGACATACTGGATAGATCTCTGGGCCTGGAGAAGGTAAGGCTTGAGTTCAAATCCAGTCTCATACCATTGCTAGCTATGTGACCCTGGGCAAGTCACTTCATCTCTGTCTACCTCAGTTTCCTCAGCTGTAAAATGGGGATAATATCACTTACCTTGTAGGGTTGTTGTGAGGATGGTACATAGTGGCTGGTACACACAAAGTGTTTAATAAATTCTTGTTTCCTCTCTTTTTTTCTCACTGGAGATCTTTGGGGGTTAGTTAATCACTTATGTTATAGAGTGGTGATGGCTTCTGGAAACAGTTGGAATTGGTAGCTGCTAAGTTCTCTTTCAAATAAAAAAATTTCTAAACATTACAGGAAGATTTTTTTTCCTTCAAAAAAATAGGCCTTTGTTTTCACAGAGAATCTTGAGGAGGGTGTCACAAAATTTTAATGTCAATACTGGAAAGGCAATTCAGTCTCCTCTCTTCTTCCTCCTCCTGAATAGGAGGAATAAAGCACTTAGCAAATGCCTGGCACATGGTGGGTGCTTAATAAATTCTTGTTTCCTTCCCTTCCTCCCTCCCTCTCATCTTTCCTTCTTTCTTCTCCCTTCCTTCTTTCCTCCTTTCTTTTCTCTTTCCTTCCCTCCCTCTTTCCCTTCTTTCTTTTGCTCTCTCCCTCTCTGGGAGGTAATTGCTATTAGTATCCAAATTCTACAGTTGAAAAAACTACTGCAGCAAAAAACAGCTAAGCGACTTCTCAAGGACATACAACTACTAAGTGTGTAATACTGGATATGTACTCAGGTCTTCCTGTACTCGAGGTTCTGTCCATTGTACCACTCAACTGCTTCACTATCCATTTATAGTGCTAAGAGGCACAGTGGATAGAGCACAGGGCTTGGATTTATCTTCCTGAGGTCATATCTGGCCTCAGACACTTAGTAGCTGTGTGACCCTGGGCAAGTCACTTAATCCTATTTGCCTCAGTTCCTCATCTGCAAAATGAGCTGGAGAAGGAAATGTCAAATGACTCCAAAAAAAGCCCAGATGGGGTCATGAAGAGTCAGACATGATTGAAAAAGGACTTAAAGATAATAACAATAAAGTATCTGTTCAAGATATAAGTATTGATGAGAGAGGAAATAATACTGGAGAAGAGGATAGGTATAAGCACTTAAGCCCTTCAACTATACATAGAAGAGTAAAATCATAAGCAATTTTGTCCTTAGTAGCCATGTCGGCATGCAGCTTAGCAGGAATACCAGCCTCCTCTGTGCAAATAGGTCCAGAAGTCCTTATCTGGATTAATTCCAATTTAGTACCAGCATCTCCACTGTGGTAGCAACCAGCTCCAACAAGAAGGAGGTGCTCACTCATCAGGTCAGATTCCAAACCCTCTTGCCTCCTACGGTCTCAGTCACACCCCTGAAATGGCCATAATCATAAGACTGTTTGCCTGACCCAAATCAATAGCCTAGAGGCTACGGAGCAATAGATTGGATAGAGCCACCTCCACCCAATTCTCAGTTTCTGGGAAGCACAGACTGAACATCTTGATAGATGGGTGTAATTTTAATATGTGTCATTTGAAACTTAGTTAAGAGTCCCTACGTCTTGAAAAGACCAAAAATAGAGGTCATTCACTGAGCACTTCTTTACCTTTCTTCCTCCCCTCATATCCCTCAGATGCCTTTCCCTACCATCTCCTCCTTCACCCTTGTCTTTTTTAAGGGGCAACTTCTTTGCTCATACTTAAGAAGTATTCAGAAATGAGGGGTATGATCGGGCCTCCTGACTTCCAGTCTAATATACTCAACTTAATTTCTGATGGATAATCAGACCTGAGCAGGTCCCTGAAGGCATTTAGCTTATTTGAAGTCTGTCTGGATGAAGACAGTTTTCTACCATACCAGTAAGAGTGTTCAACAAATTAATTTATTCTGATAAGCCAAAATTTCCCAATTTAGTTTCAAGGTGTTATTATTAAAACTCCTAACTCCAGTTTCCTTCTCCTGGCATCATGACTTTTTTCTAGAGGTAAAAAGAGAAAAGGAAAGGAATCATGGTCAGCCTTACATATATAATTTAATACCTCCAGTTCAAAGGATTCTCTTACCAAACAGATGGCACAAATTCTACCATTAAAAATTTGCTTTATTGTGTTAAACATTTCCCTCCCAGATGCTTTGTAATTCTTGAAAAAAAATTAATACCTTGCCCTTAATATAGTATTTTTATGATTTTAACTCACTTTCATATTTTCATACTTCACCTTTGCAACAGTGTGTGTGTGTGTGTGTGTGTGTTCATCCATTGCCAAAGAAGACCACAACATCAGAGAAATAATGACATGACTTGCACTTGACTTTGTTTTGAGGAAGGGTTGTACAGGTCACCAGCCTCACTTCTCCTCCAGAGCCATCTGGGTGTAGGGACTAGACATTCATCAGGATGACTGGAGATGACCCAGGATGAGGCAATTGGGGTTAAGTGACTTGCCCAAGGTCACACAGCTAGTGAGCATCAAGTGTCTGAAGTGAGATTTGAACTCAGGTCCTCCTGACTCCAGCACTGGTACTCTCTCCACTGCACCACCTAGCTGCCCCTAACAGCTATGTGAAGTAGACAAGGAGGTATCATTTATCCCATTTTACAGATGAAGAAACTAAGATAGTCTAATAAACTTAGATAGTTTGCTTGATAAGTGGCAGAGTTGTGGCTACAACCCAGGATCTTGACTTCCAGTTCAGTGCTCCTTCCATTGAAAGAATACTGTAACTTTGGTCAACTGCATTTGACCATGCAGAAAGGCCTGGGAGGGGACATTGTTCCACTAATGTCTTAATATGAGTTAGGTTTTGAGTATAAGTATCGGACATTAGGAAGAACCTGGGAGCTAGAAAAGTATTAGAGTGAGGGAGAAGGGAATCTTATCAATCAACAAGTATATAATTGGTCTGCCACCTGGTTAATAGAAAGAACAAAGGGCCATGATTCAGAAGACTGGAAATTCTAGCCCCAGCTTTGACAATAATTGCTTCTATGACCTTGTGGGTGGATGACTAAGTAAATGATTTTAAGGTACCTTTCAACTCCTCCAATTTTATGCTTTTCTTGTATGTAGGACTATCCAACAGATAGCTGGATAGGTCAAACTCTTGGCATCAAAGAGTTCACATAACTAGAAAGTGTCTGAGGGCAGAATTGAACTCAAGAAGATGAATCTTTCTGACTCCAAGCCTGGTGCTCTAGTTACTTCACCACCTAACTGCCCTCCACTTGGAGAGGATTAAAAACTAGTCTGCTTCAGAAAGAAAACTTAGGACTCTTTCCTGGCTGTTTGGTACTCTCATAAACCCACAGCATTAAATTATAGCTGCCACAAGCTCTGGTTTGCTCCTGTCGTTGGTTCAGATCCAAAATACTGTGGTCAGAGTAGCTTTCTATGGGGTTAGCAACTGATTATAGACAATTTCACCAGGGACTTAGCCGAAAAAGGGAAGAGAGATAAAGGATGAGATCTAGTGGAAGTGAAAGGATCAAAAGAGCAAATTTTAAGGGGGGAGACACGAATGTGTTTATAGGGAAGAAGACAGGGAGAAACTGAAGATGAGCTTGGGTAAGCCACTTAACTTCATCTCTCAAGTGAGAGACTAGACAAGATGACTTCTAAGATGCCTTCCTGCTATAGGCCTCCATTCCATGATCCTTCCCACAATGCCTCAAACTGTCTTGACTTTGATATCATATACCATACATGCAATGTCAAAAAGTACTTTCTTATCTATGATCTCATTTCTTCCAAAAAAAAAAAAAAACACAGGTGAGGTAGAGTGGTTCAGCTTATCAAGCTCATTTAACACAAAAGTCAGCTGAGACTCAGTTTGATGAATCTCCCAAGACTATATACAGAGAGTAACTGGTAAAGCCCAAGATGAACCCAGGTTTTCAAAACTTAAGTTCCAGTTTCACCTTCTATGTAAGGTCTTTCCCTGTCCCTCTGACTGCTAGTGATTTCTCTCCACCTACCCCAAAATATTTTATATATGTACATATTGTTTCCCTTAATAGAATATAAGCTTCTTGAGGGCAAGTTGGTATCATTTTTGTTTTGAAATTCTGTTTGAAATTTGAAGTCTAGAACAATGCTGGGCACATAGCAGGGGCTTGATAAATGCTTGCTGATCTAGCGATTGACTCAATGTTCAACACTCTTTCCACTAAAAGCGTTATCTTAATGTCTCTATATCTTCAGGCATTTCAGTCATGTCCAACTCTTCATGATCCCATTTGCAGTTTTCTTGGCAAAGTTACTAGGATGGTTTACCATTTCCTTTCACAGCTCCTTTTTCAGATGAAGAAATTGAGGCAAACAGAGATGAAGTGATTTGCCCATGGTCGTACCACTAGATTTGAACTCAGGTCTTCATGATTCCAGACCTGGTGTTCTATTTCCAATACCACCTATGCCACTCGATATTTAGAAAGATGCATTATTTCATTGCTTGACTCTGGTGAAAGCACTACTATGGCAGAAGAAGGATCAGGCATTCCAGAAAACATTAGGCCTGGAAAGCAGCCTGATTATCCACATCCTCCATCCCCCTGCTTTCATGCAAGATTATACTGTCAAGCTTGAAAAAACCACCCCTCACATATAGAGGAGTTCTGATTGAGTTGGAACAAAATTATTTATTAAAAGGGAAAGATATTAGGTGTGCATGCCAGGTAATGGAGCCCCCAGGCTAGCAGAGGAAAAGGGCAATTTATGCTTGAGAATCACAAAGGAAAGTTTGGGGATGGGTTAGTGGTGGAGAGTGGACAGTCATTTCCAGGAACAGGCTGCACACAGAAGCAAGACATTTTTCAGCAATGGTTGACCACAAGGCTGTTTTAAGCTTGTTTGAGGTACACAGTTGAGCAAAGTCAGCCAGTGAACACCAGCAAAGGTATTTGGGAGTGAAGAAGACTTTTGGCTCACGTAGGCTCCTTTTGGCAAACAGGCTTACCCTGTGGACACTGCATCTGTATAGTAATGGAATTCATGGAAAAGAGACACACTAGTCTCAGTAGTATTTTCACAATATTTATGGCATTTCAATGAGTTTTCGTATCTTCCCTTTGAGAAAGGATTTCAGTAAATCCTGCCTCTCTATCCAGGGTACTTCACTGGTGGCTGACCTCAATGATGAAGGCTTTGAGATTATCACCCTCTAGGTTGAGCAGGGAAGAAGACTCAGAATCAATTCACGTGAGGATACAAAATTGGTAACTGAGCAAGGGATGCCAAATATAAAGTTTTATCTTCCCTTCTCCATCTTTTGCTCCTTCCCCTCACAAAATTGGAGGCTGGTATACATTTCACTGTCTGTATCCATCAATGCTGAGTCCTAATAGTGGTAGCAAAAGAGTAGTGAGGAGTCGGATGGGGTGAGTAAGATCGCTTCACCCATACAGAATAGTTTTTCACTACCCACCGGAGGAAATGCTGTCCTGAGCAATGATAAGCATTTTAGGCATGCTTACAGAGCCAAGAGAGAGCCAAGGGACAGTGATATAAGGTCATGTTGATCAGGTGCTGGCTATTTGGGCAGCCTGAGTAGGGAGACATACAAGAGGTAATCCACATCCTCAAGAATTGGACACATCTATTTCCCAGATGTTTTAGTTCAGCATCTCCTCCCTTCTCCTCCCTTCTCTTCCCTTCCTCTTTTCTCCTTCCCTTCCTGCCTTCTTTTCTTTTATGGATAAATAAAAAAAATCCATATTTTAAATGTTTACTATTTGTTAAATATTGTGCCAAATACTAAGGATACAAATACTAAAGTGAAACAGCCCCTTCCCTCAAGGTGCTTATATTTTAATAAGGAAAAACAACACATATAGGCCAGGGATGGAGTGCTTTGGCCTGGAAAGTCACAGGATGAGAGAAAACATTGATTGATTGATAAACAATTGATAAATCAAAACATTGATTGAAAAACTGATTGATACACCCTTTCCAGTAGCAATATCGAGAAGAGGTATGCATGCAAGGTGTTTAGAAAGTAGATTATGGAGGAAGCATACGAAGCATAGTTGAGCCTGATTAAATATAATGAACCATTTGAGTTTGTATTCATATGCTGACCAATCAGGAAAGCATTGACCCCTGAGTGGGAGTTCCAAACTTTAGTGGATTAAGTTTTCCTCCTAACCCCCACCTTCATGGTCTATGAAGGTCTAGTGGTCTAGAGGGCAGGGCAGATTATTAATTCACCATTCATTGAGCTCCAGAGAACAGTCTACTCTGCTAGGTGCTGAGATAGGTATAAAATTTAGGCTGTCCTTAATCTTAGGAATCTAAAAGTATTTTAAGAAAATATGACCCAAAATAGAAGTATAATACAAAATATTCCTAAATTGTATGAGAGATGCCAGGAAAATGTGTCCTGAAGGTAGGAGAGTCATTGGCACAACACAGCAGAACGTCAGGGAACGATTCCTGGAGGAATTCATGTCTGATTTGAACTTTGAAGGATGGATAGATCTGAAAGGGAATTGAAGGGTATTCTAGGCATAAAAAGTGGCAAGATCTATCCTTCTTCCTTGCTTTTTTGCCCTTTTTTCACCTTTCTCTCTTATTCTGCTTTTCTTAATGTTTTTTCTTACTGTTTTCCTAGTTTCCTTTCCAACCAATTCTTCTGCCCTTTCCCTTTTCTTTTCATCTCTATAGAGTCATGACTATCAGCATAGGAGGAAAATATAATCATGGAGACCAAAGAAGGTAGATGGATGACAGTTTTACTCTGAAGAATCTGTCATCTTGTTCACTCCTTGGAAACTTTCCTTGACATGCTGGACAACCAGAGTAACCAGATAGGGCATTTCCCAATTTTAGGGTTGAAATTAAATTTTGAGCAATGGCCCTACACCACCCAGTTGATTTTCCATGTCATAGAGATAATACTTGAGTCATCAAGTCACACAGACCATTTAGATGCAATGCTGTACTCTTCCACCAGGATTTCTGGAGGAAGAGAGAGAGTGTATCAGAAAAGATACTTGGTAGAGCTCAACAATGTGGGGTTCTTTGACCAAAATTTGGGAGAAATGAGCTCCATTCCCATCTTCTCAATGTCTGTTAAAACCCTTCTGAGTTCACATGACATTTATATGGAGACCAAAAAGCTGAGAGGAGTTTGTTGGGGTTTACTGTGAGGACCACACAAAAGTTAAGGAGACCTTGCCTTTATAAAAGGCCAAACAAACTCTTGTGAGGCAACCACATATGTAGAATGATGTAGTGTTGTCTTAATCTGGTCCTAAGATTCCACTAAAAATAAGATGCCCATTCTAGAGAGTTCAATGGGCCTCCTTTTTTGGTGAATAACTATAGATGCCTGACCTTGTTTCAGTAGTCATAAATTTAGACTACCCCTACTGAAGATGAATAATAAATAAGGACATCATTTAGGAGGACAACCGGCTTGATATAACACTTTGTGAAGCATTGTGGCATAGTACATAAAGGATGAGCCTCGGAGTTGGGATGACCTGGGTTCAAATCCTGTGTGCAGGATTTTGTGCACACTCAATGTGCACAAATGCAGACTCCTTGTGTGAATGTAAATAAAACACTCAATCTCTCGTTGCCCTCAAGCATCTCTCTAGATTATAATAACAAATACAAAGTGTGCTAATCTTTATCAGTGGAGGGAGTTTTCACAACTGAATAGCCTTACACTAACACAGCATATGTATCAAAAAAGAGCAATAAAGTTTATACAATGTGTAACTTTTTTTCATTCTCCTAGAGTAGCTGAGGGGTTTCTTTCTCTCATTTCTCCCTACCATAGATTTGAGGGTGGGATTTATCCAACCTAATTAGTTTCCATATTAACCTGAGAAGCATGGAAGTGAAGAGTGTTCTTGGAAGACATGAAGGTGTCACAGGGTGACAAAATCGGTTCTGAATGAAAATAAATGGAAAAGTCATTAAATTTCTCTCAGCCTCACTTTCCTTATCTGTGAAATGTAAACATTTATGAAATGTAAAATAAAGTCCCCCTTTAGGATTTAACTCAAAGGGGTGTTTTGTCAATCAAATGAGATAATATATGCAAAGTGCTTTGCAAGCCTCAAGACACAATGTCAATATAAGTAATAAAAATTCTTATGAATATAATTAGTGAACTCATGGATATTCAATTGAAGTCAGGAGCAAATAGACATTAAAACAGTACTACAACATTCTCCATAAGGCCAAGATGGTGCCCATAGCGGACTGATGGTGGTTCACTATACAAAAGAGTATACTTGATCTTAGATTTTAATAGTTCCACAATTGATCTTAACATTTAATGGGCCAAGAAGCAATATTTTACTACCCATAACAACTACCACTACTGCAACAATAATAACAACATTTCTATAGTACTTTAAGGTTTGCAGAACATGTTACATATGTTAACTCGCTTGGTCTGTACAATAATCCTGTGAGAAAGGTTCCATTATTATCCCCTTTTTATAGATAAGAAAACTGAGGCACATAGTAATTAAGTAACTGCCCAGTCTCATACAGTTGGCAAACATCTGAGTCAGCATTCAAACTCATGCCTTCCTGATTCCCTGTAGTTATAGAAGGGAAAGGAAAGCACTGAGAGTCAAGATAAGTTTCTTAAATTCACAATTAGTCACTGATGGAGGAAGAACTATCCCTCAAATGAAACCAAATGGGACAGTGGAAAGAACACCAAACTTAGGGGCAAGAGAGACCTGCACGCACATCCTATCTCTGAGATTCACCAGCTGTTTTGTGACCAGCAAGTTGCTCAAACTCTCTGAGATCCCATTTTCTGATCTCTAAAATGGAGAAGATGAAAATAATTGTATCTCTGCTTCAAAGGGTTGCTGTGAGGACCAAGGAAGATATCATATTAAGGAATTTTATAAACTTCAAAGCCTTATGTAAAAGTTAGCTATTATCATTACATTTACTACCATAGACAAAAATCTCTCAGAAGAAATGGAATGGTTTCCATAATCTACAAAAGGGTGAGAAAAGCAGTACTGGTACAATCTCAAAAAATTGTAGAATGGTTTCTATTCAATTTCAAGACAAACTCTACAACATCACAGTAAAACAAATCTATGTTCCAACAACTGATACTGAAGAGGCCAAAGTTTATCAGTTCTTTGAAGACCTAGAACGTTTTCTAGAAATAATACCAAAAGAAAATGTCACATTCATCACAGGTGATTTAATGTTAAAGTAGGAAATCAAAAGATAATTGGAATAACAGGAAAGTTGACCGGAGTACAAAATGAAGCGAGAGAGAGACTAAGAGAGTTTTGTCAAGATAACTGACGAGCTATGTAGCAAACACTCTTCAACAACCTGAAAGGTGACTCTACACATGGACATGACCATATTGTCAATACAGATATCAGATTGATTATATACTTTGCAGCTGGAGGTGGAGAAGCTCTATACAAATCATTTAAAACAAGACCTAGAGCTGACTGTGTCTCAGATCATGTGACCTTACCACAAAAATGCAGACAAATTGAAGAAAGTAGGCAAAACCATCAGACCATATAGGAATGACCTAAATAAAATCCCTTATGAATATGAAATGGAGGTGATAAAAAGATTTAAGGGATTAGGTCTGGAAGATAGACCAATAGACAGAGGTTCTCCATATTGTACTGGAGGTACCAACAAAAAATATTACAAAGAAAAAGAAAAGTTGCTGGCTGATGAGGATTTACAAATAGCTGAGGACTGAAGGAAAATGAAAGACACCAGAGAAAAAGAAAGATATACCCAACTGAATGCAGAATTCCAGAGAAAATGAGAGATAAGAAAGCTTTCTTAAGTGAGCAATGCAAAGAAATAGAAGAAAATAATAGAATTGGAAAGATAAGATATCTCTTCAAGAATATTAAAGATATCAAGGGAATGTTTCATGTTAAAAATGGACATGATAAAGAACAAAAGATGGTAGAAACGTAACAGAAGTAGACGAGATAAAGAAGAGGTAGTAAGAATATGTGAAAGAACTATAAAATAAATATCTTAACATCACCAATAACCACCATGATGATGTGGTTACTAATCTAGAGCCAGACGTCCTGGAGAATGAAGCCAAACGGGCCTTAGGAACCATACTGAATAATAAGGATAGTGAAGGAATTCCAGCCGAGCTATTTAAAATCCTAAAAGATGATGTTTCTAAAGTTCTGTAACCTATAATATGCCAGCAAATTTAGAAAATTGACAGTGGCCATTTGATTGCAAAAGATCAGTTTACATCACAATTCTAAAGAATGGCAAAGCCAAAGAATGTTTAAATTACCAAAAGTTGTGCTCCTCTAACATGCCAGCAAGGTTAAGATTCTGCAAGTTAGGCTTCAGCAATAAGTGAACTGAGATCTACCAGAAGATCAGGCTGGTTTTTGAAGAGGCAGAGAAACTAGAGACCAAATTGACAATATTTTCTGGATTATGTGAAAGCAAGTTCCAGAAAAACATCTACTGCTGCTTCATTGGCTACACTAAAGCCTCAATTTCACTTTGTGCATCACAACAAAATGTGGCATGTCTTCAAAAGAAGGGAGTTCTTGATCATCTTACTTGTCTCTTGAGGAAACTGCACGTGGTCCAAGAAGCAATAGTTAGAACTGAACATTGAACAACTGATTGGTGTAAGATTAGAAAAGGAATATAATATGCGGAGTACATCATGAAAAATGCCAGGCTGAATGAATCAAAAACCAGAATTAAAGTTCCTGGGAGAAATATCAATAATCTGAGATATGCAGATGATACCACTCTAATGGCAGAAAATGAAGAGGAATGAAGAAGTCTCTTGAGGGTGAAAGAGGAGAGTATAAAAGCTGACTCAAAATTTAATATATAAAAAACAAAACTCTTGGTAACTGGTCCCATTATTTCTTAGCAAATAAAGGAAGAAGGAATGGAAGCAGTGTTAGGTTTTATATGCTTGGGCTCAAAGATCACTGTAAATGGTGACTATAGTCATGAAATTTAAAGACATTTGTTCCTTGGAAAGAAATCTATGGCAAATCTGGACTGCATACTAAAAAATAAAGACATCAGTGAAGATCCATATAGTCAAAATTATGATTTTTCCATTAGCAATGTAAGGCTGAGAAAGTTGAACTATAAGGAAAACTAAATGCCACAGAATCGATGCTTTTGAAGTATGGTGCTAGGGAAGACTTTTAATAATCCTTTGGAGAAGAAGGAAATCAAATCAGTCAATACTTAAAGAAATTAATTAGACTACTCACAGGAAGGTCAAATATTGGAGCTGAAACTTGAATACTTTGGCCACATAATGAGAAGACAGGACTCATTGGAAAAGACACTGATGTTAGGAAAGACTGATGGTGTGCTATGATCCATTGAGTCATAAAGAGTCAGACAAATGATAAACAAAGAAAAAATTATCAACAACAAATTATCTTCACCATCACCGTCTTGCTCTTCTCATCCCTTTGACGGGGTTAAGATAAAAACAGACCTAAGAGAGGTCACTAAGTCTACTGTTATTCCTCTTTAATCAGGATTCTACAGATTATTACACAGATTGATAAAACAATGACTTTTTAAAGTAGAATAAAAGTAGATGTAAAATGAGTTCAGGAGAGAGGTTAGGACTGGATATTTAGATCAGGGAATCATCAGCATAAAAATAACTGAACTCATATAAGCTGATGAGCTCACCAAGCAAAATAGTAGAGAAGAAGACCTTTGGGGATACTCATGGTTATTTTATGTGACCTCAATGAAGATCCAGCAAAAGAGGCTGAGAAGGAGCAGCCAAAGAGCAGTAGGATTTCATAGTCTGTCAACCTGTGAAAGGGAGCAAATTATTGGAGCACAGTTCTAGCTATCGGACCTTATCATACTAAGTATTTGGTAGACTGCAAGTACTTGCATTCTGACGGGTTGTGTTGTATTCTCCCCACTATTCTCTTTCCACAGGCTACATTGATCACTAAGTCTTCAATCATTTATGATAATCTTTTTGTAGTTTTTGGTGGCAAAGACTTGATTCTGAATTTCTATTGCAAAATCCTCTGTTCTGGCCAACAAATTTGCACAACACATCTTTGTTCAATGCTTCTTTGTTAGTACACTTCTGTCCAAGTTCATGCAGACATTGCCCATGGAAAGTTTTTTGGTAGCTAGATGGCCCCATAGCACACAAAACTCTAAGCCTGGAATCAGGAAGACATGAGTTCAAATCCATCTGTAGACACTTCTAGGTATGTGACCCTTTGCAAGTTATTTAATCTCTGTTTGCTTCAGTTTCCTCAACTATAAAATAGGGATCATAATATTATCTACCACAAAGACTTGTTGTTAGGATCAAATGAAATAATATTTGTGAAGCACTAAGCACAGTGCCTGACACAAAGTAAGTGCTTGATTAATGCTTGTTCCCTTTTGATTCTACTCTTGGATCTAAACAATGTTTTTCTAGAGGAAAGCAATTTTTGGCCACTTTTGATAAATTCAATGGCATGTACCAGTTAACTTTTACTCTTACTTATTGGAGTATATCTCCTTATTCTAAAAGTAGATCATTTTTGTTGTGGTGGTCCTTGTTGTTACCTCCTGCTATCTGTCTTAACACTATTGTCCAAGTGCCTTGCCTACCTGTCTTGAACACTTCTTAACTATAGGCCCCTACTTGCTCCCTGTTCCGCGTCTATTTCAATGAAAACAAGTACAGTTTTGAAAAGTGGATGATTCATGAGAATAAAGTATTTTTCCAAGATAGTAAAGCCAAGTAACTTGTAGCCAAGGCCTTTCTGACTTAAAAATTTCAATAATTGGTGATCTCATCTATGTACATACACTTCACCAATACAGGCTACACCCTCTCTACAACTTGGTGATGGGCAGCTCTGTAATTTGTAAAAAAAAAAAAAAAAAAAAAAAAAAAGATCCTCAGGAGTCAGGGGAGAATAAGCATACATTCTGCTGGTGAAGAAGCCCAGTTTTCTGGGATTTTTCAGAATTCACAATCCACCATCTCAGAATATGAGAATTCAGTGTCACCTTCGTACCACAATGGTATTGGAATGAACTTTAGACCTGTGGCTACTTTGGATCTGAAAACTTATAAAATATGAGTTGCAATGTACTATACATGGAATATATGTATGTGTGTGCATATGTATATGTATATATATACGTGTGTGTGTGTGTATTATCAGAAGAAGCAAAAGAAAACATTTGAGTTCTAAGCCTTGGGAATACCCAGTCAAGAGCTTTGGAAATTCAACCCATTGAGGCAGGTGCAGGTGGGAGGGGATTGTCAACAAATTATGCTGAGGATTCACTCTTGCCCCTATCAGTATAAGGGGCTGAGGATCTCAGAGAAATATATTTTTATTAATCAATCAAAACAAATTTATTGAGTAATTAACAAGCAATCAATATACTAGGCACTTGGAATAAAAAGACAAAAGCAAAAACAATCCCTGCCTCCAAAGAATTTATAGTGTAGTCAGTGGAAATAATATTTACATACGTAGGTGAAGTAAGGATAAATGAGTTTATAAGAGCCATCACTGGGCACATGAACCAAACAAGGTGACTCATTGCTTCGACCTTTGGGGATGACAAATTTCTTTTTTTTTTTCAGCCAAAGGGTGGTCCAGAACTGAAAAAACTTTTTAGCCTTTTAAACTTATGTGACAAACCCTGAGTGCACCCTGTGTTGACCCCCTGTCCTACAACAGGAGAAACAGAATGGAGTACTGCATCTGATCAAAGAAGAGGCTTCCGAATGGCACATTTCTTTGGGCTGCAGCTTCCAAGGTGACAAGAGGCATGTTCAGTAAAATATAGAGCACGGCAACACTTTTCTACTTTGACATAAATAACATCATAACCCATATGGGGTACAAGGAACAGCTAGGTGGCACATTGGATAGAGTGCTAGACCTAGAGTCAGGAAGATTCATCTTCCTGAGTTCAAATCTGACCTTAGCCACTTACTACCTGTGTGATCCTGAACAAGTTATTTAGCCCTGTTTGCTTCAGTTTCCTTATCTGTCAAATGAGCTGAAGAGGAAAATTCCAGTATCTCTATCAAGAAAATCCCAAAGGGAGTCACATGACTGAAAATGACGGAACAACAACAAAGCCCATGTGGGGTACAGTCAGCTAGTTATCTTGTACTAGAGCTATCCTGTACTCTTCCAGCATAATGCTTGTGAGCATCAAAGGCAATGAAAGGCTACTAGTGGTAGGAGCAATGGTATCTACCAGAGCGATTGTGGTTGCAGGGGCAGTAGCGTACAATGGTGCCAGGGGAAGATCACCAGAAAGAAGCATCTGCTTGGATCAGACTGTGTTCGGTCAAGGTGAAAAGCTAATTATCCACCTTGTAAAACAAAATAAAAACTTATGTTCCCAAAACATCTAGATATGAAATGCCTCCCAACTGATTGTACCAGGACTGATAAAATAATCATTCTAAAATTTACACTAGAAGTTATTTTGTGTTTAGCAATCCTTTTTCTGTGTGGGAATAAACCTGATTTACATTTGTACATTGGACAGCTTTTAGTAATTCCCCTTGCAGGGGGGACCCCTAGACTAAAGTAAAAAATAAAATTGTATTGGGATGGGTGTGAGGAACTAATGAATGTAGTAAGTGGGGAGCATACTTCCCCAAATGAGCAGTCAAGAAACCAGAACAGTGAACCCAGGCAAACTGTGATAAAAGAAAAAGGAAGGGAATTGGTACAGTTTGGGACCCTCTGTGGCTTCCACCAAAGATTGGCTAGATAGCTTTGATGAGAGCTGGGAGAGTATTCCAAGTATAGGAATCAGCCAGTACAAATGCATGGAAGTAGGAAATGGAATACTAAATATGAGAAACATTAAGAAGATCAGTTTGATTGAGATACATCATTGACAGAGGAGAGTCATGTTCAATAAGACTGGAGAGATAGGTTGAAGCAAGGTGGTAAAGGTCTTGGAATGTCCAACAGAAGGGTTTTCTTTTGATCCTGGAGGTTATAGGGAGTCAACAAAGCTTACTGAGTAAGCTAGCGACAGGGTTAGATTTGTTCTTTAAGAAACTCAGTTTGGCATCTGTGTGAAAGATGTTTTGGACTGGGAACACAAATTAGGAAGTCATTGTAATAATACAGGAGAGAAGTGATACAGACCTAGGTTAGTGACTGTGTATGGAGAGATAGGTGACATGTTGGAGAGATATTGCAGAGGAAGAAAAGCTGGTCACTGACTGTATATTGGGGATGCATGAAAGTATGGAGTCCATAATGACAGGGAGTTTGTGCATGTGGGTGACTGGAAAAATAGTGGTAAGCTTGAATGAAATAAGGATGATCTAATGGATGACAATATGTGGTGGGTGATGCAGGTAAGACAAAGCTTACCTGGAAGAATGTTCACAAGCTGTAAAGGCACCCCAGATGTTCTATTTATACACACAACCCTTACACACACATCCCAAAGAGCTCTAATTCTACATCACAATTGTTTACTCTCTTTCTTACTGAAATATTCCAATTTCTGCCAAAAGGCTGTTTAAATCACTTGAATGGAGTCAGGCCAAGAAATTCATTAGTTGATCCCAAGGCTGCCTAGCTCAAGGATTGTTGTAAAGATCAAATGAGATATTTGTAAAGTGTTTAACACAGTGCACAGCATAGAGTAGGTGCTTCACAAGTACTTGTTCACTTTTAATTCCTTTTTCACCTCTCTTATCCATAGATGTAATTACTTTTAGCTCTATTCAACAAGTACTTGAGCAAATGTGTGCTTCAAATGCTGCTGAGATGTAGGAAATACAAGAGAAGGGCAAGACACGGCCTCAGTTTCCCCATTTATAAAATCAGGGGGTAGGACTACAAGATTACTAAGTCTCTTGCCAACTCTAAATCTTATAATCCCTATCCTCAGAGTTTATGGTGCCAATAGAGGCACCTTCTATACAATGTTCTTATCCATCGAGAGGTGTGGCTGATACTGATCCAAATATGGGAGCTGCCTATGCAATCACAGATGAGTAGGTAAGAAAGCAGTTCACTAAACAAATATTCCTAAGGATGGGGGTGGAGGTTTGGGTTTGGTTGGGATGAATCAGGTCATCCCACAGAATGGGTGTCACCATTCTCAGGTGGACAATTAAACCCACTATAAAACTCACAACATTTTAGACAGAAGGTACCCTGCAAGCTGGTTCAGCCTCCATCCTACCCGTTCCTTTTGAACTAGGGTAAGTCAATCTACCTAGTTGAGTGAAAATTATAGCATTGCATGGTTACTGGAAGTGGAAATATAGGAATTAAGATAATATGTTGACAAGAATACTGAAATTGGAGTAAGAAAAAGTGAGATTGGATTCTAACTCTATGTGTATCTGTGTGACCTTAGCCATGTCTCTTCAATGCTCTGAGTCTCATGTCTAACATGAAGGTTTTGGCCAAGATGACCTTAAAGTTCCCTTTAGTTCTGATACATTACGATATTCTTGGCTTGGGTACGGTGGGCTACTTGAAGTTTTGTTCTTCGACTGCCCCAAGACCATTGTTGATGCAACTTCCCCATCCTGGTGGAAATAAAGAAAGAAATCTGGCTCTTCTAAGGCCACCACTTCAAACTTGGCATTGCTGGACTATTTCATTCAAGTAGGCTGAGAGATGATGGGATGGTAATAGTGGCATCTTTCTGTTTTCCACAATGTCAATGCCTTTAAGTTTATAGCTATTCTATTAACTTTCAGTCAGCTTCCTGTGACATGAATGGTTCTGCCAGTTTTTTTTCTTGTCATCAAAAAATCAATACACTGGATGATAAGAATCAGCTTTCAAAAAGATTGTGATGGGCTAAAGCTTACGATGACTCTAATAAGATAAGATTCAAAAGAAATAATTATAAATAAATTGGGGGGGAGTTCAAAACACTCAATTTCGCAAGTACAGAATACAGGAAACATAGACAACTGTAAGTCTGAGGAGGATCTAGTGGTTTTAGTGAGCTACAAGCTCGTAATGAGTCAGCAGTTAAGATGATGCAGTCGAAATGAAAGGTAATGCAATTGGGAGTCCCATCCAGAGAGGCATTACTTCAAAGAATGATGAAGTTATAGACAGTAAGACCCAGAGGAGTGCAAATAATGAATCCTGTAAAGTGGTTGAACAGATTCAAATTCTCGCTGTTAGAAGTTATAATTATTTAAAATATGGCCATTGATTCTAGCCCAATGCAAAGAAGAAAGGAGGGAGGGAGAGAAGGAAGGAAGGAAGGGAAAAAGAAGAGAGAGGAAGGAAGAGAAGGGGGAAGGGAGAAAAGAAGGAAAGATACAAGGAAGAAAAGAGGGAAAGAAGGGAAAGAGGAAGGAAGGATAACTAGTATGGACTAATCACTCAGGTGCTAAAAGTTTTATAAATATTATTCAATCAATAAATATTGATTAATCATCTTCTATGTGTCAGGCACTACACTAAGCAGTAGGGATACAAGCAAAAGATAGCTCCAGCCTTCAAATATATCACATTTGATCATCATAAGAGAGTAGATCAACAATGTGATGTGGGTGTTATTGTTATCCCTATTTTACGGTTAAAAGAAACTGAGGCAGGCAGAGATTACATGACTTATCTGGAGTCATACAGCTAGTAAGTATCTGAAGTTGGATTTGAATCCAAGTCTTCCTTTCAGGCCTAACACTAACCACAACACCACTTAGCTACCTCTAGCTAGAAATATGCAATATAAATCCAAATCATACAACTACTAAATGCTAAATCTGGGCAATAGAAATGAACTGAGGCATTGAATGAGAGACTGCAATATGTGAATATAGACTAAAGATATGGGGTAGCTCCAGATTCAGTAAGGCACTTAATCCTTCTCCAGGCAGGTCACCTAAAAGTTGAAATCCTTGTTCTACATTATTACCAGAGTGAGAATGAAAACCTTATGATCGGTCTTTACCGGCTAACTGAGAGGAGTAGTTTAACCTCTCAACTAGTGTTTTATTATAGCAAATGGGGGGAATTTGTGCCACCCCATCCTTCCCCATTGAGGGGCTTCAAAGGTGAAAGAGATAAGATTTATGAAATATATGCATGATTATTTTTCTTGATAACGTTTACTGAGAATGTGTAGAAAGGAAAAACTCATGATAAAACAACGATAAATAAAAAATGTCTCTTTTCCCCCTTCAGGTCCACTTCACCTTACAAGATGTCTCAGCTCTTAAGAAGCATTGTCACCGTAATAGACGTCTTCTACAATTATTGTGGCCAGGATGAGGAATGTGACACAATGTGCAAAAAGGAACTCAAGGAACTTTTGAATAAAGAGATGGGTCCACTTCTGAAGGTAAGAGCTGACTGTCAGATCCAGTGGTCCATGAAGTCACATTTTATATCCAGACTAGTCTTGTCCCAAGATTTCTTCTTAGCAAATAAATAGTAGGCAAAAATGATATATATTCAATGACCCACTTTGAAGTCTAGTAGGAAACATTCTGGGATTGGACATAGTAACAAACACATCTACCGTATATGTAATGCTTTTAAGTTTGCACAATACTTTCCCTGCATTACTTCCTTTGAACCTCACAACAACTCCATGACAGAATTATGCCTAGTTTACAGAATATGCCTAGTTTACAGATGCAACTAGGTGGCCTCAGGAGAGGGTTGAATGATAGTAGTGTCTTTCTCTATGGTATTAGTACCTTTAAGTTTATGGATATTTTATTAACCACCGGTCAGTTTCATTTAATTCCCAACAATTCAGCCTTGAGTTTTTTTCTGCGAAATGGAAAGATAATACACTCGATGATGGTGTCAGGACCCAAAAAGTTCTTGTCAAGCTAGAGCACTGAGAAGAATCTACTAAGATGAGATTCAAGTCAAGACAAGCATTTACAAAGCACATAATTTCAGTTCTTAAGAAAGAAAGAAATTCAAAAAAATCAAATTAATAAGTAGAAGATGAACTAAGGTTCAGAAAAGTTAAATGATGCAGTTAGGCAGCACCATGAGTGGAACACTGGTCTTGAAGTAAGGAAAACCTGAGTTCAGATCCAGTCTCAAACACTTACTATTAGTGTGACCCTGGGCAATTCATTTATCCTCCCCCAGTTTCAGTTTCCTTGTTTGTAAAAGGGAGATAATAGCATCTATCTCTGAGGGCTGTTGTGAAAATAAGTTAGTATTTGTAAAGTGTTTTGCAAATCTTAAAGTGCTATATAAATCCTGGCACTTATTATAAATAATTATTATATTTGTACATTTTATATTGTAAAATGATGTTTTGTGTTATTTATATATAGACACACATAAATATTATGTTTTATCTATGTATATATGTTTGTCATAATGGCATTATTATAATCTTAGCAATTATTATAAACATGTTACTCATGGTCACAAAGCTAGTATCAGAGACAGGATTTGAATATGAATCTTCATGACTCCAGCATTGTAGCCACTGCAGAGCACTTGTACAAAGTAAGTAATCAACAAATGAAAATTAAGGTAAATTAAACTGAATTGAAGAAAAGTTAATTAATTCACTGTGCCTGAACAAAAGGCCAGTGTTGGAAAAAGTGATAAGTTGATGCAATTTGTCTTCAGTTTTCTTCCTCTAATTTTTCTCTGCCCTTCTTAGGCACAGGGACACCTATCCCCATCACTTACCCCATCCCAGATCCTGGGGCACAGGACTCTCCTCTTTTTCCAAGCTCTTTCTGGCCAGAGAAAGACAATCTGAAAACTAATTAATATGAATATATTCTTGATTATGTCTGTTCTTCTTTCCAGGAGAAATTACACCTCCTGAATTAAGCAATCAATCTTTAATGATTGGTTAATGACTGGCCATTTCAGAGTGCTATTTCAGGCACTCTAACCTCAAAAGAGACAAGAGTACCTCCAAAATCAAACTGGAGAAATTAAGATCGGTGAATAACAGGAAATCAATTACATCTAGTTAGTCAGTAAACACTTATGAAACACCTACTATGCCTCAATTCTAACCCTAATGCTAAATGCCTCGATTCTATCACTGTGCTAAATGCTATCACATCTAATGACAGTTGCTCCCAAGATACTTGATTTGCATTTCACGCGTTATTTATATTTGACCCATTTCATACACTAAATACACCAGCTGCCTTTCATATCTTTTCACTCCCTTTATACCTATGCTCTCATTCCCTTGATCTTTTTTTTCCTAATACTTTTGATCTCTGTCAGATTGTTAGCCGAAAGGGTCCTTCCAGTACACACATTCTGACAATCTTCTTTAATGTCCTAAGTGGGGAATGGACACCAGACTCACAGGCGATCCTTTGTACCTTGTTCCTACATAGAATCCTGACAATCCTGATACTGTGGATGTTTTCATGCAAATCCTGGACCGGGACCATGACAGAAGAGTGGACTTTACTGAGTATCTGCTGATGGTATTCAAGTTGACCATGGCCTGCAACAAATCTGTCGGCAAAGAATACTGTCATGCTTCAGGGTCACAGCAGAAACACCATGGTCACCATCACCAGGAGGCACAAAGTGAAACAGAGGAACAGGAAGAGTCGACAGGGCAAGAGTCAGACTCCAGTCATTCAAGCTGGAGTTCAAGAGAGGGCCATGGGTCATCCCAATCTGAGGGATCACACAGGAGCAGGGGCCACAGGCATGGGCGGGAAAGGAATGATTCCTCATATAGTTCAGGGCATGGGGAAAGCTCAGGGAAGAGCTATCATAGATCAAGGTCAAGTCACTCAGAGAGTAGTAGCCAAAAGAAATATGGGTCCAAAGCAAACAAGCAGGGAGGAAGGAGGCATAAATCAAGTATTAGCCCCTCCAGAAAATCTGGAGGAGAAGAATATGAATCTGGCACTGGTAACTCAGGTAGATGGGAAAGACATGGATTCAGCAAAAGTCAGACAGGGGGATTTGAGGTACCAGAAGAGAGGTCTGGAAGAGGGAGGGACAGAGGACAAGGAGATAGCTCCAGATCACATCAGTCCTCTAGCTATGAATGGTCTGAGTCTGGGTCAGGTCAATCACCTACCTATGAGCAACACCACCATAATTCTGGTCATTCCTCTAGCTATGGACAACATGGGTCTGGATATAGTGGTCATTCACAGAGTGGTAGAGGATCAGGACATCACTCCAGTTCACATCAATCCTCCAGCTCTGGTCAACATAGGTCAGGCTCAGGTCAGTCCTCCAGCTACGGACAACATGGGTCAGGTTCAGGTCAGTCCTCTAGCTATGGAGAACATGGGTCAGGCTCAGGTCAGTCATCTAGCTATGGACAACATGGGTCTGGATCCAGTGGTCATTCAGAGAGTTGTGGAGGACCAGGACATTACTCTAGCTCACAGCAATCTTCCAGCTATGGCCAACATGGGTCAGGCTCAGGTCAGTCCTCCAGCTACGGACAACATGGATCTGGCTCAGGTCAGTCCTCCAGCTATGGACAACATGGATCTGGCTCAGGTCAGTCTTCCAGCTATGGACAACATGGGTCAGGCTCAGGTCAGTCCTCTACCTATGGACAACATGGGTCAGGGTCAGGTCAGTCCTCCAGCTATGGACAACATGGGTCAGGGTCAGGTCAGTCCTCCAGTTATGGACAGCATGGGTCTGGATCCAGTGGTCATTCAGAGAGTTGTGGAGGACCAGGACATTACTCTAGCTCACAGCAATCTTCCAGCTATGGCCAACATGGGTCAGGCTCAGGTCAGTCCTCCAGCTACGGACAACATGGATCTGGCTCAGGTCAGTCTTCCAGCTATGGACAACATGGATCTGGCTCAGGTCAGTCCTCTAGCTACGGACAACATGGATCTGGCTCAGGTCAGTCTTCCAGCTATGGACAACATGGATCTGGCTCAGGTCAGTCCTCTAGCTATGGACAACATGGGTCAGGCTCAGGTCAGTCCTCTAGCTATGGCCATGGGTCAGGGTCAGGTCAGTCCTCCAGCTATGGACAACATGGGTCAGGGTCAGGTCAGTCCTCTAGCTATGGACAGCATGGGTCTGGATCCAGTGGTCATTCAGAGAGTTGTGGAGGACCAGGACATTACTCTAGCTCACAGCAATCTTCCAGTTGTGGCCAACATAGGTCAGGCTCAGGTCAGTCCTCCAGCTACGGACAACATGGATCTGGCTCAGGTCAGTCCTCCAGCTATGGACAACATGGATCTGGCTCAGGTCAGTCCTCTAGCTATGGCCATGGGTCAGGGTCAGGTCAGTCTTCCAGCTATGGACAACATGGGTCAAGTTCAGGTCAGTCCTCTAGCTATGGACAACATGGGTCAGGCTCAGGTCAGTCCTCTAGCTATGGACAACATGGCTCAGGTTCAGGTCAGTCCTCTAGCTATGGACAACATGGCTCAGGTTCAGGTCAGTCCTCTAGCTATGGACAACATGGGTCAGGTTCAGGTCAGTCCTCTAGCTATGGACAACATGGGTCAGGCTCAGGTCAGTCCTCTAGCTATGGACAGCATGGGTCTGGATCCAGTGGTCATTCAGAGAGTTGTGGAGGACCAGGACATTACTCTAGCTCACAGCAATCTTCCAGCTATGGCCAACATGGGTCAGGCTCAGGTCAATCCTCCAGCTATGGACAACATGGATCTGGCTCAGGTCAGTCCTCCAGCTATGGACAACATGGATCTGGCTCAGGTCAGTCCTCTAGCTATGGCCATGGGTCAGGGTCAGGTCAGTCTTCCAGCTATGGACGACATGGGTCAAGTTCAGGTCAGTCCTCTAGCTATGGACAACATGGGTCAGGCTCAGGTCAGTCCTCTAGCTATGGACAACATGGCTCAGGTTCAGGTCAGTCCTCTAGCTATGGACAACATGGCTCAGGTTCAGGTCAGTCCTCTAGCTATGGACAGCATGGGTCTGGATCCAGTGGTCATTCAGAGAGTTGTGGAGGACCAGGACATTACTCTAGCTCACATCAATCTTCCAGTTGTGGCCAACATGGGTCAGGCTCAGGTCAGTCTTCCAGCTATGGACAACATGGATCTGGCTCAGGTCAGTCTTCCAGCTATGGACAACAGGGGTCAGGCTCAGGTCAGTCCTCTAGCTATGGACAACAGGGGTCAGGCTCAGGTCAGTCCTCTAGCTATGGCCATGGGTCAGGGTCAGGTCAGTCCTCCAGCTACGGACAACATGGATCTGGCTCAGGTCAGTCCTCTAGCTATGGACAACATGGGTCAGGCTCAGGTCAGTCCTCTAGCTATGGCCATGGGTCAGGGTCAGGTCAGTCCTCCAGCTATGGACAACATGGGTCAGGCTCAGGTCAGTCCTCCAGCTATGGCCAACATGGGTCAGGGTCAGGTCAGTCCTCTACCTATGGACAACATGGGTCAGGCTCAGGTCAGTCCTCCAGCTATGGACAACATGGATCAGGCTCAGGTCAGTCCTCTAGCTATGGACAGCATGGGTCTGGATCCAGTGGTCATTCAGAGAGTTGTGGAGGACCAGGACATTACTCTAGCTCACAGCAATCTTCCAGCTATGGCCAACATGGGTCAGGCTCAGGTCAGTCTTCCAGCTATGGCCAACATGGGTCAGGCTCAGGTCAGTCCTCTAGCTATGGCCATGGGTCAGGTTCAAGTCAGTCCTCCAGGTATGGCCAACATGGGTCAGGCTCAGGTCAGTCCTCCAGCTACGGACAACATGGGTCAGGCTCAGGTCAGTCCTCCAGCTATGGACAACATGGGTCAGGCTCAGGTCAGTCCTCCAGCTATGGACAACATGGGTCAGGCTCAGGTCAGTCCTCCAGCTACGGACAACATGGGTCAGGCTCAGGTCAGTCCTCTGGATATAGTCAACATGGGTCAGGGTCAGGTCAGTCCTCCAGCTACGGACAACATGGGTCAGGCTCAGGTCAGTCCTCTAGCTATGGACAACATAAGTCTGGTTCCAGTGGTCAATCAGAGAGTTGTGGAGGATCAGGACATTACTCCAGTTCACAACAGTCCTCTAACTATGGAAAACATGGATCCAGCTCAGGTCAGTCCCATAGTTGTGGACAACATGGCTCTAGCTTTGGGCAATCCTCTAGCTGTGGATCTGGCTCAGGACAGTCTTCAAGCCAGAGACAACATAGATCTAGTTCAGGTGGTCAGTTAGAGAGGTATAGAGGACAGAGAAGTAGGTCAAGGTCACATCGGTCCTCTAGCTATAGACGACACAGGTCTACCTCTAGTCAGTCATCTAGCTTTGGACAATATGGGTCTGGTTCAGGACAGTCATCTAGTCAGAGGCGACGTGGATCCAGTTCAAGTGGTCGGTCACAGAGTTGTGGACAACAAAGACATAGTTCAAGTTCACATCAGTCCTCCAGCTCTGGACAATGTGGGTCTGGCTCAGGTCAGTCCTCTAGTTATGGACAACATGGGTCCAGCTATGGTCAGTCCTCTAGCTGTGGATCTAGCTCAGGTCAGTCATATAATCAAAGACAACACGGATCAGGTTCAGGTGGTCCATCAGTGAGTTGTGGAAACCAAGGACATAGTTCAAGTTCACATCAGTCCTCCAGCTCTGGACAATGTGGGTCTGGCTCAGGTCAGTCCTCTAGTTATGGACAACATGGGTCCAGCTATGGTCAGTCCTCTAGCTGTGGATCTAGCTCAGGTCAGTCATATAATCAAAGACAACACGGATCAGGTTCAGGTGGTCCATCAGTGAGTTGTGGAAACCAAGGACATAGTTCAAGTTCACATCAGTCCTCCACCTACAGACAGTGTACCTCTGGCTCAGGACAGCCTTCTAGTTATGAGTCTGGGTCAGGCCAGTCATCTTGCCGGAGCTCAGTCAGTCAGTCAGAAAACTGTGGAGAAGAGCAATACAATTCAAATTCCCAACAATCTTCTAGCTATGGACAATGTGAGTCTGCATGTGATCAGTACTCTGACTATCCACAATATAGGTGTCAGTCTTCTAGCTTTGGACTTCATGGTTCAGGTTTAACTCAGTCTTGTAACTCTGGAAGTCATGGGTCCAGTGTGGGTGGACAGGCATGCAGTCCAGGAAGACAAAGGTTCAATTCAAGTGGGAGCTGTGGGGAGTTTGGGGGACAAAGAGTTGGCTCAACATACATCCTGTGTGGGGATAGCAACAATGAGTTATCAGGGGGTAGAAATAATGAAAAGAAGGTAGTGTGCAGCCTCTATAGCCAAGATACAGCTGGTTCTCAGAGAGCAGGAGGAAACTATGGAAGAGTGAGAACATACTCAGGTTCCAACTACCCCTGTAGCATCACACCTCTCTATGAGTATTGCCAAGAGCAAAGATTTTATTACTACAAGTGAAAGGGAAACTGAATGCTAAATAACTGAAATATATGGTAGAAAAACAAAAGAAAAGAAAAACAAATACTACAACCAAGCCATTTACTATGGCATTTAGTCCTGGGAATAGGGCAGGTTGTCTTTGTCCTTTTCTTTTAAACCTAGATGTCAACTCTATGCCTTATATTTGGTGATAGTTTCTTAAAACAGTTCCACTTAATGGTGTAGGGTGTTTTATCTCCTTGGCTAGGAAATAGTAAGTAGATAAAGTCCATGGAGTGTGACACCAAATATGGGATAGTATTCATTTGGGGCAATACAATCTGGGAGCCTGGGAATTTGTTTTAATCTGAAAAACTTGATTGGGGTGGGATGAGAATTCTCATGGATTGTTAAATTTACTTATGTAAAAGTTGATCACTCCTCTCCAAGGAGCTAAGAAGCAAGACTGCCTTACTCATAATTGATTAAATTACCAGTTCTCAAGGCCAAAGTCATAGTGGCAGGGTCGAGTATTTACCTTCAGATCCATGCCATAGGCATGCAGCCTCAGCAGTTTTTTTCCACATCATGGTTATCCAACCTCTATTCTTAATAATATCTTTAATAAGTAAGCTAAAAATCAACATGAAAAACTGGCACCATGTCCTTCTCTCTAGCCAGATGACAAGGTGGTTGTCTTTGAAGAATGGAAACTGATAACTTTTGTCCAAATAGCAAACATCTTGGGTTCTATCTCTAACTAAAAAGAGATGTCTGCTTGGTAACTACTCTAGGCTAGAAAAAAGTGGGGGCAATGCAATGCTGGCATGTGGCTGAAGACCACTTTGCATTTAACCAGCCTTTCCACTTGGGAAAATGTTATCTACAAGGAAAAGGGAACAGAAAATATATGTTACAACTGTATGGTCTTTTTATCATCTGTGATACTCAAGATTATTACTGTTCCCTTGAGGGCATTTGGCAGATTTTGAAAACTGGTTTCCATGAAAATTAATAATAAATTATTGTATATCAAGTATTATAGCCTGTGTCTTCTCTGCTTCATTCTCTGATCAGATTGGGAACAGGTTATTACCAAGAAATCTCCATTGCTCCTTTTCCCAACACAGAAAGGAAGGATAAAAAGAAAATAAACATTTATTAAGCACCATATGCCAGGTACTATGCTGAACCCTTTACATATTATGATCTCATTAATTCTCACCACAACTCTAGGAGGTAGGTGCTATTATTAATCCCATTTTACAGTTGAAGAAACTGAGGCAAACAGAGGTTAAGTGAATTGTTCAAGGTCACACAGCTAGTGAAGGTTAGAGGCTAGATTTTAATTCAGTTCCTCATAATTGCATTGCTAACATTCTATCCACTGTGTCTCCTAGCTGCCTCTAAACCAGAGTTCTAAAGTACACAGGTATTACTGAAAGAGAATTGAAAAATCAAGAAGTGAAATGATTTCCCTAAGGCAACACAGTCTATTCCATTTTTACAAAATAGACTCAGGATATGCAAAATGACAATACTAGAGCTGGACTATGTGCTTAAAAGGGAATTCATTCCAATTTGCTCCTTTCAAAGCTGAGAACAATAGGACTCAAAGATTGCCCAAGACCACACAGTGGTCTAGACCATAAATTCCTAGGCTCGATCCTGTTCAGCATCATCCACAAGTAATAGGAAGGTCTTTTGTCAGTTTGTTCCCAAGTGGATCTCAAGATACAGCGAGAGAGAGCGAGAGAGAGAGAGAGAGCGAGAGAGAGCGAGAGAGAGAGAGAGAGAGAGAGAGAGAGAGAGAGAGAGAGAGAGAGAGAGACTCATGATCCATTTCTCCAAATTTGAATTTTCTCTAGCTGGCAGAGATTATTGAGGAGGTTTATATTTTTGTGGCCTTGCTGCCACTCTAGGTGCGGATACTGGTTCTGTCTCTAAGACATGAAGCAGCACACAAAATAGTCCCTGTCATGCAGGCTAGAGTTTCATAGGCTCATTTCAGACAGCTCAGGGAGACTTTTAGACAAATACAGACAAAAACCAACAGAAATGCCTTCCCAAAGGCACCAATCCAGGATAATCAGACCATCAGTATCTATTCATGCAGCGAACATGAGATGGTCACAGAAAGAGAAACACAGAGATTTGTAAGAGTCGCTTTGTGTTAGGAGATACATTTAATAGACTCATCAGTCATTCTAGCTATTTCTGTTCATGTACCCCACCTCCTCTCTTTAGGGGAAGGAATCCAGTCTAACCAGACTGCATCAGACATAAAAGATATGCTTATCAAATCACAGAATGACAGGAGCACAGAATCTTCAAGCTAGAAAAGGTCCTCAGAAAAATGATCATCAAACTTGGACATGAATGAAAATCCCCTTTACAGCAGCTAGATGGCACAATGGATAAAATACTGGATTTGGAATTGAGTTCAAATCCTGCCTAAGATGCTTATTAACTGTAGGACTCTGTGTAAGTTACTTAAACTTTCTCCCATCTTTAAAAGGGAGATAATAACAACATTCACTCCACAAGGTTATTGTAAGAATTAAATGAGTTAATGTGTATAAAGTTCTTTGCAAACTTAAAGCTATCTAAATGCTTCTCATTGTCGTTCAATTATTTCAGTTGTGTTCAACTCTCTGTGACCCTATTTGGGGTTTTCTTGGCAAAGATACTGGAGTGAGTTGATATTTCCTTCTCCGGCTTATTTTATAAATGAGAAAACTGAGAGAAGTGACCTGCTACTAAGTGTCTGTGGCTGGATTTGAACTCAAGAAGATGAGTCTTCCTGACTGCAGACTTGGCACTCGATCCACTGCAGCACCATCTAGCTGCACCTCTTATCTAATAGGTACTTAATAAATGTTTGTTGACTGGTGTTTGCTTTTGGTTTCTTCCTGACTCATTTTCAGCTTATAGTCTGTTAAAACTCCTGTATCTTTTTCAGACAGATTCCATGCAAATGTCAGTCATTAACATATTTACTAAACACCTTGTGTTCATAAGTGTGTTTAGCTTTGGGAATAAAGAAAGGTGATTGGTGTAGATATCACCTAGTCCAGTCACCCTTCACCATGCTGTACTTATATAAATGATTTCATTTTAAACAAATTTAATGCTTTACATATAACCACATCAGATTTTAACTAATTCAATTTAGCCCATTGTTCTAACCCAGAGAGATCTCTTTGGGTTCTGAATTTGCCAGCACAGTAGCACTGCCCCCTCCCCAGTTTTGCATCATCTGCAAATTTAATCAGCATGAGATCTATGCTTTCATCCAAGTTATTAACAAAAATACTGAACTGCCCAAGAGATCCATGGGGCACTCTACTAAAAACCTTCTAGGTTCACACCTATCCATTATCATCTACTTATTGAGTCATTCAGTCAGTTCTGAATCCACACATTTTCATTTTGTTTTTGAGGAAAATACTAGACTCTTCGACGTATGTTTTACTGAAATTGAGGAATCGGTGGTCCATAGAATTACCCTAATCTACTATCCTAGTAATCCTGTAGTACTCCAAGGAGATATTATGAAAACACATAGGATAGTACTGGCACATAGTAGGCTCTATTTAAATGTTTGTCTCCCTGCCAAAAAAAATCAATAAATGAAATACTCCACATGTCTTGTCTTTAATGAAGCCATGAGTGTGTGTATATATATATACATATACATATATACATATATATAAATGCTCACAAACAATGCCTTTATTAATATCATCTAGAATTTTGTCAAGAATCAATCTCACCAGCCTTTATTTTGAAATCTTTACTTTCTTTCTTTTTTGAAAAATGAAGATATTTGACATCTCCCAACTTAGATAGATGGATATCTTCTTAATATGTGTTACTTTGCTGCCCATTTTTATCCACTTTTGAATAAGGCATTCCTTCCATTACCATATTCTAATGTGTCACAAACCCAACAAGTCTTAGTTACAACCTATGAGATCAAAAGTAAGAGGGATAGTTAAAAATCCATCCTATCCTCAGAAGGTGAGTTTTGAAAGATAGGTTCTTCTCTAGATTGTAAATATCAACAAGGTTCTCCTTTGTCAGGTAAATCCCACATCAAGAGGCACCAATATTTTGGAAATTCAGAGTTAATCAATGATGACTATTGGTTTACTAAATCCACCAGACTTTTGCTCAAATCTTGTGCTCTGAATGTCATATTCAGTGAGCCCAGGGAAGAGCCCAGGACAATCTTCAGATCAAATCACATGTTCCACAATTCAGGAAACTTCAGTGATTCTTATGAGAAAAAAAATATAAACTGGTATTTAAAATCACCATAATCCGGCTCCAACCTAATCATACAGTTTGTTTCATTATTCCCTTCCATGTACTCTATGTTGCAGTTAAATTAGAGTACTGCTAGTCCCTCAATTCAACATGCTATTTCCCATATTTGCATCAGCAGCATCATGATCATTCCTAGCATTTACAGAGTACCTGCTGTGTGCCAGATGCTGTGCATTCTCTCATTTGATCCTCACAAACAACCCTAGAAGATAACTGCTATTGATATCTTCATTTTACAGCTGAGAAAACTGAGGCAAACAGAAATTAAGTGACTTATCCAAGGTCACACAGCTAGTAAGTGTCTGAGGCTGGATTTGAACTTAAGTCTTGCCAAGTTCAAGCCCAGAGTTCTATCCAGTAGTACATCTAGCTGTCCCTGCATAGGCAGTACCCCATAGCTGTGATGTACTCTCTCTTCATCCCTAACAATTAAAATCATTTAAGGCTTATTTTAGATGCCACCTCCTCCATGAAGTCTCAGTCTTACCTATTGAATCTCTCACTTACCCTTTCTCAGACATCTACCAACTGTATATCTTTGGGTAGGTCACTGCTTTAGTTTTTTACATCTGTAAAATGAAAAAGTTGGACTCAGTGACCTCTACCTGTCTTCCAGCTCTCAGCCTATGATTCTTTAATCCCATGATACATATCATACTCCATTTTGTATTATACTTGCCTGTTGATTTAACAGTTGCTCCTGGCAACAGTGTTACTACCATTGCATATTGCTCTACTCACTTAGCTCACTTTGTATCCATTCAAGTCTTCCTGGTTCTTGTCCGCAATTAAACATTTCATCATTTCTTATGAGACAATAATATTTTATTACATTCATAAACCATGATTTATTTATCCATTAGGAGGCATGCCCATAGATGCCAGCTTTTTTAACTATCATGGAAAGAGCTGTTACATTTTCTTACATACAAAGTGTGCTAAAAATCTTAGTGCACTTTTAAGCTATAAAGCTTAATTAGACAATTAATGAAGCTTTACTTAAATGCAAAAAGAGACATACATTTTTAGACATGAAGAAATTTATTTTGCCAGACTATGGATGTATCCATTTAGGACTTTGTTTTTTGAGGTTTTGTTGTTTTGTCTTTTTTTAACCATGTCATGGAATGGGGTGGGGGGAAGTTGGACTAATAGAAGGGATAGTAGTCCAAAGTGGGAGTAGAAGGGACACATTGATAAAAGAAACAGAAAGATAAGTAGTTGAAAATGAACTATAAAGAGTTGTGTCATGAAGGACATATTTGAAAAAACTACACCAAAAGAACAAACCTATCCATCACAGTATCATAATTATTGTTATTTTTATAAGTTATAAAATATCTATGTAGGCTATATTATTTTTTCTACTTATGATTGGCTTGTATGTTAGTAACATAGTTATAAAAAAGAAATTATAGACATCCCTGGATAGGTTAGGTCTGGGATCCCCAATATTTTTTCATTTCCTGTTGAAAGTTGCATTTTCTCTCTTCCGTTGGCATTTGATGTTTTTCACAACTGAACTTTGACTTACCTCTGGGCACAGGGAAATAAAGGGACAAGCTCAATGTCACAGAGGGAATGAATAAGTGGTAGAGTTATGAATAAGAACCTAGGTCTCCTGAGAGTCACTCCAATGATCTTTCAATCATATTGCCTTTTATTTGATGAACAGCGAATAAAAAAGAGATAAATGCAAGAAATTCTACAGAAATATAATTCACAATTTGTTCAGTTAAAAGGTGAAGCACAAAGCAATAGGAGGATAAGGGACGTGAGAAAAAGTTAAAACTAATAGCAAAGTTTCAAACAGAGAAGACTGGATGAGTGATGTGGGCACCAAAGAAAATGGTAAAATTAAAATAAAAAATGGGTTTGGGGGGACAGATTTGGAGTTTGAGGCATGAATAGGAAATGAACATTGGAGATGTTTGAAAGGCTGCTGAAGACAAAGTTCTGAAAAAAGCCACGAATCCATATTTTGGTTGAAGCTATAGGAATGAATGAATCTGCCAAGGAGAGAAAGTAGAAAAATATCCACGTCAACCACTGGAAAAAGAAAAGCATCCACTGAAGGAAGCAGATGGTTGACTAGAGAGGCAAGACAGAGACGCGACTGAAGCAGAATGAGAAAGTATCCAAATGAAGGGGAAACCTATAGTATTAAATACTAGAGAGATTGAGCAGGATAGAGACAACTGGGGAAGAGCTTCTGGCTTTGAAGATTGCTAGTTGATCAATGATATCCTTAGAAAAAATGGTTTGAGTAGTATAATTAGGGAAGAATTCAAGTCATGAAAGGTTGAAGAATGCCTTTATACTTCGTAAATAATCTCATTTTCTTTTTCAATGGGATTACAAAACTGTAGACCAAGAACAGATCAAAAACCTACTTTGCCTCAATTTTAGCAAAGCATTACTAACTAATCCAAGTCACTACTATTATCCTTTTGGACAAGATAGAGAGATGTAGGTCACATCAGTTGTGGTTCAAACCATTAATTAGGTACTGGGGGTTGCGGATTTATTGTAAGGGAGCCAAGAATTTATACGCAATCTCGAACAAAATCAATTTGATCTTATTTTGGCTCCAATAAAATATGCAACATGACAGACCATAATTAATTTGCAAATATCTGTAGACTGAATAATCTATTTTATATATCCAGGAGGGTATCCCAAAAGTTGAGACACCCTATACATACATACATATATACATGCATACTAACATACATAATACATATATACTTATATATAACTGCCTTCCAAATATATATAAATGTTTTTGTTGCTTATAAAATACAAACTAATTTTTAAATATTGCTGACTGTTCCTTTCTTACCAAAGTGTATTATTTTTATTTTTTCTACTAACTGCAATCTATTTCTAAATACATTATCATTTATAGAGAACTTTTTCACAGAATCAGGGAATCTGAAAGCCTGAAAATAGATTGGTGACCATATGGTGATCCAACCCATGCTGAAAAAGAGCCCCCCACTGTGATAAGCCCAACAAGAATGGTCGTCCTTTGGTGGGGAGAAGGAAGAGTTAACTGATGATGTATTTGAAGTGACAGCAAAAAATAATGTAAGTATAGATATCCATCAGGCAGAGGGAGATACAGTGCAGAAGATAGCTGAGAAAATAGAATTGGAAGAGATGTAGATTTGGAAGAAATTTATCTATGCAATGAGAGGTCGTAAGACCTAGAAGCTAACAAAGCGGAAAATCAACCTCAACTGCCCAAGAACTGACTACATAAAACATAAAGAACAAGGAGATAACCTATATTTAAGAACAGTAACATCAATAATAGTTGGCTTTCTCTCACAAAGATAATCCTACCAAACCTCTTGACAGGATCAAACTTGTACTTCTGAATTCTTCAACACATCATTTTTAACAAACTAACCTAACCAGTTCAGATCATAATTAAATATTCTGGTGCCTTTTATGACATCTGTTGCACAAAGTAAAACATCTGCTTAATAAATCCAAGACAATAGCTAAGTTGTTTTTTCTGATGTTCACTGATACAATTCTATTCTTGTTTATGAAAAAGACATCTTCATTTTGCAGACTATGAACAGTTAATAAGCATTTACAGAAGAACTAATTGTACACAGTATTGACAATACCATCTAACAGTATTGACAATACCATCTAATTTATTCAAAGAATTTTGGTTTCATTTAAATAGAATGTAAGGCTTTTCACAATAAAAAAATTAAACATTTTACCTTTGGTTGATTTTTTTTGAAGTACACAGAAACTTCCCTTAGAAAGTAAGGGGATATTTGGGACAATCACAAAACAAAAAGAAGAAACAAAAAAGATTGACAAAGATAGTGAAGCACAACTGATTAGCAGACAGAGGGGCATGAAAGTATGAATAATACATCTTACTGGAATTCAGTGGAATAATTAAATACATTACATCAATTATATTAATTTCATAGCAACACCGACACAACAAAGGCTTTAGTCTATTGAGGTCCATGAGGATTTTAAGCAAAATCTTAAATTCTTTGTAGTGCATCACACTAGAAAGAATTTTAAAATCAGTATTCAATTTTCAAAAATCAAAATTCAATGTTTAATCAATTCCAGTGCATTTTACTGGCATTTGAGAATGAATATCTGATACCTTTTAAAAAATATGAGAGATTTTGATGATCCTGGACACTGCACAGATAAAAACACTGCATGTTGCTGAGGAGACACAAGTTCTAAGACTATTCACGTGAAGTTATCTATCAAGACCAATTTTACCAGAGAATTTGCCTAGCTATGAACATTTCTGTTCTCTGGATAAATACCTTGATCTTCTCCATTTATAATGTTTGTATTTTCATTAAAGATAAGAACAAGATTTGTTCCAAACCCAGTTTGTAAGAAACCAATATTGTGGGCTCTGAAGGGGCACTTGGAGAAGCCTCTTCCTCTTCCTTCCTTTTGCCCAGAAATCTGGATTGTTGTAAACAGAACATGTTCAAATACCTGATTTTTTTCTCCAGTCCCACAGCAGAGTTTATTTCTATCCTCATAGTCCCTATACTTCTGTGTAATACACTATGCTAAACGCTACAGGAGCTAGAGTATCGATATAAATAAAACAGTTTCTGCAGGAGTTTCCAGTCTAGCAAGAATTACGAAACAAAGCTGGATTTGGAGTAATAAGAGAGCTGAATTTGAACACAATTCTAACACTTATAGTGTGACCAAAAACCCATCATTTCCCATCTCTGAACCTCAATTTCTTTATCTACAAAATGAGAATAATATTTATTATTTTTGTTGTTATTAATAGCATTTATGTATTACCTAATATGTGCCAGGCATTGTGCTAAGAACTTTACAATTATCTCATCTGATCCTTGCAACAACCCTGAAAGGTAGGTACTATTATTTTCCTCATTTTACAGTTGTGGAAACTGAGGCAAACAGGAGTTAACTGACTTGCCCAGCATCACGTAACTGGTAAATATCTGAGATCGAACTTAGAACTTCTTGATTCCTTGAGTCCTGTTCCTCTACCCACTGTGCCACTTTGCTGCCTCCCTTGGAATGTTGTGAGGAAAGAACTTTAAAATACCACATCAACATGAGCCAAAGTTGAACAGATGCACACAAACAAATATGTTAGAATATGGGAAGCACACAAGAGGAATAAGCTGTATTCTTCACGTGGGATGGATTCCTTTGGAGGCATGACTGATGGTAACTGTCACCCAGAGGCTACCTACCCACTTCACTTCTGGATGCTTCTCTTTTGTGCACCCAGGAAAAGGCCATGGCATCCATGGCAACAAAACTCATTTCTGAGTAGTAGCTACTGTTTCCTCTACCAGAAGTCCATGTCACAAGAGGAAAAGGAAGGTCCCAATCTATCAAACTGTGTGGAGCATAATACAGCAGGGATATATCCCTGAGCATCAGCAGCCATTGTCTCCCCTTCTGCTATGTCTCTTTCTGCTCAGGCATGTCTCCACATGTGACTTCTCCTAGCTATCATCATCATCTTCTTCCTAAGGTAATAGACATTGAAGTTCTAACAGAAATATGAAATAATGTCATTTGGTGGTGGAAAATGGAGCCTCTATAGCTAGGCAAATTTTTGTGAGGATAGAAATCAGTGGAAGTCATAGTCCAAGAAAGAACATTCAGAGAAAAGGCGTCTTGGTCTGGCCCAGAAACATAATTCTAATTCGACATGAAGGTTCTTCCTCTGGAAACATGTGACTGCTGATGCCACCTTCCAAGATGTGGTAGAAGCTGTAGGCAAGGTGATGTGAAGGAGCTTCTAGGCTAAAGTATTACCACCACCACCACCACCCCCCCACCATGAGATTATGAACTCCTTAAGGGCAAGGACTGTCTTTTGTCTCTATTTGTTTTTTTATTTATTTGTTTATTTATTTAACTTTTTACATTCATTTTCACAAAATTTAGGTTCCAAATTTTCTCCCCTTTTATCCCCTCCCCCCACCCCAATACCCCAAGCAATCTAATTTTCCCTATCTCCAATCTGCCCTCTCTTCTGTCATCCCTCCCTTCTCTTGTCTCCATTTTCTCTTTTCTCCTGTAGGGCCAGATGACTTTCTATTCCTCATTAACTGTATGTCTTCTTTCCTAGTAGCAACAATACTAAACAGTTGTTCCTAAAAATTTGGGTGGGGAGGGAGGGATGGGGAGAATTTTGTCTCTATTTGTATCCCCCAGGACTTAGCACCCTGCCTGGTACTTAATAAGTGTTTATTGACAACCTGATTTAAAAACAAAGGCACATGACAGTCACCATCAGCTTAAATCTCTGCAGTTCTGCAGGTTGGACAGACACCACCTTCTGTGAGCTGTGGAGAACTGCAGTAGGTGCTACAGTTTTCAGAGGTGACTTAAGGAGATTCCTACTTGGAGTATGAATATAAGTGATTGAAGTAGGACTCCGGGGGAAGGCTATTCATGGTCAGGAGTGAGTGTTTGCCATGAGTCTCATGAAAATTCACTTTATTTTCTTCAGTTTATAAATAAAACTTTTCTTCTTGAAATCTTATAGACTCTTCATTTTCAAGGAGAGATGGTGACAATGCACTCGGTGTATCATTTAGTGAAATCCCTGAATTTTCTAGGCAACAAGTCAGTTAGGTCGACACAGTATGTGAGCCTCTGACACAATTCATCTATATACACATACATTCCACCCCCACTAATTATCATATCCCTTCTACTCTTTGTGACAATTCATTTAAAAGCTGTCTACGATAGATGCCTCTACTTTCTCTCACTCACTTCTTTTAATCTGGTTTCTGGCTTCATCATTCCACTGAATTTGCTCTCTCCAAAGTTGTCAGTGATCTCTTATTTGATAAATGCAATGTCCCTTTTCCCACTCTTCATTCTCCTGGACCTCTCTACAGTCTTTGACTCTAATGATCACTCTCTTAGAATATCACCATCTCCTGTTTCTCCTCCTGCCTATCAGACAGCTGCTTGTCAGTCTCCTTTGCTGGATTCTCATCCAGGTCATGCCCTGTAACTTATGTCCCGCAGGGTTCTGTCCTAGACCCTCTTCTCTTCTGCCTCTACACTATTTCACTTGGTGATTTCATCACCTCCCATGGATTTAATTACTATCTCTATGTTGATGATTCTCATATCTACATCTCCTCTCTGCTGATCTCCAATCTTGAATCTCCAACTGCCTTCCAAGACATCTTGAACCAGATGTCCAGTAGACACTTTACATTCAACTTGTCAAAAACTGTACTCAATTATCTTTCCCCCTAAACCTTCCCCCTCCTCCACCTTCTCTATTATTATAGAAGGCAACACCATCCTTTCAGTGCCTCAGGCTCACAACCTAGCTGTCATCATTGAGTGCTCACTGTCTCTCACTCCACCCCACATCAAATCTGTTGCCATAGCCTATCGATTTCACCTTTGCAACGTCTCTTGAATACATCTCCTTATCTCTTCTATTGTTACTACTATCACAATGTAAATCCTCATCACCTCATGCCTGAAATTAGAGCCTACTGCCTCTAGTCCCTTCCCACTCCAATTCATTCTCCATTCAGCCACAAAAGTGATTTTCCCCAAGTGCAGGTCCGTTCTACCCCTCTTACTCAATAAACTCCAGTGGCTCCCTATCACATCCAGGATCACATACAAAATTCTGTTTCACTTTCAAAATCGTTCATAACGTCTTCCCCACACATACACACCCCACACACATCTTGCCAATTCTGCTACACCTTATATACTCCCTACCATGTAGTCTTCATTCCAGTGACACTGGTAACTTTGCCATTTCTCACATAAGATACTCTATCTTTCAGGTCTGGGCATTTTCTCTGACTGTCCTCCAAGCATTGTCTCCCCTTTTAGAATATGAGCTTCTGGAGGACAAAAGCTATGTGGTTTTTTATTTTCTTTGTATTCCCGTGCTTAGCAACATGCTTGGTATAATAAGAGCTTAGTAAATGCTCACTAATTGATTAATTCATCCATATGGGTAAGTCACTCCACCAAAGCAGGTCTCAACAGTTCCATATCTTGATATATGAATTAATGAGATGCGGGGGCCAAAATAAATTTATCACCAGGAGGCTGATGTAGTGATAAGCCTCATTTGAACTTAGACTGCTAAGCCAATATTTAAATCCTTTACACTTTGGTAAGACTTGTCAGAGTTTATAAGATGTTGGCATACCAGGCAAGAAGAAAATATTTTAAAATTTTATCTTTTATGACTGAGATGCCTTGAGATCATACCTGGGATAAAAGGGTATCTTTGTATTATGAAAATGGTTAATATGGTATATGAAGTCAGGAAGAAAGGCAGTTTGGCTTAGGGGATAGTGAGCTGAACTCAGAGCTAGGAGACATACACAGGCTGCGGTGAAAGTGCTGACTTATATGGGTAGAGGTAGTTTTCTCATCTGGGAATTACTTCTATCTCTGGAATCACAGATACAGTACTTGTCTCCATCAATAAAATTAGTGAAGCTAATAGTCATTTATTAAACACACTCTTTGTGCCAAGCACTGTGCTAAGTACTGGAGATACAAACAAAAAGAAAGCCAGTGCTTGTCTTCAAAGAGCTTACATTCTAAAGAGGGAAGACAATACACAAAAGGAAGGAGTAAATGGGGTAGGTACCCATCAGGGCGAAGGTCTCAAGTGGAAAAAGTTTAAGAAGCTCTAGTCTAGACCACAAGATTCTCTCAATAGGTAAGGCAGAATTGGGAGAACAGAGCAAGAAGCTATTGAGATTAATGAACTTGTGGAACGGTTCATGAACTCAATAAATATTCTGAAAGGTGAACTGCTGACCCCTAACATTCAGAGAAAGATAAAATATAATGGATCATCAAAAGTTACACAAACAAGTGGGACAAATCTTTCATTGTTAGACCCAAAGGCATCAAGGTCTCCCTTAGTTTGTTGTTTTTTTTCCAGTAAAACAATAACTAGTCATAGACCTTTACAGTAATGTCAAACTTGTCTAGAAGCATACCAGAACAGATAGGCCTGAAGCTCTAATTCCACAATCCTAATTAGCATCCCAGACTCCAATCACTTCCATCTACAATCCATTCTCCACACATCTGCCAAAATGAGGGCTGTGTCATCTTTGTGCAATGACTCCTTGTTATATGTCAGGAAAAAAAATATAGCCTTCTGTTGGGCATTTAAGGCCCTTCACAAACTGGCCCTGACGTAATTTTCCTGGCTTCTTGCACATAATTAATTCCCTTCACACATTCTACAATCCAGTCAAACTTGCCTACTCACTATTCCTCATACACAACATTCCATTTCTTGTTTCCTTATTTTTTCATAAACAGTGCTACATGCCAAGAATGTACTCCCTTCCTGCAACTGCCTCTTAGAATCCCCATGCTTTGACTAAGAGATTCCACTGCCAGATACCCCTGGGGAGGTCAATAAAAATAAAGGCCCCATGCCAAAATCTTTAAAGCAGCATTTTCCATAATAGCGTAGAACTGCAAACAAAGTAGAGGTCCCTTGATGAGCGATGCCTAAGCAAATTGTGATGCATGGGTGTTGATGGGATATTACAATGTCATAGGAAAAAATGGATATGAGGAATACAGAGACCCATGGAAAGTCTTATAAGAATTGATTCAAAGTGAAATGAGCAGAACTAGGAAAACAATTTGCATACTTAATAAAAAAAATGTAAATGAAAAATACAACAAAGAAACAATGTTATGTAATTTAAATTATCAAAGTAAGACACAGGGAAAATGAGCTTCACTCCCTTTTTTTCCTATATAGGGAATTATGAGTATGTAACACTACATAGACATTTCATTTCACTTCGTATACTGCTAAGTTTCACTAGGCTTTTTGTGTCTCCCTTTTTAAATTCACTGCTACAAGGTTGGATCTCTGAGGATAGAAGAGGAAGGGTTATATTTAGATGGTATGAAAGATGGCGTAAAAATAAACAAGGTCAATTTAAAAATTAAGGACATGTAAATCCCAGTGATAAATATATTGTTGCTTAATTATTTCAGTCATTTCTGACTCTTCATGGCCCTATTTGAGGTTTTCTTGGCAATGATGCTGGTGAGGTTTGCCATTTCATCCTCTGACTCATTTTGCAGATGGGAAAACTGAGGTAAGCAGAGTTAAATGACTTGCCAAGGGTCACACAGCTAGTAAATGGCTAAAACTAGATTGGAACTCAGGGAAATAAGTCTTCCTGATTCTAGGCCTGGCATTCTTATCTACTGTGCCACCTAGGTATCTATGGTATTTCCTGGACTTGGGCCTTTTCCTTTATGTGTCTATATTTCTGCTACTTAACCTATATCTATTTTCTCCCTAAGCTAGTTTCAGTTGCTCCTGTGGATTTTCTTTTTAAATGCCTTGTGGACTTACCCATCATAAAAGGTTACTATTTCACCTTAAAATTTAGAAAAAATAAAAAATAGATTTTCATTGGCACTGCCACTGGCCATTTCTACTGCTGTTATTTAGTGCCTACTGTTGATGGTATCTCTGGATCTCATGGTTACCTAAACATCTTCTTCTTGGAATACTCATTTCAAGTAAAAGTGCCAAGTAGTTTCAATAACTGATGCTTTATAATATAGCTTGAAGTCTTGATGTACTATTCTCCTTTCCAATGAAATACAAGTTCTGACACATTATAGCATGCTGGAATAGTTTTGGGTATAGTCTTTGCAACAGATTACGTCTGCTTTCCAAAGAGTGGCCTCAGTATGGAGAACCTCATCATCAGTAGGTCTTCTCCTTGGTGACAAATTCCTTAGCTAAGGCAATCCATAAAACAAAGAGCTCCAGATACCAGAATTCCTATTCTCCCTCCCAAGTTTCCCTTATGTGTTTCTCCCTGCCGGGGTAGCCCAGCTGGGATCCATGAGTCCATGCTTCTGTTGTGTTCTTTCTGTTACTAGAGGTCACAATTCCAGAGGCTGCCACTATCCTCTGATGACTGTGTTTTCATACCCATCTGCCACCACTTCCACTGCCATTAGCTACCACCACTAGAGACAACTTCTACTACTATTCATCTCTAACAACTATTGATATCTCTGGATTTCATGACCTTTCAAAATTGCCTGCCACCTCCATCTCAAAATATTTATTCATCTAAGGTCAGGAAATAACACATACCCGCAACAGAGGTGGTCATATGCTCAGAGCCTCATGTCAAGCTTCCCCCATCATCATGTGGAATGAAACCAGGCAGGAAATATCCACATAAGCTCCGATGGCTGGTCATCTCCATAGGCAAATCCACTCATGCTAGGGAAGATGAATAGATTTTAATTAGATGAATCAAATGAATTCAGAACTGGTTTGATGGTTAGATTCAAAAAGTAGCCATGAGTTCACTGTCAATATGGCAGATGATCTTCAGTGGCATATCTATCCCCCAAGGATTTGTGCTTGGCCATATACTATTTAACTGTTGTAAGAATTAAATGGCACAGTAAGTGTGAAAATATTTTGCGAAAAGTAAAAACACTAAGAAAGTTCAAATGAAAAAATGTATGTAAAGCACTTTTCAAAGGATAACAATATAAATATCAGCTATTATTATTATTATTATTATTAAGAATGGAATTCTCATAACTTAAGGGGGGAGATGTCAGTGGAGCTCTGAATGCAATTGCAATCAGTTCCATTTAAGGAATTCCCAAGCTGAAAAGGATTTTCTGTGGTGAAGGGAAATACCTAAGAACAGCAACCAGAGTCACTGAGGATAAATAACCTGGTTACCAGATGGTAGGAAGAAAATGGAAAAACATATGTGAAGTTTCTCCCTTCCACTAAAGGAAAGAGTTAACCCCTCCTTTGAGAAGAGATAAAAAGAGAAGACAAGAATTTTCCAGGTGTGCTCAAGCTAAAGATAAATCTGAAATAATGAATACCTGAGCATTCTGGCCTGCTTCCAATCACCTCTGGCTGCTCTGTGAGCTCCCACTTGCAGAGGACAAAAGTCCCTTGATAGGAGGAGGGAGGTGTGATCTGTATGCTGCAGAATATGGCGTTAGCTTCCCCTCTTCCTTCCCTTGACCTTGGCATTGGAAATTCCAGGTCATTTTGAGAGTTTCAGAGTTTGTGCAGTCATTGCTATTGGATTCACATTAACCTTCCATGAAGTGCAACAGTGAGATTAGGATTGTAGTTACTGCTGTAACCAGATGCAAGTGATTGATGAGTGAAATGGGGGGGAGACCAACACTGTAGAAGAGGCCTAGCGATAGAGGATTCTGGTGACAGAAACAGGACCAGGAGCTGTGAGGGACGAAGGCATACCAAGGGGCTGAGATTGCTAAATGTTGTAAATCCTGGTGGGCTTTGTAATCCCTCCATCACTTACCCAGCATTCCATTCTATAGTCTATGATCCTGAGACTGGGTGAGGATATTCCTTTTTTGTCCCTTTCCATGAGCTAGGAATTTACGTAACTAGGTACTCCCCTAAGTTATATCTGAAGATCTAGGGGCATAAATGGGAAAAAATTTTAGTAAAATATTGGATGTATATATTGCCATTAAAATTGCTGAACCTAATTCCTTTTGCACAATATTTGACAAATTTATGATCACAGTATGCTTTAAATCTATATATGTGGGAAGAGGTCAAGAAGTGAGAGAAAGGAGCCCTAAGAGATGGGGGCGGTGAGGAGGAAGATCACCATGATTCAATTACAGAACATATTTTACATTTTAATAATTTGAGTAATATTCCACTTCATACTCTACATTAATTTACATTAATTCTGATCATAGACATTAGGAGTTGATCCAAACTGTCTAGCATTAATGCTGAAGTTATGAGCTTGGTAATAAGAGAGCAATCTAGGAGTCTGTAGGCTGGTCATCCTCTAGTAGCCAATAAGGCTACTTCAGGTTCTTAGGAAGTGTTCAAGAGCAACTGACAAATCCACTAGGTTGGTGACTCAAGTAAAATGCCACCTCATTGTAACCTCACATAGTGTATTTTCTCATTACGTTATGAACAGTAACGTTCTATTGTAGATTTAAGAACTTGAGCCACTTGATCCACAGAAGTAGATTCAGACTGCATGAGTACCATATGTGTCATGAAAGTAATGAAAAGGAGGAGCCAAGATGGTGGAGTAAAAGCAGGCACTTCCCTGCGCTCTCCCCCAATGCCCTCCAAATACCTGGAAAAAAATGACTCTAAACAAATTCTAGAGCTACATAACCCACAAAATGACAGAGTGAAACAAATTCCCAGCCCAATTCAACCTGAAGACTCAACAGGAAGAGTATTTCACACCAGGCAGGGAGGTAAGCACAATCTGGTGTGGGCCTCACTGGCACAGACCTGCAGAAGCAGGCCTCAGGGGACTGAATCATTGGCAGCTATGGCATTTTCCATACTTCTCAACCCATAAATGCCAAAAAGACCAACTGAGAATCTCTGTGAGACCTGAGTGAAAGAAGAATTCAGTCTGGAAGGATCAGGTCCTAGCCCCAGGGCATTGCTAGTAGTGGTGGTGGTGATGACAGCTGTTGGTAGCAGCAGCAGCAGAGGCTGCTTCAGGAGCTCTGGGCTTACAGATGGTGAGGGAGCAAGTAGCTGATACAAAATCCCAGAAGCTTGGGACAGTACACACAGCCCCACCTCCACCACGATTGGAAGCAGAGTTCTACCTTGAAAAGAGTTAGAAAGTCAAGTGTTTGGCTGGGAAGATGAGTAAACATTATAAAAGAACTCAGACTATGAATCTTACCTTGGTGACAAGGAAGATCAAGGCATACAACCAGAGGAGGACAGTAGAATGAAAACTCCTAAATCAAAAACCTCCAAGAGAAATATGAATTGGTGGCCATGAAGGAGCTCAAAAAGGATTTTGAAAATCAAGTAAGAGAAGTAGGGTAAAAAATGGGAAGAAAAATGAGAGTGATGCAAGAAAATAATGAAAATCAAGTCAATAGCTTGCTAAAGAAGACCCCTCCCCCCCAAAAAAAAACACTGAAAAAAATACTTAAAAATAGACTAACCCAAATGGCAAAAGAAGTCCAAAAAACCAATGAGGAGAAGAGTGCCTTAAAAAGTAGAATGGACCAAATTGAAAAGGCGGTCCAAAAGCTCTCTGAAGAAAAGAACTCCTTAAAAATTAGAGTGGAGCAAATGGAAGTTCATGACTTTATGAGAAATCAAGAAATTATAAACAGAACCAAGAGAATGAAAAAAATAGAAGACAAGGTAAAATATCTCATTGGAAAAAACCACTGATCTGGAAAATAGATCCAGGAGAGATAATTTAAAAATTATTGGACTACCTGAAATCCATGATCAAAAAAAGAGCCTAGATGTCATCTTTCAAGAAATTATCAAGGAAAACTCCTCTGACATTCTAGAACCAGAGAGTAAAATAGAAATTGAAAGAATCCACCAATCACCTCTGGAAAGACATACTAAAAGGAAAACTCCTAGGAATATTGTAGCCAAATTCCGAAGTTCCCAGGTCAAAGAGAAAATATTGAAAGCAGCCAGAAAGAAACAATTTGAGTATCGTGAAAATACAATTAGGATAACACAAGATCTAGCAACTTGTACATTAAGGGATTGAAGGGCTTGGAATATGACATTTCAGAGGAGCCAGGATTAAAACCAAGAATCACCTACCCAGCAAAACTAAGCATAGTCCTTCAGGGGGAAAAGGGACCTTCAATGAAATAGAAGACTTTCAAGCATTCTTGATGAAAACACCAGAATTGAAGAGAAAATTTGACTTTCAATTAAAAGAATTAAGAGAAGCATGAAAAGGTAAACAGGAAAGAGAAGTTTTACTTATTAAAGTTGAACTGTTTACATTCCTACACAGAAAGATGATATTTGTAACTCATGCGACCTTTCTCCATATTAGGGTAGTTGGAGAAGATGATAGATAGATAGATAGATAGATAGATAGATAGATAGATAGATAGATAGATAGATAGATAGATAGATAGATAGATAGATGGATGGATGGCACAGGGAGAGATAAAAATAAGAGATGAGAGAGGAATATTTTGGGAGAAGGAGAAAGAGATAGAATGGAGTAAATTATCTTGCATAAAAGAGGCAAGAAAAAGGTTTTACAATGGAAGGGAAGGCAGGGTAGGTAAGTAGGAATGAATGAACCTTAGTCTCATCAGATTTGGCTTAAGGGGGGAATAATATACATGCTGAATTGAGTATCTTACCTTACAGGAAGGTAGAAGGGAAGGGGATAAGAGGAGAGGCATGATAGAAGGGAGGGGTAAATTTTAGGAAATCTTTAGAAAAGGGACAGGCTCAAAAGAGAAAATAGAATAATGGTGGTGGGATATAATGGAGGAAAATAAAGTTAGTCTTTCACAACGTGACTATTATGGAGGTGTTTTGCACAACTATACATGTATAACCTATACTGAATTGCTTACCTTCTCAATGTAATCTTATGTATGTTATATTATGCATTTAAAAACATTATTCTGAGAAGGGGTCCTTAGGCTTCAACAAACTGACTGTCCAAGGAGTAGACATAAAAGAAGGTTAAAAACCTCTGATCTAATCTAATACATATCCCAAAAAAGGATGTCTGCAACACCCATGAATAGGAATATATGTCTGTATATGTATATATTTGTATGTATGTGTGTGTGTATAGATATACATATGTGCATACACACAGACACACATATGCCAGAGAAATAGATACACATATTTTAGGTATATTCTCACAAAATTTTGAAATTACAATGACAAAGGACACCTCATGAAACAATAAAGAAAAATGAAATTATTTATTAAAAAAGACAACTAAGAATGTCAATGTATTTCTCCATAATAATAACATAGTGAAGATAATACTCTTGGATAAAAATATTTGCAATTCTTAAAGGTGTGTGTGTGTGTGTGTGTGTGTCTTAAAAGTATGTATCCTGAAAACTTAAGTATATCTTGAAGATAAAAGAATATGTTCCAAACACTAAGAAGAATTCATTCAAAAAAACTTTTAGTGTCCACTCTGTTTAAAGCACTAAAGGCCTAAAAGAATATTAAAATTCACAATTAGAAAGATTTGTCAAACATAGGAAAATTCTAAATAAACCACATAGGTTCTTAGAAATAATAACACACTTTAAACCTCTCACAGTTTATTGTTAAAATAAGAAAAAAATCATACTTTTTATTGTTGTAAAAGAATAAATTATTGTTCTAGTTTAAAATATGTATTGTGATTAACAAAAAGTAAAATATAAATATATTAATTTAATGCTATTTAAAAAGTCTCAAAAAGGAATAGCCAAAAAAAAGGAAGGAAAGACAATGAACTTGGAAATGATGAAAATAAATTATCTATCTTTTACAAAAAGCAGGTAAAATTGTATGGAATCATATGTTATTAAGTTAGTGAAAAAATAGTTTGGTTCATTAAGTAACTTTAGAATAGAAATGCTCCTAGAACAATGTAATCTTTACTCCCTCCAGATATCAAGTGCAAAACTACAAGGATAATTTCCAGAAGACAAGTCAAAATTAATATTTATATTAACTGTATTTTTCTTTTTTCATTCTGAACTTAATAAATAAAACAAGCATTTTCATAGCAAAGAATAGAAAAAGAAAAATGATTGCACATAAAACTGCAAATCTATTATATATAATTTGCTTTTCCTTTTAAATAATAAAGTTATCATACAACTTTCCTTTTTTTTGTTCCTTCCCCCTCCCACCCTAGAGACAGCTACCATCAGACACAAATATGCATATACATAGATGTGTAAATATACACTATACACACGTCTATTTTTCAGTTCTTTCTCTGAATGAAAATAATATCTTCTTTCATAGGTCCTTTGTAATTAATTTAGGTATTCATACTAATCAAAATGACTTGGCCACTCAAAGTCATTCTTAAAATAATATTGTATAGTGTTCTCTTAGTTCTGCTTGTTTCTCTCTTCATTATATTTCCATATTTTTCTAAAATTATCAAGTTAATCATTTATTATAACAGTAGTATTTCATCGCAATAATATACAACTCATTCAGCTATTCCCCCATTGATGGGCATCCCTGTAATTTCCAGTGCTTTGCCATCACAAAGAGAATTGCTATAAATATTTTAGAACATATAGGTTCTTTTCCTTTTTTCCTAATCATTTTGGGAAACAAACCTAAGAGTGGTATTGTTGGGACAAGGGGTATAGGAAGTTTTAGAAATGTTTGAGCATAATTCCAAATGGTTTTCCAGAATGGTTAGAACAGTTTGTAGTTCCACCAATAGTGAATTAGTATCCCAACTTTTCCACATCCCCTCCAACATATGTTGCATTCCCCTTCTATCATTTTAGCCAGTATGATATATGTGAGATATCTAAAGCTTATTTTCATTTGCATTTCTATAATCAATAATGATTTAGAGCATTTTTATATGACTGAATTGTTTTGATTTCTTCATCAGAAAACTTCCTGATCATAACCTTTGACTACTTGCCAATTGAAGAATTACTTACATAACTATATATTATACAAAGTTTGTATACTCACATTTGAAATGTGAGACCTTTATCTGAGAAACGGTCTATAAAATTTTTTCCCAATTTTCTGCTTTCCTTCTGGTCTTAGCTACATTGGTTTTATTTGTACAAAACCTTTTTAATTTAATGTAATTGAAATTGTACCTTTTCTATCTTGCAGTGATCTCTATCTCTTGCTTATTCATAAACTGTTCACCTATCCATAAGTCAGATAAATAATATGTTCCATGTTCTTCAAATATTCTTGTAATAGCTCCCTTTATATGTAGGCCAATCCATTTTCATTTTGTCTTGGTGAAGATGTTGGTTGGTATTAGTGACAATTCTATGCCCAATTTCTGCCAGACTGTTTTCCAGCTTTCTTAACAATTTTTACCAGATAATGAATTCTTACCTCCAAAACTTTCTTTAACCTTGTCAAACACAAGGTTACCACAGTCATTTGTTGCTATATATTGCATGTCTATCCTATTCCAATGATCTACCTTTCTATTTCTTAGCCAGTTTTAGTACCAGTTTTGATAATATAATTAGATCTGATACTGCTAAACCTCCTGTCTTCACATTTTTTATTAGTTCCTTTGATATTCTTGGCCTTGTGTTCTTCCAAATGAATTTTACTATTATTTTTTCAAAATCAGAAAGATAATTTTTGGCAATTTAATTGGGATGGCATCAAATCAGTAGATTAATTTAGGCAAAATTGTCATTTTTATCATGTAGGACCTGCCTATCCATGCACAATTAATATTTCTCTAATTATTTAAATCTGGTATAGTTTTTTATATATAATTTTATTCATATAATCCTTGAATTTGTTTTAGCAAGTGTACTCCCAAGTATTTTATACTTTCCTGAGTTATTTTAAATGGGGTTTTTCTTATTATCTCTTCTTGCAGGGTTTTGTTGGTGATATTTAGGGATGCTGATGATTTATATGGGTTTAACTTATATCTTGATAGTTTGCTAAAATTATTGTTGAAACTAACTTTTTAGGTGAGTTTTTAAGAGCTTCCAAGTATATCATCATATCACCTTTAAAAAGATAGTTTTATTACATCACTGCCGATTCTGATATTTCTTTTTCTTCTCTTATTGATATTGCTAGGATTTCCAGAGAAAGTGCATGTAAGCCAAAAAGATATGCAAAACAACTAAAATTAAGAAGTAAATCTAAAGTATGTTATGCAATAACCAGGTTTATTTTTAAGCGGGAGTGTCATTAATACTATCAGATAAAGTAGAATTCAAGACAAAAAACATCAAGGGATGCAAAGTTGTTGAACACAGGAAATCTACAAAAATTGTTCCTTCTTTTCATCCTCCTTCAATCTAGATGAGGCTGGAGAAGTCTAGAGTAGTTAGAAACAGGAGCTACTAAACCATATATAAGGACCCCTGAGGGCTACAATTTTAAAAGGTAATATTATCTATGTTTTATTGTATTTTTATATTCTGTTAAACATTTGCCAAGTACATTAATTTGATTTGGGCCACATTTGAGAGGCTTTTTGGCCTACATGCAGTCACATGTTTGACGCCCCAAAAAGACTCTTTGTGATTTAATAGAGATCAGTTGGAATGTTTTCTTAGGTCTTGAACAAGTAAAAAATGCTAATTCTGGTTTAACAGTGAGGACCTCAAGGAAATCCTTCCCATATGCCAAAGGGAGAAAAGACATCAAGATTTATAATCTTAATATCTAAATATAGTGTTGGTGGCCAAGACTTCATTGGAAATGGAGGCAAGTGGAATTCTTGTTCCCTGTACAACCTTTGCTGAAATTCCAGAGAAGTTGTAGGAAAGGGAATAGCCTGGGGGGGGGGCGGGGTTTACTTAGTTTGATGTTAAGATAACTGAGGTTGTATAATAAGGGAAAATATGCCTCCTGCCAAATCAAGAACTCACCAAAGGCACCCACCTCTTTTTAACATGTGAAGGAGATGGAAATCTAATGACAGACTGGGAGACAGAGTCACAATGATGGATTAGCACTTGTTGAAAGCCATAAAAAACTGAAGAGTCCACATAGGAAATGATACCAAATGCCACCAGCTAGGAGCTTGTAGTAGCAAGCACCCTGGCATACACAGGAGGGCCTGCTGCACAGGTTCTTAGACCTGCTTTTCTAAAAGGAAAGCAACTTTTGAGGGGTCAACAACCTTTAATCACATGTACCAACAGAGAAAATACAAGCAGAGAAATAAAGACCAATAGACAGAACTTCTCACTGTCTGCACATAAGCAATACATACATCACAGATCAACAGACAGACCCAGCTAACCATTACATACATACATACATAGTTACCAGTGAGAAAACCACCACCATCTGGGTTTGCAATGCAATTGAGGGGCGGAGGTACTCCTTAACAGCTACCCAGAGTTTCATCTGGTCATATCACATGAACATTCTTCCAAAGAGTAAGCCCCCAAAACAAAACCTCACCTCAGAGTATATATACACTTCTCAGAGCCGGAGGGCATCACAGGCCTCCTGAACCAGGGCCTCAGTAATTAACAAAAGATGTGGGCCTTCCTCCAAAACAAGCCTCCCTTAATCAAGCGTCTCTTAATGGGCTTCAGGTAAGTCCTATTAATGGAGGAGAAAGATCTTTAACTCAAATTAACATTACAGAAGGATACAGGACTGTACAGAGATTCTCTCAGATTTGAGCCAGATAAAATTACCCTACCTCCATGCTACATGTTGGGGACAGTTCAGCAGCACCCAATTCCTGTTCTCTCTCTCTCTCTCTCTCTCTCTCTCTCTCTCTCTCTCTCTCTCTCTCTCTCCCTGTTTACTTACTCCATCCAACATACACTCATACTAAGTCTGGGGATTTCCAAGAGGTGACACAGACACATGCTACTACAATTCCCTCTCAGGATCTTAGGAGTAATCCTGTTATACGGTAGATACTGATGTAAGCTCACAACTGTAACTTCTGAGTATCTACCACTGTGCCTGCCACTTACACAAATCAGTCCCAATAATAGTATTAACACTTAAACATGAAACATTTATTAGAGAGCAAAAATAATGACAATAAAATTTTTACTGAAGGCAAGAATGGAAATGCCATAACATTGATAACAAGTCATCATTCCACCCACAAACCTGGGTTATGCTCTCCCACCAAGGCATCCAATTTCTACAGAGGAGAGTGGACTCACACTTTTAAATGTCTGAGCAGTAAATAAGAAAACTCGTGTTCATATGGTAACTCTTGAGTGCATTTCTAGTGTAAGTATTTATGGCCTTCTTAGGAACCAATCTGTTCCATATGTTACCACCTCACAGTGGTGTCCTGGTAGACACCACCCAATTCTTTTCTACACTTAGTGCAATGAAGCAAAGTTAAACTCCTCTAGCTAATAGAAGCCTTAGTCCTAAAGTCTACAAAATTCTCCAGGACTGCCCCTTTGTCTAGGTGATGAAGCACAAAGAAGATTTTTAGTACAAAGAAATGCCTTTTAATACTGTACAACTTTACCGGTCAGCTCTGAGTTTTCCCCTCTTGAACCACAGAGGGCAGTAAAGGGCAACTCTAAAGGAAAAGCCTCTAAAGGATTTCTGCTATCAAGCTGTAGAAGAAGGGTCAGTCAGAAATGGGTCACTGAAAACTGGTTTGTGCCATGATTTCTACTGTTGGTCCTTGCTGCTGGGCAGTTGCTAAATCCACAGTATTTTGGACATGGTATAATAACAGGAGCACACCAGGATTTGTGGCATTGTAAAGTTATGCAACAATGTTTGTAGATAGTATATCAAGTCAGAACAATGCAAGATTGCTTATTTTTCAATGTCAAGAAGGCTGTTTTTACCACTCCAGACAAGCTGATTTACTTCATTCTCTCTCTTAGAAACTATACTTTCAATCAATCAATCAACACATATTTATTGTCTACTATGTTCCAGGTACTGTGCTAAACACTATGAGAAAAGGGAAAAGACAGTCTGCCCTCAAAGGGTTCACAATCTAATGGGGGAGACAATTATTATTAATTACTGAATAATAATTATTATTATTATAGCTAACATTTATATAGTACCTGCTATGTGTCAGACATAGGGCTTACTATTTGCCAGCTACTGTGCTAAGCATGGGGATATAAAAAGAGGCAAATGACAGTTCCTGCCTTCAAGGAGCTTTCAATCTAATGGAATTTACAATATGTTCATTACTTCCCCAAATGCTATTCTTCTAACTGAAATACTTTCCCCCTCTCCCTACTAAACTGTACAATACTCAGCTCAGTTCCCATCTCCTTGAAGAAGCCATCCCAGATGACTGCTGTCCTTACTGTTCTCACTCTCTGACCTCTGATCTTATATCTCCTATATTTGATAGCAGGAGAATGCACTTCTTAAATATTGTTTTCTCTTGTTCACTGTATTTTCATAGGAGTATTTCTCATCTTGTCAGTTAAACTGTGAACTCTTTGAAGCCAGAGACCCTGTTGGATAGTACAACAAACAGAGAATCACAAAATTTTACAGCTGAAAAGGTCCTGAAAGATCATTTACTCCAACCTCTTCCTTTTGAAGATTGGGGAATTTGGCCTTGAAGGAGGGATCAAATCACCTTAACACAAGGTCACAGAAACAAGTCTTGGGACAACCAGGAAGAGAAAGCCAGTCTCCTGAGTCAAGGTGCATTGTTATTTCTAATAAGCATGTAGCAGACACAGTTGTTATTGACTGATAAGATTTCCTTCTCCCTTAGCCCCACCCTGTCAATCTCTTCTTCCAGCCAGCTGTCCTTGTTATTTACTGGAGGAAAATGACTCATAATTAATTCACATTAAGGTATTAGTAGAATAACGGTTGGGGCAGCTAGGTGGCACAGTGGATAGAGCAATTGGCCTAGAATCAGGAAGACTCCTCTTCATGAGTCCAAATCCAACCTCAGACAATTATTAGCTGTAGGACTCTGGGCAAGTCACTTAACCTGTTTGCCTCAGTTTCTCATCTGTCAAACGAGCAGGAGAAGGAAATGACAAACCACTCCAGTATCTTTGCCAAGAAAACCCCAAATGGAGTCATGAAGGGTCAGACCGAACAAGGGTCAGACTGGAATGACCGAACAAAAACAAAACTGAAATACATGATGAACTTTAGCCTTCCCATGTATAAAATGGGATGCTAATACCCACTTGCCTCCTTCACAAGGTTGTTGTAAGAGTCAAATGAAATAATATATGTGAAAGCATTTAAAAACCACAAGGTACTGCATGATAGCAAGCATGTATTTGGAAATGTATTAAGATACAAAGAAGTGAACTGGTACAATTTGTGTGAGAGAGGATTCTTTGGAACGGTTCCTGTGTCTCATAGATTACACATGTAAGGTTGATCATAAGTCCCCAGATGATTTATCAATAAAATAAAATGTATCATATCTGAAGAAGGAAACTGACTTCAGGAGGTTTGGTAAAATTTTGTTCAGTCATATCCTACCTTTGTGATGTTATTATGGGGCTTTCTTGGCAAAGATACTGTAGTGGTTTGCTATTTTCTTCTCCAACTCATTTTAGAGATGAGAAACTGAGGTAAAGAGGGTTAAGTGACTTGCCCAGGGTCACACAGCTAATATCTGAGGCCAGATTTGGGAAAGGAAAATGAGTCTTCCTGACTCCAGACTCAGCATCCTATTCACTGTACAACCTAGCTGCCTTTCATATACATGATCTCATTTGTTCCTTACAAAAGCCCCATGAGGTAGGGCCTCATCATCCCTATTTTAACCAACAAGTCAGCTGAGGCCCAGCTTGGAGGACTTAACCAAGGGCACAGTAATAATGGATACTGGAGCTAACATGCACTCAGGTCATCTGATCAAGGCTAGAATTCTCTCTTTATTAAAAAACCTATGGTTTCTTATTTCTATTTCTAGGTGTTTATAAAGACCTAAATTTCACCTTTTTGCCTCTAATAATACTGATTCCTCAAGGGAAGAGAGCTCAGCCTTCTTAAGAAAGGGAAGGAACTGATATTTGTTAACCCTGAAATATTGCTAGGCCCTATGCTAAGTACATTTCAAATATCTCATTTGATCCTTGCAAGAACCCTGTGATATTCCTATTATCCATATTTACAACTGAGAAAACCTAGGCAGACAGAGGTTAAGTAATTTGTCCAGAGTCACACAGCTAGTAAATGTCTGAGGCAAGATGCGAACTGAGGTTTACAGACCCAGTCCAATATTTTCTGTGTCATTCTACTGCATCGAAGAAGAAACCAGAGTCTTAAGCCTGGAAGAAAGTCTAAAAAGTTATATTATCATTCATCCTCATGCAAGATAGCATTTATGTTATCTCAGATATATAATCAGGCAAGACGTCCTCTCTTCTTTCCTATTTCTGAATTTTGCCCAGAGAGGATTTACATAGTTCCTCCCACTTTACTGCTTGGAAATTCTTTCCTATGATAACCTCAGAATCGTTATTGTCAAAGACTTTAGAATGACCAGTCCATAGATGAGGTGGGGTAGAGAACTCAGATGAGAGTATGTGCCAGGTACAAATTTCGCTGCCCCTCCCCCTATTTTCTTCCTATCATTTCCCATTCACAAAACCAGAAGTGGGTGTGCATTTCACTGACACCACTAATTCTCGGTCCTAATGGGAACAGAGTAATCAAAAGAGTGGCAATAGCCCCCTAGAACAGCTGGCACACACACTAAATGCCAGACTCCATGTCCACTTTCAGACTGAAGGAGTTGGTGATAGAGGACAGGAATTCCAAGTGGATTCTTCATGGACCCAATAGCATGGGGGGAAAAGAGATTTCAAGTGATTGGAGGATGGTAAAATGAGATCTAGCAAACTAACATTCTATGGGGGAAATCAGCCCAGGGTGGAGAGGACTCTCAAGAATGAAGCTGTGAACAGTAAAAGGAAGAAAAATAAGCATGGTCTGAAGAGTCATTTCTGAAGGCCCAGGGAACTCAGTAACAAGTTCAACTTTTTAAAGATATGTAGAAATAATGGAAGTAAGGACAGGTAACAGAAGTTAAATATAAGTGTATGGTAGAGTATTGTCTTATAAAAATAGTGTCAGTAGGACTAAAGCTCAGAATAAGCTGCTGGGGGTCAGCTGGTAGAAATATAGATAGATAGATAGATAGATAGATAGATAGATAGATAGATAGATAGATAGATAGATAGATGATAGAGAGATACAGAAATAGATAAATAGATGATAGGGAGATAAGATAATCAAAAGATATGGATGAGAGATAAGTAGATAATGGATAGGTAGGTGATAGAGATAGATGATAGAGATAAAGAGGTGATAAAGACAGATGATAGAGATGAGAAATAAATAGATGATAGAGAGATAGACAATGGATGGATAGATGACAGAGATGGGGAGATAGAGAGAGGTAGGTGATAAAGACAGATTATAGGGAGATGAGAATGGAAGATGGGAGATGTAGAAAGGTAGATGGAGATGGAGAGATGATAGAGATTTTTATGTACATACATATATGGGGGGAGAGAGACAGAGGGAAAGAGAAAGGGAGAAAAAGAGAGGGGGGGGAAGAAAACACAGAGAGAGAGAGGGAGAGAGAGTTAGAGACAGAGACAAAGAGAGGAGAACTCACAAAAAAAGGGCCAGGGGATGATAATACCAAACAACGGAGAGAAGACATCATTGTTCATTTCTTTGCTTCTTTCTTTTTTGACCTTTGCAGAGGCAACAACAGAACATAAATGGCTAGCAGGTAATTGATAGCCAAGATGAATAAAGAGATGTACTGTTCAGTATTTTTATCCATATCTTGGATAAGGGTATAAAGGGCATGGTCACCAAATCTGCAAATGACACAAAGCTGGGAGAAATGGCAACCACATGTGATGTTAGATTCAGAAATGCTTTGACCAGCTAGCTCTATAGGCTGTGTCTAATAAGATGAAGTTTAATAGGAATAAAGGTAAACATTTTGTTCCAAAACATTAACTCATCAGAGCATAAGTTAGTCAGCAATTTGCCTGGAGGAGTTTTAGGTGTTTCAGTGGATTGAAAATCTGATGAGTCAGCAGTTTGATACAGCAGCTAAAAAAAAAAAGGTAACATGATCATAGGCTACATTAGCTTCTAGGAGTACAGATGTGATACAAAATCTCTGTCCTCTGCCTTTCACAGAGGTTCAGGGTGTTGGATTCAGTCCTGGGTGTCACACTTTAGAAGAAGCATTGATAAACTGGAAAGCAATCAAAGAATGAGAAGGGGGGTGGTTTACCCACAATTCACTGGAGATGTGGAAGCAGGATGATCATTTGTTAAGCATGTTAAAATGTGAATTTCTTTGAGGGTTGGATTCGAGGACTGCTGGGATCTCTTCTAATTCCAAACTTAAACAATGATAAAAGTCTGACCAAGGTCAGTTCTTACAATCCAAGAGAGAGTAGCTATATAAAAGTGGGACCACCCTTTGTTGATCCTAGCTTCTTGGATAACCTGAGTAAGGAAAAACAAAAATAAAGCAAACCTGAATGAACATCTGTCTCCCAGATGTTTTAGAGGTTCAGCAACTGCTGCTTTTTCTTGATCATTTATCTCCTCTAGTTGTTTTTCGTTTTCCTTTCATTAATTAATTCTGTTCATCGCAACTCAACACATAATTATTGTTTGACTGCATGCAGAGCACTCTAATGGCACTAGAGGAAATATAAAAATTTGTTGGCATGGTCCCTGATTTCAGGGATCTTAATAGTAGTCCATAAGGTGAAGCGCTCATATATTCACATATAACTATAAGACTATCTAATATATGATAAGTGCATAAGAGAGATAGAAATAAAATACAATTTGAGATATGAGAGGGCAAAGATCATTATTGATAGAAGGTTAGGTAACAGGGAAGGCTTTATGGATGATGTATTTGAATTGGGTTTTGAAGAGTGGGTAGAAATTCAAAAGCAAAGAGGGAACACAGAGGGCTCCATAGGCAGAAGGAATAACAAAAGTTGTCCTTCCTCCCTCAGCCAGACAGTCAACAAGCATTTATTAAGTACCTTCTATATGCCAGGCACTGTGCTAAGCTCTAGGAGTACAAAGAAAGGCAAAAGTTCCTGCTCTCAAAGGGCTCACAATCTACTAGGGCAGCCAACATGCAAATAGCTATGTAGAAACAAGAAATAGGAAAAACTGGAGATAAGCAACAGAGAATATTCTACTATTAATGGGAATTGGGAAAGACTGCTTGTAGAAAGTAGAATTTTAGCTGGAAGTTGCAGCCTTTCTTCCTTTTCTAACTTTTCAGTCATTCACTCTTTCTCCTCTTCTTTTTTTAAATGTCTTCCTTGTTTCTTCAATACTATTTACTTATCCTTTCTCTTTTGTCTTCAGCCCTCAGTTTCCCTTAGAGTAATGGATATAGCCACAGAAGGAAAACAGCATGGTAAGTAATTAAGCAGAATAGGAAAGAATGTTGATCATAGTCTTAAGACTCCACCTTTTTCCTTGTTCTTTGGGAATCTTCCTTGGCATATTGGACAACCAGAGTATCAGGACAGATCATTGCCCTACTTTAATTCTGGAGCCAAATTTTGAGCAATAGGTCTACACCACCCACTTAGCTATCCATGGGGAAGAGACAATAACTGAGTCATAAGACACAGAACCATCCAGATATAATATAGTGCTGTGAGGTCTTCTTGAGAACTCCATAAAGACATCTGTATAGCCCTAAAAAAGACAAATAACAGAGCTCAGCAAAAAAGGCTGACAATGAATCCAACCAGCACATTTTTATTTCACCACAATTTGAGGAAATGACACCTCTGTCCTCTTCTTGCTGGGTGTATTCTGATATCTATCTGAGTATATCCATTACACAACCAAACTTCTGAGGGGCATTTCCTATGGTTGCCATGAAGGTCATGAACACTTCTGAGACTATCTTTAGAAATCGCCCAGCAAACTCTTGTGAGATAACCACATGACTGGAAAGACCTATCACACACCACCTTAATCTACATCTAGGACTCCACAAAAAAAAGCTACTCATTCAACCAGGTTTAATGGGTTTCCTTCTTTGAGGAATTACTACTGATTTCTAACTATTATTTATTTACCTTGCTCCAGGAATCTTGGCATGTCCCCAGTGAGCAGGAATGGTAAAGGATAAAACCATTTAGAAAGGTTCTCCTAGAGTAGTTTGATAAGTCTCTTTCCTTCCCCTTTTCACTGATATGAATTCCAGGATAGAATTGATTCAACCTAGCTGGATTCTAAAATGATTTAGGTGAGGTTTATATCTGTAGTATGGGGATCTGTTATCTATCAATCCTTGAAAGATATGACCTTCTGAAGTAAAATGGCAGCCACCAGCTCATGTCTTGCCAAATATTCAGAAGGTGATATATTTTTGAAGCTTACAGTGAGGCATTGCACAGTTTTTATCTTTTTTGCACAATTTTAATTTACCTTATTTTATTATACATACTCATTACAAAGGGTTTTTTTTTCATTGAGGGGACAAGAAAAATGTGAGGGAGAGAATATAGATGAATGCTTATTAATTGAAAAGAATTTATTTTAAGCTTTGTTCTTGGTAAATGTTGTGTCCAGGCAATTGTAAGGCTTTCGGTTGTTTTTTTTTCTTTTCAAACCAGATTGTTACCCTCCATTTTTAGCAATGATTTGTATAAAGGTACAGATGATATATTTATCGAATTTTCAGATGATACATAACTAGGAGGCATAGATAACTAGCATGCTAGAGGACAGAATTAAGATTCAAAAACTTTCGTGTTTAGGACAAAGTTATCAAACATGCTCTGGCAACATTCAGCCAGAGAGGGGCCAAACCAGATTAAAATGTAATTGGGAAATATTTAGTAAAATAAAGAAAAATGCAATGGAACATAGATAATGTTAATATGTGTTTTCCTTAGGTAATATGCAGTCTGGTTGAGATAATTGTGTATGGTTTAATGGTCCCTGTTTCTATTTCAGTTTGATGTTATGGGCTACGACATTGAACCAAATCTGATAAGATGAAATGCACAGGAAAGAATGTAAAGCCTTATGTTTAGATTTAAAACCTCAGTTGAATAAAGATAGGATAAGCATAAAAAAATTTGGGCTTGAAAGTCAGCATTAGGGTAGGGTAACAAAGAGGGGCCACTAGGTAGCACAATGGATAGAGTGCTGGACCCTAGAGTAAGGAAGATCTGAGTTCTAATCTTACTTATCTCACACTTACTAGGCTGTAGGATCCTGGGCAAGTCACTTCACCCTGCTTACCTCAGTTTACTCATTTGTAAAATGAGATGGAGAAGGAAATGACAAACCACTCCAATATCTTTGCCAAGAAAACCCATATGAGGTCACAAAGAGTCAAACACTACTGAAATGAATGAAGAATAATAACCAGATAACACAGAAAGTACATGTGAACTTAGCAATAATCAATATTTATTAAGTGCCCAACACGGGCCAGGCACTGTACTTATTGGATTCTACAGGCAAGAAGCACTCATTATGTTGCATTGAATAGAGAAAGTTAGCTAAATCTGCACTTCAGGAAAATCCCTTCAGCAACTCTAGGAAGATGAATTAGAAAGTATAGAAAATCGACTTCTGAGTTTTCTGTGATTTCCTATGTATTATTTTAAAGAATAATTCTTTGTTTATATTTTCAATAGGAAATTACAATTTTATAAAACACACATGAAAACCTGGATTTATTACAAGAGAAATGAACATGCACATGGAACCCCATGCAAATGCAAAGAGTTCACAATGCAAACAGAAACTTGCATATTTATAAGATTACAACAAGGAAGAAAGAGATTCTTTATCTTTATCTTTAAAACTCCGCAATCCCCTCATAAATGGGAGTGGCAAAGCAGGAGAAAAAGAGCAGTAGGGGTTGGGAAAGGACTAATTCTCATCCAAAGGGGAGGAGAAATAATGAATAAGTAAGATGTCAAAAACAACAGTCTTTTCCCTTGTAAAACGCTAGACTATGAAGATAGGATGGTCTGCTTATCTATAAGGATCTCAGGCACAAACAGTTTCTCTTTCTGGTGCAGATGGACTGGTGTCCGTCTTGGCTCCCAAGTACACACAGGAAGTCTGACTTGGGGTGCAAATAACAAATCATGTCAGTTCAAGGTGGGGGCAGGGCCTTCATCCTTGACATATTTAGGGCCTCTTGCATATCCTGAGTCTAGGGTTTCTGGAAAATATTGCAACTCAAAAAGACAAGTTCAGGGGACCCCTTAATAATATCTAATCTCCCACTACTAGACCACAGGCTCCATGAGGGCAATAGACCATGACGTCACTGAAAATTCTATCTCTGTCAGTCCTTAGTATAGTTCTCTACAGCCAGTAGATACTTGATAAATATTTGTGGAACTAAATTGAATTGGAATAAGAAACCAAGCTATTTGCTTGGTGAGAAAACCCCAGACTGGAATTTTTATTAATTCAATCAAATTTGTCCCAGGGAAAATCTTAAGACACTTCTCCTTTAATAAACTTAATGGGTTCGGTCTGATAACCATGAGGTTTATCAATAAATTCTACCCCTTTATCATAAGCAAAACAAAGTGTTTTCTGGAAAATCTGAATATGTTGCTCTTGGTCCCAACCCTTTGACTCACTAGAGCATCCAGAACACCTAGCAGCCAAAGTGCTTAGTAGACACTGATGAATCTGTAACATCTCTTCACCCCTGGGGGTTGAATTCTGTTCTACTTGGTCCTCCTACCTGTTGGCAAACATTGGGTGGACCAGTACCATGCTACACAATGGTTGATGATGACGGGCGTTTGTCTGGCTGCCTACATGCACCTTGTCACTAAAAACACCCTGTAGTCATAGAAGGGAAACCAAAACATGGAGCCAAGGAAGTTTGTCCAAGGTCACAATCAGTCATTGGTGGAAGCCAGACTACCACAGAAATGAGGCTGTATCATTTATGGAAAGAATGCTAGACTAAGGGTCAAGAATGATTCATAGTCATGAAAAATGCTATCCTCCTCCAGAGAAAGAATTGATGTCATCTAAATACAGACCAAAGCATACTATTTTTCATTTTCCTTCTTTGTTTTTTAGTTTGAATTTTCTTCCACAAAATGACTAATATGGAAATATATTTTACACAATTGCACATGTAATTTATATCAGACTGCTTACTATCTCAGGGAGGAGGGAGCAAAGGGAAGGAGAGACGAAATTTGGAAATCAAAACTTTTAAAAAGAATGTTAAAGTTGTTTTTACATGGAATTAGGTGAAAATTAAATATTATTTTTAAAAAGAGTGGTTCATATCCTGCATCCAACACTTACTATCATTAAGTCGCTTACCTTTCTTGGTTTTCTTATCAATAAAATAATACTTAATAGTACCTTACACATAACATCAGAATTAGGATAAAAAATGAGATAATACACAGAATGCTTAATAAATCATAGAGATTTTATAAATGTTCAATGTTAGCTATTTTATTTTTCTTGCCTTTTCCCCTATCTCTTTTCTATCTACTGCTCCTGATGTAGTGAATAATTAGGTGAGGAAAAGCTGATGGAAAAGGAGGAGCAAGGAGGAAAGGCACCCACCTGCTATGAAGTTGCCCTTAATGGTTCTAAGTACAATGCATTTTTTTTACAATGACTCCTACAAAAGATGGGAAAAACTCTTAGCCTATGCTCACCTCCCCCCTTGCTGAGTTCTTTATGTTGCTTCCATAAGTCTATTTAAATTTAATGGAGTCAGACAAATAATCTCACTAACCAGACCCAATACCTCCTGTCCATTTTCAGCTCGGTAGATATGTCCTCCAAATAGGGCTAAGAGATGTGGCAGATACAAGAGAAGTGAAAGATGTAGCCTTACATCCATAAGAAAAATGTGAGGGAGTGATACCTATGTGGTTGCTAAGGTACACTCCAGCTCTAGATTTTATAATGCTATGATGGGAAAAAATGGGGAAAAAATGTAATGAAGTGATAGGTGAGGCCAATACTGAACCAGATTTAGAAGTTGCCACTGAGGTCACAAATGAATAGGTCAGAGTTGTTTATCAGTTATGCAGTCACGACTCTTCATACCCCATGGACCACAGAATACCGAGCACTTCTATCCTTCCCTATCTCTTGAAGCCTGTCCGAGTTCATGTTTATTATGTACGTGACACTATTTATCCATCTCATCCTCTGCCATCCTCTTTTCCTTTTGCCTTCAATCTTTCCCAACATCAGGGTCTTTTCCAATGAGTCCTGACTTCTCATTATGTGACCAAAGTATTTAATGTTCAGCTTCAGTATTTGATCTTCCAGTGAACACACTGAATTTATTTCTTTAAGTTTTGATCTCCATGATTTCCAAGGCATTCCCAAAAAGTCTTTTCCAGTACCACAATTCAAAAATATTGATTCTATGGTGCTCAGCTTTCCTTATAGTCCTACTCTCAAGTCATACATAGTTACTGGAAAAATCAAAGCTTTGACTATATGGATCTTCGTTGGAAAAGGGTCCAGATTCATCATAGCTTTCCTTCCAAGGAGCAAGCATCTTTTAATTTCATGGCTGCAGTTGCCATCCGTAGTGATTTTAGAGTCCAGGAATATAAAATCTGACTCTGGTTCCATTTCTTCTTCCTCTGTTTTCCAGGAAGTGATGGGACCAATTTCTAACATCTTAGTTTTTCAATGTTAAGCTTCAAGCCAGCTTTGAGGCGGGGAGGAGGGAGAGAGGCGAGCAGAGGTGAGGAGAGGAGAGGAGAGGAGGGGAGAGGAGGGGAGGGGAAAGGAGAAGAGAGAGGAAGAAAGATGGCATTGGCTTTGGTTGGGAATGAATCAAATCATCCCACAAAAAGGGTAGCACTCTATCCTTCCTAAGTATGGACAATGAAACACAGTATAATAATCAGGAGCCAATTCACTTGCCATCCTATTTATTCCTTTGGTGAATTCAGTTGGTCTGCCCAGTCAAACGAAGATTTCAGGCATCAGGAATTCACTCTAGTTACAAATCTCAGCCTCAGTATTGAATATTCTAGTATTGACAACAATACTAGAACTGGAGTCAGAAGATTCACACTCAAGAGTCCCAGTTCTGTAGCTTAGTTGCTGTATGACTTTCACCATGTGACTAGGAGACTAACCTCTGTCTCCTCATTTGTAGAATGAGTGGGTTGGACTAAGGGATCTCTAAGCTCTTCCAGCCCTGATATGCTATGATGCCATTTGACTTGTTCAGATGTAGTTAGCTGTCATTGTTGTCAGTGCAAGTGCCTCTCTGTTCTGGGAGACGTGATAACAGGAATCCAGTTGCACTAAGGCACCTAATGAGCACTTTGCATTTTTAGGCCATCTCACTCCAATGACCCAGGATGAATAACACTAGCAGTTCTCTCTATTATAGGGACTAGACCTAGTCCCTAGGGATTTCATTGATAACCATCAGTGCTGGTTATTTTTGAGACTATTGTCTCAAGAAATATGAGGTGAAGTGACTTGCCCAGGATCATAAAATTAGTATGTATCAGATGCAAGACTTGCATCTGGGTGCTGACTCTGGGGCCAATTCTCTAGAACCTCCACCACTTTGCATCTCATATTTGCTCCTTTAAATGTGTAGAAATATTACCAAACACCAGTAAGCTTCCTCCAACTCTAGTGATCCTGTCTTCATTTTGTCTTGTTAAGAGAAATCTTATCAATTATTCAATAGCATCTCTTCTAAATTGATGTATCTGTCTTTACTTGCTCTTTCTTATGTATCAGAAAACAATTCCAAGGCAAGATGGTGCAGTGGATAGAGTCCTAAGTCTGGAGTCAAGAAGACCTGACTTCAAATCTAGCCTCAGACACTTAGTAGCTATATCACCCTGGGCTATATACTTCAACCTCTGTTTGCCTCAGTTTCCTCAACTGTAAAATGGAGAATAATAATAGCATCTACCTTGCAGGGTTGTTGGAAGGGTCAAACAAGATAATATTTATACAATGTCTGGCACATAGTAGGTGCTATATAAAAATCTTATTCTCTTTTCCTCCCTTTTATTTATGGATTTGAGTGTTTGAGTTAAGCTTGGAGATGAGGAGAGAGACAGAGTCCAGACGGAGGACCATCCTCCTGATCACCTCAGCTAGATGTGCCACTTTGGCTTGAACATTGAAGGATTTGTGAAAGTTGGTTCCCTAGAAATGGGTCTAGACTACTGGGCCAGATGCAGACCCTTTCCACTCTTTTCTGGGAATGAAGTAATGAATGAACGAATGAATAAAAAAACTTTCATTAAGTTTCTACTACATGTCAAGTACTTGCTAAGTATTAGGGAAACAAAAACAAAAAGCCTTAGAGTTCTGACCCTCAAGCAGACTCTGATTGCAGAGGCAACTGGTGGCACAGAGGATGGAAAATTAGACCTTGAGAATTAGGAAGACCTGAGTTCAAACTCAGCCTCAGGCACTTACTAGCTATGTGAGAAGTCACTTAACTGGGCAAATCACAATAACTTCGGTTTGCCTTAGTTTCTTCATCTGTAAGTGAGCTGTAGAAGGAAATGGCAAAACATTCCAGTATCTTTACCAAGAATACCCCAAATGGAATCAAGAGACTTGGACACAACTGAAAGGCAACTGAACAACAACACTTGAAGGACCAAGAAATAGGTTCCTGGGTCCAACTCTATGGGGCAGAGGAATCAAGATTCAGGACACAGTGAAGGGTCAGGGGAGAATAGTATAGATCAAGATCAGTCCACTCAAGGATAAGTGGCAAAAACATGGATCCAGTTCAAGCAGTCAGGGCAGAAGATGGCTCAAATTAAGTACTGACTCCTCCAGAAAATTTGCCAGAGAAGTATTTGAAGCTGCATCTGCCTTTTCAGGAGGCTGTGGAACACAAATGAATGGATTCAAATCCAGTAAGATTGATATTCAAGGTACAAAAATAGGTCTAGAATGAGTCTGGAGTTGTAAAGGGCAAAGATATAGATCCAGCTACGGACCCCGCACTGCCCAAGTCACCTCTGACAGGATGGTTAGAGTGAATCAAAGGTAGAGGAGTCAAAGGGAATCAAAAGTTCCCGCCCTTCAAGTCCCAGTTAGGAGAGTGTCAGAGAAGAGTACAGGTTGCACAGCTGTCAATAATCACAAAGGACCCACAGTCATGGGTATAGGTCCAAATCTACAGATCAGGGAAGGCAAGATTCTTACCCTAACTTGTGGCCCAGAGATAGCTGGTGGAAATAACGTCATCAGTCAAATTCAGGAAATTAGCCAAGAGAAATATGGTTTAAGCTCAAGTCTGCAGAAAGAAAGCAGATATAAGCTAAGTGCCAAACCCTCCATAAAATTTAGAGAAGAATATGAGTCTGACTTTTGCCCCTCAGATGGCCAGGGCAAACAAAGCCATGAATCCAAGGACCAGCAGCCAGGTACAAGACCAACAGTCTATATCAGGAGGTGAGTAAAAGAAGTATAAAAGATGAGAATCTAGGACTAGCTCATACCAATCCTTTATGAATACCACGAATCCGACTCAGGTCAATCATCCAACCATGTAAGCCCTGAATCAAACTCAGTTATTCAGTTAGGAAGTTATGGAGAATTGGTATTCAATTCCACTTCCCACTGGTCCTCCACCTATGGGTATTACAGGTGTTTCTCAGATCTATCTCATTCAGCCAGGGAAAACATTAGTGTATCTCAGGAGGAAAAAGATATGTTTCAACTTTACATCATTCCTTCAACATAGACCACATAGATACAGACCAAGTCAATCCTCCAGTCCATGGACAGTATAAGTCTGGTATGAGTCAGTTAGACAGCTGTGGATAGCATGAGATTGGCTCTGGTCATTTATTCAGATCCTCACTGCTCCTACCTTTCCTATTATAGTACAGGGCAGCACTATCCTCCCAGTATCTGAGGCTCACAGCCTAGGAGTCCATTAGTATGAAAAATTGGCACCATGACCTTCTCCCTTACAGTTGAGTAGGGTGGTTTTTCTATGAAGAATAAGAGCCAAAGCCAAGAATAGGAGACATGATCCAAAGAGCAGAAACATGGGCTCTAATCTGACATTATAACTATGTTCCCTCAGAAATTGTTCCACACTATAAAGAAATAAAGTAAAGTAGCCTGGGTCTGACCACCTCTGCATTTCACCAACCTTTCCACTCAGGCTATTATTCTAAAAATTAGAGGTTCTTATAATGTAGTGCCAAGGGCTGCCCTTTATAGACTCACCACTGCATTAGAGGTATCAGAAGTCAGAGATATGTTTATCAAATTTCAATGGTACAGAAATAAAGAATCTCAGACATAGGAAGAAACCTCACAGGAAATCTAGTCAAACCTTTATCGTACACCAAGGTTTTCAATGTACAAACCTTTATGGTATACCAATGATTTCAAACTCAAATAAAAATGGAAGTCACTAAACCATAGAAAAGGATCCTTGCCAATCAAATATTGACTTAGGAATCCATATATTAACTTACTTATGTTTAATTGTATTTTCATTTATAGTGTTCCTTTCCAATTACATTTTTATCTGCTGACTATAATGCACTAGTGCTTCCCTCTCCTCTCTCAGTGTCTTTGTACAGGCTCTTTTCCATACTTTGAATGCACCTTCTCCTCACCTGTTCCTCTTTGAGGACCTCACTGACATCTAAAGTGGTTCAAAAAAAAAGAATACTTACACATATACATACATATGTGTATGTATGCATGAATGTAAGTATGTGTTTATACATACATACTCAATTGATAATAGAAATCTATCTTATCCCACAGGTCAATAGGAGGAAAAGGGAATATGGAAAGGGGGGAGGTGATGAAAGAGAAAACATATAAAAGAAGGCAGTTGTCAGATTTTAGAGAGAAAACAGGATAACAATATAGAGAGAAGGATAAAGAGAATAAAATAAGACGAAAGGAAATGCACAGTAAATAATCACAACTTTGAATGTGAATGAGATAAACTCATACATAAAATGGAAGTAGATAATGAAATGGATTAGAAACCAGAATCCAACAATATTTTGTTTACAAGAGAGAGACATACAGAGAAGTAAAATAAGGAGCTGGAGCAGAATCTATTATGTTTCAGCTGAAGCAAAAAAGGCATGGGTAGTAATTATCATCAGACAAAGTAAAAGCAAAAGTAGTCATTTAAAAGAGATAAGCAAAGAAACCTCACTTGTTAAAAGAAATTATAGAAAATTAAGTAACATGGATAATAAATATATACGCACCAAATGGCAGAGCATCCAAATTCTTTAAGGAAAACTTCAAGAAATTATAGGAGGAAATAGATGGTAAACTATTTGAGTGGGAGATCTATCTTTCTCCTCTCGGAGCTATATAAATCTAACCTTAGAATAATTCAGAAAGAAGTCAAGGAAATAAATAGGACCTTAGAAAAGTCAGATATAATAGCCCTCTGGAGAAAAATGAACGGGAATAAAAAAAGAGTATTTTTTCTCTCAGTTGTGCATGGCACCTTAACAAAAATTGACCATGTACTGGAACACAAAAATCTCAAAATCAAATGTAGAAAAGCAGAAACATTGGACCGTAATGCAATAAACAACTACATTTAGTAAAGGGCTGTGGAAATACAGATTAAAAACTAATTGGAATCTAAATAATCTAATCTTAAAAACAGAGTGGGTCAAAGAACAAATTATAGAAACAATCAATAATTTCATTAAAGAGAGTGATAAAAATGAGACAACAAAGCAAAATTTGTGGGATGCAGGCAAAGCAGTAGTTAGGGGAAAATTTAGATCTCTAAATGCATGCATCAGTAAAAGAGAGAAAGGATAGATCAATGAATTGGACATGCAACTTAAAAAGGAATAGAAAAGGAACAAATTAAAAATCCCTAATTAAAGACCAAATCCTGAAAATCAAAGAAGAGATTGATAAAATTGCAACTTAAAAAATGAATTAATAAAGCTAGGAGCTGGTTTTAATGAAAAACAAAGTGATAAACCATTGGTTAATTTCATTTAAAAAATAAGAAAATCAAATTACTAATATCCAAAATGAACAAGGTGACTACACCGTGGATAAAGATGAAATTACAGAAATTATTTGGAGTCATTTTGCCCAATGAAGTATTTAAATAAAATGGATGAATGTTTTTTAAAAATATAAACTGCCAGATTAACAGAAAAAGAAAGAACCCTATTTTAGAAAAAGAAATTGAACAAGCCATTAATGAGTTCCCCCCCAAAAAAAAACAAAGGCCAGAAGAATTAATAAGTGAATTCTACCAAACACGTAAGGGACAATTGAGCCCAATACTATATAAACTATTTGGAGAAAAAAATAAGTAAAGGAGTTCTACTAAATTCCTTTTATGACACAAATATGTTTTAGGTTCCCAAACCAAGAACTGTAAAAACAAAAAATAAAACTAATAGACTAATTTCCTTAATGAATGGCTATGCAAAAATTTTAAATAAAATACTAGCAAGGAGGTTACAGCAGTCTATCACAAAGATCATACACTATGATCAGGTGAGATTTGTATCAGATATGTAGGCCTGGTTCAATATTAGGAAACATGGTTGTCCTTCAGGCTTAAAGAGGACCAAAAAGATATCACTGTGCCACAAGGTATGCTGTGTGGCTGTGGCCGTGGCTGATCGGATCAATATGAGCTCAGAAGGCACTACCACAGGTTAGGCACAAATAGTCCACATGAACATTTGGAGGGAAATGTCTCTAAAATTGTGCATTTCACATTTCTTTTGAGCTACTGAAATTCCGCTTCACTCATGGAGTAGAGCCTTCTTTGATGTAGGTATGCCATCCTGGGTAGTGCTGTGCCAGTTTGTTTCGTGTCTCACAATTGATTCCAAAGTTCTTCAGGGAGACCTTGAGAGTGACCTTGTATTGCTTCTTTCGACTTCCATGTGAATATTGATTTGGGTAAGTTTTCCATAACATAATCTTTACAACAAACATACATTTGGCATTTGAGCAACATAACCAGCCCATCAGACTTACGTTGCCTGCAATAGTTTGAATGCTTAGCAGTACAGCTTGAGAAAAGACCTGAGTGTCTGATACTTTATCTCGCCAGATCTTCCTAAGGTAATTCAAATGGAAGCAATTCAGTGTCATGGCATGGCGTTTGTATACTGTCCAGGTTTCCCCCATGAAAGCACAATGGATGTATACCTTCAGTTTGGTAGGCAGTTTAACATCTCTTCTCTCTTACACTTCCCTTCGGAACCTCCCAAACACTGAGCTAGTTCTAGCAGTGCATGTATCAACCTCATCATCTTTGTGTACATCCCTAGGAAGTGCATTGCCAAGGTAAGTGAACTCATCACCAGCATTCAAAATTGCTCCATTTGCTGTAACCTATGGTTCCATATATGGATGGCATAGTGCTGCCTGGTGGAGAAACTGTTTTCTCAGTGCTGTCAAGTCAGAATGAGCACAAGTAGCAGAGAATCAGTCCATACTCTAGGTTCCCATCTCTGCTCTACTGCATCTCAGCTTTTATAGCCTTTATAGAGATGGACAATGGAGGAATCCTTGAACTTCCTGGGGACCACCTTTCTTTGCCATATAAGCCTGAAGACTTCAGTCAGCTTTTGTATAAGCAGTGGACTCCCTGTCTCATAAATCTCAGCTGGAATAGAATAAGAATTAGGTACTTTGCAAACATGAGAGGAGCCTAATGTCATTAAAACTTCTATAGTTAGAAGTTCAACTAGACAGGGACTGACTTCAACCTGAGGTATACAGTCAATGACTTCAGTATTGATTAATGATGGTCTGTTGAGAATACTGTGAAAGTGTTTAGCCCACCTCTTCAGGATCATGTCCTTATCAGTAATCAATGTGTCTCCATCTATGCTGAGTAGTTGAGATATACCATTGGTCTTTGGACCAAAAATAGCCTTGAGAGCATCATAAGAGTACTTTAGATTGTTACTATCAGTATAAAACTGAATTTCATCTGCCTTCTTACTGAACCAAGAATCTCTATCTCTCTAAGCTTCTCGTGCACTTTACATTTGATGGAGTTTAATGCTGCTTTCTTAGAAACAGATGAACTATCCTGTTGGTAAATTTTGTGGAGTTCTAATTATTTTTTGTTTAGCAGCTTTTGAATCTCCCCCAAATTTTCATCAAACCGGTCTTGATGTTTGTAAGTGCACTAGTCCGGATGAGTAGATTCAATGCTGTACACCAAATCTCTGAAAGCTGCCCACTCCTTTTCTGCTCCGTTGTTACCAACCAAGCGTTGGCCTAGCTTTCCCTCCAACTTAGCAATGAACTGTTCCATCCTGGAGAAGCACTATAATCTGTTGCCCTGTAGGTCATTACTCAAACCTCATTCCCCACCTCTACCAACCAATACCTTACTCCCATCACCCTCATCCCTCCCATCCTAAAATTCCAACCAAATACCACCACCACCCTGTTCATAATAAAAGAAGCATTCTAACCTATTGACATTAAGTCTTCTGTTAGTTGTTTTGCCTTGTGGTTACCGCTTTTATTAAATGTGAATGTTTAGCTTGGAGAGGATAAATCTATAATCAATCCAGTAGTCTGTGTCACATATCACCCTTCTTGCTCTCATATCTGTCTGCTGCTTCCCACAGTCTATAAAATGCCAATGCTTGCTGTAAGGGTGCATCCATGAAGTTTTATTGTGTTTAGGTAAATTAAGTCAGTGTTGGTGATGAGGTAAGGAGACACACAAGTAGTCTTCAGTAGTAAGTGATCCTTACCGTTGCATTTCCAACTCCATTCCTCCTAAGAACTCACTGCAATGTCTTATAGTCGGTGCCTACTCTGGCATTAAAGACACCCAGAATGATGTTTGTCCTTTTTCAGCACATTGATGGAGAGGGTCTCCAGATCTTAACAAAATTTTTCTTTGACCTCATCAGGGTTCATCATGATGACAGCATACACACTGATGACAGTGGTGCAAGTGTAAGCACATTGTTCATTCCTTTTAAGAGGAATACAAGCTTCTTGACTAAATTAGTTTTGATTGTAAAACCTACACTAACTACACAGTGCTCCACATCACTGGAACCACTCTAGAAAAACATGTATCCAACTCTGGCTTTGATAAACTGACTTTCATTTGACAATCTTCTTTCTCTTTCTTCAGCAACTCAGGGCTTCTGAGTTCTTTCACAAGAGCAGTTCATCTTTCAAGTCTACTGAATTTTGTGTAGTCCATAAGGGTGTGCACATTCTATGTACTAATGGTAAGCTGAATCATCTTTGCAAAAGTTTTTGTACCTTTTTGTGTGTTTTTGACTGCAGTGTGAGATCTCCACCTAACCACAGGTCAGGATTAAGTTTAGGGAAAATAGATAATTTTTAGGGCACTTTTCTAGCCTTTTTCTCATGCCAGGAGGCAAGCAACGTGATCCTTGAAAGAGATTACTTAGATACATACAGGGTTGCCAAATTCCATTGTTGCTTCAGTTCAGTGAGATGGTCCTATGGCCTGGTCCACCTGTATACAGGGTTGTGAGTGCAGCTCCCAGTGTCTTCACAACCTGCTGCTTCATTACTTGCCCATCACCACAGGACTTTGAAGTAGGTTAAAATGGTAAAATAGTACAAGTGATATCTTTTGACTTGCACATAAATTGGATTTAAGTGAGGCAGAGTTGCACAAAGTCGTCAACCTCACTTTCCCTTTCAAAGTCATCAGAGTCCAGTGGCAAGACAAAAATCAAGATGGCTGGCGATAGCTTGGGATGCAATGAATGACCTTAGATTTTTCATTGTCTAGTCAACCTCTAAGCACCACCACCTTCATGGCTCATCGGAACATATGGTTCACATCCACCCATTCTGCCAGGGAAGTCTTCATATACTTGAGCTAGATACTACCCTAATTCACTGATAGATTTAAAGTCTACTGGTTACCCTCAACCTGGTCTGACCTGCCTGCCAAAATGGTTTACCAAGGTATGGCCTCTGTGTATGCTACAGTTTCTTGGAATCACAGGTTAGGCTTGGGTGGCAGGTAGACACCAAAAGTGGAAAGAAGACCTGAAAAGGATATCACATCAAGGCCTCCCACCACAGGTATTACTCATCTAATACACCCCATATAACTACCCCATGCACCCCAATAATTACCATTAGCATAAGTGATCACATTAATAACAATAACAAAAAACATCATATTATAGAAATAGATACAAAAGAAACCTTTGACATGCATTATTTAAAAAAAAAAACAACAACACTAGAAAGCATAAAAATCAATGGAGCTGTTCTTAAAATGATAAGTAGTGCTATCTATACAAAATCAAGAGCAAGGATTATCTATAATGGGGATAAAATTATGGTCTTCACAATAAAATCAGGAGTGAAGCAAGGATGCCCATTGTCATTGCTATTATTCAATATTGTGCTAGAAATGCTAGCTGTAGCAGAAAGAGAATAAAAAGGAATTTAAGGAATAAAAATAGGTAATGAGGAAAAAATATCACTCTTCAAAGATGATAAAATGGTATAGAAGAACTCTAGAGAATCAGCCAATAGACTAGTTGAAACAACTGACAACTTCAGCAAAGTGGTAGCATATAAAATATATCCACATAAATCATCAGCATTTCTATATATTACCAACAAAACCCAGCAGGAAGAAATAGAAAGAGAAATTCCATTTTAAAAATTCCATTTAAAACAAAATATAAAATACTTGGAAATCTACCTGCCAAGACATATGCAGGAATTATATGAACACAATTATAAAACACCTTTCACACAAATAAAGTCAGATCTAAACAATTGGAAAAATGTTCATTGATCATGGGTGGGCTGAGCCAATATAATAAAAAAAATGACAATTCTACTTAAGTTAATCTACTTATTCAGATCCACACCAACCAAACCACCAAAAAATTGTTTCATAGAGCTAGAAAAAATAGTAACAAAATTCATCCGGAAGAACAAAAAGTCAAGAATATCAAGGGAATCAATGACAAAAATATTAAGGAAGGTGGACTAGCCAAACCATATCTCCAATTCTGTTACAAAGCAGTAATCATCAAAACAATCTGGTACTAGTTAAGAAAAACTATGATGAAATAGCAGAATATGTTAAGTACAAAATACACAGTAGTAAAACATCATTGTAATTTACAGTTTGACAGACCCAAAGATTCAAACTTTGGGGTTAAGAATACATTTGACAATAATTGCTAGGAAAACTGGAAAGCAGTTTGGTAGAAATGAGGTACAGACAAATTTCCCAGCTGTGTATCAAGAAAAGGTCAAAAGGGATAAATGATTGAGACAAAAGTAATGATATCATAAATAAATTAGGGAGCATGGGAAAATGTACCTGTCAGATGTATAGATAAGAGAAGAGTTTATAATCAAACAAGAAAGGAGGTATTATAAAATATAAAATGGATTATTTTGATTACATGAAATTAAAAAGATTTTGCACAAACAAAACTGATACCGCAAAACTGAGAAAAATGCATCAAATTTCTCTGATGAAGGCTTCACTTCTCAAACTTATGGGGAACTATCCATGAATGACTTTCTTCCCAAATACAAGCTCTAAGAAATAAATATAACCAAGCAAAACACATCAACACATTAGCCATACCTGAACATGTTCGTTTCATTCTGTGCCTTTCATCACCATTCTACCAAGAGGCCAGAGACATGGTTCATCATCAGTCATGATTTGTACAGTATTAACCAGAGTCTTTTCAGAGTCTTTCAAAGTTGTTTTATTTCACATTATGGTGGTAATTTTGTAAATTATTGTCTTGGTTCTGCCCATTTTGCTCTGAGTCAATTCATATAAATCTTTCCAAGTTTCCTTGAATCCTTCTTATGGCAGAATAATTTCTTGTTATACTAGTGTATTATAATTTATTCAGTCTTTCCTCATCTGACAAATATCCATTTTGTTTCCACATTTTTGATATAACAAAATGCTCCTATAAATATTTATTTTCATATATAGGCCCTTTCTGTCTTTGGAGTGTATGCCTACTAATAGTATCACTCAGTGAAGGGTATACATAGCTTGGTGACATTGGGGAGTAAAGTTCTAAACTATTTTCCAGAATGGTTCAGCCAATTTTTCAGTCCCTCCAATATTTACCATTTTTCATTTTGGTCATCTTTGACAGCATGATGGATATGAGGTGAAATGGGGTTGTTTTGATTTACATTCCTCTTATTATTAATGAGTTGGAACATCTTTCATTGTTACTGATAACTTGAATTTTTTCATTTAATAACTACTGATATACTTGAATCACTTTTCAATTGTGAAATTCCTCTTGTTCTTACATATTTTTTATCAGTTTTTTCTATGTCTTGGACCTAAGACTTAAAGAAATTTGTTGCAAAGGCTTTTCTTAGTTAACCACTTCTCTTCTAATAAGAACTACATTGATTTTGCTTATGCAAAAGCTTCCAATTATTTTGTAATCAGAATTGCATATATTATCTTCTGTGATTGCCTTTATTCTTTAAGTATCATAATTATAATAATTAGTATAATTATTGTAAATACTATAATTAATATACTTAATAATTCTTTCCCTAGATATAATTATAACAGGTATTTCTTTATTCAAATTATTTTTATGATATGATCTTTTATTCATGTATACATTTAAAGCTTATTGTGGCATTTCAAGTGAAATGTTGGTCTAATTTTCCATTTTCCCAACAGCAATTCTTGCCTCTATAGTTGATGTCTTTGGGTTTAACTATATTCAATTATTTCACTTACCTAACTTATCCATCTAATTTTCTACTTTTTAAGTAGTACTATATAATTTTTATGATTCCTCCTGTCAAGTATCTTTTGAGAACTGCTAATGATAAGCCTCCTTCATTACTACTTTTTCATTATTTCCTTTTTCTCTTCCAGACAAAATTTTGTTATTTGTTTATCTTGTTTTTAAAATTAAGTCCTTGTTAGCTTGATTGATATGGCACTAAATATCTAAATTTTCTTCTACGGAAAGATTGATTATTTCATGAGGTTTATAAATCTGCCACTTTTCTGAAGTTTCAATTCACTGAATAACTCCAATTAAACGTATTTGAATCTCTAATATTCTCTAACCAAAACATATCATCTGCAAATAAAAATCTTTTTTCCTCGGCTTATTGATATAGTTCCTTTTTCTCAAACTGTATTAAATAATTGTGGTGATAATGGAAATTCTTGTTCAGTCCATGATCTTTGTGGTCAGTCTTGTAGTGTTTCTCAATTATAAATTATTATAGTTATTGTTTACCATATTAAGGAAATGTATTTTATTCTTGTGCTTTTTAGTGTTCTTAATATAAATGAGAATTGTATTTTATCAGAAACCTTTTTTCTAACCTTGTTTTTTTTTCAAGGTCATCCTCCTACTTATGCACATTATCCTAGGCTGGGATCACAGATTTAGACAGTCAATTGACTTTGGAGATCAAAGGGTCCAAATCCCATTTCATGGAAAAGGAAATTAAATCTCACTGACTGACATTAAGTCAAGTGAAGAAACATTTATTGACTGCTTACTATGTTTTAGGCATTGAGCTAAGTACTGGGGATATAAGAAAGGCAAAAACATGTTGCCTGCCCTCATGGAGCTCATATTCTAGTGGGGAGACAGTATGCAGATGGCTGTGTACATACCAGACTGTGTTTGTCCTTCATTTTTGAAGAGGACCATGACACCAGAGAGATGATGACTTGCACTTGACTTTGAGTAAGGAAGGCCTGTGCAAGGTCACCAACCTCACTTTCTCCTCCTGAGCCATCTGGATCCAGTGCCCAGATGTTCATCAGACTGACTGGAAATGGCCCGGGATGCAATGGAAAACCTTGGCCTTTTAGGCTAAAACCTTTTCAGGTGCTCACTTAAAGTGAGGTAATGATCATTCAGTGAATAGGTCTCTTTAAAAGGTAGTCAGGGGGGATGTCCCCTTTAATAGAAAAGAAAATAATAGATAAATCATGCTGGGAGGAGTAGGAGCTTCAGGGTTCTTGTTTATGATATCTGTGAGATGATATCCAAAGTTGTTTTAATTTGCATTTTTCTAATGACTAATGTTTTTATGTAACTATATAAAGGTTTTATTTCTTCACCAAAAAATTGCCTGTTCATATCCTTTGACTATTTTTCAACTGAGGAATGATTCACATTTTTATAAATTTGAGAAAGTTCTCTATATATTTGAAATGTAAGACCTTTTTCTGAGAAACTGTCTATAAAAATTTCCCCCAATTTTCTGCTTTCCTTTCCATTTTGGCTACATTAGTTTTATTTGTGAAAAATGTTTTTAATTTAATGCAATCAGAATGATCCATTTTACATCTCACAAAGTTCTCTATCTCTTGTTTAATCATAAATCCTACTCCTATTCGTAAGTTTGATAGGTAATAAATTCCACATTCTTCTAACTTTCTTATGATATGTCCCTTTATGTCTAGGTCATATATCCATTTTGACCTTATCTTGGGAAATGGTGTAAGATCAATACCCAGTTTCTGCCAGACTACTTTCCAAAAATGTTTTACCAAATAGTGAATTCTTGTTCCAAAAGCTTACATCTTTCATTTGTCAAATACAAGATTACTAAAATCATTTACTACTGTGTATTGTATAGCTATTCTGCTCCACCGATCCAAATTTCAGTTTCTTATCCAGTACTAGGTAGTTTTGATCATTACTGCCCCATAAAGGCTTAAGGTCTGGTACTGCTAAACCTCCTTCCCTTAATATTTTATTAATTTTTTTTACATTCTTGATCTTTTGTTCTTCCAAATGAACTATGTTATTATTTTTCTAGCTAAAAAAAAATTTTTTTTTGTAATTTAATTGGGATGGCATTGAATAAGTAGGTTAGTTTAGGTAGAATTGTCATTTTTCTATCCTTAGTTTTCAGAGCATTGCTCTCTCCAGCCTCTCCTTGGGCTTCTCTCCTTGCTCCTTCTTAACTTTTTTTGCTGGGTGAGAATCTTATATTTAATTATTAGTTATTGTATTAGGACAAAAATTTTTCTCCTTTTCTACTTCCTCATGCAGAAATTAACCAGTATGGGAAATGCATCTTAGAGATTTCCCCAGGTCAAGATCTTATCAGACAGTAAAAAATTTTAAGTTCAGGCTGATGGGTATATTTCTGGTCATTGTATTTGCTCAGACATGTCCTGGGAAAAAGTTGATATTACCTATTATCAAGGCAGGTGATATGGAAACTGATATCTCTTTGACTAATATTTGAGTGACCTGAGTCATGTACCCCAAGATAGCCCAGTTCCCATTTGATTAACCAATCAGAGGTGATTAGGCATCCCTCAAGAATACCTGCTCTTTCAAGGACATATAAACTATGACCCCACCACCATCTGGGGTCTTTGATCTAAGAGAGATGGCCAAATGATCATCCTTTTATTAATAACCTGCTAGCTTTATTAATAAAATGATTAAATTACCCAGAAACTATGTCTCTTAAACTTTTTAATCATTGCAGTTAGATACTGTGTTTTCCCCACCCTTCAATAAATTATCAAATGAGATAACATATGTAAAGCACTTTGCAAAGAGTAAAGTGTTATATAAATGCTAGAAATTAATATGATTAAAATTGTTCACAAGTAATCCTCAAGGCTCTGTTCTGAATTCTATTCTTTTTCTAGTTCTGTGTTCCCTTCTTTAGTGAGTCAACCTGTATAACCAGTATTATATCAGCTTTTTATCTACAGCTAGGTAATTCAGGAGCTAAAGCATAGAACTTAGAGTGAGGAAAACTTAAGTTTAAATTCTGCCTCAGACACTTACTAGCTCTGTGATCCTGGACAAGTCATTTAGCTGCTCTGTGCCTCAGTTTCCACACTATTAAAATGGGGAAATAGTACCTACATAATAGGGTTACTGTAAGAATCAAGTGAGCTAACATAGAAAAAAGAACTTCACAAATCTTAAAGTGCTATGTATTTATTACTATTATTATTATTGCTGCTGCTACTACTACGACGACAATGACGACGACGACGACGACTACTACTACTACTACTACTACTACTACTACTACTACTACTACTACTACTACTACTACTACAGAGGTGCATATGTCTCCCAAATCTATCTATCTAGCCTTGATCTCTCTCCTAACTCCAGTTCCACATTTCCAACTGCCTCCTGTACCTGAATGTCCCATAGACAATTCAAATGCAACACATTCAAAATGGAGCTCATTTACTTTCCTTCTACACCTTCCATTCCTCCAAACTTTCATATTTTTGGTTAAAATAACCCCCTTCTTTTCATTTATCCAGATTTGCAGCCTTACTGTCAACCTGGATGTTTTCCTCTTCTTCAACCTCCATAGCAAATCAGATGCCAAGTTTTATTGATCCTACTTTCACAGTATTTCTTATATTTCCCTCCTTTTTCTATGAGCACAAATATATATATATGAGGGCTTCCAAAAATTTGAACAGTTGCATTAATCTCTTAACTTGTCTTACTGCTTCTAGTTTCTCCATCTTGCCTATCCATCTTCACTCAGTCAACAAATTAATGACATCTCTAAAGCACAGATCTGACTGCCATTACCCTGGTCAAGAAGTTTCAGTGACTGCCTATTGTTTCCAGAATAAAAATAAAAGGCCCTTTTGACATTTCAAATCTTCACAATGTTCTGCCAACCTATCTTTCTAGACTCATTTCACATTACTTCCCCTTAGGCACATTCCAACCGTACTCTACGTGATGGATTCTATAGATGACAGGCCATCACCTGCCTTTAATTTCCTGGAATGTTCTTCCTCCTCTCCTCCATTTGTTGGAATGTTCAACTCCCCTCTGGGTTCAATTCAAGTGCCATATCCTACAAGAGGCTTTTTTTTTTATGTCCCCAGTTGTCTGTCCTCTTCCCCTACCAAAAGAAAATTGTTTTGCATTTTTTATCTGAGTATGTGCTCGTTTCCCAGAGTAGAAAGCATGCTCCTTGAAAGTAGAGTTTCATGTTTGTTTGGGGTGGCTAGAATTTAGTAAACTTCACTGCCCATTGCAGGTGCTTTATAAATGCTTATTAAAATGGATTTTGGCAATGTAGTGTGGTACAAAGAGTGTTGGATTTGGAGACAGAAAAGTTGATTTTACTCTAGGCTCTAACAGATAGGCTGTCCTTCCACCTGACCTTTGATTCAATCCATTTGTTTTTCCCAGAAGATTGTCTCCATAATCATCCTTTCTCGAGTCTCTGTCTCTAGCTATCTCTGTCTCTCTTTTTCTATGTCTCTCTGTCTGTCCCCCCTCCCCTCTTTTCAGTCTCTTCCTATTGATTCCTTCCCTGTTGACTATAAACATCAAATATGCTCAAGCTTTTCACATTCTTAAAAACCCTGTACAATTCAGAGCCCACCTAAGGTAGGGAGAAAGAAAAAAAAGAACTGGGGAGATATACTCAGGGCTATTTGCCCCAGAACAGTACAGGTCAGGGTTAGGGGTATTCCAGGACCCTGAAAAAATGGTCCTCTCCTTGGCTTAAGAGGGGTAAACAATCCCCCTTCTCCAGCACAATGCACTTGGGGCTGACCTTGTCCTTGGTTAGATTCCAGGGACACACCACACACACACACACACACACACACACACACACACACACACACACGCCAGTCCCACAGACCAATGGGATCAGGCAGTCAGAGTCCACTAGGGCCTCCCTCTCCAAGGTTTTTGTTCCTGAGTGAGGTTCCCTTAGCCTTGCCTATCAACTGCTGCATACTCTAGCCACTATTGCATCCAGGTCACAAAGCACAAAACCAAGCTGAAAGCGTCCCTACCTCCCCATGTCTGTTTTACATGCCCAAGAAAGCTCTCAGGAAGCAACCCTTTCTATCAATGTTGCATGTTTTTAAACCAATGGCATTTGAGTTACAAATGCGACTGGAAGTTACTTTGGACAATGACTCCAATATCTCAGTAGGTCTCTGAGGAGACACTTCTTTGAAATGGTGCAAAGACGATAGACAGACCTAGCATACGTTGGATGGAAAAACTGCTGAGTAAAGTTTAAAAAATAGAACATTTAATCACTGAATGGGTGTTGCCTCAGACCTGTTAAAGACCTTCCCTTGAAAAGGCCAAGGTCCCCAACTGCATCCTGGGCATCTCCAGTTGTCCTGATCTATATCTTGCCACTGGAGGAGGAAGTGAGGCTGGTGACTTTGCACAACCCTTCCTCACGTTAAATCCAATGCACTTGGATGTCATGGTATCACCTCCCTGAAGTCATCATCCTCTTCCAGAGCAAAGGACAAGCAAAAAGAAGACCCTCACCCTCTTCAAGAAGTCTTTCTCAGTCTTCCTTAATCTCACGGTTTTCCCTCTGAAATTACCTCCAATGTCCGTATCTTATTTGTACATATTTGTTGTTGGCATGTTGTCTCCGCCAATAGATTAAATTCCTTTAGAAGAAGACCTGGTTTTGTTCCTCTCTTTTGTTTCGTCTTTCTTTGGTTTCCCAGAGATTGGCAAAGGATGTGGCACGTAACAAACTCTGCAATAAATGTTAATTGACCTTTTGACCATTGGGAGATTCAGTTTTAATCCTTTAAAAAATTTAAAACTATAATTGTTCTCACCCTATCTTTGGCATCTTCTACAGGTATAAGATTTGCATTCTGTCTTATTTAATATTTAAAATCACAGTATAAATTAGTTAAGGACTCCTTAGGTCTTTAAAGATCATTTTTTTAAAAACCACATACTTTTTCCTTATCTAAACACAAAAGGAACTCATTTCTCTTTGCTCAGATAAGTTACAGGCTATATTTTTTTGTATCCTCAAGACCTAGCATAATGTTTGGTACACATAGACACTTGTAGAGTTAAATAGGAAGGGGGAGAAAGAAATGAAAGAAAAAATTTGGTAAAGAAATTTGGCCAGTTTTCTTTCCCCATTGTATTTAATTTTTCTCCATGAAGATTTAGCTAACATGAGTTCATAACTGCCAACAGAAAAAAAAAAAAGAGATGGAAGGGGAAAGAGCAGAAACTGATGATATTAAATGTATCACTTAAGTGATATTGTTTAATATACCATAATGATATTTGAGGAAAATTTAAATTATGCTATGTCATTTAATAACTAATTCTATTCTGAGATCGATCCTATTCCCCATTTTGTCAAACCCCATTTCTTGATGTAACTCAAAAGGCTCTCTCTCCCAGTCTGAACTAGAGACAAAGGAGTTTGATGATAGGCTGACTCCTAGTTTCTGGGATATTTGCTTGCTAACCAGTAACCTGAACCAGCCCAAGGAACAGCTCTCCTCTCCTTGCCTCTTCTAGTCACAGTTAGAGGCGATGTGGTCTCCCAGAGGAAGGCTAACCTGGGGAATCTTGATGGAGGGGTTCTGATTTCTGGCCAAGATTGCTAGAGGCATCTGAGGCCCATCAAGCAATTAGCAACCCTTAATTGTCAGAGGAGTGAGATCAGTAACAAATAAAGCTCAACCCACTTTCCCCACCTGCAACTTATCTAAAGACTTTTCAATTGCCTTAACCTCCCCCATCCTTTCTGATCTCAATAAATGTATCCTTTTCATTGCTATTGTGGTCACTCACACAACTGAGAGGAGTCTGACCCACTTTATTAACAACTACTCGAGTCGCTGTTAATAAATTGGAATCTTGCCCTAAAGAAAATCATACTTTAGTTTTCCTTGGTGTTATTTTACCTGTCACAAATATTAAAACTTTCAGTACCTCTACATCTTTTCCATTCCTCAAAATAATTTTTTTCTTTACCTTGGAGAAGCAACAAATATCCTACAAGATCTTCTTAATTCTCATAACTAATTCACTAGGCAATATTTTAAATATTTAATACTTAAATGTAGTTTCCAGAAATTTATACTTCCAGAAGAACTCCAATGTTAATTCTCTCTTCTAACAGAACCATGACCCTAATAGAGTCCCTCATCATTTCTGCCCTAATTGCAACAGCTAACTAATTAGTAGCTCTACTGCAAATTTCTCCCCAATCCAAGCCACAACTGCCAAGCCTAAGTCTAACATTCCACTCCACTAGTAAATAAAATTAATTATCTCCATATTGCCTTTTAAGTAGATTTAGTGGAATTAATTGTTCTTTGAAGACTTGATAAACTATATCTGCAAATCCATCTAATCCCAAGAATTTTTTCTGCTGAGATTTCATTTATAGCTATTCCAATCTTCTGTCCTCTTATTAAGTTAGGGGATAATTTTGGTTCTACTGTGTCCCTGCACATAGTAGACAATTAATAAATGCGTATTGACAATTACTAATCTGGCTATTTTATATTTTTTTTTTACTTTTTTTATTTTATTTATTTATTTAATTTTTTACATTCATTTTCACAAATTTTGGGGTTCCAAATTTTCTCCCATTTTATCCCCTCCCCCCACCCCAATACCCCAAGCAATCTAATTTTCCCTATCTCCAATCTGCCCTCTCTTCTGTCATCCCTCCCTTCTCTTGTCTCCATCTTCTCTTTTCTCCTGTAGGGCCAGATGACTTTCTATTCCTCATTAACTGTATGTCTTCTTTCCTAGTTACAACAACAATATTAAACAGTTGTTCCTAAAACTTTGAGTTCCAAATTCTCCCCATCCCTCCCTCCCCACCCATTCCCTTTGGGACAGCAGGCAATTCAATATAGGCCCTATCTGTGTAGTTTTGCAAATGACCTCCCTGATAGTCGTGTTGTGTAAGACTAACTGGATTACCATCCCTCCTAACCTGCCCCTCATTGTTTCTCTTCTGTCTCTTGATCCTGTCTTTCCCTGATGACAAGGACACGTCCTCATCATCAGATCCGAAGGTCGGGATCATTTGCATTTGTTGGAAAAAACTCTCTAAAGTCTTATTTTTCTTCCCTTTTCTAGGCATTTTCCCAGCCAGTTACTTGACTTCTGAGATTCCTTTCCACCCCCGCCTGGATCCGCTCAGCTAGTGCTTGGCCTCTGAGATTTAAATGGGCTTTCCTCCTGCCGGCTGTCAATCAGTGAGCTTTAGTTCAGGTGCTGGGGTGGGGGCAGGGCCACCTCCCAGACTCTGATCCCTCAGGGGCTTTATGCAGAGACTTTCAGGAATGGAGCGGGTGGGGGCGGGGTGGGGGGGCCCGCCTCCCAATCTCAGTTCCCTTGGGGGCTTTGAGCAGAAGCCTTCAGTAATAGAGCGGGGTGGGGCAGGGCCATCTCCCAGGCTCAGCTCCATCAGGTTTTATGCGGGAATCTTCCGTAATGAAGATCCTGCCTGCTGTTGGGGGATTCCTGAGTCCTGGGCCGCTGCCGCCTCAGCCGCAGCCCGCACCTCTGCCTCCGCCGCTTCCTCCCGAGGGGGCCCGAGTCACGGAGACGCCCTGCTCCCCCTCTCCTCAAGCCCGGCCTTCTCTCTCACTGACCTGTAGCTTCTGTGGGCGGAGGGACTTTCCTGGCTGCTGGAGCTTCCGTCTCTGAAGCCTGCTCAGATCAGCTTCTCTGGGGCCACAGCCAGGGCAGCACTGGGGATGGGGTCCACTTTCCGGGGCGCGCTGGACCCTGGGGACGGGTCTCCAGGGCTCCCTGGAACGGAAATCTCTTCCACTCTGCTTCTGCACACCTTGTATTGACTCAGAAGTTATGGGGGACTCTTTTTACATTAATTCTATGGGCTTTTGTTTCGGAGCTCGTAAACGTGTGTCCTTCTACTCCGCCATCTTGGCTCCGCCCCCCCCCGCTATTTTATATTTTAGCTAAAATTAATCCATTTCATCTACATTATCAGTATTTTGGGTATATTATTGGGGTAGTTTCTGATAGCTTATTTTATTTCATTTTTAATTTTGAATTCTCTTTTTTCATTTTTGCTACAATTTAGTTTTCTTCTGTCTCTTTAAAACAGATTAATTCTATTTTTTATTAATTTAACTTCTATTTTTAGCAATTCTAGTGGTTTTATTTTGTTTTGTTTGCTTTTGATTTTGTTCATCGCTTTTTTAATTTTCAGAATTTCTGTTCTGGTATTCAGTTGGAGCATTTTGATTTGTTTTTGTGGGGTTTTTAGTTGTATTTCCAACTAATTGTTCTATTCTTTCTCACTTTTGTTGATGATAATATTTTTTTTAAATTGTATCTAGAATATTCTATTTTTTTGATAAAAATTTATTTATTTAACTTTTACATTCATTTTCACAAAATTTTGGGTTCCAAATTTTCTCCCCTTTTATCCCCTCCACCCATCCCAATACACCGAGCATTCTAATTTTCCCTATCTCCAATCTTCCCTCTCTTCTATCATCCCTCCCTTCTCTTGTCCCCATCTTCTCTTTTGTCCTGTAGGGCCAGATGACTTTCTATTCCTCATTAATTGTATGTCTTATTTCCTAGTAGCAACAACAATACTAAACAGTTGTTCCTAAAACTTTGAGTTCCAAATTTTCCCAAGCCCTCCCTCCCCACCCATTCCCTTTGGGAAGGCAGGCAATTCAATGTAGGCCATATCTGTGTAGTTTTGCAAATGACTTCCATAATAGTCGTGCTGTATAAGACTAACTGAATTACTCTCCATCCTATCCTGCCCCTCATTGTTTCTATTTTGTCTTTTGATCCTGTCCCTCCCCAAGTGTTGACTTTAAATTGCTCCCTCCTCCCTTTGCCCTCCCTTCCATCATCCCCCCCTTTGCTTATCTCCTTCTCCCCCACTTTCCTATACTGTAAGATAGGTTTTCATATCAAAATGAGTGTGCATTTTATTCCTTCCTTTAGTCAAATGTGATAAGGGTAAACTTCTTGGTTTTTTTTTTTTCTCAGCTCTCCTCTTTTTCCCTCCACTGAAAAGTCTCCTGCTTGCTTCTTAAATGACATATAATTTACCCCATTCCATTTCACCCTCTTTTCTTCCCCTACCTTTCTCTCTCACCATTTACCTTAATTTCTTTTAAGATATGGTCCCTTCCTATTCAATTCACTCTGTGCTCTCTGTCTCTGTATGTGCGTGTATGTGTGTATGTGTGTGTGTGGGCACACGTGTACATGTGTGTGTGTGTGATCCCACCAACTACCCAGATACTGAAAAGTTTTAAGAGTTACAAATATTGTCTTTCCATGTAGGAATGTAAACAGTTCACTTTTGGTAAGTCCCTTATGACTTCTCTTTGCTGTTTACTTTTTCATGCTTCTTCTCATTCTTGTGTTTGAAAGTCAAATTTTCTTTTCAGCTCTGGTCTTTTCATTAAGAATGCTTGAAAGTCCTCTGTTTCATTGAAAGACCATATTTTCCCCTGAAGTATTATACTCAGTTTAGCTGGGTAGGTGATTCTTGGTTTGAGTCCTAGTTCCTTTGCCTTCTGGAATATCCTATTCCACGCCCTTCGATCCCTTAATGTAGAAGCTGCTAGATCTTGGGTTATCCTGATTGTATTTCCACAGTACTGGAATTGTTTCTTTCTAGCGGCTTGCAAGATTTTCTCCTTTAGCTGGGAGTTCTGGAATTTGGCCACAATGTTCCTAGGAGCTTCTCTTTTTGGATCTCTTTCAGGTGGTGATCGATGGATTCTTTCAATACTTATTTTGCCCTCTGGTTGTAGAATGTCGGGGCAGTTTTCCTCAATAATTTCGTGGAAGATAATGTCTAGGCTCTTTTTTTGATCATGGCTTTCAGGTAGTACCATAATTTTTAAATTGTCTCTCCTGGATCTATTTTCCAGGTCAGTTGTTTTTCCCATGAGATATTTCACATTCTCTTCCATTTTTTCATTCTTTTGATTTTGTTTGGTGATTTCTTGGTTTCTCAGAAAGTCATTAAACTCCATCTATTCCATTCTAATTTTGAAAGAACTATTCTCTTCAGTGAGCTTTTGAACCTCTTTTTCCATTAGGCCAATTCTGCTTTTGAAAGCATTCTTCTCCTCATTGGCTTTTTGAACCTCTTTTGTCAATTAAGTGAGCCTATTTTTCAAGGTGTTATTTTCTTCAGCATTTTTTTGGGTCTCCTTTACCAAGATATTGACCCATTTTTCATACTTTTCTTGCATCTCTCTCCTTTCTCTTCCCAGTTTTTCCTCCACCTGTCTAACTTGATTTTCAAAATCCTTTTTGAGCTCTTCCAAGGCCTGAGCCCAGCAGACATCCACCCGGATGTCTGAGATACAGAGGCCCCGCCCTCCATGTCTTTCCCTGATGGTAAGAATATTTCCTCATCATCAGAATTGAAAGGCGGGAACATTTGCACCTGCTCAAAGACACTCTCTATAGTCTTATTTTTCTTCCCTTTTCTGGGCATTTTCCCAGTCAGTTACTTGACTTCTGAGATTCCTGTCCACCCCTGCCTAGATCCGCCCAGCTAGTGCTTGGGGTCTGAGATTCAAAAGGGCTTTCCACGGCAGGCACGGCTGCTATTCAATGTCAGCTTAAGTTCTGGTGCTGGGGTGGGTGCAGGGCTGCCTCCCAGGCTCAGTTCCCTCAGGGGCTTTATGCAGAGACCTTCAGTAATGGAGTGGGTGGGGACAGGGCCACCTCCCAGTCTCAGCTCCTTCAGGTGGTTTATGTAGAGACCTTCAGTAATGAAGATCCTGCCTGCTCGGGGAGTCCGGAGGGGCCACCACTGCCCCTGCCCCTGCCTCTGCTGCTTCCTCCCAAGGGGGCCCGAGCCACGGAGACACCCTGCTCCCCTCTTGGCCAGCCCAGACGTCTCTCTCACTGACCTGTAGCATCTGTGGGCGGAGGGACTTTCCCAGCTGCCGGAGATTCCGTCCCTGAAGCCTGCTCGGATCTGCTCCTCTGGGGCTGCGGCCAGGGCAGTGCAGGGGTGGGCTCCCCTTTCCAGGGCGTGACGGACCCTGGGGACGGCTCTCCAGGGCTCTCTGGAACAGAAATCTCTTCCACTGTGTTTTTGCACACCCTGCAGTGATCCAGAACTTGTGGGGAGCTCTTCTTACATTAAATCCATGGGCTGTGGGTTTGGAGCTAGCATACATGAGTCTTTCTACTCCGCCATCTTGACTCCACCCCTGATGATAATATTTAAGGGACATAAATTTTTCCCTAAGAATTATTTTAGCTATACACCAAAAGTTTTGTATGTTGTATCATCATTGTCATATTCATTGGTAAAATTTTCTCCTGTTTTTTATGATTTGCACAACAATAGTGAGGCTGGTGACTTTGCACAGCCCTCCCTCACTTAAATCTAATTCACTTGCAAATTATGGCATCACCTTCCTGATGTCATGATCCTCTTTGAGAATGAGGGACAAACAACAATTACTTTTGGATTGCTATTTAGTCTGAAATTAATTATTAATCTTTTTTCCAAAGGACCTTCATTAAATGTTATTGTTTTTGCATTGTCATTTGTAAAGTGTGTGCTTAATATTTCCACTTTTGTTTGTGAGATTTTCTTGGTAAAAGTAGGAGAACTCTAGATCATGTGTAGAAAGTGAGGAGAGTTGAAGACTGTGACTTCAGCCTTCCTAGTGTAGTCTAAGAAATCAACAGCAACAGCAAAAATGAATAAAAGAATTTCTCTGAAGGGATGAAAGAACAAAACGTTATGTTGTTTATAACAGGGTGAGATTTGTGATTTCCACCAGTAGTGTAAAGCAAGAAAGGAGAGGGAGAAAGGCTGAAAAATCCATTGTGATAAACCTGGTTATGTGCCTCTCTGAAGTGGACCAGGAGGAGTCTCAGACATTAGGCATTACTGAGCCCATACTAAGCTTTTCCAGCTTAAAACAACCTCACATACCATTGGTGTAGCCTCAGACCATACAAGGGAACCTTCATGCAACAATGAAGTATTGAACTAGGACAGGGGTGGGAAACCTGTGGCCTTTTACGTCGTTGGGAGCCACCTTTTGACGGAATCCAAGTTTTACAACATAAATCCTTTTATTAAGGGGATTCATTCTATGATGTTTGGATTCCCCTTAATAAAAGGATTTGTGGATTCAAAGAGATGTACTTGAGAACCTAGAGGGCCACATGTGGCCTCAAGGCTGTAGGTTTCCACACCTGAATTAGGATTTCAAGGGGGAATTCACAAAAATTTCCAAAGATAGGGTATTTTTTTAAAAAACTTTCAAAGTAACAAACGTATGATCCACTTTCATAACAGGTAGAATTAGTATCAGTTACATAATAGTTGGCACTCATACTGCAAAGTTTGCAAAGAAATTTACATCTAGCATCTCATCATTCTTTGCTCTCAGCATTTAGGGTTTTTTAGTGCATTTTTTAAACTTTGAAACTCATTTCCAAAGGAAAAACTGATTACCACTATCCAAGTCACAGTGGCAGCTTCACATTTGACCATTATTTTCAGTATTTATAATTTGGTTTTGCATTTATTGTATCTTTTCGACCACAATAGAATAGGTTATAATCTATCTTATTCATTATAGCATATGCATAAGAACCTACATGTGAAATGCTGGGGACAGAAAAACGGGACAGAGAAAAATCCCTGCTCCCAAGGAATTTACATTCTACTTGGGTAACTTTTTAAAAATAAATTTTGGTTGTTATATTTTGCATTGTCTAGATTTATCAAAGGAAGAGAAGAGAAATATGTATCCAAAAAATTTAATACTATATGTTACTCTATACCTATGGCCCCACCCCACCTACTGCCTTAGTAGGGGAGACAATATCTTTCCTTTTTAAGTATGCTTTTATCTTCTTTTAGACTCCATCAATCCTTTCTCTGAAGGTGGATGGCATTTTCATCATAAGGTCTTTGGAATTGTCTTGGACCTTTGTATTGCTGGGAATAGTTGTTATTCAGAATTATTGTATGATATTGCTGTTACTATCCATAGTTATTTTCAAAGGTATTCCAAAGCCCACCAGGGAAATATTTGGGGAATGAATATGGCAAGAAATAAGACAGGATAGAACTGTGGTACCAGCAGCCTCTGAGTCAAACCCAGCCTTCCATACACAAGACAGCAACCTTGACTTCCCCCCAACCCCATTCCACTCTATTTCCTCTCACTCCCTCCCTTGCTTACTTAAGAAAGAGTCTTGTCCTGGAGGCATCTACTGGACATCAGAGATCATAGTTTTGAGGTGAGTTTGATTTGGAAGGGAAGTTAAATATGTCAACCTTGTTAAACCCCACCTTCCGAGCCTTCCCTTTGGATCTGCTTCTATTCCAGTCTGTCCGTCATTCACTTGCTCAAGAGTCGTCTATTAACTGTCCGTTATGTGTATGCACTGTGTTAAGCACTAGAGAAGAGGAAAAGATCATTGAGATCTGGTCACAGACTTCAGGGAGCTTATAGTCTTCTAGGGTAATATGGCATGCATATATATATATATATATATATATATATATATATATATATATACGTATATATATATATACGTATATATAGATATATACATATATATATATATATATGAAACTGCATGATAACTATAGTAAAGAACAGAGCAGAAACATAACAAATATATAGTGTTATTTGAAATTGGAGGGAGGAAATATAATCAGTGTAGATTAGGAAAGACTTCCTGGAAGTGGCAGCTTTTAAGTTGGCTCTGAAAGGATGAGTAGAATTTCAAACTATGGAGATCAGTGGAGATGGCACTCTAGGTAGAATGAATGGCAGAGCAAAGAGAGCTGGATATTTACAAGGAACTGAAAGGCCCAGTTTGGCTGAAGCGTAGTGTAAGTGGTTTAGGGTGGAGTCACGGGGGGTGTAGTGTGAGATGATAAGGCTGGAAAGGGAGAGGTAGTGGTGGTACCGGAGGGGATGTGCATTTACTAAGCTCCTACTCTGTGTCAGGTGCTGTGCTAAGAGGTTTACAAATATACCATTTGATCCCTGGGAGGTAGGAGCTATTATGGTACTCATTTCGCAGTTGAGGAAAATGAGCCAAACAGGTTTAAGTAATTTGCCCAGGGTTACTTGCCCATAAGTGGGATCTGAATTTAGGTGGTCTTAACTCCAGGTCCAGCACTCTGCCCACTGTATCAACTGGCTGCCTACATTTTATATCACCTTGAATTTGAAACAATCTCCCATACCCCTAAGCAACTGAGAGCAGAATTAAAGAAATTAGATGGCAAGGTAATAGTTACTTTAAATTGAGTATTACCATGAATTTGGGGTCTGTCAAAGGATCACTGGATCAAAAGTTTTCTCTTTGCACCCCTACTGCCACCCCTACTCCTTCCATTCCTTCCATTCCGAGGCAGGTTCTTTTTTACATTAATCTGACCATGAATCTCACTGGCCTACTCTGGCTTTATTTTCTTAAGAGAAAGATATTTCATTGTTTGCTTGCCTCAGCTGTCATGTCCCTGCTCACCCATTTCCTGGTGATCTTAGGAATAGGGCCTCTGAACCTTAATGCTTGGCCAAAACCATTGGTTCTTACTGGTATAAAGCAGTCCCTCTACTTGCTGTCCTGGTGTCTATTTTATTTAAAATTGACCCTTTTCTCTCACAGAGTATATGTAAGGTATATTTTAGTGTGTGTAAGGTGGGTTTTTGTTATTCTTTTTTATATAAAAATTCTCAGGCCCTGACCTGAAAAAGTTTCACTACACTTATGTGTCGTTACGTAACCTTGCAAAATATAAACATTTGTGCTTAAAGTCATAAACATGTACTACACATGTGCTGAATCAACATGATATTGCTAAAGTTAATGTAAACTTGTGAAGCTACTTCTTGGCAAAATGCCTTCTTTATTTGTTACCCTATAAATCAAGTGGGCACTGGCTAAGGGGCATGGGTGTCTTTCCTCACTCCTCCTTGCTGGACACCAGTTGCAGTAATAAGCTGGTATGAATTCCCTGCAAGTTGCTCTGTTGTCCTTTGGTTTGACTGAATCAAGTGTGAACCTGCCTGGAGCTGAGCTCCTTCATTACATGGATGTACACAGATGTCCCTTGTCTTCTTCCCTGGGCTAGTCTTATGTCATCTCTCCCTCTCAGCTATCAGCAAGTGGCCCCAGCATAAATGATTTGTTTTTCTTCCCCAGACTCTCCCAGCTGGGACTGGTTCCCTATTTCTGATCTTCATGGGTTTAGCTAATCCATTAGCAGGACTGGGCTAGAAGATGCATCCAGGGGCCATCCGTTGTGGTCAATAATTACCCTTTTTTTACTCTTCAGGCTTCATCATGACCCTACTGGGGAAGTGGCTTTCTTCTTAGTTCAGAGTTTTGGTCAATTTAAAAGACACAAGATTTACATAATCTCCTTCCTCCCCACTCTCAGTCATCAGGCGGAGCCAAATCATTATATATTATTAAAGTCATATCTACTTGCTTCTATATCTTTCAGCAAGGAGAATATTCTACCCTTTACATTTTGTAATTCATAGTTTGTAATGAGGAAACTGGAACCCAAGAAGGGTGTGGAAAGAGAAGGATAGCATCCAGTTGTTTTAAATAAATTCACACCTCAATGCCCTAATTAAATCCTAGGGAGTTGAAAGAACTTGCAGGTGTTACCTAAAGAGAACTCAGAGAATGGGTGAGGCATTTGAAGAGTGGAAATAGGCAAGTGTCCCAATATTTTTTTAAAAAAAAGATAAAATGTTGGATTTTAGAAAATACAATCTAGTAAAATTTGATGTCAATCCCTGGCAAAACTTTTGTTTGTTTGTTTTTAATTTTAATAGTATTTTCCCAGTTACATGTCAAGAAAACTTTTAGGATTCATTTTTACAAGATTTTGAGTTCCGAATTTTTCTCCCTCCCTCCCCTCCCTCTCCTAAAAATGGTAGGCACTTTGTGCAATCATGTAAAAAGTATTTCCATAATAATCACAGTTGCCAAAGGAGAAACAGATCAAAAGAGAAAAAAATGAGAAAGAATAAAGTAAGTGAAAAAAAATGCTTCAATCCGCAAAAATGCTTCAATTCAGTCCATCAGTTCTTTATCTGGATATGGATAGCATTTTCCTTTGTGAGACCTTTGTACTTGTCTTAGATCATTGTATTGCTTAGAAGAGCTGAGTCATTCATAGTTGATCATCAAACAGTATGTACAACATTTTCCTGGTTCTGCTCATTTCACTTTGCATCAGTTCATACAAGTCTTTCCAGGATTTTCTGAAATCTGTCTGTTCATCATTTGTTATTGCACAATAGTATTCTATAAGATTCACATACCACAGTTTGTTTAGCCATTCCACAAATGATGGATATCCCATCAATTTCCAATATTTTGCCACCATAGAAAGGGCTGCTATAAATATTTTCACACATGTATGTTCTTTTCCCTTTTTTTATAATCTCTTTGGGATACTAGTAGCTTTGCTGGATCTAGTAGTAGTATTGCTGGATCAAAGGGTACACACAGTTTGGTTGCCCTTTGGGCATAGTTCTCTATTGCTCTCTAGAGAGGTTGAATCAGTTCACAACTCCACCAATAGTGTATCACTGTCCTCATTTTCCCACATTCTTTCCAGCATTTATAATTTTTTGTCATATTAGCCAGTCTGATAGGAGTATCTCGGAGTTGTTTCAATTTGCATTTTTCTAATCAAAAGTGATTTAAAGCACTGCTGTGCTCTACAAGCAAAGCAGAATTGAAACAGCTCAAAGGAAATACAGGATGCACAAAGAATCCATCCCAAGTGTTCACATGGACTATTTATGTCTGACCTGGTAGAATATTCTGAGCTCAAATTGGTCTGATCAGTCGCAGTTGCACACACCGAAACTTGGCTCTAGCATAGTGATGTCATTTTGGTCCTCTTCAAGAACAAAGGACAACAACCAGTCAGCCACAGAAAGCTTTGATTTCTTCATATGAAAGTATCCTCATATCCTTTGGCCAATTATCAACTGGGGAACGACTTGTACTCTTATAAATTTGACTCAGTTCTCTACAGATTTTAGAAATGAGGCCTTTATCAGAGATACTTGCTGGAAAGTTTGTTTCCTTCTCATCTTGGTTACATTGATTTTGTTTGTACAAAAGGTTTTTAATTTAATCAGAATTATCTGTTTTATATTTTGTAATGCTCTCTATCTCTTATTTGGTCATGAATTCTTCCCCTTCTCATAGATCTGACAGGTAGATTATCCCTTGTTCTTCCAATTTGCTTATAGTGTCACTCTTTTTGTTTAAATCATGCATCTATTTTAACCTTATTTTGGTACATGGTATGAGATATTGGTCTACACATACCTTGTGTGCTTTTGTTTTCCAGTTTTCCCAGCAGTTTTGGTCAAATAATGAATTCTTATCCAAAAAGATGCAATTTACCATGGTTATTGACTACTGTGTCTTGTGTACCTAATCTATTCCACTGATCCACCACTCTTTCTTAACCAGTACCAGATAGCTTTGATGATAACTGCTTTACAATATAGGTTGAAATCTGGTATTTCTAGGCTACCTTCCTTTGTGTTTTTTTTTATTAATTCCCTTAATATTCTTGACCATTTGTTCTTCTAGATGAATTTTGTTATTTTTTCTACCTCTACAAAATAATTTTTGGTAATTTGATATGGCACCAATTAAATAAATTAGTTTAGGCAGAATTGTCATTTTTATTATATTGGCCCAGTGCACCCATGAACAATTGACATGTTTCTAATTGTTTAAATCTGGCTTTATTTGTGTGAAAAGTGTTTTATAATTTTGTTCATATAGTTCCTGGGTTTGTCTTGGAAAGTAAAGTATTAAATATATTATATTGTTTACAGTTATTTTAAATGGATTTTCCTTTGTATCTCTTGATGCTGGACTTTATCTTTTCATATAAAGAAATACTGATGATTTATGTGGATTTATCTTATATCCCTCAATTTTACTAGAGTTGCTAATTATTTCAAGTAACTTTTTAGTTGATGCTCTAGGATTCTTTAAGTATACTATCATCTGCAAAGAGTTATAATTTTGTTTCCTCATTACCTATTCTAATTCTTTCAATTTCTTTTTCTTCTCTTACTGCTATAGTTAACATTTCTAGTACTATATTGAACAATAGGGGTAATAATGGGCATCCTTGCTTCACCCCTAAATATTACGGGGATTAGCTTATCCCCCTTACAAATAATACTTGCTGATGGTTTTAGATAAGTACTGCTTTCATTTTAAAGAACACTTTATTCCTACTAATTCCTGTAAAATCCCTTTATTTCTTTACTCTCTAGTGTGTTTAATAGGAATATGTGCTGTATTTTGTCAAAAGCTTTTTCAGCATCTATTAAGATAATCATATGGTTTCTGTTGGTTTTGTTATTGATAGAGTCAGTAATGTTGATAGTTTTCTTAATACTGGACTAATCCCCCATTCCTACTATAAAATCCCACCTTGTCATAGTGAATAATCCTTGTGATAGCTTGCTGTAATCATCTTGCTAGTATTTTGTCCAAAAGTTTTGCATCAACGTTTGTTAGAGAAATTGCTCTATAATTTTTATAGGACACTATTATTTGTATCCTAAAAGGAGTTTGATAGAAACTCTTTTACTTATTTTTCCAAATACTTTATGTAGTATTGGAATGAATTGTTCTTTAAATGTTTGGCAGAATTCTCCTGGCCCTCAAGATTTTTTCCTAGGGAATTCATTAATGACGTCTTCAATTTTTTTTTTTCTAAGATAGGGTTATTTGGGCATGTTATTTCCTGATATGTTAATCTAGGTAATTTGTATTTTTGTAAATATATGTACATTTCACTCAGATTGTCTGATTTATGTGCATATAACTGGGCAAAATATTTTGTAATGATTGTTTTACTTTTGGTGATTTCAGCCTTTTCATTTTTGATACAGGAAATTTTATTTTCCTCTTTCTTTTTTAATTAAATTAGCCAATGGTTTATCTGTCTTGTTGGTTTTTTTCATAAAACCAGATCCTAGATTTATTTAATAGCTCATTGGTTTGTTTTCTTTTAACTTTCAATTTTATTAATCTCACTCACATTTCAAGATTTCCAATTTGATGCTCAATTGGAGATTTCTTATTTGTTCTTTTTCTAGATTTTTAAGTTGCATGCCCAATTCATTAATCTGTTTTTTTTTTTTCATTTTGCTGATGTAAGAATTTAGAGGAATAAATTTTCCCCTAAGTATTGCTTTGACTGCATCCCATAAATTAAGGCATGTTGTTTTGTTGTTGCCATTCTCTTTAATGAAATTGTTGATGGTTTTTATGATTTGTTCTTTGACCCACTTACTCTTTAGGATTAGATTTAGCTTCCAATTAATTTTAATCTTCATTTCCACTGCCCTTTGTTGAGAGTAATTTTATTGTGTTATGATAGAAAAAATACATTTAATATTTCTTTTTACATTTAAGTTTGAGGTTTTTATGACCTATTACATGGTCAGTTTTTGTGTAGGTGCCATGTGCTGCTGAGAAAAAGGTATTTTCCTTTCTGTTCTCACTTCATTTTCTCCAAAGGTCTGTTATATCTAACTTTTCTAATATTCTATTTACCTCAGTTTCTTTCTTGTTTATTTTTTGGTTGGATTTATTGAGTTCTGAGAGGGAACAGTTGAGGTCCCCCACCAGTAGAGTTTTGCTGCCTATTTCTTCCTGTAATTCAACTTCATTCACCTTCTCCTTTAAGAATTTGGATGCTATACCACCTGAAGCATATATGTTCAATACTGATATTGCTTCAGAGTCTATGGTAGCTTTTAGCAAGATGTGGTTTCCTTAATTATCTCCTTTAAATAGATTTACTTTTGCTTTTACTTTGAGATCAGAATTGCTGTCTCTACTTTTTTTTTTTTTTACTTCAGCTGAAGCATAATAGATTCTGCTCCAACCCCTTACCTTTACCCTGTGTGTCTATCCTGGAAACAACATATTGTAAGATTCTGAGTTTTGATCCAATCTACTATCCATTTCTCTTCTGTTTTATGGGAAAGTTCATCCCATTCACATTCACAGTTATGATTACTGTGTATCTCCCTCCATCTTATTCTTCCTCCTGTTTGTCCTCCCTCTCATTTCATCCTTCCCTCCTCACCAGTGTTTTACTACTGTCTATCACCTCTGATCTGCCCTCCCTTTTATCAGTCCCTACCCCCTTTATTCAATCTCCTCCCCTCCTACTTCCCTGTTGAGTAAAATAGATTTCTCTATTTACCTAATTGTGTATGTTATTCCCTCTTTGAGGCTGTTGGTCTGAAATATTTCTCCTAGTTGCCTCTATATCTTGGATTTTCTTGTGTTGTTCAGTCATTTTAATAATTCCCAGTCTCTTCATTACCCCATTTGAGATTTTCTTGGCAAACATACTGGAATGGTTTGCAATTTTATTCTCTCACTCATTTTATAGATGACAGGATTAAGTGACTGGCAAGTTCACAAGCTTGTTCACAAGCTTATATATATATCTTAGTTTTCTGTAGCTATAACTGGTATCAATGCCCTGGTGACATATTTCTGTCACATAAATGACCTAAAGTCTGTCTCTTCAGGGGTCAGAGTTCAACTTGTTGGGCTTTTATGTTTCTCCTCATCATGTCCCCAAGGCTGAACATCAAAGTTTCTTTTTCTGTGTTCCTCATATTCCCAAACACATACCCTTCACATTCTAGAATTCTTGAGAATTACTTCAAATTACTATTTTCTCTTACCCTCTTCCTTGAAAGATGTTTTGGAATCCTTAAGGAAGTAAAATCTTTAGGGCACCCAAATAGATAGAAATGGATACTACAGGGAGATCACCTCTTTACAAAAGGAAGGGAATGAAGATGGGTGGTGGGGGATGAGGGAGTGATCAGGAAGGGAGAAGAAAAAGAGAACTAGAAAAAGGAGGCACCAGAGGGATATGGGGAAGGTGCAGTAGGAATGAACTATGGATATCATCTGAGAGGCTTATCATAACACAAGAGGAGAAATAAACTCATTCTTGGTCTGACATAAGAGATAAACCCTATCTGGTTCTGGGTGCTTGGAAATGGTGTCTAAGAAAGGGTGAGAACAAAGAAGAAAGATTGAGAAAGGAATAAAAGTAACTTAAAAAGAAATAATCCAGGCTAAAAGAGGGACAGAATTTCAAAACTGAACTCTACTCTCAGCATCCGAGGTTTTTCTTTTCATGTATCTGTGATGATTGCAGCTTTCTCTTTCATTGCCTCTCTCACCTGGCTTCTAGTGTATCCTCTGCTTCCTAGACCTCAAATTCTCTAAGTAAAGATGGTTAACATTTTTCCTTTTAGCCATGAGAAAATTCAGCTGGATTTTACTTTTTTAACATTGTTTTAGAAAATTAACTGTAAGCAATGTTAACAATACAAAGGAAAAATCCCATAAAGGCTTATATTATTGTATAATAAGAAATACTTATGCAAATATATATTTTGACAAATTAGCAAATATTGAATATCTCTTCCAATCCCTTTGTGTTTTTGACATTTTAAAAAAATATATTTGTTTTCAGTTTTCAATGTCCACTTCCACAAAATTTTGAGTTTCAAATTTTCTCCCCATCTCCCCCCCTCCCCTGATAGTATGTATTCTGATTACCCTTTCCTCCAATGTGCCCTCCCTTTTATCCTCCCCCTTATCCTCTTACCATCTATTTTCCTGTAGAACAAAATAGGTTTTTATTCCCCATTGCCTATATATCTTATATCCCAGTTGGATGTACAATTTTTAACATTCATTTTTAAAGCTTTGATTTCCACATTCCCTCCCTTCCCCCCTCCCCACCCACCATCATTGAGAAAGCAAGCAACTTGATATAGGTTGTACATATGTAGTCATGCAAAATACCTCCATAACAATGATATTGTGAAAGACTAACTATATTTCCCTCTATGCTGTCCTGCCTTCCATTTATTCTATTCTTTACTTTGATCTGTCCCTCTACCAGTGTTTGCTTCCCATTACCCCTTCCCCCAATCTGCCATCCCTTCTATTATACCCCCTCTCATCCCTTTCCTCTCTGCTTTCCTGTAGGATAAGATAAACTTCCATACCCAAATGAGTGTGTATGTTATTCCCTCCTGAAGTCAAAATCCATTGAAAAAAAGGCTCATTTATTCCCTCTCACCTTTTCCTTCTTCCCCTTCCATTTTAAAAGCTTTCTCTTGCCTTTTTTTTGTGAGATGATTTATTACATTCTACCTCTCCCTTTCTCTTTCTCCTAGTAGATCCCTCTCAACATTTAATTCTTTTTTAGATATCATCCCTTCACATTTAGTTCACCCTGTGCCCTTCTGTCTCTCTGTCTCTCTCTAAATATATATATATATATATATATATATATACATATATATATATATGCATGCATACATACATATGTGTGTACATACACATATATTTGTCCCCTCCAAATATCCTAATACTGAGAAAGATCTCATGAGTTGCAAATATCATCTTTCCATGTAGGAATAGAAACAATTCAACTTTAATAAGCCCCTTATGGTTTCTCTTTCCTTTACTTTTTCACACTTCTCTTGATTCTTATATTTGAAAGTGAAATTTTCTATTCAGCTCTGCTCTTTTCAACAAGAATGCTTGGAAGTCCTCTATTTCATTGAAATTTGATTTTTTTTCCCCTGAAGTATTGTGTTTGTCCTTTGTTCTCAAAGAGAACCATGACATGTCAGGGTCTATGAGCTCCAGAGTGAATTGGGCCTAAGGCTTAGTCTTTGAGTTAAAAAACCTACACAGTAAACCCAAATTTTAAAAGGCAGCTTTTGGCCATGGAAGTGCACTTCCCCTGAGCAAAGCACCACTAGTAAAGAGGGAGAAGAGAGGAAAGAAGAGAAGAGAAAAGGGAGGAGAGGAGAGGAGAGGAGAGGAGAGGAGAGGAGAGGAGAGGAGAGGAGAGGAGAGGAGAGGAGAGGAGAGGAGAGGAGAAGAAAAGCTGCTATTCACTCACAGGTTCATTCTCGAAGAGGACCTTGACATCAGGGAGATGATGGCATGATATCCATATGACTTTGATTTGAGTAAGGGAGAGCTATGCAAGGTCACCAGCCTCACTTTATCCTCCAGAGCCATCCCTTGAAGTATTATACTCAGTTTTTCTGGGTAAGTGATTTTTGGTTTAATCCTAGCTCCTTTGACCTCTGGAATGTCTTATCCCAAGCCCTCTGATCCCTCAGTGTAGAAACTGCTAAATCTTATGTTATCCTGATTTTGTTTCCACAATACTTGAATTATTTCTTTCTGGCTGCTTATAATATTTTCTCCTTGACCTGGGAACTCTGGAATTTGACTACAATATACCTGGGAGTTTTCCTTTTGGTATTGCTTTCAGGAGGTGATCAGTGGAGAATTTCAATTTCTGTTTTACCCTCTGATTCTAGAATATCAAGGCAGTTTTCCTTGAGAATTTCTTGAAATCTATGTCTGGGCTTTTTTTAATCATAATTTTCAGGTAGTTCAAAAATTTTTAAATTATCTCTCCTGGATCTATTTTCAAGGTCAGTGATTTTTCCAATGAGATGGTTCACATTGTCTTCTGTTTTTTCATTCTTTTGGTTTTGTTGTATAATTTCTTAATTTCTCATCAAATCATTAGCTTCCATTTGCTCCATTCTAATTTTTAAGGAATTATTTTCTTCACTGAGCTTTTCCTCATTTTCCATTTCATCCATTCTGCTTTTTAAGGTATTCTCCTCATTGGCTTTTTGAATCTCTTTTTCTATTTGGGTTAGTCTAATTTTAAAAGTGTTATTTTCTTCAGCATTTTGGGGGTTTTCTTTAGCATGATGTTGACTTGTTTTTCATGATTTTCTTACATCACTCTCATTTCTCTTCCCAATTTTTCCTCTACTCTTAATTTTCAAAATTCTTTTTGAGCTCTTCCATGATCTGAGACTAATTCATATTTTTTTGGAGACTTTGGATGCAGGAGCTTTGGCTTTATTTTCTTCTTTTGGTTGTATGTTTTGACCCTCCTTGTCATCAGTGACATAAGAAAATATCTCTTCACTGAGAAAGTAAAAATCTGTAGTCTGTTTATTTTTCTCCCTTTACTTATTTTTCCAGTCAATTGTTTGGCTTGTTAGCTCTTTTTCAAGTGGAGAGCTCCAGAAGCAGCCTCCTTTCACCAGTGGCTGCTCCATCCTAGGGTTGGGGCTGGGACTAAACTAGGGCCAAATCACACTCCCCTCTCAGCCAGGTGAGAAACCCTTCCTTTGTAGCTGTCTTTGGCATTTATAGGTTGAGAAATCTGGAAACCACAGTAGCCACCATTGATTCAGTCCTCTAAGGCCTGCTCCAGCTCCATCCACAGTGGTGCAGCCTATGCTAAACCGCACTCTGTTACCAGCCCAGTAGGATAGACCCTTCCTGTCAACCTTCCAGATTGTCTTGGGCTGGAAATCTGCTTCAGTCCATCATTCTATGGCTTCTGCTACTCTAGAATTTGTTCAAAGTCATTTTTCACAGGATTTTTTAGGGGTTTGCAGGGAAAGCTTTGGAAGGTCCCTGCTTCTACTCTACTATCTTGGCTCTACCCCCTCTGTGTTTTTTTACATGAATAAATAAGCAAGAAAATGAGTGAATGAATGAAAAATCTTCCATCATATACATACTATACTTTATTATTATACACTTACTACACTTATAGGGGCAGCAAAGAGACAAAGTGGATAGAGCACTGTGCCTGGAGTTAAAAAGATCTGAGTTCAAATGTGGCATCAGATACTTACTACCTGTGTGACCCTGAAAAAAAACATTTTGTCTCTGCCTCAGTTTTCTCATCTGCAAAATGGGGCTAATAACAGCACCTACCTCCCAAAGTTTGTTGTAAGAATCAAATCAGATAATAGCTATAAGGCATTTAGCACAGTGCCTGCTGCATAGTAGCCATTGTATAAATGTTAGTTACTATCATTGTCAATGTTATCTGTAGTAGTGGTGGTGATGGTGGTAGTAGTTGTCATTGTTGCCATCATTTTCATCTTTATCATACTATTACTGCATGGGGGCAGCTAGGTGATACATTGGATAGAGCACCAGTGCAGGAGTCAGGAGGACCTGAGTTCAAATCTCACCTCAAACACTTGACACTCACCAACTGTGTGACCTTGGGCAAGTCACTTAACCCCAACTGCCTCATCCTGGGTTATCTCTAGTCATCCTGACGAACATCTGGTCACTGGATTCAGATGGCTCTGGAAGAGAAGTGAGGCCCGGAGTCACAGAGATAGTAAGTGTCTGAGATAACTTTTGAACTCAGGAAAATTACTCTTTCTGACTCCAGGCCCATTGCTGTATCCACCATGTCACCTAGCTGACCCCAAACTTGAACAAGAATACATTCTATAAGCGGCCTTCTGGCTTCTGCTAACATAATTCCTACAATGGCTATTCTGCTTCCATAAGCAGAATTCTATTTTTGGACAGATTTGTTAGGAAGTTTTCCCTTCTATCACAATTTACCTCAGTTTTCTCATCTGTCAAATGAGCTGGAGAAGGAAGTGGCAAACCACTTCAGTGTCTTTGCCAAGAAAATCCCAAATTCATTCACACAGATTCAGACACATCTGGACAACAACAAAAAACTTGTTGAATTTTAGTTGGAGTAAATACGTCCCTTTCAACTCAAATTCTATGACTTCTCATGTATTATTTTATAATTATGTTTTCCTTCTTCCCTCAATATACTAACTCCATTGGGACAGACATCAGGTTTTTGCTAAATACTCTATCTTCCTCAGTTCTTAGTATGCAGTTTTCAGTAAATAGAAGAGGCTTTATAAAATTAGAAAATGAATTTAATTATGTCAGAAAACCATTTTTTAGCTTAATGGGGAAATCTTAAATCTGGGATTTTTATGAGTTCAATAAAATCTAGAAGTAACTTCCAACTTATTAATAGACTTCTCCTGCAAGAAAGTTTATCTATTTTAATGAATAAAGCATTAAGTCTAATAATTGTGAGCTCTAGGTACCTTCACTTTATCTTTAGCATGAAAAGAAAAGCAAACTGATTTCTGAAAAATCAGTGGAGCGTTCAAAATATAGGGCTCTTGGCCCCAACCATTTGATTCACTGGAGTTACAGCCAGAACACATGGTAGCCAAAATGTTGAGTAGACATTACTGAATCCTCAAGATCCCTTTGCTCCTCAGGGGTTGGATTCTGTCCTGCTTGGCCCTCCTACCAGTTGGCAAGTGCTGGGTGGAACAGGACCATACTACATAATGGTTGATGACAGAGTTTGTCTAACTGTCTACATGCACCTTGTCACTAATAAAACACTGTAGTTGTGAAAGGAAAACCAAAGCACTAAAAGTTAAGGGAACTTAGTCAGTCAGTCAGTCTCTGGTAATCAGATAATCACTGTATGGGTAAGGAGAGACCTGAGCTCACATCCTACATTGGTTATTTACTAGCTGTGTGGGGATGGTCAAGTCACTGACTTCTCTGTGCCTCAGTTTCCTTATCTATAAAGCAGCCATGATAGCGATACCTATGGTACCAACTAACAGGGCTGGTTTTTTAAGAGTTATGTTAATTCCTTATTGTTGTTGTTTGGTCATGTCTGACTCTTTGTGAACCTGTTTTGGGGAGTTTTCTTAGCAAAAATACTAGAGTGGTTTGCTACTTCCTCCTCCAGTTCATTTCACAGATCAGAGAACTGAAGCAAACAGGGTTAAGTGACTTAGCCAGGATCACATAGCTAGAAAGTGTCTGAGGTCAGATTTGAACTCAAGGAGATGAATCTTCTTGACTCAAGGCCTGGCACTCTATGCACTCCATCACCTATGCATATGGCGCACTAAGAGAGAACTACAACCTCTGGTGTGAGGGCTTACAGAGCCCTTTGCAGGGCTGCTCATCCACCTTTGGTGTCCACCTGTGATCTAACTCTTACTTGTGGCTCCAAGATCGTGTAGCATGCAAAAAGGCCATACCCTGGTAAACTGTTTCAGCAGACCAAGGGTAACCCATTAGTGAGTTAGGGGATGTCTAGCCAAAGCATGTGAAGATGTCCCCCAATGGAATGGGTGGATGAGAACAATTTGTCTCAATGTCCATGAACAATGTCCTAATGTCCATGGCTAAAACAGGCTCTGTGGATTGCTTAGAGCTTAGTCAGACATCAAAGATATCAAGGTCGTCTGGGCCCATCTCCAGTCATCTTGACCTTTGTCTAGTCACTGGACTTCAATAACTCAGGAAAAGAGAGTGATGCTGACAACTTTGTATAAGTCTGCCTCACTTAAATCCAATTCACATGCAAGTCAAGACATCACGGATCACATTACAATGTCATTGGTCCTCTTAAAAAATGAAGGATAAGCAACAACATGACTCATATCGTAAATGAGATAATTTTGGAGAATGCTTTATAAGCCTTAAAGATATAGATATTTACATATATACATATTATCCTATTATTGTGAATGATAGTAATATAAGGGTAATAACTGACATGTATATGTGTGTACATATATGTATGTACCTATATATGTATACATTGTGTGCATATCTTCTGTGCCAATGCCCATACATGTATGCAGTGTGTGTATAAGTATGTATATGTGTACAGTATGTATATATTGTGAGATATGTATGTAGATGTATAAATTACATGTGCATATATATATGCATCATAATTTTATTTATATATGTATATTATTATTATGAATAGTAGTAATATATGTACATACAGGCATATATAATTCAGGTACATATATACGCGCATGCTCTTGTTTACACATCTGTGCACGTGTGTTTTGTATACATATGTATGTGCATGTGTGTTGTATATGTATAAGTGTACATGTACATAAATATATAGTTGTATATCAGCTATTCCTCATATTGTTGCCATTATTCCTAATAACAGGTCATTGTTTCTCTTTTATCCAGGAACCCTGAGGGTCTTCCCCTTCCAGTCTGATTTTTTTTTTGGATTAAAGGGGCTATCCCTTGTGTACTTTAAAGAAGCGTATTCATTGAATGGGTGTATCTCACTCAACGTGAGAATGTGACACCACCTTAGCCTGAAACGGTCAGCGTCTCACATTGTATCCTAGACCAACTCAGGTCATCCTGATGAATATCAGGTCACTGGATCCAGATGGCTCAGGAGGAGAAAGTGAGGTTGGTGACCTTGCACAGCCCTCCTTTGCTCAAATCAAAGTCACCTGCAAGTCACGTCATCATCTTGATGTCATGGTCCTCTTCCAAGAATGAAGGACAAACACAACAGGTAGCATTTATATAATGATTCAAGGTAGGCAAAACACTTTATAAATATTATTCCATTTTATCCTCACAACAACCCTGTAAGATAGATGCTATTATGACCCTCATTTTACGGATGAGGAAACTAAGACAGAAGTTAAGTGACTTGCCTTGGGCCATACAGCTTGCAAGAACCCAAGGTCAGATTTGAGCTAGACAAGACTAGTTCCAGTGCTAGAACCCAAATGATATGCCTGCCCACCTCTTGCCAAGTCCACTCCGCTGCCCATCCCCACCATGTTCTCTGATCCTACATTCACCACATTTAAAACAAGTTCAGAAGTAGGGTGCTTCCTGAGAATGAAGCTTTATTATGCGAAAGGACCTTTCTGCCTAGGTCTCTTGGATTTCAAAATTTCAAGAGTCTATGATTTCAACACAGAGGGTCTGCCCTTACCAATGCAAACAAGAAGTCCTTTATGTCTTTATAGAAATTTTTTCTGAGTTGTGGCAGTTGAAATATAGACCCTTTTGCAACCAACCCCATAATGCAGACAACAAGAATGATCTTCCAATGAAAAACATATCATTCATTATACAGCAAGGACTTCATTACTTTGTTGATTCATAGAAACTACCAGATATTGTGAATCATTGTCATAGACTTTGAGAATGCTGTATCACTGCCATATCACAAAAGTGTGGAAGCTGGACTTTAGGAGAGGAATCTTCCTTGAAGCTTTCCATTCTTACCAACTTGTAATGAAAAAAGAATGATTGGGCAGGCCCTAGACCATTTCTAGATCTTTTAGAAGACCTCATAGATTATAACTCTTCATGCCCATGACTTAGAATTCATGGTTTCATTCACTGGTTCATAACCTTGAACAGACCCCATGTATCCAAAAGAGACATTTCTTTAATCTCTAGGCCAGAAACAACAAAAGAGCTGAAGGTCAGCCTCATGTTCTGAATAATCTGGTGAGAGGAGTGTCTGAAGAAAAACTCACTCCCTGAAAGTCACCAAAAAGGGCTCTAAGTTGAATGAAGTCAATTAAAGCTCATTATCTGGGCTCAGTGAGTCCCATTCACTAATATTATTCTTTTCCAACTAAATTCAATAAATATTTGCTTATATAATATGCAATAAGGGATGAAGGTGCTAGGGCTGGGGTACAAGAGGAGTGTAAAACATGACCTCGTGTAAGACTCAGGTTGTGAACCTGAGCCCTTAGAAGGATTATGGTATCTTTGATAGAAAAGGCTCCGCCCACACTGGTCATCTCATTTTACACTCTTATGTTAAGCCTTTTGAACCACCATAAGTCCAAAGACTATTATGAGGGGAACTTAATATACATAGCTTTGGAATGCAGCCATGAGGTGAAGATGACCTGATTGAAAAATAAGCACAAAATTTTATCCAGCATGTCACACCCCAGGTCAAACCACACTTTATATCCCACCCAAACAACCATCCCAGGATTCTTATTGATATCCATCATTTATCATGTCCTTTCTCTTCCTCTCTGCAAACCAAACTCTCTGCACCCAATTTTCTGCTACTTCATCTAGTAACCATAATCAATTCAATACTACCATTATTCTTGGTAAAGGCATGTCAGTAAATTCTTCTGTGGTTCTACTTGGCAGCCAGTGTCTCTGATAAAGGCCTTATTTCTAAAATATAGAGAGAACTGAGTTGAATTTATAAGAATAAAAGTCATTCCCCAATTGATAAATGGTCAAAGGATATGAATAGATAGTTTTCAGAGGAAGAAATTAAAACTATCTATAGTCACATGAGAAGAAAAGCTCTAAATCACTGTTGATTAGAGAAATGTAAATCAAAACAACTCTGAGGTTCCACATCACAACTATCAGATTGGCAAACATGACAAAACAGGAAAATGATAAATGTTGGAGAAGCTGTGGGAAAATTGGAACACTAATGCATTGTTGGAGGAGATGTGGGCTGAATCAACCATTCTGGAGAGCAATTTGGAACTATGCCCAAAGAGTGATAAAAATGTGCATTACCCTCTGACCCAACAATACCACTTCTAGGGCTATATCCCAAAGAGATCATAAAAACAGGAAAAGGATCCACATGCACAAAAATATTTATGGTAGTTTTTTTATGGAGGCAGAGAATTAGAAATTGAGGGGATGTCCATTAACTGAGGGGTGGTTGAAAAGCTGTGATATGTGATTGTAATGGAATACTATTGTCCTATAAGAAATGATGAGCAGGTGGACTTCAGAAAAACCTGGAAAGACTCATGTGAACTGATGCTGAGTGAAATGAGCAGAACCAGGAGAACACTGTACACGGTAACAGCCACATTGTGCAATGACTGACTTTGTTAGACTTACCTCTTCTCAGCAATGCAAAAGACTTTTGCAATTCAAAAGCAAATGCAAAATCCAAAAGACTCACAATGGAAAATGCTAGCCACATCCAGAGAAAAAACTTTGGAGTCTGAATGCAGATGGAAGCAGACTGTTATCTTTCCTTTTCTTTTGTTGTTTTGTTTTATTCCTTCTTTCTTGTGGTTCCTCCCATTATTTCTCATCTTCTTTGCATCATGACTAATGTGAAAATATGTTTAGCATAAATGTATAAGTAGAGTCTATATCAGACCGCACGTCATCTTGAGGAGTAGGGAGGAAAGAGAGGAGGGAGAAAATCTAAAACTCAAAATCTTATGGAGTGAATGTTGAAAACTAAAAATAAATTAATTTTTTAAAAAAGAATGTTATTCTGAATAATTACTACTGAAGCCTCTTAAAAGTAGCACAGAAATGACAGAGATGGGTCACATTTTTCTCCCTCCAGATCAATTAAATTGTGCACCATGATGTCTCATCTCCTGACAAGCATCGCCACCATCCTGGATGTCTTCTACCAATATTGTGGCCAAGGCGAGGAGTGTGACACAATGAGCCAAAGTGAACTGAAGGCATGTCTGGAAAATGAGCTGTATATTCTGTATATTCTGTATATTCAGTATATTCTGTATATTCTGTATATTCTGTATATTCAGTATATTCTGTATATTCTGTATATTCTGTATATTCAGTATATTCTGTATATTCTGTATATTCTGTATATTCAGTATATTCTGTATATTCTGTATATTCTGTATATTCAGTATATTCTGTATATTCAGTATATTCTGTATATTCTGTATATTCAGTATATTCTGGAGGTGAGAGCTTTCTCTTATACCCAATGGGCTATGACAACAGGCAGGCATGTTGTTATTTTTTTTTAATTTGGTATTTGTCATATTCAGTTACGCCTAAAAAGAGACAGGTGGTATAGTGTCTAGAGTACTGAACAAGGAAAGAGCTGAGGTCAAATCCTGCTTCAGACAATTATTGGTGTATAACTTTTAGCAAGGCACTTAACATTTCTCATCTGTAAAATGGGGAAAAGAGCAGCATCTACTTCACAGGGTTATTATGAGGATCAACATGAGAGAGTATGTATAAAATGCTTTGCAATCCCTAAAGAGCTATATAAAATCCTAGTTCATATTTGCTTCTAATAAGGAGGAAACAAAAGATTCACATAATCGATATTGCATCTCTGAGTCCAAAGAAAGTATTCTAGAATCTAGCCCAATCATAGTATCTGATATTTAGTGAGGCAGTGGATAATGAGCCAGCCTTGAACTCCAAAAGATCTGAATTCAACTCCCATCACTAATACATAACATACCAGATACGTGACCCTGGGCAAATCACTTAACCTCTAAGTACTAAAGGCAGCTCTATGTATTACTAAAAAGTTTCTACTTTGTTTTGATAGACATGAGAGTTCTTTACCTGAGAATCACCTATTTATTCATCGAAAGCACACACTCAGTGGCTCAATGGTGGTTCTAAGTGTGCAGAGAATTTTAAAGGTATTATCTCAGTAATATGCACAAACCAAGTAAAGAAGGTTCCACAGATATTATCCCCACTTTATACATGAGGAGAATCTGAAGATGAAGATGATTAAATGACTAGGCTACAATCACAAAGACAGGAATATGAACATAAAATCCTCCACCCTTAGGCACAAGGAAATTTACCTACAACATGAAGTGCACTATAGATATTCAGTAAATGATTGTTGGATGGAATTAAATCAAACTGAGCTGAATGGAATTGATCTGAATTATCTAAATCTATGAACATACAAGGAAATGGATTATCCTTGACAAAATTGGAATGTAGGCTAAATTTTTCTCTAGTGATCTCCACCTAATTTTTTATCTGTCCTCCTTCAGTAATCCCATTCCTGTTCCAAGTTTTCATGAACTGGTGTTATCTTTACATTAGAGGAAAACAAACACAAAATTAATTTATATAAATGGGATGTTAGCCAAATTAACTACTGCTCCAAGGAAAAAAGACTTTTTCTAGAGAAAGCCAGAAAAACTGTAATGACAGAATTTCAGATATCATGATCACCAAATAAAAAAGAGATAAGATGACCTCTAAGTCACTTTGTGAAGGAGTTCATATAATTAGCTCCTAATAAGAATTTTTCAGAGGGCCAGAGAACCAAAGAGAAGGAGAAAGTCAATAACATTTGCTGATTGGTGATTCCCAAACACTTGATATAAATTTAGCATTCTGTTTCTGATGTATTCATCATAGGTCCAAATATACTAACTGATATGTATGAATTCTCTCAGCCTCTTACCCACCACAATATTCCTGTCTGCCTCAAGTTGATTATTCCCTAAAACCACCCTGCCCAATGTGGGTAGAGGGGAGAAATGGAGTAAGGGCAAGGTAGCATGGATTGATTGGAGTCCCTCTGGGTGTACCAATATGCACCATTAGACAATACTCCTTTAATTAGTGGGAATGTATTTTCAGACTAATTGGGTTTTTTCCACATCTTGCTCACACACAGAATCTAAGAGATCCAAACACTGTGGATGAAATGATGCTTAATGTAGATGAAGATGAAAACAGGACAGCAGACTTTACTGAGTTCTTATTGCTGATCTTCAAGTTGACAATGGCCTTCAACAAAGCTCAAGAAGGAGTATTGCAAAGGCCATAATCATCATAAGGAAGAGACTGAGGGAGAAGAAGAGGAAGAAGAACAAAAAGCATGGGAATCAGATTCTAGTCATTCAAGTTGGAACCTCAAAGAGGATTATGGGAAATCTAGAAAATGGCAATCAGGGGAAACACAGAAAGTCAAGCATAGGTTGAGGTGGGTAGGGAGTGAAAGGGAAGATGTTTTATCAAGCTCAGAGAAGAGAAAATACTCAGGGAAAATATATCATAGATCAAAATCAAGCAACTCAGGAAACAAAAATGAATTTGAAGATGCATCCTGCTCAAGGAAATGGGGAGGAAGAAGACAGAATTCAAGAACAAGCCCCTCCAGACTATCTGGAGCAGAAAAATACCAGAATGACTCTGAAGACTCAAATCACTGGGATAGAAAAAGACACAGATACAAGAAGAGTCAAAAATAGGGATTTGAAAACAAAGAACATGCATCCAAAAAAAGGGTTCAGTCAGTCACTTTTGAAGAACTCTGAGAAAGAGATAGGTGGATTTGATAAACAAGCTCTGGCAAATACAGTTCTAGCTCTGACTCAGGTTCAGAATGCGGCAGAGAGACTGAATTAGGTCAATACAATTCTAAGAAAAGACAAAGATCGGGCAGAGAGGAAAGATCGGGAAGCTCAAGAATTAAAGGACAAAGTTGCATCTCAAGACAGTCCTCTAATCCAAGACACTATGACTCCAGCTCAGACTCTGCCTCTTCCTATGGATCAAACAAGGCATCTGCTTCTAGCCAATAAGAGTCAGGGGTAGGTCATTCATCTAGTAGAAAGGGACATGAATCTAGTTCAGGTCATGGTAGACAAGGGATGAGTTCCAGATTACAACAGTCTTCCAGCTCTGGCTTATATGGCTCAGGCTTGGGCTCTGGTTCTGCCTCCAGTCAGTCTTTGAGCTCTAGCTCCTGTTCAGATTCAGACTCTGGTTCCACCACAGGCTCTCAATGTGGTTCAGATTATGGCTCATAATCTGGCTCACACAAGGTTCTGACTCTGCCTCTGGCTCTGGCTCAAAGAAATCATCTAGCACTGGCCAAGATGAGTCAGGGTCCAGGCAGTCTTCCAGCAGCAAGGAACATGGATCTCATTCTGCTGGCAGGTCGAGCAGTTATGGTAGACAAGGGAAGAGTTCCCAAAAATCTTCTAACTCTGGCCATTATGACTCAGGTTTTGGCTCTGGTTCCAGGCAGGCTTCAAGCTCTGGCCAATATGACTCTGACTCTGAATTCTGTTCAGATTGATAATCTGGTTCCAGGTCAGGCTCTCATTCTGAGTCAGATTATGGCTCAGTTTCACAAAAAGTTTCTGGTTCTGGCTCTGGCTGCAGGAAATCATCTAACACTTACCAATATGGGTCAGGCACAGGTCAGTCATCTAGCAGCAAGGAACATGGATCCAGTTCAGGTGGTAGAAAAGGGCATGGTCCAAGGTCCCAAAATTCCTCGGTTCTGACCAATATGGGTCTGGCTCTGGCTCCAGAAAATCATCTGGTTCTGGTCAATATGGGTCAGGATCAGGGCAATCATCTGGCAGCAAGAGAGAAAGATCAAGTTCAGGTAGCAGATGAAGTAGTTGTAGCAGACAGCAGAATGGCTTCACTGCTCAAAATTCCTCCAGCTCAGGCCAATATGGCTCTGGCTACAGGTCCTGTTTGGATTCAGATTCTGGTTCCACCTCAGGCTTTCACTCTGGTTCAGATTATGGCTCAAGTTCACACAAAGGCTCTGGCTCTACCTCTAAGCAGACAACTAGCTCTGGCCAATATGGCTCAGGTTCCAGGCAGTCATCTGGCAGCAAGGAACATGGATCTAGTTCTGGTTTCAGGTCAAGCAGTCATGGTAGACAGGGGAAAAGTAAGAGTTTCCAACAGTCATCAAGCTCCAGCCATTATGGCAAAGGCTCTGGCTCTAGCTCTAAGCAGTCAACTAGTTCTGGCCAATATGTTTCAGGTTCCAGGCAGTCATCCATCAACAAGTGCCATGCATATAGTTCTGGTGGCAGGTCAAGCAGTCATGGTACACAAGGGAAGTGTTCCCAACAGTCTTCTAACTCTGGTCAAGACGGCTCAGGTTCCAGCTCTGTCTCCCGGCTGACTTCAAACTCCGGTCAATATGACTCCAGCTCTGGCTTCTGTTCTGATTCAGACTCTGGTTCCATCTCAGGTTCTCACTCTGTTTCAGATTATGACTCAGGCTTACACAAAGGCTCTGGCTCTGGGTTCAAGAAATCATCTAGCTCAAGCCAATATGAGTCAAAATCAGGTCAGTCATCTAGCAGCAAGTGACATGGATATAGTTCTGGTGGCAGGTTGAGCAATCATGGTGGAAAGGGAAAGAGTACACAACAGTTTTCTAGCTCTGGCTAATATGGCGCTGGATACAGCTCCTGTTCCAATTCAAACTCTAGTTCCATCTCAGGCTTTCACTCTGGTTCAGATTATGGCTCAGGCTCACACAAAGGCTCTGACTCTACCTCTAAGCAGACAACTAACTCTGGCCAATATGGCTCAGGTTCCAGGCAGTCATACAGCAGCAAGGGACATGGATCTAGTTTTGGTGGCAGGTCAAGCAGTCATGGGAGACAGGGGAATAATAAAAGGTCAAGCAGTCGTGGGAGACAGGGGAATAATAAGAGTTTCCAATGGTCATCCAGTTCCAATTCTAGGCCCTGGCTCTAGCTCTAAGCAGTCAATTAGTTCCGGCCAATACGGGTCAGGATCCGGACAGTCATCTAGCAGCAAAGGACATGGATCTAGTTCTGGTTGCAAGTCAAGCAGTCATGGTAGACAGGGGAATAGTAAGCATTCCCAACAGTCATTCCAGTTCCAGCCAATATGGCAAAGGCTCTGGCTCCAGCTCTAAATAATCACTTAGCTCTGGCCAATATGGTCAGCATCCAGACAGTCATCCAGCAGCAAGGAACATGGGTCTAGTTCTGCTGGCACGTTGAGCAATCATGGTAGACAAGGTAAGGGTTCCCAACAATATTATAGCTCTGGACAACATGGCTCAAGTTCTGGCTCTGGCTAACACTTCAAGCTCTGGCCAATATGACTCTGGCTCTGGCTCCTATTACAGTTCCATCTCCAGTTCCATCTCAGGCTCTCACTCTAGTTTAGATTATAGCTCAGGTTCGCACAAAGGCTATGATTCTGGCTCTGGTTTTGGCTCCAGGAAATCATCTAGCTCTAGCCAATATGGGTCAGGATCAGGTCAGTCATCTGGAAGCAAAGGACAACAATCTTCAAGTAGCAGGTCAGGCTGTCATGGTAGACAGGGGAATAGTTTCAATTTTCAATGGCCATCCAGCTCCAGGCAATGTGGTAAAGGCTTTGGCTCTACCTCTAGATAGTGGCTCTACCTCTAGATCTTGCCAATATAGGTCAGGATCCAGACAGTCATCCAGCAGTAAGGGACATAGATCTAGTCCTGATGGCAGGTCTAGCAGTCATGGTAGACAAGGGAAGAGTTCCCAGCAGTCTTCTAGGTCTGGGCAATATGGCTTAGGTTCTGACTTTGGGTTCAGGCAGACTTTGAGCTCTGGCCAATATGACTCTGACTGTGACTCCCTGTTCCAATTCCATCTCCAGTTCCATCTCAAGCTCCCACTCAGATTCAGATTATGTCTCAGGCTCACACAAAGGCTCTGCTTCTGGCTCTGGTTCCAGAAAATCATCTAGCTCCAGCCAATACGGGTCAAGATCAGGTCAGTCATCTAGCAGCAAGGGACAACAATCATCTTCAAGTAGCAGGTCAGGCAGTCATGGTAAACAAGGAAATAGTTCCAGTTCTCAATGGTCATCCAACTCCAGCCAATGTGATAAAGGTTTTGGCTCTACCTCTAGACAGTCAACTAGATCTAGCCAATATAGGTCAGGATCCAGACAGTCAACCAGCAGCAAGGGACATGGATCTAGTCGTGGTGGCAGATCCAGCAGTCATGGTAGATAAGGGAAGAGTTCCCAACTGTTTTCTAGCCCTGGACAATACGGCTCAGGTTCTGGCTCTAGTTCCAGGCAGAATCCATGCTCTGGCCAATACAACTCTGGCTCTGGCTCCTGTTCAGAATCAGACTCTGTTTCCACCTCAGAGTCACACTCTGGGTCAGATTATGACTCAGGTTCACACAAAGGCTCTGGCTTTGGCTCCAGGAACTCATCTCACTCTGGCCAATATGGGTCAGGATCAGGTCACTCATCTAGCAGCAAGGGATATGAATTTCATTCTGGTGGCAAGTTGAGCAGTCATGGTAAACAAGGGAAGAATTCCCAACAGTCTTCAAGCTCTGGCCAATATGTCTCTGGCTATAGCTCCTCTTCAGATTCAGATTCTGGTTCTACCTCAGCCTCTTACTGTGGGTCAGATTATGGCTCAGGTACACACAAAGGCTCTGGTTCTGGCTCTGGCTCCAGGAAATCACCTAGTTCTAGCCAATATGGGACAGGATCAGGTCAATCATCTATCAGCAAGGGACAGGAATCATCTTCATGTGGAAGGTCAAGCAGTTATGGTAGACAAGGGAATAGTTCCAGTTCCAAACGGTCATCCAGATTCAGCCAATATGGCAAAGCCTCTGACTCTAACTCTAGGCAGTCAATTAACTCTGGACAATATGGCTCAGGTTCCAGGCAGTCATCCAGCAATAAGGGACATGCATCTAGCTCTGGTTGCATGTCAAGCAGTCAGAGTGGACAGAGGAATAGTAAGAGTTCCCAATGGTCATTCAGTTCCAGCCAATATGGCAAAGACTCTGGCTCTAGCTCTAAGCAGTCAACTAGCTCTGGCCAGTATGAGTCAGGATTCAGACAGTTATCCAGCAGCAAGGGACATGGATCTAGTTATGGTAGCAGATCAAGCAGTCATGGTAGACAAGGGAAGAGTTCCCAGCAGTCTTGTAGCTCTGGCCAATATGGCTCTGGCTCTGGCTCCTCTTCAGATTCAGACTCTGGTTCCAACTCAGGCTCTCACTCTGGGTCAGATTATGGCTCAGGTATACAGAAAGGCTCTGGTTCTGGCTTTGGCTCCAGGAAATCATCCAGTTCTAGGCAATATGGATTAGGATCAGGTAAATCATCTGGCAGCAAAGGACAGGGATCATCTTCAAGTGGAAGGTCAAGCAGTTATGGTAGACAAGGGAACAGTTCCAGTTCCAGATGGTCATCCAGTTCCTGCCAATATGGCAAAGGCTCTCTCTCTACCTCTAGGCAATCGACTAGCTCTAGCCAATATCAGTTAAAATTCAGACAGTCATCCAACAGCAAGGGACATGAATCTTGTTCTGGTGGCAGGTTTAGCAGTTGTGGTAGACAAGGGAAGAGTTCCCAACTATCTTCTAGTTCTGATCAATATGGCTCAGTTTCAGGCTCTGGCTTCAGGCAGACTTTGAGCTCTTGCCAATGTAACTCTGGTTCTGACTCCTGTTCAGATTCAGACTCTGTTTCTGCTTCTGAACAATATGGGTCAGGATCAGGGCAGTCATCTGGCAGCAAGGGACAAAGGTCATGTTCAGGTGGCAGATCAAGTAGTTGTGGTAGATAACAGAATGACTCTACTTCCCCAAATTCCTCCAAATCTGGTCATTATGGTGCAGGCTCTGGCTCTGCCTCCAGGCAATCTTCAAGTTCTGGCCAATATGGCTCTGACTATGGCTCCTATTCAGATTCAAACTCTGGTTCCACCTCAGGTTCTCACTCTAGGTCAGATAATAGTTCGGGTTCACAGAAACACTTTGGCTCTGACTGTGGCTCTGGCTCCAGGAAATCATCTAGCTCTGCCCAATATAACTCAGGATGAGGTTGGTCATCTTGCAGCAAGGGACATGGATCTTCCAGTTCCAGTCAATATGGCAAAGGCTCTGACTCTAATTTGAAGCAGTCAACTAGTTCTGGTCAATATGGGTCAGGATCCAGATAGTCATCCAGCAGCAAGGGACATGGATCAAGTTCTGGTGGCAGGTCAAGGAGTCATGGTAGACCCGGGAAGAATTCCAGTTCCCAGGAGTCTTCCAGCTCTCGCCAATATGGTGCAGGTTCTGGCTCTGGCTCCAGGATATCATCTACCTCTGGCCAGTATGGCTCTGGCTCTGGCACCTCTTCAGATTCAGATTCTGGTTCCACCTCAGGCTCTCATTCTGGGTCAAACTTTGGCTCAGGATCACACAAAAGCTCTAACTCTAGCTCCGGGAAATAATCTGTCTCTGACCAAAATGGGTCAGGAACAGGGCAGTCATCTAGCAGCAAGGGACAAGGATCATCTTCAGGTGGTATGTCAAGCAGTCGTGGTAGACAAAGACATAGTACCAGCTCCCAAAATTCCTCCACCTCTGACCAATATGGCTCTGACTTTGACTCCTGTTCAGATTCAGACACTAGTTCCACTTCAGACTCTGAATATGGCTCAGAACATGGCTCAGGCTCTCACAAAGCTTCTGACTCTGCTTCTGGCTCCAGGAAATCATCTAGCTCTGACCAATCTTCTCTAAACCAACAACGGTAACATTTTTACAAATATCCATACACATTTTAATTCTAAAGTATCCATATTCTTCCTCTTCTGCATAAGCAGCCTTTGTATTAATAAGCTTTTTACAGTTATTTTTAACCTATTGATTCAATTATGAGAAAACATTTATTCATTTTTCTACTTTGTCTTTCTTGTATTTTTGACACTTACTATAGCCTAGACTTTTGAAGGTGTTTTTCAATTTCAAAGACTGACCAAGGAAGAAGAAATTAAATTAATATCACTAGATATGGCTTTTATCTTTATCATAATATTTCCTTCTATATTCCAAGCTTTTTTGAAATCATTCTTCCATTCAACATAGAATTATATTTCTTTCTTCCTATTTGCTTTTGGTTTCTTTTTCCTATACCATTTAGTGACATAGTTTGTAGATTCCTTGATTAGGACGTTATGTGGGGAACAAATGAAAGGATCTAATTATTTTCTCTATTTGTTTGAGAAATTACATTAGAAAATGTCTTGAATGGTTGACATACAAGGTTTTTCTCATTTGAGAGTTAAATTTATGGAAGTCCTTTGTGGTTATAATTAATCAATAATCCCCCATGAGCTAAGTGATAGTTTACTAGATTCCAAGTCCTGAAAACCACATTTGTACTTCCAGCACCAAGTTCCAGATCTGTGCCATGCCATGGGTAAATTGGTATTGACCATCAAAGCAAGAATGCATCTTCAGCTTTTAAGTTCTTAATGGTCACCAAACCCCAATTCCTTAGAGCATCTTTGATAGGCAAATCAACAGTCTTTAAGAGGAATTGGCACCATGTCCTTCTCCCTCAGAAGTGGATAAAATAATAGTGGTTGAAAGATAAGAATGTCTCCCTTTTTTGATCCAAGGAGCAGAAATGTGGGCTCAAACAACATTGAAGGATGCTCATTCTGAATCTTTTCCAGCCTAGAATGAAATATACGGAATAATTCCTTAGTCTCTTACTTGAGACCAATTCTTCCTTTCATCAGACTTCCAACTGAGGAGAATGTTATCTATAATAAGGCAAGGGGAAATATGTTATTATTAATAACTCTTAAAATTGACTGTTAACGAAATCAAGATTGTTGACCCTTCACGACTATAGGACATTTGGTAAATTTTGAAGTTTGAATTTCATTGCAATTGACAATAAACAATTGGTTATCATATCTTATTGTTTGTGTCTTTTCTGCTTCCTACCAACAATACCCAGAAGGTTTTGGTTCTGTCCAACTATTGGAAGCAAAGCTGAGCCCAATTATAATGATAAATGGAATGTCAACAGCAAGAAAAAGCAAGATATCTGTTGCATTTCTATATAAGTGGTAGTTATATGTTGGGGCAAGGTAGCTAGGTGGTGCATTGTCCTGGAGTCAAGAAAATCTAAGTTCAAATTCACCCTCAGATGCTTACTGGGCAACCTTGGGCATATCAATTAATCTCTGTTTTCACCAGTTTTCTCACTGGTAAAATCAGGATAACAGCAGCATATACCTTGCAGTAACATGAGAATCAGATGAGATATTCGTAAAGTGATTAGCTCACTGCCTAGCACATAGGAAACACTTTGTAAATAACTATTCCCTTCTTCCCCTCTTCAAATAGATCAATGGTCAAAGAATATGAGCAAGCAATTTTTCAGCCCAAAAGGAACTATCACCCCCCAAAATAGCCACATTTTTTAGAAGTCTCAACTCACATATAATTAAACAAAAATTAAAGTAACTCTAAAGCTCCATCTCATACTTCACAGATTTGAAAATATAACCCAAAAAGAGGGAAAATGACAAATGTTGAGGGGACTGACTGTTTGTCAAGAGGCACATGAATGCACTTTTGGTGGAGATCTAGATTGATCTAGTGATTATAGTAAGCAATTTGGAACCATGTCCCAAAAGTCATAGTTATAGTAACAGGAAAAAAATTCTTCCCTAACTTGATGTCAGTTTCAGGTAAGGATCTTATACATAGCTAGTTGTACTGACAAAATGATACAAATAGATTTTAAATTTTAGCCAAATGGGAAAATTCTCCATTCAAGAGGAAAGGTCACACTGAGGAAATCAGGTCAGGAGCATCCTACCTCAGTCCATGCTAAAAGCCACTTCCCCCATCTTTCCTTGAGACAAAACTCTACCCGAAGTAGTTTGCAGATGTCATTCTTATTTCCTGCTGGCCTCATAGATCATCGGCTCAGTAAGCAGTTCTTGATGATAATACTTGCAATCAGATTCATCATAATATCAATTACAGTTCCATAAAGTCTAACAGGAAGTTTCAATAATTATAGATTTGGGTAAATTCAGTTACTATGAATCATATATCTTTGATGTAAATGAAAAACGTTCAAGGCTCTATATTGTACTGGAGTCTCACATTGTGAAATTCTTTCAGCTTGCTTTTATAACTGTACATTTTTGGAATAAGCCATGTTCTTTCTTAGATCAGCTCTAAAGGGATTTCTTCCTTCCCAATCTGCTTCTCAGGTCCCAAACTCAAAATCCAACAAAATATAGCTACAAAAAGAATCATTATATTAAGAACACATAATTCTCCTGAAATTTCAGAGAACTTTCAATTGTTACATCGCAAGGGCCTGAACCGGAAAATGAGTCTGCATCCTTCTCAATGTTATTAAATAGATGTTTCAAATTACTTTTTTGTATGTAAAGTTCTCAATCCAATTTTGAAAATTGTGTCACATTTCTCACTAAATCACCCTTATGATGATATTATTATCTTATTAACATAATGAAAGAATATTGTGGTGTGGTTCAAAGGATAATTCAAAATGACCCTTCGCTATGGTATTACTATACTAATATGTATTACTTCATCAAAAGTGCATTCTGGGAAGATGGTAGAGTAGGTCAGAAATTTCAGGACTCTCCTGATTTCTTTCAGAAACAAACAGAAAATCATCATGAAATGAACACAAAGCAGCAAAACTAAAGGGGCAATGCCAGTGTCCTCCTGTGATATCTTGAGAAAACCTGAGAGAAGACTCCAGGAGCTGAAGTTTGATCTGAGTAAAGTACAAACACCCCCAGGGCCAACTCCACCAAATCAACAAACAGCAGGCTGTGTGGAAAGCAGATTTCGTCTCAAGAAATTTCCCTTCACAAACTTTCATATAAAAAACAGCAGATACTAAGTGGAGGAAGATTGAATGACCCAGTGCTATTTCTAGAAGTCAGGTCTAGTGGTGCTGACTAGATGTGATCCCCCACAACTCTGGCTTTGGGCAAGGAAGAGCAAGCACATTCTCAGTGAGTGTAATGCCACAGGGAGCAAGAACATTGTTGGATCTTAGGGAAGGGAGAGTGGAGTCCCTAAGGTTGAGCTGCAGACAGAATTCAGAAAATAATAGTAAGAAGGATTTGAGGCCCAGGGTAACAGTACCCACAAATCAAGAGTAAAATTTGATAATAATTATATTAAGATGCTTAAAATAAGACAAATTTAAAATAAAAATGAACAAGCAGAGGAAAAAGAACCGAACCATTAATAACTACTTAGGTGTAAAAGGAGATCTGAGTTCATATTAAAAGGAAGATAGCAGGCTCAAAAAACAAAAAACAAAAAAACACCCACTCCTAACCTAGAGTAACACCAAAGTGTCACAAGTCCAAAAAGAAATCTTAGAAAAACTTAAAAAGGAATTTTTAAAGTCAAATAAGAAAAAATGGGAAAAAATTAGAAAAAAATAAAAGCAATTCAAGAAAATTATGAAAAGGAAGTTAACTAACTGGATAAAAGATACAAAATCTAAAGAAAGAAAATAAAAAGGAATTCAAAAATCAAATAAGAGAGAAGGAAAAATTGGGGGAAAACCAATTCAAGAAAGTTATGAAAAGAAGGTAAACCAATTAAAAAAAGAATATGCAAAATCTTAAGAAAGAAAATAACTCCTTGAAAATTAGAATCATGGAAGTGGAATCAAATGGCATAAGACACCAAGATATAATAAAACTAGAAAAAAATAGAAGAGAATCTGAAACATCTCATTAGAAAAACAACCGAACTGGAGAACAGATCAAGGAGACAATATAAGAATTGTCAAGCTACCTGAAAGTTATGATCAAAAAAAGAATCTGGATACAATATTACAAGAAATTGTTAAGAAAATTTTCCTGAAGTTATAGAACAAAAAGGCAAAGTAGAAATAGAAATAATCCAATGATCCCCATCTGAAAGAGATCCTAGGAAGAAAACTCACAGAAATGTCATAGCCAAGTTTCAAAATTCCCCTGCTTTAAAAAAAAAAAAAAAAACATCATAAGGAGCAAGAAAAAAACCTAAATACTGCAGAAAAAAAAACAATCAGGATTTCACAAGACCTAGCAACTTCTACACTAAAAGATCATAGAACTCAAAACATTATATTTTGAGGAGAAATGGAGGTGAGGTTGCATCAACTCATCCAGCAAAGTTTAATATAATCCTGAATGGGGAAAAAATGGAAATCTGATGAACTAAAAGACCTTCTGGTATTTGTAACCAAAAAACTAGACTTCGATGAAAAATTCTATATTAAAAAATCCAGCAAAAATGTAAGGAAATCATTAAAGACTAATTAAAAAGCACTGATAAAGGTTAAACTGTTTACTTGTGATATATGAAAATGTTATCAATATTTTTTTAATTGAATTATTTTATTTGTTTTCAGCGCTTGACAATCACTTCCAGATATCCTAGACTTTTTTTCACTTCCTCCCTCTCATTCCCCCCAGTAGATTTAGGACTAGAATTTTTTTTACTTGATTAGTCATCTCAGACTCTTTGACAGCCCATTTGAGATTTTCTTGGTAAAGGTACTAGAGGAGCTTGCTATTTCCTTTTCTAGCTCATTTTACAGATGAGGAAACTTAGGCAAATAGGGTTGAGTGACTTGACCAGTATCACATATCTAGTATCGCAGGAGGGATTTGTACTCAAGTCCTCCTAACTCCAGGGTCAGCACTCTATCCACTGCACCACCTAGCTGCTGTTATCAATATTCTTAAAGCTGTTATTACTAAGGCAGTTTGAAAGAAAAGGTGAGGCTGAATTGTGTATGATAAGGTGATTCTAAAAAAAAAAATTGGATAGGAAAAGGTAAAAAGGAGCAAATATCTCATAAAAACATGGAAGGAAACATTGAAAGGAAGAATTAATACTGAGAAAAAAGATGAGGGTGAAGGGAATGGTAATGCAGAAAACTTACTCTCATCTGGGTTGAAAAGGAAACAAAGGGTACATCTGAAAAGGTACAGAAGTCTTCTGATCTTCTAGAAAGATGAGAAAACTAGGGGATGGGGTGAGGGAGGGACTTTAAGAGGGTGTATAGAAAAAGATTAGGAGGACAGAGGAAGAAGACAAGGGAGAGAATTTTAAAGGGGTGGGTATAATAAGGAATAAGAGAATAAGGAGAAAAGTTAAGGCAACAGGGATAGGGTAAAAAGAGCGGCTGAGACAGAAAATAGTGAGTAAAAATAAGATGGAGGGAAATTTACTAATACTAACTATAACTTTGAATGTGAACGGGGTGTACTCACCCATAAAACAGAAACAGATAGCAGAATGGATTAGAAATCAGAATCCAACCATATGTTGTTTATAAGAAACACGTTTAAGAGTAAAACACGCAGAGTTAAAATAGAAGATTGGTGTCAAATTTACTAATGCATCAGTTGATACAAAAAAAAGGCAGGGATAGCTATTATGATCTCAAAGTCTGGTTAAAATCTATTTAATTAAAAGAACTAAACATGGTAATTACATTTTGATAAAAGGCATCACAGACAATGAAGCAAAATCAATATTGGATCTATATGCAACAAATACTATAGTATCTAAATTTTTAAAAGAAAGGTTAAATAAATTATAGGTGGAGATAGATAGTAGTACTATAATTGTAGGGAACTTTAATCTTCCCCTCTCAGAACTGATAAATCTAAACCAAAAATAAATAAGAAGGAAGTTGAGAAAGTTAATAGAATTTTAAATAAACTTGATATGATAGATATCTGGAGATAATTGAGTGGAAATAGAAAGGAATACAATTTTTTTCATTGGTTCATGGTATCTTTACAAAGATTGACCATATACTAGTATATAAAAATATTATAGTTAAAAGCAGAAATATTAAAATGTCCTTTTCAAATCACAATGCAATAAAATTATACTAATAAGGGACCAGGGAAACAGATTAAAAAATAATTGGAGATTAAACAAGTTTATCTTAAAGAATGAGTGGGTTAAAGAACAAATCATAGGAACAATAATTTTATTAAAAAGAATGACATTAAAGCGACAACATATCAAAATCTATGGGATACAGCAAAAGCAGTGATTAGAGGAAATTTTATATCTCTAAATGCTTATATCAATAAAATAGAGAAAGAGCAGAATAATGAATTGGGTATGCAATTTTTAAAGACTAGCAAAAGAACAAATTAAAAATCCCCAATTAAATACTAAATTAGAAATCCTAAAACTTAAAGATGAGATTATTAAAGCTGAGAGTAAAAAATACATCAAATTAACAAATAAAACTGGGAGTTGGTTTTATACAAAAACAAAATAAATAAATAATTGGTTAATTTGATTTTTAAAAAGGAGAACAAAAGCCAAGTCATTAGTATTAAAAATTAAAACGGTAAATATACCATTAATGAAGATGAAATTAAAGCAATTATAAGGAGTTATTTTGCTCAATTATCTGCCAATAAATTTAAAGTTTTAAGTGAAGTAGAAGAATATTTACAAAAATATAAATTGTCTAGATTAGCAGAAGAAATAGAATGTCTAAACAGATCTATTTTAGAAATGGAAATTAAGCAGGCCAAAAATAAGCCTCCTAAGAGCAAAGCACTAGGACCAGATGGATTTACAAGTGAATGCTATCAAACATTTAAAGATCCACCAATTCCAATATTTAAAAATTATTTGGAACAATAGGTAAAGAAGGGATACTATCAAATTCCTTTTATGAAACAAATGTAATATTGATCCCTAAACCAGGAAGAGTAAAAACAGAAAGAGAAAATATAGGTTTATTTCATTAATGAACAGAGATGCAAAAATCCAAATAAAATGCTAGCTAAAAGATTACAATATATTATAAATATTATACATTATGATCAAGTGAGATATACACCAAGAATGTAGACCTGGTTTAACATAAGGAAAGCTATTAATATAACTACATAATTGGTGTAGTTATCAATAACAAAAGTAAAAAATACATGATTATACTAAGAAAAAAACACTTGAAAGTATGGGTATAAATGGATTTTTCCTAAAAATTGACAAAAAGTATCCATCTAAAACCGTCAGCAAGTACTACTTGTAATTGGGGATAAACTAGAAGCTTTCCCAGTAAGATCAGTTGTGAAAAAAGGATGCCCACTGTCATCAATATTATTTAATATTCTATTGCAAATCCTAATAATAGCAATAAGAGAAGAAAAAGAAATAGAAGGAATCAGAATAGGGGGAAAAGTAATAAAAAATCTTTTTGCAGACAATATGATGACATATTTGGAAAATCCCAAAGACTCAAATAAAAAGTTAAGACAATTAATAATTTTAGCAAAGTAGCAGTACCTTATATATCATAAACAAAACTCTGCAAGAAGAGATGGTAAAAAAAAAATATCCTTATATGAAATAACTTTAGACAATATAAAATACCTGGGAGGACCCCTGCCAAAGCAAACCCAAGAACTATATAAACAAAATTATTTTTAAAAAGCTTTTTACAAAAAATAAAATCAGATTTAAACAATTGGAGAAATACTAATTGTTCACAGGCAGGCAGGGTTGATATAATAAAAAAAGACAATTTTACCCAATTTATATATTCAACACCATCCCGATTAAATTTTAAAAAATTACTGAATTAGAAAAAATAATAAAATTCATTTGGACAAACAAGAAGTCAAGAATATGAAGGGAAATAATGGACAGGGTGGGGAGGGAGCAAAGGAAGGAGGTTTAGCAGTACCAGATCTTAAATTATAAGGCAGTAATTATCAAAACAATCTGGTACTAGCTAAGAAATGGATAGGTAGATCAAGGGAATAGAGTAGACATACAATCTATAGCAGCAAATGACTATAGTAACCTTGCATTTGACAGGTGTAAAGACTTAAGATTTGGTGATAACAATTCGTTATTTGGTATAAATTGTTAGGAAAACTGGAAAGCAATATGGCAGAAGCATAGACCCCTATCTTACACCATTTATCAAGATAAGGTCAGAATGGATACATGACCTAGAAATGAAGAGAAATTTTGCAAGAAAATTAGAACATGAAACATATTACTTATCAGTCTTATGGATAGGCAAACAGTTTATGAATGAACAAGAGATAGAGAACAAAGTTAGGGGTAAAATAGATGGTAGGGTACCCAAGAGAGGTTCCTCGCCTTGTTGTGAGCCCCTGCTCAAATTCTCCCTCAGTTAGTTTGAGAGATTGCTCTACTAATGACAAAAATGATTTAATTATTCCTTGTTGTTGAAAACTATTCTTTAAAAGGCAAAAACTAAAAATAAATAAATAAATAATCAAAAAAAAATTTTTTTAAAGGCAAAAACCTGTTTTGATTCTGCCAAAAAGAAATTCTTCTAGTTGCAGGCTAAAAATAAGAGAAATTAACTTTTTCACTGCTGCATCTCCCTAGTCTTATGTATTTAACAAAATAAAAGTAAGAAAAATGGAGGGGGAAATACAGTAACCTATGTTTAAAAAATTAAAATTATGTACCATATAGTTTTCATAAAAATAGAATTCATTTAAATGCTCAAGTTTATAAATGTAAACAGTCTCTCTTAGCCCAGTTGTGGAATTTTCCTTTAAGGGAAAGAATTTTAGGCAGTAAACTAAGTCAGACTTACCTTTCTTGAAGAGATTTACCTCAGGCTCCGAGAACATGGGTGCGAATGGTGAAAGGAGTCCAACCTTCCAGGGCCAATGTCTGTGGGGAGCCTTCAGCAAAAGTTCATCCAAGTGTGCCCTTCCTTTTTGGTTCCCTTAGAGGTGCCAACCTGAAGATGTGAGGGTCCACACATTGCCATTCCATTTGGGGTTGCCATAATCTGTGGTCCAAAACTGTTCAAGCTAGAATAAAAGAAACTGAGGCAGAGCTCCCAACCAATAGAACTTTATTAAAGGGTCTATAGCCCCCTCCAATGAAGTGGACCTCAGATTTTTCCTATAATCTGAGATGCCCCCATCCTCTAGGGCCTTAGATTTACAGTGCTTGATACCCAGACAGATGAAGCAAACGAAAAATACAGATTCTCATTGATTGACAAATTTACATGATAAGTTTGTTGTATATTTGAAAGGAATAGCAAGTTGTGCATGGTAAATTTGCAGTTTCATGTACAATCATCTTATTGGTTGTACTATATTATGGAAAAGCTGGTTTCAGTCAATAAATTAAAAATAAAATGAAAAAAAAATTTAAAAAAGAGTCTCCTTGGCTGATAGACCTTGCCCTTCACCTTCCAGGAGACTCTACATAAAATGTAGACTCCCACTGGTTGACAAATGAGCCAATGATCAAACAGATGACAAATGGGTCTTGACCTTTCAGGAGGGCCTACCTAGCCAAATAGCATATTCCTGGGCTGGGCTGATAAACAGATGTCAAAACATCTAGACGGGCCAATGTACTGGAATAAAGGTAGGCCACCAGTCAACAAATAGGGTCGTTTATTGGTGCTCATGACCATCTCCCCATGTTAGACAATGGAAGGATGATGAGGGATACAGGGGCAACAAAAATGACTGAGGGGAGGGGGAGACTTCCCGTGTCATTGAGTCACCTCTGCCACTCTGGGCTAGGTCACCATAACAAGGCAAAAACAAGGGTGGAAGTCTTATAGTTAGGTGCCTATGATTAAGCAAGTGAACTTGGAATCTTCAGTTCACAGCTCTTGGGCCTGATGTGGAGAACTTAGAATCACTATCCCTATGGAATCATAGCAAACCGATTAATACTGATTGGAATAAAATAATGATCTAATTAATCATCTATCACATTTACTAGAATGGATATGGAAATATCCATCACCTTTGTTGTTGACTTCAGGGCTTTGCTTGCTTGTTTGTTTTTAGTTTAAATGGAGGTGAGTCAAACCATTCTCTTAAAAATACTCCAAAAAAAGTAAGAATAGTAAATAGGGACAAATATAAAAAATGCTAATCAGTGAAATAAAGTCTCTCACGTTTATAGCCTATTGTTGTTTAAAAAAAACTTGTAGTTTTTTCAAAACCTATCACTAAGGATCAAAAAGGGACAAACTTTCAGGAGGAACTTATGTAATCAAGAAAAGAGGAAAAGAGAGAAGTAAATGAATAGTCATTCCTTGTAAATGAGTCAATATCTTTTATGGAAGGGATTACATAAAGGGAAGTCATATACATGGGAAAAGAAAACAAGAAAAAGGGATCTGGGAAATGTATCCTCACCTGGTCCTATGTGAGTCAAGAAAGGAGAGTAATTTTGGGGGGTCTCTTAACAAGAGAGGGCACTTAAGAAAGTAAGATAAAACCAATGGAGGAGAGGGATGGAAGGATTAGGAATCAAGACTCATCTAAGAAAACACTACCATATCAGAGAGGTGGGGATGGAGGGAAGGATGATGTATCTGTTACAAAGAACAGATGCCTTATAATGAATTTCATGAGTGGAATGGTATCATGAGAGAGTGTATTCTCTCTAACAAGGGTTGTACCTCCCAAGACTTCATCTCCTCCTGGAAAAGGCTATCTGTAGGACCCTGAAGGTAGCCAGAATCCAAAATGGTAGGAGAAACAGAACCAGAGACAGAATAACTTGGGCAGGGAGTGATCACAGTAAGGACATGGAGCAGGATTAGCCATCATAACTCAAGAAACTATAGACCACTGTCTATAAAAAATTAATACCATCATAGCAAAAGGATATTGGCTATATCTAACCTGCCCCCAAATGAGACCAAACCATGCTTTATATCCCACACCAAAAACCATCCCAGGATTCTTATTGATATCCATCATTCATCATGTGCTTTCTCTTCCTTTCTGCACCCAGTTTTCTGCAGATCAATAAATTTTCCTGTGGTTCCACTTGGCATCCCTTTGTCTCCCCATATTGAACACTCTTTCCTGGCTACAATTCCCTTTTATGTATTCTTCCCTCTTGTTTGAACAGAAGCTAACTTAGGGTAGGTACTGCTTTGCTGTTGTATTTGTGTAACAAGCACATGCTTGGCACATGGTAAAAGATGATAAATTTTTTTTTTACATATTCAGATCATTTATTCATTTGGAAAACTATGTGGTTGGCCTCTGAAATTATCATCCCACTTTTCAGTTCTAAATTCTGCAACCTTGCAATCCTATAGCCCCTATCTCCAGAAAACTTATGATCCCCACCAAGATCTTTACGTAAAATGTCCTAACACACTGTTAAGTTGGAGCTGATACTGGGCCAAATTGGGAAGCTCCTAATGCAATAACAGATGAGTAGGTAAGAAGCAGTTGGCTTAGCCAATGTCCCTGATGACAGGGGTGGAGGGAGAGGTGGCACTGGGTTTGGTTGAGAATGAATCAGACCAAACCACAGAAAGGGTGTCACCATCCTGAGATGGAAAATTAAGCCCAGTATAAAAAGCCCAGCATCTCAGTCAGTGCCCAGCAACTTGCTTCCATCTCCATCCTGTTTGTTCCTTTGGTGAACTAGGTAAGTGGGGAGTCTGTCTTGCTAAAACTGCAGGCACCTAGTGTTTTTCCAGGGGTAAATCTGAGGATTGGGGTGATTGGAAGAGGAACTCTGAAGTGGAGCCAGAAGAATGGGGTTCAGATTATAGATCTTCCCCTAGTGACCTCAGGCAGTTAGGTGACACCATAGTGGTACAGAGCATTACATGTAGAGTCAGAAAGAACTGAGTTCAAATTTGAAGTCAGACACTTACTAGCTGTGTGACACTGGGCAAGTCACTTAAGCACTGTCTGACTCAGTTTCCTCATCTGTAAAATGAGGATTAGAATAAGTTTTATAAATAGCATTATATTATGTATTGTTATATAATAATACAATATATTATACATTATAATAAATCTACCTCTTGGGTTTGATGTGAAGACCAAATGAGACATTTGTAGAGAGTTTAACACAGTGCTTGACACATTGTAGGCATTTTATAAATGATTACTCCTTTTCCCTTCCCTTTCATCTACCCCCTTCCGTTACACATGTCATTTGGACTGTCTGAGTCTCTCTTTCTCAGTAAAGTGGAGGTGGGGAACAAAATAATATCTAAGGTCTTTTCTAACACATTTCTGACTATTGATCCGTGAACATGTGGGAGCTTTGCTTTCCCCTTCCTTTAAGGTTTGCTTCCAGTTCTACTTTCCTGGCTTCCTGGGGGACGTTGGAGTGTAAGGTCTCTAGGACTAAGTGTTTCATGGCATTGAAGAGAATGAATTGTCCCTACCCCTTTTTTCCCTAGAAGACTGTTTCAAGATGAAACAGATGACCTAGGAAATAAATTCGAAAATATTACTCCAGTTGATCACTACTAAGGCCTCTTAAAGGAAGAATAAAACTGATAGAGGGGGTCACATTTTTCTCCCTCTAGATCATTTAAATTGTGCACCAAGATGTCCCATCTCCTGACAAGCATCACCACCATCCTGGATGTTTTCTACCAATATTGTGACCAAGACGAGGAGTGTGACACGATGAGCCAAAGCGCAGTGAAGGAATTTCTGAAGAAAGAGCTGAAGTGTATTCTGAAGGTAAGAGCTTTCTATTACATCCAGTGGGCTGCGACGGGAGGCAGGCAGGAGCTGGTGGTTTTTTTGGTCAATTGTCATATTCAACCATAGTGAGTAGAGAACAGGAGGGAGAATGTTATTATTCAATGGTTTTCCAGTAGTCCCTGCAGCTTAGGGACTCCATTTGGGAGTTATCTTGGACACTGGAATGGTTTGTCATTTCTTTTTCCTCACTCATTATACAGATGAGGAACTGAGGTAATCAAAATTCAATACTTGCCTAGGGTCACACAGCTAGTAAGTCCCTGAAGTCAGATTTTAACTCAGGTACTACACACAAGAGGGCCAGCTCTCTATCCACTGTTCTACCAAACTGCATGGGGAGGGAGAAAGAACTGAGTGAGGTAAAATCTTAATTCTAATTCTTATTAATTGTATAACCCTGAACAAGGCACTTAACATGTTTCAGCCTCAGTTTCTTCATCTGTAAAATGTGAGAAACAGTAGCATCTACTTTAAAGAGTTATTGTAAGGATCAACATGAGTGCATATATAGTACCTTACAGTCCCTAAAGACCTATACAAAATACTAGCTACCATTTGTTTCTAACAAGTAGGAAGTAAAAGATTCAATAATCCACATTCCATCTGAGTCCTATAAAGGGCATTCTAGAATCTAACACAGCAATAATAATATCTGATGTGTAGTGATATAGCGGATAATGAACTGGCTTTGAACTCAAAAAGATCTCTTTTCAACTCCCCACTGACACATACAGGCTGTGTGCCCCTGGATAAGTCATTTAACCTCTAAGTACTAAAGATAACTCTCTAAGACTACGTATTGCTAAAAAGTTTCTATCCTGAATTGGTAGAGTTGAAAGTTCTTCATTTGGAAATTGCCTGTTCATTGAAATCATGGGTTCTGGGACAACTAGGTAGTATAGTAGATAAAGCACAGGTCTAAAGTCAGGAGAACATGAATTCAAATCACATCAGACACTTACTAGCTGTGTGACCCTGGCCAAGTCACTTAACTATGATTGAGGAAGGAGGGAAGGAAGGAAGGAAGGAAGGAAGGAAGGAAGGAAGGAAGGAAGGAAGGAAGGAAGGAAGGAAGGAAGGAAGGAAGGAAGGAAGGAAGGAAGGAAGGAAGGAAGGAAGACAGGAAGACATTTAGGGGTTTTCAGAGGGTATGAGAAACAAAAATGAAGAGGAAACCCAATCACATTTGATGACTGGTGATTCCCAGAGGTTGATAACAAATTTAGCCACTGTTTCTATAATATTCATCATAACTCCAAAAGCACCAGCTGTCATATCCACTCAACCTCTTACCCAATAATATCTAATACTATTTGTTTCCTAAATATGACCCCTCTGTCCAGTGACAAAGAACAGGAAAAGGGCAGGGTATCAGGGACTGATTGGAGTCTGCCTAGGTGTATCAACATGTACCACTGAACAACACTCCTTCAATTAGTGGAGATGTATTTCAAATTCATTGCCTCTTTTTTGCACCTTGTTCTTGTACAGAATCCAGAAGATGCTGATACTGTAGATGTCTTCATGCTTAATATGGATCAAGATCATAACAAGAAAATAGATTTTACTGAGTTCTTATTGATGATATTCAAGCTGACAATGGCATTCAACAAAGCCTTCAAGACAGAGTACTGCCATGGTCACCAAGAGGATCAGACTAAAAGGGAAGAAGAGGAAGAGGAAGAAGAAGAAGAACAGAAGAAGGGGAAATCAGATTCCAATAATTCAAGCTGGAAAACTGATAAAGAATATAGGAAGTCCATAACTGGGCAATCACAGGAAACACAGAAAGTCGGGCATAAGTCTGGTGTGGGTGGGAGAGAGAAGGAAGGTTCTCTCTCAAGCTCACAGCAGAAGGACTCAAAAAAAGGAAATCATGGGTCAAATTCAAAAAATTCAGAAAAGGACAATAAAGATAAACATGCATCCAGCTCAAGCAAACAGGAAGGAAGAAGACATAATTCAAAGACAAGCCCATCCAGAGTACATGTGGGAGAAGAATATGAAACTAATTCTGAAAATGTAAATCAAGAGAGTAGGAAGAGATGTAAATCCAAAAGGAGTCAAGAAGATGGATTTAAGAAGCAAGAAAATGAATCTGGAGAAAAGGTTCCATCAGTGACTTTTGAAGGACAAGGAGAAAGTTTCAGAAGCCTTCAATACTCAAGTACAGGGAAATACAACTCTGCCTCTAGCTCAGGGTCTGGCTCCAGGCAGTCTTCTGTCTCTGGTCAATATGAGTTAGGTTCAGGTCAGTCATCTGCCAGAAGGGGACATGGATCTAATTCACACCCCAAGATAGGCATTCCTGTAGGGCAAGGGCATAGTTCCAGTTCTCAGCCATCTTCCAGCTCTGGACAACATGGCTCACACTCAGATTCTGGCTCAGGCTCACATTCTGGCTCTGAATATGGATCAGGTCAGTCTTCACGTTCTAACCAACAGGGCTCTAGATCAGGCCATTCCAGTTCTGGGAGACACAGTTCAGGCTCAGGTCAATCCTCCTCTCAGAGAAGACACAGATCCAACTCAAGTGAGCAATCCAGAACCTATCAAGGTCAAGGGCATAGTTCCAGTTCTCAGCCATCTTCCAGCTCTGGACAACATGGCTCACACTCAGATTCTGGCTCAGGCTCTGAATCTGGCTCTGAATATGGATCAGGTCAGTCTTCAAGTTCTAACCAACAGGGCTCTAGATCAGGTTATTCCAGTTCTGGGAGACACGGTTCAGGCTCAGGTCAATCCTCCTCTCAGAGAAGACATAGATCCAATTCAAGTGAGCAATCCAGAACCTATCAAGGTCAAGGGCATAGTTCCAGTTCTCAGCCATCTTCCAGCTCTGCACAACATGGCTCACTCTCAGATTCTGGCTCAGGCTCTGAATCTGGCTCTGAATATGGATCAGGTCAGTCTTCAAGTTCTCACCAACAGGGCTCTAGATCAGGCCATTCCAGTTCTGGGAGACACAGTTCAGGCTCAGGTCAGTCCTCCTCTCAGAGAAGACACAGATCCAACTCAAGTGAGCAATCCAGAACCTATCAAGGTCAAGGGCATAGTTCCAGTTCTCAGCCATCTTCCAGCTCTGGACAACATGGCTCACACTCAGATTCTGGCTCAGGCTCACATTCTGGCTCTGAATATGGATCAGGTCAGTCTTCAAGTTCTAACCAACAGGGCTCTAGATCAGGCCATTCCAGTTCTGAGAGACACGGTTCAGGCTCAGGTCAGTCCTCTTCTCAGAGCAGACATAGATCCAACTCAAGTGAGCAATCCAGAACCTATCAAGGTCAAGGACATAGTTCCAGTTCTCAGCCATCTTCCAGCTCTGGACAACATGGCTCACACTCAGATTCTGGCTCAGGCTCACATTCTGGCTCTGAATATGGATCAGGTCAGTCTTCACGTTCTAACCAACAGGGCTCTAGATCAGGCCATTCCAGTTCTGGGAGACACGGTTCAGGCTCAGGTCAGTCCTCCTCTCAGAGCAGACATAGATCCAACTCAAGTGAGCAATCCAGAACCTATCAAGGTCAAGGGCATAGTTCCAGTTCTCAGCCATCTTCCAGCTCTGCACAACATGGTTCACACTCAGATTCTGGCTCAGGCTCTGAATCTGGCTCTGAATATGGATCAGGTCAGTCTTCAAGTTCTAACCAACAGGGCTCTAGATCAGGCCATTCCAGTTCTGGGAGACACGGTTCAGGCTCAGGTCAGTCCTCTTCTCAGAGAAGACATAGATCCAACTCAAGTGAGCAATCCAGAACCTATCAAGGTCAAGGGCATAGTTCCAGTTCTCAGCCATCTTCCAGCTCTGGACAGCATGGCTCACACTCAGATTCTGGCTCAGGCTCACATTCTGGCTCTGAATATGGATCAGGTCAGTCTTCACGTTCTAACCAACAGGGCTCTAGATCAGGCCATTCCAGTTCTGGGAGACACGGTTCAGGCTCAGGTCAGTCCTCTTCTCAGAGCAGACATAGATCCAACTCAAGTGAGCAATCCAGAACCTATCAAGGTCAAGGGCATAGTTCCAGTTCTCAGCCATCTTCCAGCTCTGGACAGCATGGCTCACACTCAGATTCTGGCTCAGGCTCACATTCTGGCTCTGAATATGGATCAGGTCAGTCTTCACGTTCTAACCAACAGGGCTCTAGATCAGGCCATTCCAGTTCTGGGAGACACGGTTCAGGCTCAGGTCAGTCCTCTTCTCAGAGCAGACATAGATCCAACTCAAGTGAGCAATCCAGAACCTATCAAGGTCAAGGGCATAGTTCCAGTTCTCAGCCATCCTCCAGCTCTGGACAACATGGCTCACACTCAGATTCTGGCTCAGGCTCACATTCTGGCTCTGAATCTGGCTCTGAATATGGATCAGGTCAGTCTTCAAGTTCTAACCAACAGAGCTCTAGATCAGGCCATTCCAGTTCTGGGAGACACAGTTCAGGCTCAGGTCAGTCCTCCTCTCAGAGAAGACACAGATCCAACTCAAGTGAGCAATCCAGAACCTATCAAGGTCAAGGGCATAGTTCCAGTTCTCAGCCATCTTTCAGCTCTGGACAACATGGATCACACTCAGATTCTGGCTCAGACTCACATTCTGGCTCTGAATATGGATCAGGTCAGTCTTCACTTTCTAACCAACAGGGCTCTAGATCAGGCCATTCCAGTTCTGAGAGACACGGTTCAAGCTCAGGTCAGTCCTCTTCTCAGAGCAGACATAGATCCAACTCAAGTGAGCAATCCAGAACCTATCAAGGTCAAGGGCATAGTTCCAGTTCTCAGCCATCTTCCAGCTCTGGACAACATGGCTCACACTCAGATTCTGGCTCAGGCTCACATTCTGGCTCTGAATATGGATCAGGTCAGTCTTCACGTTCTAACCAACAGGGCTCTAGATCAGGTCATTCCAGTTCTGAGAGACACGGTTCAGGCTCAGGTCAGTCCTCCTCTCAGAGAAGACATAGATCCAACTCAAGTGAGCAATCCAGAACCTATCAAGGTCAAGGGCATAGTTCCAGTTCTCAGCCATCTTCCAGCTCTGGACAACATGGCTCACACTCAGATTCTGGCTCAGGCTCACAATCTGGATCTGAATCTGACTCTGAATATGGATCAGGCCACTTTTCAGGCTCTAAGCAACAGGACTCAAGATCAGGTCATTCCAGCTCTAGGAGATATGGTTCAGGCTCAGGTCAATCCTCCTCTCAGAGAAGACATAAGTCCAACTCAGGTGAGCAATCCAGAACCTATCAAGGTCAAGAACATAGTACCAGCTCCCATCAGTCTTCTAACTCTGGGAAATATAACTCAGGGTGTGGGTCTGGGTCTGACTCCAGTCAGTCCTCTACCTCTGGCCAATATGGATCAGATTCAGGTCAGTAATCAAGCAACAAGTGTCACAAATCTGGTTCACATGGCAAGATAGGCATTAGTCAAGAGCATAGTTCCAATTTTCAGCCATTCCTCCAGCTCCAGGCAACAGGGCTCAGGCTTTGGCTCTGGATATGGCTCAGAACAGTCTTCTCTAAAGAGAGAGCAGGAATCTTCTATGAGTAGCCACATTCTAGTCATAAAGGAAATGTCTTCTTCCTCTTCTAGTTAACCAGATTTAGTGATAACACATACTATAACTATGATTCTTTTTTGACATAAGGATCCACTTATGAGAAAGAACTATTTGTTTTCTCACTCTGTCATTTATATATTTTGACAATCACCATATCTTAGAATTTTTATTTTATTATTCAATTAAATTATTCAGAAAACTGATCAATGAAATAAGAAAAGAAATGAACAACACAAGCTATGATCTAATCCTTTATCATAACACTTTTTCTGTGGTCAGAAACATCTTTTTTTATTCTTCTTTGATACATAGAATTTTATCCTTTTCTTTCTATTTGCTTTTGAATTCTTCTATCTGTCTCATGGTAGCTTATAGATTCCTTGATTAGGACATCAGGAAGGAAATAAATGAAAGAAGTTAAATATAGTCAATGACTGATTGGAAAATGAAATTAGGAAGTATCTCTGCTGTTTGATGTATCAATGGCATTTTTCTTGAATTGAGAACTCAATTTATGGAATAGCTTTGTGGTTGTGAATTTCATTATGGTTGATCAATAATCTGCAAGGAGCTAAAAGACAGTCGATTAGATTCCAGGTCTTGAATTCCAAATTTGTATCTCCATCTCTATGTTCTAAATATAGTGTCATACTGTGAGAATAGGGATGAGGATTATGAAAGCAGGGATGCATCTTCAGCACTTTTTAAGTTCTTAATGGTCATCAAATCCTGATTCCTAAATCAACAGTCTTTAAGAGAAATTGGTACCATGTCCTTTTCCCTCTGAAATGGATAAAATAATAGTGGCTGAAAGATAGAAATGTCTCCCATTTTGATCCAAGGAGCAAAAATGTGGGCTCTAATAACATTAAAGACTGTTCATTCATAAACTTTTCTAAACTGGGAAGAAATATAGGGAACAATTTCTTCAATTTCTGACTTCAGACTATCTCTTCCTTTCACCAGACTTTCCTTAGGAGAATGTTGTCTATAAGAAGAAAGTAAGGGAAAATATATGTTTTTATTATATAGCTCTTAGACTGTCAACAAACTCAAGATTATTGACTCTTCATTACTATAGGACATTTGGTAAATCCTGCAAATTGAATTTCAATATAATTGACAATAAACAATTGATTATCAAATAAAATGGTCTGTATCTTCTCTGCTTTATACTAACAATACTCCAAAGGTATCGATTCTGCACAACTGTGGGGAGCAAAAGTAGAAACTGGGGAGGGAATGAAAGATAATAACAGGTAGTTAGTTATAAGAAATGACTCTTAGTCTTCCATGCCTAAGATAAAGGGCATGAGAAATTTATCCAGGGGCAATCATCTTCCCACATGATAGACTATATACAGGTATCTAAATAGGCCCCCATGTTCCTCAGCTGTATGCTCAGCCTTGAAGGTATGCGCAGCAGTGTAAGGGAGAAAGGACAAAGAATGAAAAGAGGAGCCAGAGATATGTCACTGCAAATAAAGGAAATAGGCTGAAAGGCAAAGAGCAAATTAAAAGAAAAAAACAGTAAAACACAAGCGTGAAAGAAAAAATGGATAAAAACTCAGGTAAGATAGAAGACATAAAACTGTATGTGTGTGTGTGTGTGTGTGCCTGTGTGCCCATTTGTGTACACATACACACACACACACAGAGAGAAAGAGATCAAAATGAAAGTAAATCCAAAATTCCTGATAAAAAAAATAAATCTAAAGTTTCCCCAAAGATTACCATAAAACAGTAAGACACTCCAGTATTGCTCCAAAGAGAAATACAACTTTATTCCCTTTTTTATTTTATGTTTGATTTATGGAGTAAAACAAGCATTTCCACAACACAATATAGTTAAAAAGATGATTGCACATGAAACTGAAAATATTTTATGAATAACTTGCTATTCCTTTTAAATCTACAGTAAGGTAATTGTAAATTTCTTTTTTATTCCCCTTACACCTTAGAGATGTCTCCTATTAGACACAAATATGCAGTATGTATGTGTATTCATACATTCTATAAATACTTCCATTTATCATTTCTTTCTCTGGATACAGATAACATCTTCCTTCATAGGTCCTTTGTAGTTAATTTGGGTCTATAATAGTCAAAATGATTTATTCACTCAAAGTTGTTCTTAAAATGATATTGCTGTTACTGTATACAACATTTTCTTGGTCCTGTTCATTTGACTCTTCCTTCATAAGTCTATCCCCATTTTTCTAAAATCATTTCTAACAGCACAATAATATTCCATCACAATCATATACCACAATTTGATCAGCCATTCCCCAATTTCCACTTTTTTGCCACCACAGAGAGAAATGCTATAAATATTTAAGAACATATAGGTTCTTTTCCTTTTTCCCTGATCAAATCTGGAAATAGACATAGCAGTTGTATTGTTGGGTTAAAGGTAGTTTATTAACTCTTCGGGCATAATTCCAAATTGCTTTCCAAAATGATTGGATCAGTTCACAATTCCACCAACAATAAATTAGTGTCTCAATTTTTCCACATCTCCTGCAGTATTTGTCACTTTCATTTTTTCTTTTAAGTTTAAATTAAAAATATTAAGGGGGGAAGGGGAAATGATTGATTTAGAGCTCAAAGAAATCTTAAAATCCAATTCAAGGAATTCAAGTTCCTTTTTATATAGAAAAGGAACAAAAGTCTAGAAAGTTGAAGTGACTTGCCTAAGCTTATACAGGTGGTAAATAGAAGAACAAGGATTTGAACCCACATCCCATGACTCTAAGTACAACACTCTTTCCACTGTACCCTACTATCTCTCAATGACAGGGAACTTCTCCAAAGAAACAGTGGCTCTGAAAAATTACACATTTAGAACACAAAGATTCACAAGTAGAGGAACATTTGGAAGTAAAAAACAGAAGATAATTGTAACCTTGCTTCTGAGCAGATCTAGTTTGAGGAAGGTAGAGATCTCTGTGTCCCCTAGCATAGGGGAAAATATTTTTGTTGTTGTTCAGCCAACATGCAAATCTTCATGATACCGTGGATCATAGCCCATCAGGCCCTACTACCCTCCACTATCTCTGGAAGTCTGTCCAAGCTTGTGCTCATTGCTAACATGATGACACTATCTATCCATCTCATCTTCTGCCATCCCCCTTTCCTTTTGCCTTCAATTTTTCCCCACATCAGAGTATTTTCTAGTGGATCCTGTCTTTTCATTACGTTACCAAAGCATTTAAGGTTTAACCTTAGTATTTATCCTTCCAGTGAATACCCTGAATTAATTTTTTTTAAGTTTTGACTTACTTGATCTCCTTGTTGTTCAAGGGATTCTCAAAAGTCTCTAGTGCCAAAATTTGAAAGCATCAGTTCTGCAGCTCCCAGCTTTCCTTATAGTCAAACTCAGTCTTACATTGCTACTGGAAAAACCATAGCTTTGTCTATATGGACCTTTGTTGGCAAGATGATGTCTCTGCTTTTTAGTATGCCATCCAGATTTGCCATTGCTTTCCTTCCAAGGAACACATGTATTTTAATTTCATGAGTACTGTCATTGTTTACAGTGATCTTTAAGTCCAAGAATATAAAATCTAAGACTTCTATTTCTTCTCCATCTGTTTGCCAGGAAGTGATGGGACCAATGGCCATAATCTTGGGTTTCTTTATTTTTTTATGTCAAGCTTCAAGTCAGTTTTTACACTCTTCTCTTTCACCCTCATCAAAGGGCTTCTTAGCTATCCTTTACTTTCTGTCATCAGAGTGGTATCATCTGCATATATGAAATGGTTACATTAATTTTTGCATTTGATTCATCCAAAATGGCATTTTGCATGTTGTACTCTGTGTATAAGCTAAATAAACAAGGTGAACAATATACAACCCTGTGGTATTCATTTTCCAACCTTAAACCAATTAGTTGTTCTATTTTCAGTTCTAACTGTTGCTTCACACCTATATACGTGTATCTCAGGAGACAAATAAGTTGATCTGGTACTCCTGTGTCTTTGAGGACTTGAGTCTTCCTGATTCCAGGCCTGGAACTCTGTCCACTGCACCACCTAGCTGTGGTGGGTGAGGGTAGCTTCATTGATTGACTATCTGTGTAGTTCCACCAAGTCATTTGCTGTTTCTATTATCTTTTCTTTTATTCTCCTAGAGTAAGCATGCAGGGTGGAGCCAGGATTTCAGGAGGGATGATGTAGTAGCCAGCCATATCAGCATGGAAACCCTAAGAAGCCAGTCTGTCTAGGACTCAAGCCCAGATGTTTTTTTGGAATTAAAGCTGAGACTCTGCCTTAAGGGAACTAAGCTAAATTATGAACCCAATCCCTTTACCCTCCTCATTGAATGAGCTGGGGCACAGGGATAAAAGGATTGCCGCTCAAATGTTGGCGATAGTGTATATATTTGTGATGATTTTGATATACATATTTCTGTCTGTAAAAGCACCATTTTATTACACTGGACTTCTGAAAGAACACAAATTCTATAGAAGAGAAAATTGTGGACTTGAGGACAGAGTATTTAGAAATCAATTGAACAAATATTTATATTTATTTGAATTTTAATAGCTGTATTCACTAACAGCCAAGGAGGGAGTTGAAAGTATCTGGGATAGACTGCCAATGCAAAGGCATGGAAAGAGGAGATGGCACAGTGAGTGTGGAGAACAACACGTAGACCAGTCTAGTTGAACCATAGAGTGTGTCAGGGAAAAGTATTGCATAAAAAGATTGAAAGAATAGGAAAGGGTCAGGGTGTGAAGGGTTTTCAAAGTCAAACAGAGAGGAGTTCCTACTTAAGACTTGGGGTAATAAGGAGTCACAGGAGTTTACTGTGTTGAGGAAAGGGTGACATGATCAAATAGATGATTTAGAAAGAATCACTTTGACAGTTTTGTGGAAGGTGAATTGGAGTCTGGAAAGATCTGAGGCAGAGAAACCAGTTAGGAAGCTATTGCAACAGATAATTTAATTATAGGTCTTCTAAAAGAATATGATAATACTGTCCTGCAGAGAATAGTACAAAAAAATTAACAATAATTTTTGAATACAGACAATACTTTGTGCTTGATCAAATCCCCAGAATAATTCCAAAGGAAAATCCCATGCTTGCAGCCTTTATCATGTAGTAAAATTTCACAAGTCCAATAATGAGAAAATTTTGAAGTTATTAAGAGAAACACCTTCATCTATGAAGGAACAATATTTTTTAATAGCTTGGAAGTACTCTTCAGCCACAAGAAATCAGAAAACCGAGTCAAATGTGATATTCCAAAAAGCATACAAGCTTATGCTGTTATCTAAGGCAACATATTCTACAAAGCTGAGCCCAGTTATGATTATAAATGGAATGTCAACAAGAAAAACCAAAGCATCTGTTGCATGTCTATACAAGTGGTAATGATACCTCACTGAAATGCAGCTAGGTGGTGCACTGGGCCTGGAGTCAAGAAGATCTGAGTTCAAATTTTGCCTCAGATACTTACTAGCTGTGTGATCCTGGATTTGTTGTTGTTCAGTTTTTCCCTCATGTTTGACTCTTTGTGATCCCATGGGCCATATCACACCAGACCCATCTATCCTCTACTATCTCCTGAAGTCTGCCCAAGCTCATGTTCATTGTTTCCATGACACAATTGACCCATCTTATCCTCTACCATCCTCTTTGCCTTTTGCTTTCAATCTTTCCCAAAATCAGGGTCTTTTACAAATAGTCCTATCTTCTCATTGTGTAGCCAAAATTTTTAAACTTTAGCCTCATTATTTGACCTTCCAGTGAATACTTTGAATTAATTTCTTTTAAGTGTTGACCGATTGGACCTTCTCCTTGTCCAAGGAACATGACAATTCAAGAGCACTGACTTCGTGGCACTCGGCTTTCCTTATAGTCCAACTCTCAAAGCCATATATTGCTACTGGAAAACCACAGTTTTGACTATATGGACATTTGTTGCCAAAGGAATGTCTCTGTTTCTCAGTATGCTGTCCAGATTTGCCACAGCTTTTCTTCCAAGGATCAAATTAGTCTTTTAATTTCATGACTGCAGTCACCATATGCACCAGTTGCCATGATCTTAGGTTTTCTCCTGTCAAACCTTAAGCCAACTTTTAACTCTCCTCTTTCACTCTCATCAAGAGGTTTCTTAATTCCTATTCACTTTCTGCCATTAGAATGGAATCATCTGCATGTCTGAGATTGTGGCTATTTCTCTTGGCATTCTCAATTCCAGTTTTTGATTCATCCAGTCTGGCATTTCATATGATGTACTCTCTTTATAAGTTAAATAAATAAGGTGACAATATATAGCCCTGTTGAACTCCTTTCCTGGTCTTAAACCAATCAGTATGATTCTAGGAAAATCACTTAACCTCTGCTTGCCTCAGTTTTCTCAATGGTAAAATGGGGGTAATGGCAGCACCTACCTCACAGGATTATTGTGAAGATGACATGAGATAATATTTGTAAAATGCTTAGCACACTGTAAGCAATATACAAATGTGTATTCCCTCCCTTCCCCATTTTCAGTTAGATCCTCAGTCAAAGAACATGAGCAATCACTTTTCAAAAGAAAAGTTAAGAACCAAACTTTTTTAAAGTCTAAAATCACTAATAAACAAGAATTAAAGAAACTCTAAGGCTCCATCTCATGCCCATCAGATTTGCAAATATGACACCAAAATAGGGAAAATGATAAATGTTGGGAACACTGACTGTTGGCCAAGAGGTACATTAATGCACTTTGGGTGGAGATATGGATTGATCTAGCAAGTCTAGAGAGCAATTTGAAACTATACCCCAAAAGGTATTAACCTGTATCTGCCCGTTAGCTTAACCACACCTCTACTTGATCCAAAGAGATTAAAGAAAGAGTAAAAGGAATCTTAACAGCTCTTATAGTGAGTGCCAATGAAGTGGAAACTAAGGGAGTACTCATCAGTTAGGGAACAACTGAATAAAATGAGAGTATATGAATACAATGGAAAATCATTTTGCCATTTGAAAAAGTGACAAAAGTGACAGTTTCAGAGAAACTCTGGAAGACTTAAAACGAACTAATGAAAGTGACCAGACCCAAGAGAACAATTTAGACATAAGTACTACGACAACAATTTTAAAAAATATGAGAATTCAGATCAATGTAATGACCAACCATGATTTCACCAATGAAGAAGCATGCTATTCATCACCTGGCAAAGTGGTGATGGACTCAAAATGTAAAATGATATATACATTTTTGTACATATCTAATGTGTGAATGTTTTGTTTAACTATGTGCTTATATGTTACAAGTGGATTGTTTTTCTCTTTTGTTCCCCCACTGAGAGGGAGGAATAAGGGAAAGTTATCTGAGCTAGGAATAGAATCTCTTTTCCACGACCCCCCAAAATGAGAAAAGAATGGGAAGAAAGCAAGAGGCATCAACCTGTACAGCCTAGAAATGTACATATTGTAAGCTAAGGGACTCCCCAAAACCTGAGTAATGGCTAAACAAATTGTGGAATATAAATGGAATTGAAGACCATTTTGCTGTAAGAAATGAGGGAAAGGATAATTTCAAAGAAATATAAAAGGACTTGAATGAACTAATACAGAGTGAATTAAACCAAACCAGAACCACTTATACTATAATATCAAGATTATTGAAACAAACTGTCTTGAAAGATTTAAGAATGACAACAAAAAATATCCATCTCATGACAGAGACACAATGAATTAATATGAAGAATTACAAAACCATCTTTGACTTTGACCATTGTGGGAATGTGTTTTGCTTGACTTCACTTACATGATACTAGAATTCGGTATTTCTTCTGTTTTTCCTTCCTTTTCTCTCTCTCTCTCCCTCCCTGCCTTCCTTTCCTCCTGCCTTTCTTCCTTTTTTCTTCTCCCTTCCCTTCTTTTTTTCCTTTCTCCCTCTCTCCCTTCTACTTCCTCACTTCCTTCTTTTCCTCTTTTCTCTCTCCTACTATTCTTTCTTCTTCCCTCTATCCCTTCCTTTGTTCTTTCTTTCCTCCTTCCTTTCCTTCTCTCTTTTCTTTCTTATCTAATTTCCTTCCTCCAATGGAATAAAGAGAGCTTTTTGTTTATGACCACTGGTAGCTCTTTGGTTTTATTTTGGTTTTGTTTTTTTTATTTTACTTTTTAGAGTTAACTGTGGTTATGATAACCTGTGTGAACTCTTTAATATATTCAGAGTAAACTGTGGATGTGATAACTTGTGTGAAGTCTCTGGTGGTTTTTTTGAGTTGGCAGAGGTTGCACAACTGCTGTTACTCTTTTGAAAACAAATGACAACTTCCTCTCCTTTCTTTCCCTTTCTTTCCTTTTTTTAAATTTCCTTACTTCCTTCTTTCTTTGTTTTTTCCTCCTTCCCTTCCTTTCTTTTTTCTTTCCTTCTTCACTTCCTTTTCTTCCTTTCTTTCTTCCTTCCTTTCCTTCCACCCTTCTTTCTTTCTGTCCTTTCTTTCTTTCCTTCATTCCTTCCTCCCTCCCTCTCTTTCCCAGAATGAAGGGAAGATGAATGCTTCATCATTTAAAAATAAAATTATTTGGGTGGAGTCAAGATGGTGGAAAGGCCATGACTCACCTGAGCTTCCCAAATTTACCTGGGGAGGAGCCAAGATGGTGGACTAGAAAGATTCACATATGCTAGCTCTGAACCCACAGCCCAGAAATTACCTATAAAAAGAACTCCCAATGGGTTCTGGAGCAATGGAAGCCACACAGCAATGGAGTGGAGGAGATTTCTGTTCCTGAGAGCCCTGAAAAACCACCACCAAAGGTCCGTCACACACCGAGCCCAGAGCAGAGCCCAGCCCTGCCCTGGCCGCACAGCCCCGAGAGGAGCAGATCCAAGCAGGCTTCAGGGACAGAATCTCCAGTGGCCACGCAGGTCCCTCCACCCACAGGTGCTACAGGTCAGTGAGAGACCCTATCTGGTTGGCGGAGAGGGGAGCGGGGTGTCTCCATAACTCAGGTCCCCTCAGGAGGAAGCAGTGTGGGAAGCAGCAGCCAGAGCAGGCAGGAGTCTGGAGCCACTACTGAAGGTCTCTGCATAAACCCGAGCCTGGAAGGCTGCCCTGTCCCCACTTGAGAACCTGAACTTAATCCCACTGAATAGCAGCCCCGTGCCCCGCTGAAAGCCCTGAGTCTGGGAAGCAGCATCTGAATCTCAGACCCCAAGCACTAACTGGGCAGATCTAAGTGGGGGTGGAGAGGAACCTCAGAAGTCAAGTAACTGGCTGGGAAAATGCCCAGAAAATGGAAAAAAAATAAGACCATAGAAGGGTACTTTCTTGGGGAACAGATGTTCCCACCTTTCATTTCTGATGATAAGGAACAATGCTTACCATCAGGGAAAGACATAGAAGTCAAGGCCTCTGTATCCCAAACATCCAAAATAGATATCCAATGGGTTCAGGCCATGGAAGAGCTCAAAAAGGATTTTGAAAATCAAATTAGACAGGTGGAGGAAAAACTGGGAAGAGAAATGAGAGAGATGCAAGAAAAGCATGAAAAATGGGTCAATACTTTGGTAAAGGAGACACAAAAAAATGCTGAAGAAAATAACACCTTGAAAAATAGGCTCATTTAATTGACAAAAGAGGTTCAAAAGCCAGTGAGGATAAGAATGCTTTCAAAAGCAGAATTAGCTAAATGGAAAAAGAAGTTCAAAAGCTCACTGAAGAAAATAGTTCTCTCAAAATTAGAATGGAACAGATGGAGGCTAATGACTTTCTGAGAAACCAAGAAATCACAAAACAAAACCAAAAGAATGAAAAAATGGAAGAGAATGTGAAATATCTCATTGGAAAAACAACTGACCTGGAAAATAGATCCAGGAGAGACAATTTAAAAATTATGGGACTACCTGAAAGCCATGATCAAAAAAAAAGAGCCTAGACATCATCTTTCATGAAATTATCAAGGAAAACTGCCCTGATATTCTAGAACCAGAGGGCAAAATAAGTACTGAAGGAATCCATCGATCACTGCCTGAAAGAGATCCAAAAAGAGAAACTCCTAGGAACATTGTGGCCAGATTCCAGAATTCCCAGGTCAAGGAGAAAATATTGCAAGCAGCTAGAAAGAAACAATTCCAGTATTGTGGAAATAAAATCAGGATAACACAAGATATAGCAGCTGCTACATTAAGGGATTGGAGGGCGTGAAATAGGATATTCCAGAAGTCAAAGGAACTAGGACTCAAACCAAGAATCACCTACCCAGCAAAACTGAGTATAATACTTCAGGGGAAAATATGATCTTTCAATGAAACAGAGGACTTTCAAGCATTCTTGATGAAAAGACCAGAGCTGAAAAGAAAATTTGACTTTCAAACACAAGAATGAGAAGAAGCATGAAAAAGTAAACAGCAAAGAGAAGTCATAAGGGACTTACCAAAGGTGAACTGTTTACATTCCTACATGGAAAGACAAAAAATATTTGTAACTCTTAAAACTTTTCAATATCTGGGTAGTTGGTGGGACCACACACACACATACACACCCACGTATATGCATGCACGCAGACACACATGCACACACACACAGACAGAGAGCACAGAGTGAACTGAATAGGATGGGAGCATATCTTAAAAGAAATTAAGGTAAATGGTGAGAGGGAAATGTAGTGGGAGGAGAGAGGATGAAATGGAATGGGGTAATTATATGTCATTTAAGAGGCAAGCAGGAGACTCTTTAGTGGAGGGAAAAAGAGGAGAGCTGAGAAAAAAACATGAAGTTTAGCCTCATCACATTCGACTAAAGGAAGGAATAAAATGCACACTCATTTTGGCATGAAAACCTATCTTACAATACAGGAAAGTGGGGGAGTAGATAAGCAGGGTGGGGGGGAATGATGGAAAGGAGGGCAATGGGAGGAGGGAGCAATTTGAAGTCAACACTCTTGGGGAGGGACAGGATCAAAAGACAGAATAGAATCAATAGGGGGCATGATAGGATGGAGGGAAACAGAGTTAGTCTTACACAACATGACTATTATCGAAGTCATTTGCAAAACTACACAGATAGGGCCTATATTGAATTGCCTGCCTTCCCAAAGGGAATGGGTGGGGAGGGAGGGATGGGGAGAATTTGGAACTCAAAGTTTTAGGAACAACTGTTTAGTATTGTTGTTGCTACTAGGAAATAAGAAATACAGTTGATGAGGAATAGAAGTCATCTGGCCCTGCAGGACAAAATAGAAGATGGGGACAAGGGAAGTGAGGGATGATAGAAGAGAGGGCAGATTGGTGATAGGGAAAATTAGAATGCTCAGTGTATTGGGGTGGGGGAGGGGACAAAAGGGGAGAAAATTTGGAACTCAAAATTTTGTGAAAATCAATGTAAAAAGTTAAATAAATAAATTTATATTTAAAAATAAATAAATGAGAAAGAACAAGACAAAAAAAATACCTGAGAGTATACCTGCAAAAACTGACACAGAAACTGTATAAGCATATTTTAAACAAATAAGGTCAGAGGTAAATAATTGGAGTAATATTCATTGTTTGTGGGTAAGTAAAGCCAACATAATTTTTAAATGACAATTTTACCTAAATAATCTATTCATTTAATGTCATCCCAATAAAATTACTAAAAAAAATTATCTAAGTTAGAAAAATAATAACAAAGATCATTTGGAAAAACAAAAGATCAGAAATTGCAAAGAAACTGGGAGATGGGGAAGATGTAAAGGGGGGGAAGGAGAGGGAAACAATGTAAAGGAATTAGATTCAACAGTATCAGACCTTAAACCATATTATGAATTGAGAGTATTGTTGAAGTGTAAAGTGGATAATTTTTATTATTTTAAAATTAAAATTTTCTTCTATAAATAAAACCAGTGAAGCCAAGAGTAAAACGAATGCAGAAAATTGGAGGGAAAACTTTCATAATCTCTCAAATAGTATGGGATTGTGTTAGAATATTGATGTGGTGTAGGAAAAGATGAGTTGGTGAATTTTGAAAAACATGGAAAGAATTGAACCTATAAAGGAAGATGAGAAGGAGGTCATAAGTGGAAATATGCACCGTATAGTCTTATATATGTGTGTGTGTGTGTATGAGTGTGTATGTGGGCATGTTTATAGATATTTGTGTGTGTGTTTCTCTGTTTAATTATGGCTTCTGCATGAGGGAGGGGGGAAAATGGAGTAAAAAGTGCACAGAAGAGAACAAAAGAAAATTTACATGGAAGCAAAAAAAACTGGGTAGCTTGGAAAATAATGTGAAGTTATTATATAGGTTTTCTTGAATTGGAAATTTATTATTTTATATTGCATCCCCTCTTATGTTCTTCTATGCACATGGCAACACTTTTTTTCATTTTCTCATTTTGTATTTGTTTTGTGGAGGGAATCCTGATTTTTGTAATAATGTATATGATATGTCTAATGAATATACTAATAGATTAGACTTTTCAGAACTACCTCTGTTACGATAGAACTCACAACGCAGTTTGAACTGATCGATCAAACTTGGACAAGGCTCACAATCACTGGTATCCTTCTGCCTGCATAATAAAATAAATAAAAGACTATATAACTTGTTCCCACCACAGAACTCTGGTACTGTGACCCAGTAAGTAATGACCCTCAAGGACTCAAGCAGTATTGCTCTCATCATACTTCAGAATTGTTGTATTGTCTTCCATTTGTGGGGTTTTTGTGGGAATCTTTCAGGCCCTGGGAAAGAGTGTTTGTAATACACCATCCCCCATCTCTTCCCACTTGTGATTTATGTATATAATTTCTGCCTTCACTTCAGCAAGGTATAATTCTGATCAGGAGAATTCCTGATTTGCACATGAAACTAAACGCTAAAAATTAAAATAATTATAATAATAAAAACTAAAAATTAAATGACTACCTGATTACTGGCACTTTGTCTCTGGCCTACTCTTTTGTCAATCTCAGGTTAAAGATTGGCTCAGTAAAACCCTGTTAGCAATTTAAAATTAATTTTAAAAATTTTACAAAAAAGGAAAGCTGCCATGATATCCTAGAACCAGAGAGTAAAATAGAAACTGAAAGAATCTACCAATCACCTCCTGAAAGAGATCCCAAAATGAAAACTGTCAGGAATATTGTAGCTAAATTTCTGTTTCCAGGTCAAGGAGCAAATACTGAAAGCAGCCAGAAAAAAAAAAACAATTCAAATATCGTGGAGTCATAGAATAATACAAGATTTAACTTCTACATTTAAAGATCAAAAGGCTTACAATACAATATAATAGAGGGCAAAGGAATTAGAAGAGTTCCCTACCAGAAAAACTGAGTGTAATCCTTCAGGAGAAAAATTGGGCATTCAATAAGAGGACTTTCAAGCATTTCTGATGAAAAGATCAGAACCAAATAGAAAATTTGACTTTCAAATACAAGAATCAAGAGAAGCAAAAAAGGTAAGCAGGAAAGAGAAACCCAAGGGATTCAGTAAGTTTAAATGTTTTTCATTCTTACATGAGAAGATGATACTTGTAACTCCTAAAAACTTTAACATTATTAAGATCAGTTAGAAGGAGTATACACAGACAAAGGGCATGGGTGTCAGTTGAATATGAGGGAATAATATGTTGAAAAATAAAATTAAGAGGTGAGAAAGAGGAACACCTTGGGAGAATAGGAAAAATAGAACTAGAATGGAGTAAATTAATTCACATAAAAGAGGCACAAAAGAAATTTTACAGTGGAAGGGAAGATGGGGGAGTAGGTGGGAGCACTTGAACCCTAGTCATCAGAATTGACTCAAAGAGGGAACAACATACACATTCAGTTGAGAATAGAAATCTATCTTACCACACAGGAAAGTAGGAAGAGAAGGAGGTGGGAAGGGTTGAAAGAAGGAGGGGCAAATTGGCAGCGGTCAGAAGCAAAACACTTTTGAGGATGGACAGGGTGAAAGGAGACAGAGTAGGAAGAGCAAGGGACAAAAATAGGATAAAGGGAAATGGACAGTAATTATAACTGGAAAAAATTTACAGCAAGTACCTCTGATAAAAGTCTCATTTCTCAAATATATGGAGAACTGAATCAAATTTATGAAAAATAAAAATTATTCCCCATTTGATAAATGATCAAAAGATATGAATAGGCAGTTTTCAGATGAGGTAATCAAACCTATCTATAGTCATATTTTTAAATGTTTGTAATCACTATTGATTTAGGAAATGCAAATTCTTACTACTCTTAGTAACCACTCCACACTTATCAGACTGGCTAATATAACAGAAAAAGAAAATGACAGATGTTGGAGGGAATGTGGGGAAACTGAGACACTAACACACTGTTAGTGGAATTGTGGACTGATTCAGCCATTCTGTAAAGCAATTTGGAGCTGTGTCCAAAGGGTTATAAAAACATGCATACCTATTGACCCAGCAATATCACTACTAATTCCGTATCCCAAAAAGATAAAAAACAAAAACGAAAAGAACTATATGTACAAAAATATTTAAAGCAGCTCTTTTAGTGGTGACAAAGAATTGGAAATTGAGGAAATGTCCATCAAATAGGGAATGTCTGACCAAGTTGTGGCATGTGATTATTATGGAATGGTATTGTGCAATAAGAAATGACAAGCAGGATACTCTCAGAAACAAGCAGAAAGACTAACATGAACTGATACAAAATGAAATGAGCAGAGTCAGAACAACAGTGTACACAACAGTAGTATTGTACAATGATCACCTACAAATGACTTACCTCTTCTCAGCAATAAAATGATCCAAGGCAATTTCTAAGGACTTACGATGAAAAAATATTATCCATCTTCAGAGAAAAAACTGATGAAGTCTGAATGCTGATCAAAGCATGCCTCTTTTAGTTCATTTTTCTTGAGTTTTTTGTGTGTTTTCTTTCACAACATGGCTAATCTGAAAATATGTTTTGCATAACTGCACATGAACAACCTGTCAATTTGCTTACCATATCAATGAAGAGGAAAGGAGGGAAGAAAGAAGAGAATTTGAAATTCAAACTTTTATAAAACAAGTGATAAAAATGTTTTCTACAGATAAATGGGAAGAAAACAAAATATTAAATAAGCAAAAAATTTAAATGTAATAATACTTTAAAAGAAAGATGCATGTTGAATTTATCTCTACTCAAAAGGAAAAGCAAGTTCTAAAGATCAGGGGTTTGCAGTTTCATGTACAATGCTCTCATTTTTAAAAATGTGTAAGGAAATACTCAATATTTGGTGTTCGTTAAGGTCAGAAATTTTAAAAATTAAAATGGACATGAGTAAAACCATTGCCTTGAAAACACTCAAAATAAGAAAAATGTAAGAAAGATAAATAAAAACAAATATCAAAAAAGGTAATCAGGGAAATAAAGTCTCTTGTATTCACAGGTTATTATTGCTTTATTGTTTTCAAAAAACTTGGACCGAGTAGTTTTGAAAAGTGATCATCAAGGGTCAAAAGGGGACTAATGCTTTAAGGACATTTAAATAATCAGGAAAAGGGGAAAAAGAAGTGAATTAATATTCAATAGACTAAATTCCAAGTTACCTTATAAGTAAGTCAATACCATTTATGGAAGAGATTACATAATGGGAAGTCATATGCTTCAGAAGATGGGAAATACAAAAGAGTAGGATTTGGGGAATATATCCACACCTGGCCCTGTGGTGAGTGGAGAAAGGATAGTAAGTTTTTTGGTCTCTCAATAAGAGGAGAAACTAAAATATAATCAAAGGAAGAAGCTCAGGGACAACATTAAAATCACAAGCACATCACAGAGGTGGGGGGTAGGAGGAAGGGCAATGTATCTGTCACCAAACAAAAAAAGATACACTATAATGAATTTCTTAGTGAAATGAGCACAATGAGAGACTGCTTTCTCTCAGACAAGGGTTGTACCTCTGAAGACTTCATTTCTTCTTGGAGAAGGTTACGTATAGGTCCTAGGAGCAGCCAGAAAGAAAAATGGTAGAAGGAACATAGAATCAGAAAGGAATAACTTGGATTTGGGGACACTCAGTGATCATAACGGGAATGGGGAAGAATTAGCCATTATAATTCAAGAAACTATACACCAATGTGACTAATGGTTATTAACACCTTCTCAGGAAAAGGATACTGGCTATATCTAGTCTGCCCCAGAAGAGGCTAAACCATGTTTTCTATCCCATGTCAAAAACCACCCCAGGATTCTTATTGGTATCCATCATTTATCATGTGGTTTTTCTTCCTCTCTGTACCCAATTTTCTGCATGTCAGTAAATTGTCCTGTAGTTGCACATGGCGCATCCCTTTATCTCCCCAGATTCTAACACCCTTCCCTGGCCACAATTCCCCTTTACATATTCTTCCCTTTTGTTTGAATAGAAACTGACTTAGGGCAGGTACTACTTTGCTGTTGTGTTTGTGCAACAAGTACAGTGCTTGGCACATGGTAAGAGCTGATGTTTTCACATATCCAGGTCATTTATTCATTTGGAAAACTAGGAAGTTGGACTCTTAAATCGTCATGACTCTTTTTCAGGTTTAAATTCAGTAACCCTATAATCCTAAAGTTCCTGTCTTCAGCAGATTTGTGATGCCCACAGAGGTCATTATGAAAATTGTCCTAACACACTGATAGGTGGGGGCTGATACTGGGTCAAATTGGGGAGCTCCTAATGTAATTATAGATGAGTAGGTGAGAAGCAGTTAGTTTAACTAATGTCCCTGATGACAGGGCTGGAGGGAGAGGTGGCACTGGGTTTGGCTGAAAAAGAATCAGGCCATCCCACAGAAAGGGTGTCACTATTCTGAGATGGACAATTAAATCCAGTATAAAAAGCCCAGCATCCCAGACAGTCAGTGCCCGCAATTTCCTTGCATCTCCATCCTACGCGTTCCTTTGGTGAACTAGGTAAGTGGGGACTCAGTCTCGCTAAGACTACAGGTACCTGCATAGCATCGAGGGGTAAATGCAGAAATTAGGGTAAGTGGAACAGGAACCCTGAACTGGAGCCAGAAGAACAGGGTTCATTCAGATCATAGATCTTCCCCTTGGTAGCTATGTGACCTTAGGTAGCAAGATAGTCCACAGAGCACTGGGTCCAGAGTCAGAAGAATCGAGTTCAAATTTGACTTCAGACACTCACTAGCTGTGTGACCCTGAGCAAGTACTTAGCCACTGTCTGCCTCAGTTTCCTCATCTGTAAAATGGGAATAATAACATACCTCTCAGATTTGATGTGAAGACCAAATGAGATATTTGCAGAGAATTTAGCACAGTGCTTGGCACATAGTAGGTACTTTATAAATGTTTATTCCTCTTCTCTTCCCTTAGGCATGTCATTTGAAATGCCTGAGCCTCACTCTCCTTATCTGTAAAGTGAGGGTGGGGAACAAGGTAATCCCTTCCACACTTTCTAGAACAGCTCTGACTGCTGTGATGCCTATAACGTGCTAACGTACCATAAACACTTGAGAGCTTTGCTTTCTCCTCCCTTTAAGACCTTCCTTAGAGTAAGGGCAGCCTGTGCTTCCAGTCCTATCATTTGTGGTTTCCTGGGGGACCTCAGAGTTTAAGATCTCTAGGAATGAGTGTTTCATTGCATTGATGAGAAGGAATTGTATCTGCCCCCTCTTTCTCTATGAGAGTGTTTCACAGGTGAAACAGATGACATGGGAAATAAATTCAATAACATTATTCCAGTTAATTGCTGACGCCTAACAAAAGTAGTAAAGAAATGACAGAGAGAGGTCACATTTTTCTCCCTCCAGAGCAATTAAATTGTGCACCAAGATGTCTCATCTCCTGACAAGCATCGCCACCATCCTGGATATCTTCTACCAATATTGTGGCCAAGATGAGGCATGTGACACGATGAGCCAAAGTGAACTGAAGGAATTTCTGGAAAATGAGATGCAGTTTCTTCTGAAGGTGAGAGCTTTCTGTTACATCCAATGGGTTGTGACACTAGGTAGGCATGTGTTTTGTTTTGTTTTTTAATTTGGTATTTGTCATATTCAGCCATGCCTACAAAGAGGCAGTTATGTAATAAAGTGGCTAGAGTACTAAACAAGGGAAGAGCTGAGGTCAAATACTGCTACAGACAGTTATTAGTGGTATAACCTTGAGCACAGCACTTACCATGTCTCAGCCTCAGTTTCTTCATTTGTAAAAGGGGGTAAAGTACAGCACCTACCTCACAAGGCTATTGTGAGGAGCAATATGAGAGAGTAGATATAAAGTGCTTTCAAACCCTAAAGTATCATATAAAATCCCTAGTTACCATTTGTTTTTAATTGGGAAGAAGCAGAAGATTCACATCAAAAATAGTCCACCTCTGAGTCCTATAAAAGACTTTCTAGAATCTAATATTTAGTTTGGTTTAGTGAGGTACCAAATAATGAGATGTTTAGTGAGGTAGTGAGTAATGAGATGACTTCGAACCAAAGAAGCCAATATTCAACTGCCATCACTAACACATACAGTGTGACCTTGGACAGGTCACTTAACCTCTAAGTATTAAAGGCAACTCTCTAAGATTGTGTATAGCTAAAAATTTCCAACCTGCATTAGTAGATGTAAGAGTTCCTCATCTGGGTATTGCCAATTCACTGAAGGCACACATTATGGGACAGTTATGTGACACAGTAGATAGAGCACAGAACTTGAAGTCAGGAGGATCTGGGTTCAAATCAGGACTCAGACACTTACTGGCTGTGTGACTCTGGGAAAGTAACATGGCAATTGAAAGGAGAGAAGGAAGGAAGGAAGGAAGGAAGGAAGGAAGGAAGGAAGGAAGGAAGGAAGGAAGGAAGGAAGGAAGGAAGGAAGGAAGGAAGGAAGGAAGGAAGGAAGGAAGAAAAGAAAGACAGAACATATTCAGAGACAAAAAAAAAAACAAAGATGAAGAAAAAGCCAATCACCTTTGCTGACTGGAGATTTCCAGAGGTTGATAAAATATTTAGCTACTGTTTCTGTTACATTCCTCATACTTCCAAAAGGATCAACTGTCTTGCATTCAGTCAACATCAGACCGAATAGAATACCACGTAGTTAATACTATCTGTTCCCTAAAAATTGCTTTCTGCCTCATGACAATGACTAAGACAAGGGCAGGATAGCAGGGACAGGTTGGAGTCCACCTAGGTGCATCAAGATGCACCCATGGATGTATTTCAGATTCATTGGTTTTCTTTCTGCATTTTGTTATGCTACAGAATCCAGGAGATCCTGATACTGTGGATATCTTCATGCTTAACCTGGATCAAGATCGAAACAAGAGGATAGACTTTACTGAGTTCCTGTTGCTGATATTCAAGCTGACAATGGCATTCAACAAAACTTTCAAGGAGGACTACCATGGTCACCACGAGGATCATACTGACAGAGAAGAAGAGGAAGAAGAACAAGAAGAAGGGAAATCAAAATCTAGTCGATCAAGTAGGAGGACCAAAGAAACATCAAGAGCTGGACAATCACAAGAAACAAAGAAAATCAGGCATAAGTCTGACGTGGGAGAGACAGACAAACAGAATTCTCTGCCATACTCACAGGACAAGGGCTCAAAGAAATCAAAAGATGACTCAAATGTACGCAATTCAGGAAAGCATAATGAAGATGAACATAGGTCCAGTTCAAGCAAACAGGGAGAAAGGCAAAATAATGCAAGGTTGAGCCACTCAAGGATTAACAGAGGAGAAAATTATGAAACTGACGAAGGAAACTTAAGTGATGAGGGTGAACAAAGATATAGACGTGAGAAGGAAGAAGAGGAATCCAGGAAAAGGGGACATTCAGTGACTTTTAGAGACCAAAGAGAAAGCTCCAGACGCAATCTCTCCACAAGAGATGGAAAACACGCTCCTGCATCAGGATTAGCCTCTGAATCCGGCTCAAAATATGGATCAGATCAGAATTCAAGCTCTCAAGGACAAAGAAGTGAAAGAGGTCATTCCTCAAACACTGGACAACAAGCAAGAGGTTCAGAGTCGAACAGGGGACACTCCACTTCTAAGGGGAGGGAAAGGTACAGGTCAGAGGAGGAATCTAAGAATTCAGGGTTAAAAGGACAAAACTCCAACTCATATCAGTCCCATAACTCTGAAAAATATGCCTCAGACTCAGATTCCAGCTCTGGTCAACGTGAGTCTGGTTCAGGGCACTCATCTGGCAGCCAGGGACATGGATCTAGTTCAGGTGGAAGGTCAAGCAGTCGTGGAGGCCAAGGGCACAGGTCCAGTTCCCAGCAGTCTTCCACTTCTGGCCGCTATGGCTCTGGCTCTGGCTCTGGCTCCTCCTCATGTTCAGGCTCAGGCTCCAGCTCTGGCTCTGATTCTGAGTTGGAATATGGCTCACGTCAGTCCTCAGGCTCTAAGACACAGGGCTCTAGGTCAGGAAGCTCCTCCAGCTCCAGAAGACACGGTTCAAGTTCAGGAACAAGCTCAAGTCAATCCTCTTCTCAGAGGAGGCATGGATCCAGCTCACAGGAGCACTCAGGAAGCTCAGGAGGTAGAGGACAAAGTTCCAGCTCAGGTCAGTCCTCTAGCTCTGGCAAATCTGGTTCAGGCTCACACTCTAGCTCTGGTCAACGTGGGTCTGGTTCAGGGCACTCATCTGGCAGCCAGGGACATGGATCTAGTTCAGGTGGAAGGTCAAGCAGTCGTGGAGGCCAAGGGCACAGGTCCAGTTCCCAGCAGTCTTCCACTTCTGGCCGCTATGGCTCTGGCTCTGGCTCTGGCTCCTCCTCATGTTCAGGCTCAGGCTCCAGCTCTGGCTCTGATTCTGAGTTGGAATATGGCTCACGTCAGTCCTCAGGCTCTAAGACACAGGGCTCTAGGTCAGGAAGCTCCTCCAGCTCCAGAAGACACGGTTCAAGTTCAGGAACAAGCTCAAGTCAATCCTCTTCTCAGAGGAGGCATGGATCCAGCTCACAGGAGCACTCAGGAAGCTCAGGAGGTAGAGGACAAAGTTCCAGCTCAGGTCAGTCCTCTAGCTCTGGCAAATCTGGTTCAGGCTCACACTCTAGCTCTGGTCAACGTGGGTCTGGTTCAGGGCACTCATCTGGCAGCCAGGGACATGGATCTAGTTCAGGTGGAAGGTCAAGCAGTCGTGGAGGCCAAGGGCACAGGTCCAGTTCCCAGCAGTCTTCCACTTCTGGCCGCTATGGCTCTGGCTCTGGCTCTGGCTCCTCCTCATGTTCAGGCTCAGGCTCCAGCTCTGGCTCTGATTCTGAGTTGGAATATGGCTCACGTCAGTCCTCAGGCTCTAAGACACAGGGCTCTAGGTCAGGAAGCTCCTCCAGCTCCAGAAGACACGGTTCAAGTTCAGGAACAAGCTCAAGTCAATCCTCTTCTCAGAGGAGGCATGGATCCAGCTCACAGGAGCACTCAGGAAGCTCAGGAGGTAGAGGACAAAGTTCCAGCTCAGGTCAGTCCTCTAGCTCTGGCAAATCTGGTTCAGGCTCACACTCTAGCTCTGGTCAACGTGGGTCTGGTTCAGGGCACTCATCTGGCAGCCAGGGACATGGATCTAGTTCAGGTGGAAGGTCAAGCAGTCGTGGAGGCCAAGGGCACAGGTCCAGTTCCCAGCAGTCTTCCACTTCTGGCCGCTATGGCTCTGGCTCTGGCTCTGGCTCCTCCTCATGTTCAGGCTCAGGCTCCAGCTCTGGCTCTGATTCTGAGTTGGAATATGGCTCACGTCAGTCCTCAGGCTCTAAGACACAGGGCTCTAGGTCAGGAAGCTCCTCCAGCTCCAGAAGACACGGTTCAAGTTCAGGAACAAGCTCAAGTCAATCCTCTTCTCAGAGGAGGCATGGATCCAGCTCACAGGAGCACTCAGGAAGCTCAGGAGGTAGAGGACAAAGTTCCAGCTCAGGTCAGTCCTCTAGCTCTGGCAAATCTGGTTCAGGCTCACACTCTAGCTCTGGTCAACGTGGGTCTGGTTCAGGGCACTCATCTGGCAGCCAGGGACATGGATCTAGTTCAGGTGGAAGGTCAAGCAGTCGTGGAGGCCAAGGGCACAGGTCCAGTTCCCAGCAGTCTTCCACTTCTGGACGCTATGGCTCTGGCTCTGGCTCTGGCTCCTCCTCATGTTCAGGCTCAGGCTCCAGCTCTGGCCCTGATTCTGAGTTGGAATATGGCTCACGTCAGTCCTCAGGCTCTAAGACACAGGGCTCTAGGTCAGGAAGCTCCTCCAGCTCCAGAAGACACGGTTCAAGTTCAGGAACAAGCTCAAGTCAATCCTCTTCTCAGAGGAGGCATGGATCCAGCTCACAGGAGCACTCAGGAAGCTCAGGAGGTAGAGGACAAAGTTCCAGCTCAGGTCAGTCCTCTAGCTCTGGCAAATCTGGTTCAGGCTCACACTCTAGCTCTGGTCAACGTGGGTCTGGTTCAGGGCACTCATCTGGCAGCCAGGGACATGGATCTAGTTCAGGTGGAAGGTCAAGCAGTCGTGGAGGCCAAGGGCACAGGTCCAGTTCCCAGCAGTCTTCCACTTCTGGCCGCTATGGCTCTGGCTCTGGCTCTGGCTCCTCCTCATGTTCAGGCTCAGGCTCCAGCTCTGGCTCTGATTCTGAGTTGGAATATGGCTCACGTCAGTCCTCAGGCTCTAAGACACAGGGCTCTAGGTCAGGAAGCTCCTCCAGCTCCAGAAGACACGGTTCAAGTTCAGGAACAAGCTCAAGTCAATCCTCTTCTCAGAGGAGGCATGGATCCAGCTCACAGGAGCACTCAGGAAGCTCAGGAGGTAGAGGACAAAGTTCCAGCTCAGGTCAGTCCTCTAGCTCTGGCAAATCTGGTTCAGGCTCACACTCTAGCTCTGGTCAACGTGGGTCTGGTTCAGGGCACTCATCTGGCAGCCAGGGACATGGATCTAGTTCAGGTGGAAGGTCAAGCAGTCGTGGAGGCCAAGGGCACAGGTCCAGTTCCCAGCAGTCTTCCACTTCTGGCCGCTATGGCTCTGGCTCTGGCTCTGGCTCCTCCTCATGTTCAGGCTCAGGCTCCAGCTCTGGCCCTGATTCTGAGTTGGAATATGGCTCACGTCAGTCCTCAGGCTCTAAGACACAGGGCACTAGGTCAGGAAGCTCCTCCAGCTCCAGAAGACACGGTTCAAGTTCAGGAACAAGCTCAAGTCAATCCTCTTCTCAGAGGAGGCATGGATCCAGCTCACAGGAGCACTCAGGAAGCTCAGGAGGTAGAGGACAAAGTTCCAGCTCAGGTCAGTCCTCTAGCTCTGGCAAATCTGGTTCAGGCTCACACTCTAGCTCTGGTCAACGTGGGTCTGGTTCAGGGCACTCATCTGGCAGCCAGGGACATGGATCTAGTTCAGGTGGAAGGTCAAGCAGTCGTGGAGGCCAAGGGCACAGGTCCAGTTCCCAGCAGTCTTCCACTTCTGGCCGCTATGGCTCTGGCTCTGGCTCTGGCTCCTCCTCATGTTCAGGCTCAGGCTCCAGCTCTGGCTCTGATTCTGAGTTGGAATATGGCTCACGTCAGTCCTCAGGCTCTAAGACACAGGGCTCTAGGTCAGGAAGCTCCTCCAGCTCCAGAAGACACGGTTCAAGTTCAGGAACAAGCTCAAGTCAATCCTCTTCTCAGAGGAGGCATGGATCCAGCTCACAGGAGCACTCAGGAAGCTCAGGAGGTAGAGGACAAAGTTCCAGCTCAGGTCAGTCCTCTAGCTCTGGCAAATCTGGTTCAGGCTCACACTCTAGCTCTGGTCAACGTGGGTCTGGTTCAGGGCACTCATCTGGCAGCCAGGGACATGGATCTAGTTCAGGTGGAAGGTCAAGCAGTCGTGGAGGCCAAGGGCACAGGTCCAGTTCCCAGCAGTCTTCCACTTCTGGCCGCTATGGCTCTGGCTCTGGCTCTGGCTCCTCCTCATGTTCAGGCTCAGGCTCCAGCTCTGGCTCTGATTCTGAGTTGGAATATGGCTCACGTCAGTCCTCAGGCTCTAAGACACAGGGCTCTAGGTCAGGAAGCTCCTCCAGCTCCAGAAGACACGGTTCAAGTTCAGGAACAAGCTCAAGTCAATCCTCTTCTCAGAGGAGGCATGGATCCAGCTCACAGGAGCACTCAGGAAGCTCAGGAGGTAGAGGACAAAGTTCCAGCTCAGGTCAGTCCTCTAGCTCTGGCAAATCTGGTTCAGGCTCACACTCTAGCTCTGGTCAACGTGGGTCTGGTTCAGGGCACTCATCTGGCAGCCAGGGACATGGATCTAGTTCAGGTGGAAGGTCAAGCAGTCGTGGAGGCCAAGGGCACAGGTCCAGTTCCCAGCAGTCTTCCACTTCTGGCCGCTATGGCTCTGGCTCTGGCTCTGGCTCCTCCTCATGTTCAGGCTCAGGCTCCAGCTCTGGCTCTGATTCTGAGTTGGAATATGGCTCACGTCAGTCCTCAGGCTCTAAGACACAGGGCTCTAGGTCAGGAAGCTCCTCCAGCTCCAGAAGACACGGTTCAAGTTCAGGAACAAGCTCAAGTCAATCCTCTTCTCAGAGGAGGCATGGATCTAGCTCACAGGAGCACTCAGGAAGCTCAGGAGGTAGAGGACAAAGTTCCAGCTCAGGTCAGTCCTCTAGCTCTGGCAAATCTGGTTCAGGCTCACACTCTAGCTCTGGTCAACGTGGGTCTGGTTCAGGGCACTCATCTGGCAGCCAGGGACATGGATCTAGTTCAGGTGGAAGGTCAAGCAGTCGTGGAGGCCAAGGGCACAGGTCCAGTTCCCAGCAGTCTTCCACTTCTGGCCGCTATGGCTCTGGCTCTGGCTCTGGCTCCTCCTCATGTTCAGGCTCAGGCTCCAGCTCTGGCCCTGATTCTGAGTTGGAATATGGCTCACGTCAGTCCTCAGGCTCTAAGACACAGGGCTCTAGGTCAGGAAGCTCCTCCAGCTCCAGAAGACACAGTTCAAGTTCAGGAACAAGCTCAAGTCAATCCTCTTCTCAGAGGAGGCATGGATCCAGCTCACAGGAGCACTCAGGAAGCTCAGGAGGTAGAGGACAAAGTTCCAGCTCAGGTCAGTCCTCTAGCTCTGGCAAATCTGGTTCAGGCTCACACTCTAGCTCTGGTCAACGTGGGTCTGGTTCAGGGCACTCATCTGGCAGCCAGGGACATGGATCTAGTTCAGGTGGAAGGTCAAGCAGTCGTGGAGGCCAAGGGCACAGGTCCAGTTCCCAGCAGTCTTCCACTTCTGGCCGCTATGGCTCTGGCTCTGGCTCTGGCTCCTCCTCATGTTCAGGCTCAGGCTCCAGCTCTGGCTCTGATTCTGAGTTGGAATATGGCTCACGTCAGTCCTCAGGCTCTAAGACACAGGGCTCTAGGTCAGGAAGCTCCTCCAGCTCCAGAAGACACGGTTCAAGTTCAGGAACAAGCTCAAGTCAATCCTCTTCTCAGAGGAGGCATGGATCCAGCTCACAGGAGCACTCAGGAAGCTCAGGAGGTAGAGGACAAAGTTCCAGCTCAGGTCAGTCCTCTAGCTCTGGCAAATCTGGTTCAGGCTCACACTCTAGCTCTGGTCAACGTGGGTCTGGTTCAGGGCACTCATCTGGCAGCCAGGGACATGGATCTAGTTCAGGTGGAAGGTCAAGCAGTCGTGGAGGCCAAGGGCACAGGTCCAGTTCCCAGCAGTCTTCCACTTCTGGCCGCTATGGCTCTGGCTCTGGCTCTGGCTCCTCCTCATGTTCAGGCTCAGGCTCCAGCTCTGGCCCTGATTCTGAGTTGGAATATGGCTCACGTCAGTCCTCAGGCTCTAAGACACAGGGCTCTAGGTCAGGAAGCTCCTCCAGCTCCAGAAGACACGGTTCAAGTTCAGGAACAAGCTCAAGTCAATCCTCTTCTCAGAGGAGGCATGGATCCAGCTCACAGGAGCACTCAGGAAGCTCAGGAGGTAGAGGACAAAGTTCCAGCTCAGGTCAGTCCTCTAGCTCTGGCAAATCTGGTTCAGGCTCACACTCTAGCTCTGGTCAACGTGGGTCTGGTTCAGGGCACTCATCTGGCAGCCAGGGACATGGATCTAGTTCAGGTGGAAGGTCAAGCAGTCGTGGAGGCCAAGGGCACAGGTCCAGTTCCCAGCAGTCTTCCACTTCTGGCCGCTATGGCTCTGGCTCTGGCTCTGGCTCCTCCTCATGTTCAGGCTCAGGCTCCAGCTCTGGCCCTGATTCTGAGTTGGAATATGGCTCACGTCAGTCCTCAGGCTCTAAGACACAGGGCTCTAGGTCAGGAAGCTCCTCCAGCTCCAGAAGACACGGTTCAAGTTCAGGAACAAGCTCAAGTCAATCCTCTTCTCAGAGGAGGCATGGATCCAGCTCACAGGAGCACTCAGGAAGCTCAGGAGGTAGAGGACAAAGTTCCAGCTCAGGTCAGTCCTCTAGCTCTGGCAAATCTGGTTCAGGCTCACACTCTAGCTCTGGTCAACGTGGGTCTGGTTCAGGGCACTCATCTGGCAGCCAGGGACATGGATCTAGTTCAGGTGGAAGGTCAAGCAGTCGTGGAGGCCAAGGGCACAGGTCCAGTTCCCAGCAGTCTTCCACTTCTGGCCGCTATGGCTCTGGCTCTGGCTCTGGCTCCTCCTCATGTTCAGGCTCAGGCTCCAGCTCTGGCTCTGATTCTGAGTTGGAATATGGCTCACGTCAGTCCTCAGGCTCTAAGACACAGGGCTCTAGGTCAGGAAGCTCCTCCAGCTCCAGAAGACACGGTTCAAGTTCAGGAACAAGCTCAAGTCAATCCTCTTCTCAGAGGAGGCATGGATCCAGCTCACAGGAGCACTCAGGAAGCTCAGGAGGTAGAGGACAAAGTTCCAGCTCAGGTCAGTCCTCTAGCTCTGGCAAATCTGGTTCAGGCTCACACTCTAGCTCTGGTCAACGTGGGTCTGGTTCAGGGCACTCATCTGGCAGCCAGGGACATGGATCTAGTTCAGGTGGAAGGTCAAGCAGTCGTGGAGGCCAAGGGCACAGGTCCAGTTCCCAGCAGTCTTCCACTTCTGGCCGCTATGGCTCTGGCTCTGGCTCTGGCTCCTCCTCATGTTCAGGCTCAGGCTCCAGCTCTGGCTCTGATTCTGAGTTGGAATATGGCTCACGTCAGTCCTCAGGCTCTAAGACACAGGGCTCTAGGTCAGGAAGCTCCTCCAGCTCCAGAAGACACGGTTCAAGTTCAAGAACAAGCTCAAGTCAATCCTCTTCTCAGAGGAGGCATGGATCCAGCTCACAGGAGCACTCAGGAAGCTCAGGAGGTAGAGGACAAAGTTCCAGCTCAGGTCAGTCCTCTAGCTCTGGCAAATCTGGTTCAGGCTCACACTCTAGCTCTGGTCAACGTGGGTCTGGTTCAGGGCACTCATCTGGCAGCCAGGGACATGGATCTAGTTCAGGTGGAAGGTCAAGCAGTCGTGGAGGCCAAGGGCACAGGTCCAGTTCCCAGCAGTCTTCCACTTCTGGACGCTATGGCTCTGGCTCTGGCTCTGGCTCCTCCTCATGTTCAGGCTCAGGCTCCAGCTCTGGCCCTGATTCTGAGTTGGAATATGGCTCACGTCAGTCCTCAGGCTCTAAGACACAGGGCTCTAGGTCAGGAAGCTCCTCCAGCTCCAGAAGACACGGTTCAAGTTCAGGAACAAGCTCAAGTCAATCCTCTTCTCAGAGGAGGCATGGATCCAGCTCACAGCAGCACTCAGGAAGCTCAGGAGGTAGAGGACAAAGTTCCAGCTCAGGTCAGTCCTCTAGCTCTGGCAAATCTGGTTCAGGCTCACACTCTAGCTCTGGTCAACGTGGGTCTGGTTCAGGGCACTCATCTGGCAGCCAGGGACATGGATCTAGTTCAGGTGGAAGGTCAAGCAGTCGTGGAGGCCAAGGGCACAGGTCCAGTTCCCAGCAGTCTTCCACTTCTGGCCGCTATGGCTCTGGCTCTGGCTCTGGCTCCTCCTCATGTTCAGGCTCAGGCTCCAGCTCTGGCTCTGATTCTGAGTTGGAATATGGCTCACGTCAGTCCTCAGGCTCTAAGACACAGGGCTCTAGGTCAGGAAGCTCCTCCAGCTCCAGAAGACACGGTTCAAGTTCAGGAACAAGCTCAAGTCAATCCTCTTCTCAGAGGAGGCATGGATCCAGCTCACAGGAGCACTCAGGAAGCTCAGGAGGTAGAGGACAAAGTTCCAGCTCAGGTCAGTCCTCTAGCTCTGGCAAATCTGGTTCAGGCTCACACTCTAGCTCTGGTCAACGTGGGTCTGGTTCAGGGCACTCATCTGGCAGCCAGGGACATGGATCTAGTTCAGGTGGAAGGTCAAGCAGTCGTGGAGGCCAAGGGCACAGGTCCAGTTCCCAGCAGTCTTCCACTTCTGGCCGCTATGGCTCTGGCTCTGGCTCTGGCTCCTCCTCATGTTCAGGCTCAGGCTCCAGCTCTGGCTCTGATTCTGAGTTGGAATATGGCTCACGTCAGTCCTCAGGCTCTAAGACACAGGGCTCTAGGTCAGGAAGCTCCTCCAGCTCCAGAAGACACGGTTCAAGTTCAGGAACAAGCTCAAGTCAATCCTCTTCTCAGAGGAGGCATGGATCCAGCTCACAGGAGCACTCAGGAAGCTCAGGAGGTAGAGGACAAAGTTCCAGCTCAGGTCAGTCCTCTAGCTCTGGCAAATCTGGTTCAGGCTCACACTCTAGCTCTGGTCAACGTGGGTCTGGTTCAGGGCACTCATCTGGCAGCCAGGGACATGGATCTAGTTCAGGTGGAAGGTCAAGCAGTCGTGGAGGCCAAGGGCACAGGTCCAGTTCCCAGCAGTCTTCCACTTCTGGCCGCTATGGCTCTGGCTCTGGCTCTGGCTCCTCCTCATGTTCAGGCTCAGGCTCCAGCTCTGGCTCTGATTCTGAGTTGGAATATGGCTCACGTCAGTCCTCAGGCTCTAAGACACAGGGCTCTAGGTCAGGAAGCTCCTCCAGCTCCAGAAGACACGGTTCAAGTTCAAGAACAAGCTCAAGTCAATCCTCTTCTCAGAGGAGGCATGGATCCAGCTCACAGGAGCACTCAGGAAGCTCAGGAGGTAGAGGACAAAGTTCCAGCTCAGGTCAGTCCTCTAGCTCTGGCAAATCTGGTTCAGGCTCACACTCTAGCTCTGGTCAACGTGGGTCTGGTTCAGGGCACTCATCTGGCAGCCAGGGACATGGATCTAGTTCAGGTGGAAGGTCAAGCAGTCGTGGAGGCCAAGGGCACAGGTCCAGTTCCCAGCAGTCTTCCACTTCTGGACGCTATGGCTCTGGCTCTGGCTCTGGCTCCTCCTCATGTTCAGGCTCAGGCTCCAGCTCTGGCCCTGATTCTGAGTTGGAATATGGCTCACGTCAGTCCTCAGGCTCTAAGACACAGGGCTCTAGGTCAGGAAGCTCCTCCAGCTCCAGAAGACACGGTTCAAGTTCAGGAACAAGCTCAAGTCAATCCTCTTCTCAGAGGAGGCATGGATCCAGCTCACAGGAGCACTCAGGAAGCTCAGGAGGTAGAGGACAAAGTTCCAGCTCAGGTCAGTCCTCTAGCTCTGGCAAATCTGGTTCAGGCTCACACTCTAGCTCTGGTCAACGTGGGTCTGGTTCAGGGCACTCATCTGGCAGCCAGGGACATGGATCTAGTTCAGGTGGAAGGTCAAGCAGTCGTGGAGGCCAAGGGCACAGGTCCAGTTCCCAGCAGTCTTCCACTTCTGGACGCTATGGCTCTGGCTCTGGCTCTGGCTCCTCCTCATGTTCAGGCTCAGGCTCCAGCTCTGGCCCTGATTCTGAGTTGGAATATGGCTCACGTCAGTCCTCAGGCTCTAAGACACAGGGCTCTAGGTCAGGAAGCTCCTCCAGCTCCAGAAGACACGGTTCAAGTTCAGGAACAAGCTCAAGTCAATCCTCTTCTCAGAGGAGGCATGGATCCAGCTCACAGGAGCACTCAGGAAGCTCAGGAGGTAGAGGACAAAGTTCCAGCTCAGGTCAGTCCTCTAGCTCTGGCAAATCTGGTTCAGGCTCACACTCTAGCTCTGGTCAACGTGGGTCTGGTTCAGGGCACTCATCTGGCAGCCAGGGACATGGATCTAGTTCAGGTGGAAGGTCAAGCAGTCGTGGAGGCCAAGGGCACAGGTCCAGTTCCCAGCAGTCTTCCACTTCTGGCCGCTATGGCTCTGGCTCTGGCTCTGGCTCCTCCTCATGTTCAGGCTCAGGCTCCAGCTCTGGCTCTGATTCTGACTTAGAGCATGCCTCAAGTCCATCTTTAGACTCTCAGGAACAGGACTTCGACTGTTACTCTTGCTCTTTTTAGCATGGTTCAATATCAGGTCAGTCTTCTAGCAGCAAGCAACATACATCCAATTCTGGTAGCAATTTAGAATGTCTTTTTTGTCACCCTTGATTCCCATGTGGATGTCCCCTCCAAACTGTAGGAAACATCTTTAATGATTCCTTCCATCATTCTTCACAAAGACAACATTGCCATCAACTCACTAGATTCTACTTTAAGAGAAGCATGCATCATCTTTTGCTGAACATTACATCTTCATCCTCTTCTAGTTAATATGCAGAGTGGGTTCTGTAAACTATACACTTTTCTCTTATATTTGGATTACTTTCAGAGGAAACCTATTCATTTTTTTACTCTGCCTTTCATGCAACTCCTTAAAGTTTTTGTAACCTATTGCTTTAATTGTCTTAGTTCTATACCCTCAGGAGTCTGACTAATGAAATAAGAAAAGAAATGAACAGCACAAGCTGTATCCCATTCCATAATCATAACATTTACATATGGGATTAGCACCATCTTTTATCATTCCATATAGATCTTTATTTTTCTCTTTTCATTTACTTTTGATTTCTTCTTTATGCTATTACTAATGTAGCTTGTAGATTCCTTGATAATGACATTGTGAGCAGGTTAAGTTAAAGGACCTAAATTCTGTCTTTGATTGTTTTGGGTATTAAATTAGAAAGTATCTTAAATGCTTCACATCACAATGAGGTTTCTCTTCATTTGAGAACTCGATTTATAGATCTTCTTTGTGGTTCTGAATTAATACTCTCAATAGTGATTGAGCTAAAATATAGTTTACTAGAATCCCAGTTTTGTATACCAAATATGTACTTCCAGCCCCATGTTCCAGATCTAAAGCCTTTCTGTGGGAAAAGAGCTCTAAACCTTCAAAACATTGTTGCATCTTCCCCACTTCTAGAGCAAAATGCTTACTAATTCCTGATATCTTAGGGAATCTCTTTTAGGATAATCGACAGTTTTCAAGAGGACTTGGCACCATGCCCTTCTCCTTCAGAAGTGGATAAAAAGGTTCTTGGGGAAAGATAGGAATGTCTACCAATTTGATCCAAAGAGCAGAAGCATGGGCTCTAACAACCTTAAAAGAAGCGTATTTAGAAACTATTCCACTGTGGAAAGAAATGTAGGAAATAACTCTGGGACATCTGACTTCAGACTATGTCTTCCTTTCAGTAGCCTTTCCACTTAGCAGAATGTTGTCTATAAAATGACAGGTTGGGTAAATGTCTGTTGCTATAGTTTAGCTCTTATTGTTGATTGTAACAACTTCAGGATTACTGGCTTTTCCTTCCTTTATGACATTGGTGAATTTTAAAAATTGAATTTCATTATAGTTGACAATAAATAATTGGTGATCAAACAATATGGTCTGTATATTTTGTGTTTCATGCATCAGAAAACACTGATTCTTCCCAATTGTGGGAAGCAAAACATATGAAAACTAGGGAGGTATTGGTAGACAATAACACATATACAGCATAACACATATATAACACCTAACACATTTAAAAGAGATAACTCAAAGTCAGACCTTCTAGAAAATGGAGCACTTAAACTGAGTCTTAAAAAAGGCAGGCATTCTGATAGGTCAAGCTGAGAGGAGGATTGGAAGTATTTGCAATAGTCATTCCCAGTTGATAAACAGTCAAAAGATATGAACAAGCAGTTTTCCAATTAAAAAATCAAAACCATTTATAAACATATGAAAAATGCTCTAAATCAATATTGATTAGAAAAATGCAAATTAAAGAAACTTTGAGGTATCATTTTATGACTATTAGATTGGATAAAATGATAGAAGGGGGAAGTGACAAATGTTGGAGGGGATGTGAAATAATTGAGACACTTATTTGGTGGAATTGTGAACTGATCCAACCAATTTGGAGAGAAATCTGGAATTGTGACCGAAGAGTTGTTAAACTGTCTATACTCTTTGATCCAGTAATGCAAATACTAGGTCTGTTTCCAAAAATGAATAGGGAAAAAGGAAAATAAACTCTATGTTCAAAAATGTTTATAGTAACTCTCTTTGTGGTGGCAAAGAACTGGAAATTATAGGGATACCCACCAATTGGAGAATGGTTGAACAAGTTGTGGTACATGATTGTGACAGAATACCACTGTGCTATAAGAAGTGATGAGCTCTATCATCTTAAAAAAACGTAGATAGACACATAAATAACGAAGAGCAAAATGAGTAGAGCTAAGTGAACATTTTATATAGTGACAGCAATATTAAGAATGAGTGAATAAGTCATTTTGACTATTAGAAATACTCAAATTAACTATAAAGGACATATGAAGAAAGATGCTGTCTGCATCCAGAGACAAAACTGGTAAATAGAAGTATGTATAGAATAATTTTACATATATATACATACATACATATATATACGCATACATATTCATATATGCCTATTTGTGTCTAATGGAAGCCATCTCTAATGTGGGGGTGAGAGAGGGAAGAAAAATGGATAAAAAGAAATGTATATTGTTATTATGTATTTAAAAGGAATAGAAAGTTGTACATAATAGATTTGCCATTTCATGTTCAATTATCTTTTTATTATATTTATGTAACTGCTTGTTTTATTCCATAAATTAAACACATTTTTTCCAAAATAAATAAATGTAAAGTATCAGGGATAGATAGCTAATGCAAGGGCATGGAGAGAGGAGATGGCACAAGGAGTGTAGGGAACATGCAGAACAGTCTAGCTAGACTGTAGAGTGTGTGAGGGAAAGTATTGTGTAAGAAATTTGGAAGGATAAGAAAGGGTCAAGGTGTGAAGAAGGGCTTTCAAAAGCCAAACAGAGGAGTTGATCTTAGAGGTAACAAGGAGCCACTGGAGTTTACTGAGTAGGGGAAAGAGCAATACAGTCAAATGGATGATTTAGTAAAAATCACTTTGACAGCTTTGCGGAAGGTGAATTGGAATCCGGACAGACTTGAGGCAGGGAAATCAGTTAGGAGGCTATAGATATCTTATAGATAGGTCTTCCGAGGGAATATGATAAAAACTGCAGGGAATAGTGCAAGAAATAGTACGAGAAAATTGGCCATAAGTTTCCAGAATAATATTCCATACTTGCAACCCTTTATTATATAGTGCTGACCTTTCACAATTCTAGAAAGAACAAAATTTTTAAGTTACTGGAAGAAAGACTTTCAACTATGAAGGAACAGTGTTTTAAATACCTCAGAATTATTCTTCAGCCACATGAAATCACAGAACTGAATCAGATATATTATTCAAAAAAAAACATAGAAGCTCAATCTGGAATCCTGCAAAACTGAGTCTAATTTATAATTATAAATGGAATGCCGACAACAATCAAGAAAGTTATCTGTTGCGTTTCTATATAAATAGTAGTAATACTTTAGCTACAAGGCAACTAGATGGTGCGGTGCTGGGCCTGGATTCACAAAGATCTAAGTCCAAAAATACTTGCTAACTGTGTGATTCTGGACAAATCACTTACCTGCAACTTGCTTCAGTGTTCTCAATAGTAAAACGGGAGTAACAGAAGCACCTACTTCACAGAATTATTCTGAGGATCAGATGAGACAATATTTGAGACAACAAGTCCTTAGCACGTTGTCTGGCAACAATATATAAATATTTATTCCCTCTTTCCCCTTCTCAAATAGACCCATGGTCAAAGGATATGAGCAAGCACTTCTTAAAAGAAAGAAAAAAATAAGTCATCAACAGCCAACTTTTGTTAAAAGTATCCAATTACTAATAATTAAATAAGAATTAAAGTAACTCTAAGGCTCCATCTCAAACCCATCAGATTTGCAAATATGATCCCCCCAAAACTGGGAAAATGACAAATGTTGAAGGGTAATCATTGGACAAGAGGCATATTAATGAACTCTTGGTGGAGATCTGCATTGGTCTAGCGATGCTACAGAGCAATTAGGAACTGTGCTTCAAAGGGCATTAAATTTTATCTACCCTTTATCTTATCCATACCACTACCAGATCCAGAGACCAAAGAAAGAGCAAAAGAACCTTTTTTCTTTCTATCCTCCTTCCTTTCCTTCCTTTTCCACAGTTCTTTTCTCCCTCTCTTCCTTCTTTTCTTTCTTTCCTTTCTCCCTTTCTCTCTCCTTTGCTTTCCTCCTTTCCTTTCTTCTTCCCTCCTAAGCAAGGTTGGTGACCTGCACAGCCCTCCCTCACTCAAAACAAAGTCAAGTGCAAGTCATGTCATCATTTCTCTGATGGCAACAAAGGACAAACACAATCCTGGCTGAATGCTAGCTGGGTAGCTCACCTTCTCCTCTCCTGTCTGCCTCCCCCTTCCCTTCCTTCTCCTCCCCAAAGGAAGGTAAACTTGGATGGCCAAAAGATGTCCAGTTGACTTGGGTTTTACTGGCTCCTTTCCTATTTACCTCTCCTCTCCTCTCTTCTCTTCTCCTCTCCTCTCCCAAAACCTTAAACTTACTGCACTCTGAAATTGGGACTCAACTGGGGCCCTGCTTGAGGGTTCCTCTGGACCCTCCTAACTTGACAGTGATTATCAGTAGTAACTGTTGCTGTTTCCCACCCAGCCTGATGTCTTGCTTTTTCTTGACTTCATTAAAGGGGCCATGCTCTGGCTACTTCTTAAATAGGCCTACTCAATGAATATGCTTTGCTTCGCCCTAAGTGAGTACCTTAATAGGCCTTGGTCTAAAGGGCCCAAGGTCTCCCAGTGCATTCTGGTTGATCTCCAGTCATCCTGAAGAACAGCAGGTCTCTGGATTCAGATGGCTCTGGAGAGGAAGCAAGGCCGGTGACCTGCACAGCCCTCCCTCACTCAAGACAAAGTCAAGTGAGAGTCATGTCATCACTTCTCTGATGGCGTGGTCTTCTTCCACAACGAAGGAAAAACACAATCCCTCCTACATCCTCTTTCATTCCTTCCTTCCTTCTTTTCTTTCTAAAATGGAAGGAAATGGAAAAGAAAAACTGAATGCTTAACTATTTCAAAATAAAATTAATTTTAGAACAGAAAGATACATGTTAAATGTATCTGGGAGTCATTCTAACAAGAGTCATTTCATATTTACATAAATACAACTGCAATTCACTCTTTATAAAAATAGAGGACTTGATTAGAGAGACATATTGTTCAAAGTTGGGTTTTTCCAATAGGATAAAAGTGATGATAATATAATAAATATAGATTTAGTGTTATGATTGTTAAAATGCCAATACTTACTTTATAGAGCTAGACAAAATTATAATAAAAATTAATGTCATGGAAGAAATTATTCTGGAATCTTAATATAAATTTATTTATTTAACTTTTACATTCATTTTCACAAAATTTTGGTTCCAAATTTTCTCCCCCTTTTCTCCCCTCCCCCAACCCCAATACACCGAGCATTCTAATTTTCCCTATCACCAATCTGCCCTCTCTTCTATCATCCCTCCCTTCTCTTGTCCCCATCTTCTCTTTTGTCCTGCAGGGTCAGATGACTTTCTATTCCTCATCAACTGTATTTCTTATTTCCTAGTAGCAACAACAATACTAAACAGTTGTTCCTAAAACTTTGAGTTCCAAATTCTCCCCATCCCTCCCTCCCCACCCATTCCCTTTGGGAAGGCAGGCAATTCAATATAGACCATATCTGTGTAGTTTTGCAAATGACTTCGATAACAGTCGTGTTGTGTAAGACTAACTGTATTTCCCTCCATCCTATCCTGCCCCCCATTGTTTCTATTCTGTCTTTTGATCCTGTCCCTCCCCAAGAGCTTGTTCAGTCATTTCCTGATTGATGGGCATCCTCTCAATTTCCAATATTTTGCCACCACAAAAAGGGCTGCTACAAATATTTTTGCAATGTGGGTTCTTTTCCCTTTTTATGATTTCTTTGGAATACAGGCCTAGTAATGGTATTGCTGGATCAAAGGGTCTGCCCAGTTTGGTTGTCCTTCAGGCATAGTTCAGATTTGCTGTCCAGAATGCTTGGATCACTTCACAACTCTGTCAGTAGTGCATCAGTGTCCCAATTTTACCACGTCCTCTCCAACATTTATTATTTTCCTTTTTTGTCATATTAGTCAATCTAATAGGTGTGAGGTGGTATCTCATAGTTGTTTGACTTTTCACTTGTCTAATAAAAAGTGATTTAGAGCACTTCTTAATATGCCTATGTGTTTGTATGTGTGTGTGTGTGTGTATGGGGGGGTGGCTTTGATTTCTTCATTTGAAAACTACCTGTTGATACTCTTTGATCATTTATTAATTGGGGAATGACTTGTCTTCTTAGAAATTTGACTCAGTTCTCTATAGATTTTACCGTGTCTGTTATATTGTTTCCCACATTTCTGATTTTCTTCTAATCTGGGTTGCATTGGTTTTGTTTGTACAGAAGCTTTTTAATTTAATTATTTTATTTAATATAGTAAAAATTATCTGTTTTACATTTTGTAATACTGTCTACCTTTTTGATCATGAATTCTTCCCCTCGTCATAGATCTGACAGATAGACTATTCCTTGTTCTTCTAATTTGCTTATAGTGTCACCTTTAATGTCTAAATCATGCACCCATTTTTACCTTATCTTGGTACACAGTGTGAGATGTTGGTCTATATCCACTTTATGTCCTATTGTTTTCCAGTTTTTCCAGCAGCTTTTGTCAAATAGTGAGTTCTTATCCCAAAATCTGAGGTCTTTGGGTTTAACAAACTTTAGGTTACTATGGTCATTGACTTCTGTGTCTTGTATACCTAACCTATTCGACCGATCCATTACTCTATTTCTTAGCCAGTACCAGATAGTTTTGATGATTACTGATTTATTATATAGTTGGAGATATATATATAGGCCACCTTCCTTCCATTTTTTAAAGTAATTCCCTTGATATTCTTGAGCTTTTGTTCTTCCAAATGAATTTTGTTGTTATTTTTTCTAGATCCATAAAATAATTTTTGGTAGTTTGATTGGTATGGCAGTGAATAGGTAAACTAGTTTAGGCACAATTGTCCTTTTTATTATATTGGCTTGGCCTACCCACGAGCAATTGATATGTTTCCAGTTGTTTAGCTCTGACTTTATGTGTGTGAAAAGTGTTTTGCAATTGTGCATATATCGTTCCTGGGTTTGTCTTGGCAGATAGACTCCTTAATATTTTATATGGTTTACAGTTATTTTAAATAGAATTTCTCTTTCTGTCTCGATGCTGGACTTTATTGGTCATACAAAGAAATACTTATAGTTTATGTGGGTTTATCTTATATCCTGCAACTTTGTGTACATTATTAATTATTTTAAGTAATTTTTAAGTTGATGCTCTAGCGTTCTCTAAGTACACCATCCTATTATATGCAAAGAGTGACAGTTTTGTTTCCTCATTGCCTATTCCAATTCCTTCCATTTCTTTTTCTTCTCTTGTTATAGCTAACATTTCTAGTACTATATTAAATAATAGTGGTGATAGTGGGCATCCTTGCTTCTTATTTGGAAGGCTTCTAGATAATCCCCATTACAAATACTGATAGTTTTAGATAGATACTGCTCATCATTTTAAGAAACATTCCCTTTATTCCTATGGCCTTTAGTGTTTTTAATAGGAATGGGTGGGGTATTTTGTCAAAAGTTTTTCACCATCTATTGAGACAATAGTTTTGTTGGTTTTGTTATTGATATGGTCAATTTTATTGATAGTTTTCCTAATATTGAATCAATCCTGCATTCTTTGTGTAAATCCCACCTGGCCATGATGTATGATCCTTATAATATTTTCTGTAATCACCTTGTTAGTATTCTTCCTGGTTTAGGCATCAGCACCGTATTTGTGCTATGAAAGGAATTTGGTAGGACTCTGCCCATGTTTCCAAATAGCTTCTATAGTATTGAAACTAATTGTTCTTTAAATGTTTGGTAGAATTAACTCATGAACCCATCTGGCCCTGGGGAGTTTTCCCTAAGGAGTTCATTAATGACTTGTTTGATTTCTTTATCTAAAATGGGATTATTTAGGCATTCTACATCCCAATCTACTAATCTAGGTAATTTATATTTTTGTAAATATCCATCCATTTCACTCAGATTGTCAGATTAGTTGGCATACAATTGGGAAAAATATTTCCTAATGATTGCTTTAATTTCTTCTTCACTGGTGGTGATTTCACCCTTTTCATTTCTGATAATAGGTAATTGCTTTTCTTCTTATTTTTAATGAAATTAATCAACGGCTTATCTTATAAGTCTTTTCATAAAATCAGATCCTAGATTTATTTATTAACTAATAGGTGTTTTTTACTTCAGTCTTATTAATCTCATTCTTGAATTGCAAGGTTTCTAACTTGGTACTCAAGGTGGGGGGGAGGTAATTTGTTATTTTATAATTTTTTTGGTTAGATGCCAAATTCATTGATCTGTTCTTTTTCCATTTTGTTGACATAAGAATTTAGAGGTAAAAAATTTCCCCTAAGTACTTCTTTGGCTGCATCCCATAAACTTTGGTATGTTGTGTCATTATTGTCATTCCCTTTAATGAAATTATTGATTGTTTCTACAATTTGTTCTTTGACTCACCTATTCTTTAGGATTAGATTATTTAGTTTCCAATTAATTTTAAGCTATATTTCCACAGCCCTTTGTTGAATATAATTTGTATTGCATTGTGATCCAAAAAGAGTACATTTGCTACTTTTTTATATTTGATTTTGAGGTATGCCCTATTACATGGTTAATTTTTGTGTAGGTGCCATGTGCTGCTGAGAAAAAAGTATATTCTTTTCTGTAAGGTCTGTCATTTCTAATTTTTCTAATATCCTATTTACTTCCTTACTTTATTTCTTGTTTATTTTTGTTTTGGATATCAAATTCTTAGAGAGGGCAGTTGAGGTCCCCCATTGCTATAGTTCTGCATCTATTTCTTCCTGTAATTCTTTTAACTTCTCCTTTAAGAATCTGGATGCTCTACCACTAGAGGTATATGTGTTTAATGTTGATATTGCTTCACTGTCTGTGGTACCTTTTAGCAAAATGCAGTTTTCTTCCTTAACTCTTTTAATTAGTTCTATTTTTGCTTTCACTTTGCCTAAGATCAGGATTGCTACCCTTGCTTTTTTTTTTAACTTCGGCTGAAGCACAATAGATTCTGCTCCAATCCCTGACCTTAATTCTGTGTGTGTGTGTGTGTGTGTGTTTGTCTGCTTCATGTATGTTTCTTGTAAATTACATATTGTAGGATTCTGGTTTTTAATTCACTTCACTATCTGCTTCCATTTTATGAGAGTTCATCACATTCACATTCACAGTTATGATTACTGCGTGTGTATTTCCCTCCATCCTTTTTTCCTCCTGATTCTCCTCTCTCATTTCACTTTTTCCCTCCTCACCAGTGTTTTGCTTCTGTATACCACCTCCTCCCATCTGCTCTCCCTTCTATCAGTCCCTACTCCCCTTACTTGATCTCCTCCCTTCCTACTTCTCTGTAAGGTAAGATAGACTTCTATATTCAACTGATCGTGTGCATTATTCCCTCTTTGAGTCAATACTGATGAGAGTAAGGTTCAAGCAATGCTTATCACCCATCCTCCCATCTTCCATTCCACTGTAATGGGCCCCTTGCACCTCTTCATATGAAATAATTTATCCCATTCTACCTCTCCCTTCCTTTTACATGCATTGTACTCCTTTTTCTGATTCTTATACTTATCAACTTCTTATGCTATTTCCTCAATTTCGCCTTATACCTGTACCCTCTGTCTGTGTATATTCCTTCTAGTTGTACTATTAGTGACACAATTTTTAAGAATTACAAGTAACATCTTCCAATGTAGGGATGTAAATAGTTTAACTCTACCGAATACCTTGCTTTCTTTTTCCTTTTTACCTATTTATGCTTCTCTTGGGTCTTGATATTGGAGGTCACATTTTTTATCTAGTTTTGGTCTTCTCCTTACAAAAACCTGAAGTCCTTTGAAAGCTTGAATGGCCAAAAATAATAAATTACAGGTCTCTACAGTGCTAACCATATGAGTTTCCTCATCCACATGTGTTTGCTATCTATGTACCTGTCTGCTGGGGCAGCTAGGTGGTGCAGTGGATAGAGCACCAGTGCAGGAGTCAGGAGGACCTGAGTTGAAATTTCATCTCAGACACTTGACACTCACTATCTGTGTGACCTCGGACAAGTCACTTAACCCCAACTGCCTCATCCTGGGTCATCTCCAGTCATCCTGATGAATATCTGGTCACTGGTTTCAGATGGCTTTGGAGGAGAAGTGAGCCTGGTGACTTGCACAGCCCTCTCTCACTCAAAACAAAGTCAAATGCAGGTCTTGTTACTACTTCTCTGATGGCATGGTCTTTGGCAATGAAGGATGAACACACACACACACACACACACACAAACACACACACCTGTCTGCTACTATATTCTACACTGGTGGTGTCAAACTCAAATAGAAAAGGGGCCTCTAAACCATCCTTAGGAATTCCTACAGCTGAATATTGACTTAGAAAACCACAAATTAATGTTCTCTATGTTTCATTATTGTTATTTATTTTGTTAAGTATTTTCCAATTCTATTTTAATCTGGTTTGGGTAAAACTCAGGACTGTTGGGGCACATTTGACACCTCTGTGTCTACTCGTCCCATTGATCTATTCATAACTGTGGGAGACTGTATCCTAGATTTGTTGGGGAGATGTTTTCTTACATACCATATCAAATGACTTTTTTTTGAGCTAATTGTTTCAACTGATTTTTACAGCTATATATACAGGTAAAGAAAGGCTCTACAGTAATATTTTTAAGACTATAGACCCACAGAATACCTTGAACAGAGTACAGCACCTTCTCCCTGTCGACCATTACTGAATTTGTTCTAAGAAAGACAAAACTGAGCTGCATATGCAGGCTCATTTCTTTCAAAGTTTGCAGAACATGCATGTAGAGATATGCACTGGAGTTCATTGTAGAAAATGAATCCAAAAACAGAGAGACAAAGGGGATTTTATATCTTCAGAGTAATTCCCTCTCACCCCTCCCTCCCTTCCTTGCTCATGATGCCTGTGTTTCTTCTGTCATTAACATAATGTAATATAATATAAAATAACATGCCTATAGAATACCAAGATAAGAAAAGTTCCAATTTTCAAGATAGTGTCTGGGTCAAGGTATCCTGTCCTTGGCAGAAAAATACTCTTGATTGACTTCATTTAGCCTTGCAATTGCTGATAAGGAAGGAGTATTTTGAGAGCACTTAGAGAGCAAAACAAAGTATGTCTGTTATGCCAGAGTACACAAGGCATTATGGTAGGTTAAGCTCAGAGTGGGTCAAGATACCTTTCTCTTGAATGGCCAATCCAGGTTTTAGGCTTTTCTCAGGTGATGGGGTTCAAAGTGGTTTGGGGAGGGATTCACATCCCTCAACTTACACTCTCAGACTGGGTCAGTAGGGGTTCAACTACCCCAGGTCCAAGGTCCTCCTTGAGCACTGAAAGTAAAGGCAAAGAAATGAAGGATACATCTTGTAATTTCTTTAGCATCTTTGAGGTGGGGGGACTGATGTCACTTATCTCCAAAATCCAACTTTTTCCCAAGGTCCAGGAAGGTCAAAGATTCATTTTCTGTGGCATTGAGCAATATCCTAAAGTTCAAAAAGTGCAACAAAGACATTCCCTGTGCCCTTGTTTTCCAGAGTAAAAGGAGAATTAAGGAGATCTGAGAAAAAGACTCATTTTTCCTGCTTTTGTCTATTAATGGGCACACAAACACAGACACACATATTCCACCAAAAGTAGATTCTCTTGTGTGGTTTTAGACATTCCAATCTCATTACCCCACTCTGGGATTCCTCTCTCAGCCCTCCTTTTCCTTCAAGCCAGTTGGTGTGACCCAGAGTCTGTATAATCCATTTGCTTTCTTACAGGCACATCATTCTGGCATATGTTGGTTTACTTTGATTTCCTACAAGGGAACAACGCCATAAAGAAAAATAAAGGTATTAAAAAGATGAAATTGGAAGCGCCTCAGAAAAAACTTGATCATTTTGACCAAAGTCACCATCTTCTTTTTCAACTCTTCCCAAAGAAATCACAGCTATGTATTGAGGTATGGTTGTCCTACATAGCTATGTAGGTGGCAGACTGACAAAAAACACTAGCTTCAGCTCTGTAGAGACAATTCTTTGGGACCAATCCCAACCTTGAAGCAGCTTCTCTGTGACAACAGCAAACCCCTGAAGGAAGTCAGGGCTCACTCAGCAGCCCAAATTCTAATTCATCTTCCCTTCTAGAGTCTCAGCCACACCTCCTCAATGGCCGTTCCCTAAGTGAGGCAACGGCTACCTGGCCCAAATCAACATCACAGATGCCATGTGGAAACAGGAGGGATGGTGAGTAACATGCCCAGGGGGTAGATTCATGGAAGAAAACAGACTACTGTGACAGAAAGTACTAGAATAACCCTGAAAGTCTTCAAACAAAGGTTATTATATTATATGTTATTTTATATTACATATAACTATATATTAATATAACATATTGTATATATTCTATATTATTACTTATAATAGCTAACATTTATACAATACCTTTAAGATTTAAAAAGCACATTATAAATGTTACCATCATTTATCCTCACAACAACTTTAGCAGATAGGTATTATTATTCTTATTAGCCCCATTTTATAGTGGAAGAAACTGAGACAGACAGAACTTAAGTGACTTGCTAAGTAAACTCAGTTTTTCCCCAGTTTCAAGTCCAAAACCCTATTCACCATGCTACTTAGTTGCTTATAGGTATATTCCTCATGGGGTCCCTTTTTTCAGTGTGGATTATACAAGACAATTGGTAAAGTCATTTCCAATCCTCAAATCTTCTGGTTCTATAATAGATAGGTTGAATTTGGGGCCATGTCATCTACCAGTCCTTATCTTTGCTGAGTTCTTTGTCCTCTGCTCTTTAACAAACCCCATTGACCAGATACCACAAGTTTAACTCAGTAGAACCCGACTGGACCTGTTGATCATGGTGTTGGTTGGCGTTCACGATCAGGTCACGATGGATTCAGGGGTTACGGGGATACAAGAAAAATGACAACCCAACAGAAATCCAACATATCCCTCTAATCTGAAGATTCATTTAAATATACTCCCTAAATAAAATCATCATCTAGGGTAGAAAGGGATTCAAAGTAACTCTCTAGCTGTTCCCCATCTCTTCTCTCCATACCTTTGTGCAAATGATCCCCCACTACTGAAGTACACTCACTTCTGCACCCACACATCTTGGAATCCCTAGCTTTCTTTCAGGGCACAAGGTATTTTCTGATTCTTTCATCTTTCTTAGTTCTCCATCTCTGTGTGTGTGTCTCTTTTCATCTCCCTTTCCATCTCCCTCTCAGTCTCTCTGTCTTTGTGTGTGTGTGTGTGTGTGTGTGTGTGTGTGTCTATCGGTCTCTGTCATTCTCTCTATCTGTGTCTGCTTCTGTTTCTCTGTGTCTCTGTCTTTCACTCTGTGTCTCTTTCTCTGTGTTTGTCTCTATCTCTGTCTCTCTGTTTCTCTCTGTGTCTCTGTCTCTGTCTCTGTCTCTCTCTCTCTCTCTCTCACTGAATCACTCAGTATAGGACTTATGTTTATTTATCTGCACAGTAGAGAAAAAGTTAACTCAGGATTCAGAGGAACCAAGGTCAAATCCTTCCTCCAATACTTAATGCCAGTGGGTCACTTAACTCTGAGCTTCATTCTCTTCGTCGGTGAAACAGAGTTTGGATGTTCTGACAAGTTGGATCCTGTGGTACTTTCTAGCTTAATAGTATAACTCTGTCTCCCAGAAAATGTAAGTTCCTTGAGAGCCAGGCTGGTTTTCATTTTTGTCTTCAAAAATGCCAGCACCTAGCACAGGGAGGGTCCTTTATATAGCAGGCATGTAATATTTTTGAAATTGAAGCTTGATTGTCTTTAGGATTGGTTGCATAGGCAGGAGTAGGAACAGAGTCAGACCCAACAGTGGGAAGGGGGAAAAGGACCAGTGCTGGAGTTTTGTATGCCTTGGTCCCTGCTGTCCTGAACACGCTAAATCCAAAAGCAACCTTAATCGTGGGACCCAAGAAGGGCTTGTGGCAACAGCAGCAGCAACTCTTCTCATGTGATGTCTATGACATTTCTTTCAGGAGCATCCAATTTCTACTTCCTTACAGTATGCTGGGTGTCCTTCTGCCCTAGGGCAATCAGATTGCAGGATAAGGTGTTCTGTGGGTGCGGGATTCATTATAAGGTGACCACCTCCCTTAGAAGGGACTTCTTGCTGTGTGATGATTTCATAGGCTCATACTGCTTTCCTTGACATCATGGCCCAAGGCTGATAAGGGTAATCCATGAACTGGATATTATTACTAAAGAGATGCAAGGTGAACACGATTGGACTCCACCCTGATTTCTGCACCTGGCCTGGCCTGTTGGGTGAACTTACCTAAACTCCATCATTGCTTCCTTGGGATTTGATCCAGATTGATGACAGATTTACCATTCACAGCGCCATGCCAAGCACAGTTTACATGGTGCTCTATGCCTATGTTCAGGCTCTCAAACAGGTAGAGGCTGGCACCTAGGCACAATTGCTAGCCCCCTACCCTTAAAATTCAAGCCCCCTCCCAAAAATGTGACCCTTCCCTATTCAGCCTTATTTTCTTGGCCCCCAAACAATCTCCTTTCTGGTCTCCTCACTCAAAAACACACCATACTAAGCCTCACTATTGTGCCAATCCAGCACATTATTCCTGTCACCCTTCTTACTCCTCACAACCTAACCAAAACCAGCCTAATCTTCAAGTGGCCAGTTTAGTATAGGAGAAAAGCAGTTGAACTGGGAATCAAGAGAGATTTGGGTTCAAATCCTATTTCTGATACCAGTTAGATTCAGCATGGACGTAGATTCATGGTGGACATAACATACCAGCTGGGTTTTTTCAAAATGGTAGGCCTTTGACAGACATGAGACTCAAGACAGGACAAGAAGTCCAGACACCGGGAATACCATGAGGAAAGGCCCAGAAGAAAGCCTAAGGCCTAAACAATGCATCCTAAGTGGTCAGGTGAGTAGAGGGTGAATTAGAGGGCTTAACTTCTCACAATCCCAATTTCCTCATCTGCAAAATGCGTGCAGTATCCACAGTACTTACCTCACAGGAGCAAGAGTTCTGCAAGTGCTAAAGTAAAGTGCTAAATAAATGTCAAGTATTATTATCATCACCATTGCTAATTATTCCTAATACATGGTTATTGTTAAGGCCTAGTCCAATTGACACCTCCTCCAAGGAGACTTTTCTGATTATTCCAGTTCTTATTCATGTGCCTCTCCTCTGGTCTCTTTGTTATTCAGTCATTTGTTAATGTCCTACTCTACATGGACCCACAGACTTGGTTTTCTTGACCAAGATACTGGAGTGGCTGCCATTTCCTTCTCCAGTATCTTCCCAATTTTACAGATAAGGAACTGAGGCAAATGGGAGTGAAGTGACTTACTTCTCTGTCTGAGACCAGATCTGAACTCAGATCTTCGTGACTCCAGGCCCAGCGCTCTATCCACTGCACCGCCTAACTGCTGTCCCCCTCATTTCTTATAATAATTTATCACTTTTTAAAAATCTGAATTCCTCTTTGTCCTCTGCTGGTTTACTGTTAATCTAATTCAATTCAGTTCATAATTATTGAGCACCTTCATAGGATGATAGGATTTTGGTCAATTTCTTGACTATTGAATGAATTGATTGAACTTTCCTAGTTATTATAGTAGGGTAAGGAGAAGGAAACTAATGTTTACCAATATTTACTATGTGCAAGGAACTGTGCTAAGTTCTTTACAAATATTGTTTCATTTGATCCTCAAAACACTGGGAAGTAGGTGTTGCTACTGTCCAAGTTGAGGAAACTGAAGCAAACAAAGGTTAAGTGACTTGTCCAAGGTCACACTGCTAGTAAGCATCTGAGGCTACATTTGAATTAAGGTCTTCCTGACTCCAGGTCCAGTGCTTTGCACACTATGGTAGTCCCTCACTCCCAGGACTGGAGTTAGAAAGATTCATCTTTGTGAGTTCAAATCTGATCTCAGATACATACTAACTTTGTGACCCTAGGCAAGTCACTTCACTGTATTCACTCAGTTTCCTCATCTGTCAAATGAGCTGGAGAAGGAAATGGCAAACCTCTCCAGTATCTTTACCAAGAAAACCTCATCTGGGGTCTTGAAGAATGAAACACAACTGAAATGAATGAGCAATTGAAAGCTGCCTAGTAACCTCCCAGCTCCATGTTGGGGAGCATTGTGCTTGGTTTGGGGAAGACAAGAAGATTAGATAAGACCTATCCATTTCCCTTAGTACGATTTCTAGTGCATAGGGAGATGGAACACTCAAAAAAGGCCAAAAACATAGTGTTCTGTAATTCAAGATAAGCACATAGGAGATACAGAAGCCAAGTGCCATGTCATGAGAGACAAGGGCTATGTGAGTTACTGGGGGGAGGAGATTCTTATATCAGGCTTCAAGGTGTAAATAACATGTGAAAAGAGCTTTAAAAATATGCTAAGACAATAGGCAAGAGTGTTAAGGTAGGATGGGAAGACTAGGCATAGCAAATACTATGAACAAAGGCCAAGAAGAAAGGATGAACATGACCTGAACAAGGCATTCTAAGTGATCAATAAGCCTGAACATGGAATATAAGGAGGGGAGTAGTATTCAATAAGGCCAGCAAATTATAGAGGCAAATTATCGAGGGCCATAAGGAGCTACTGAAAATGTCTAAGCAGCCTAACTGACACAATCAAATAGAGTATAGAGAAATCAAATAGAGAAGAAAATTAATCCAGAAGTCTTTTGAAGGATAGATTGGGCAGAGAAGAGATGGTAGGAAGACCTGTTGAGAGGCTACTACAATAATTTAGGAAAGTTGATCCAATGGTCAATAACCAGGGGACCCTTTCAAATCTGGATCTAAAATCTTGTCAACCCATGAAACACAGGTTCATATGCTCTATTAGGCTCCTGCTATGAACTAGGTACTGGAGATAAAAAGACAAAAATGAACTACTAGTCCCTGCCCTTAATGAGCTTTTACTCTATATTAAGAATGTAATGAACATGGGCTGAATGGTGGTACCACTGAAACCACATAATATAGTTTTAGAAAAATAAAAAAGGTAGAGACTTAAGAGACATTCATGGTTAGGGGGATGACAAATGGAGACGAGACAAGAGACTAAGAAAGAATGATCAGATATGTCGAAAAAGGATTAATGTCCTTCTTTTCAGAAGAGAAAATTTATATTGAATTAAATTAAAGGTTAACAGCGCCCAGAACACACACAATAAATTCTGTCCACTAAAAGGGTGAAGGCAAGGGAATTGGGGTTAAGTGACTTTCTCACAGTTAGCAAGTGTCAAGTGTCTGAGGCTGGATTTGAACTCAGGTCCTACCTGACTCTAGGACCAGTGTTCTATTCACCATGCCACTTAGATGCCCCTGTAGATTTTAAACAAATGAGCTCTCAAATTGACTTTTCCACAGAATGGCATCAGTGTCTGCCATTTACTGTTCAGTCTGTGGTACAGTGAAGAAGTCACAGGGTGAGAAAATATCTATGAAGAGGCTATTTGGCTTCCATGTTTCCAGTTCTCCTGGTCTAAAAGGGAGAAGCAACCACTAAAACTTTCTGAGCAGCTTTCTTCTTAGAGGAGGAGTTTGTAATATTACAATCACCACCTCTCCCTTTAACCAGGGAGATTCCAGAGACTCCAGCATGTGTGGCAGTTCTGAATTGTCAATCTCTAGTTGCATATCTGGGATTTTCCTTGCTAACCTATCTAGCATAGCTTAAATCAAAGGCAACAAAACCTCTCTCACCATCTACTTCTTTTCCTTCAGAAGAGCAGCAGCCAAGACAGAAGCTTGTTAGGGGCTCCAGGCTCTGTACATGAACTGCAGGCTGAGGTGCCTACCAAGATTGGATAGGGACTTTGGACACTTGAAGGTATTTGTAAGGACAGACAGTTATAGGTTCAGGATAACTACAGAGTCTAGGATAAATTTTGCATGGCAGTGAGGACCCCAACTCACTAAGGTATAATAGGGAAATCATGAGAAGGCTGGGCATTACATTGGGCATGACCCAGACTGGCTGATGGCAAATGACACTCCTTAGAAGCCGTGAACTCTCCCAAGTTGTTGCCATCATGAATTATATTACATCTGTACTATTTGATTGGGTGCCTAATAACTAGATCTGTTCTAAGCCTCGGCCCCTGCTAGCATGAAATAACAACCTTCCCAGGAGTCAGCTGACACTGGCTGATGATCCTATTATCAGAAAGAGCTCTCGTTCCTGCTGCATGTGTTGATTGCTAAGAATAGACTTTTCTTTTCTCTTTCCTTTGGGCAAGTGTGACACACAGTGGCTTAGAGACCACTTACATCCGTTCATTTCTGTCACTGCTTTGGTAACCTCATCAAGGGAGGAAAAACAAAGCTAAAACTTTTGTTTCACCCATCTTTCAGCATCACATTGGCACCAGTAATTGACCCAAAAGGAAAAAATTCTTTCCTTAATTTGTCATCATCGTTGGTGTCATCCAGATCATTAGAATAGAGATTCATTCCCTGGTAGTAGCTATTCTCTCCTGTTTTAGCTGCTCAAATTTCCATTGTAACTCAGCCTGGCATTCAACTTTTTTCTCTGTCCAGATTACAGAATCAAATAATGTCTTTTCAACTGATTTTTCTCAAAACTCACAAAACCAAAGCCTTTGAATTTACCACTGCGGTGGTCATCACTTTTACACTATATTTAATGATATTTGCTGAAAAGTTCTCTCAGTCTTTCAACGTCTTTGTCATCTCCAAAGGTTTTGATATTGGGGAATTTCTTTGTTTTGGCTTTGCTTTGGTTTTCATCTCACTTCCTACTCTTTTCCTGTCTTGAATCTACCAACAAACATTTTGCAGTCCTGGAGAATCATGCCTTTCTTCTTCATAGACCTATCTGCAACATCCTAGGTCTCAAAGTACACAATAAGTAATCACTATTCTCATCACACACTACCTTGTAGGACAAGATGGTACCAAATGCTGAAAAGGCATCACAAAATACCTTGTTGGCTAAAGCTTTATCCAGGTTTTTGATTATGACAATGATGGTGCTGGTGGTGATGATGATGATGATGATGATGATGGTAGTGGTGGTGGTGGTGATAGCTAACCTTTATATAGTGCTTTTTACTGTGTGCCAAGTACTGTGCTAATTTACAATTGTTATTTCATTTGAACCTCACAATATCCCTGGGAAGTAGGTATTATCATTATCCCCACTTTACAGATGAAGAAACTAAGGCAGACAGTAATACCAAAGTCACACAGCTGAGTGCCTGAGGTTGGATTCGAACTCTGGGCTTCCTGACTGCAAGATCAGATTTCTAAACACCACTGCATCTGACTGTTTTAAATAAAAATAGTTCCGACTCCAAATTTCGTCAAAGAAGGATCCCACTGCGATGATACTGACTGGTTTTCCTTCAGTTACCTAACATCTGCTGGCTGCTGAAGTTGTCAGAAGCATACCCCAGAAACTTCCTGGTAATCACAGCCCTGCATAGCTGAATGGGGAGCATCGGTCTAACAGAACTGAACTTCTTATGCTGAATTAATTTCAACGACATTTGAGTTTAAGTCACCCACGTGGAGGGTGGGGTAACTTGCCCGCAGCAGGATCCACTCCCCTTCCTCCAACACCCACCAGGAGTGATTCTTTTTGGAACCAAGGTATGAAGAAAAGACATAAAATTTTGGCTGAGGCAAAAATTGAGTAAACAGAAAAGGGCAAGAGAAAGTCTAAGGTTCTAAGCTGATCAGAGAATTGTCAACAGCAATCACAAAAAGTTTGTGACACCTCAAGAAAACAGAGGAACAGATTTCCTCGGCATCACAATGACAGATTAAGGCAGATGCCCAGCTATCCAGAAAAGCTATTTCCTTCCCTTTTCTGGGTCATGGCTAGTATTTAACCTTTCTGGCAAAAATCCTGAATCTCTAAATACAATTTCCCTTCTTCCTCTAAAGTTTAATGAATGTCAAAACTGATGCTTAGCCCGCCCCCATAAAGCTTGCCTATTTAAAGGGCTTTTTTTATCACTGTCCCTGTTTCAGTAAGGCCCTTTTTTTTTTTTTAGAAGCACAACTCTTGGAGAACGAGAAGTTTTTAAAATAAAAACACCAGCAGTAAACTGCGCCCAAAGAGGAAATGAGATATATTCTCCTTATCCTTTCATTCGCTGCAGACAGATCGCGGCAGACGTGAACTTGCCCGGGGAAAGAGCCACGCGCGGAAAATTCGCGGATGCAGGAAAGGGGAGGTGCATGGCCGGGGTGGGGGGGGGGATTGGGCGGGGTAGGGCGTGAAGGGGCTAAGGATGGAAAACGGAAAGGAACACCTAGGGGCACCCAAGTGTGAGGGGCAGACACAGACACAGACGGGCTAAGACCGACACGCGGAAACTGGGGACAGACGCATTTTTCGAAAAAGCGCAGGTAGACAGAAGGACAGACATGGGGACATCTGGGAGCCAGACTCGCGGCTAAGGTGCGGAGGCGGCGGTGGCGGGTGGGGCAAAGGTGTTCTCTCTCGATGCCAGGGGAATGGATGGAGGGAATGGATGGAGGGAGGGAGGGAGGGAGGTATGGGGAGAGAGGAAGGGGAAGAAAGGAAGAGAGGAGAGAAAGACAGGAGAGAGAGAAAGACAGAGACAGAGAAACAGAGAGAGAGAGGCAGACAGAGATTTTGCCGGCTTCTGTTCTGCTTTTACTGTAAAGGTGGGTAGAGGGCACAGGTGTTTAGATTTTTTTTTCCTGGGCTATGTGGGTCAGCAGTGTTCTGGAGCCACCTGCTGGCTTCTTTTTTATTTATGGATTTTTTTTTTTTTTAATTTAACGTAATTTCCCAGTAGCTCAGCTGCAGGGGGATTTCTGTTTTTAAAGAGGATTTCTTTCCCTAAGGAGAAGAAATCCTTGAGCACCCCCACCCCACTGCTGGAGCCACAGAGTATGATCGTAGCGGGTCCCTCTGCATGCCCATCGAGCAATCTGAAATCTCAAAAACTCTCTGGACAAAAAGAGGCCAGTGGCATGTTCTTATTTCTCTTGGCTCCTAGTGATGCTCCACTAGGTGAAAACATGCAATTTCATAAAATGTAGTTTTATTACTGGTCCCAGAATGAACTTTTGTTGATCAGAGAAAATCTGATCTCAGAATGGAAGTCTTTAGAAGTAAAAGCCTTGGATAATATCACTGCTAAAAGCAATATCACTGCTAGGCTTATACTCCAAAAATATTTTTAAAAAGAAGACAACAACATATACATAAACACAAAAATATTTATCATAGCTCTTTTATAGTAGCAAAAACAAGCAAACTAAGGGGTAAAGTGGGAGAGTCCACTGAGAAGTGGCTGAACTCATAATTCTCATAATGAATATTGCAACTCTATGAGGTAAGGGGTATAATCATGCTCATTTTACAGGTGAAAAGATCGAGGCAAACAGAGATTAAATGACTTGCCCAGAGTGACGCAGTCTGAGGCTGAATTTGAACTCAGGTCTTTCTAGCACCAGGCTACCTAGCTGCCCATATGGTAGATGAATACAGTGGAATACTAATTGCCATAAGGATTTAGAAAAGGAATAATTTCAGCAAAACTGGGGAAAACTTGTATGGACTATTTAGAGCAAAGGAGGAAGAAGAAGAAGAAGAAGAAGAAGAAGAAGAAGAAGAAGAAGAAGAAGAAGAAGAAGAAGAAGAAGAAGAAAACTATCATAAAAACAAACCATTTTGAAAGACAACTCTGATGCATGCAAACAGCCAGCCTCAATTCCAGAAGCCTCACCATGAAACGTGGTGCCCAGCTCCTGACAGGGAGAACTCATGGTGTCACTCATGGATGTGGCCAATGTGGGAATATATTTTGTTTACTATGTGCTACATGAGTTTTGTTTTTCTTTCTTTTTAATTAATGAGTGGGAAAGAGGAAGGGGGTATTAAAACATTTGTATAACATTTATTTTATCATTTGATCCTCACAGCAAAACTGCCAGATCCACTGTGCCACCAGCTGCGTCTGTGGGAGAGGGGGAAGTAGGCAAAATTGATTACTATTCATTGAAAAATGATTAAGTAAAAGAAAATAGTACCCCATTAAGCGGTGCTTTATAAGGAATTTCAGCCTCTTCTTCCTACACCCTTGCCCATTAAGAGACCTGCTGGTCTGTGTCTGACCTCTGATGGTCCCTATAAGCTGTGATTCAGAGGTAGCTAGATGGTGCAGTGAATAGAGGTCTGGGACCGGACTGAGGAAGACCTGAGACCAAATCTGTCTCAGACATTTATTGTCAGCGTGATCCTGGGCAAGTCACTTAACCTCTATCTGACTCAGTTTCCTCTACTGTAAAGGAGAGATATAATAAACCCCTACTTCACAGAGTTGTGAGGATCTAATTAAATAATATTTGCAAAGTGTTTTAACAAGTGCCTGGTGAATATCCAACATTTGGTAATCCCATTTGGAATTTTCTTAGCAGATATATTGGAGTATTTCCTTCTCCAGCTCATTTTACAGATGAGGCAGATGATAAGATGTGACTGCATCTCCTCACCCTGCTGTAGCAGCTAACATCTTAGGGTGATTTGGAAGATCCCACTCTGAGAAATTATTTGGTTCCTTTTAGGTCGTACTTCTACTCTTTCTACCAACCCAGACTGAAAACTGTTCTTCAATTCCTAGGGAGCTGCGTAGGCCACTGAGGGGTTCAGCAATGTGCCCAGACCCACAGCTGCTGTGAGTCAGGGAGGACTTGAACTCCAGTCTCCCTGATTTCAAGAGTCACCCACTCATTGCTCCCTGTTGCCTTTAGAGAGAGAATGTGGGAGAAGTGGGGGTGTTTTTTCCAGCTGCTGGGTTTGGATTAGGGGTACATCTGTCTTGGAGCTGTGTGGTCATTGTATTTGGACCTGGTGCTCCAGGAGAGACCGGCTTGGGGAGGTGGGGGAGAGCAAAGGGGTGCACACACTTCCAACCTGGTGAGTGACCCCTGCTTCAGGAGACAAAGGAAGAAACTGAGGCTCCCAGACAGGGCCAGAGGCCCCACACTGGGGGGTGTCAAAGGCAGGGTTTGGACCCATATTGGCATTAAGGTCCAACGCTGCATCTACGAGGGCAGTGGCCTGCCTGCTTCAAAAAAGCCCAATGAGTGTTGAAGGTGATCATGAGAACAAAAGGGGGATTGCAATGGCTTCTGGGAAAGGATGATTCTCCATCCAAAGAAGTGAGACCCTAATGGGAGAATTTCAGGTACTGGGCATTCTCCATGGAAAAGGTGGATACGGAGGCCTTCCAAGGGGGCCTCTTAAATCGGTTTAGGCCTCTGAGACCCCAGGAAAGAGTAGACTGGGGACAGGGGAGATAAAGCACTGTGTTTGAAGTAAACAAAATACAGTGGGACTGAGAAGCAATGATGGAAGACATATGGAGGCCATGCTGCCATCTGCTGGGGGCTGCCTGGAACTATAGGTTATCATGCCATCTGCTGGGGGCTGCCTGGAACTGTAGGTTATCATGCCATCTGCTGGGGGCTGCCTGGAACTGTAGGTTATCATGCCATCTGCTGGGGGCTGCCTGGAACTGTAGGTTATCATGCCATCTGCTGGGGGCTGCCTGGAACTGTAGGTTATCAGGCCATCTGCTGGGGGCTGCCTGGAACTGTAGGTTATCATGCCATCTGCTGGGGGCTGCCTGGAACTGTAGGTTATCAGGCCATCTGCTGGGGGCTGCCTAGACCTGCAGGAGGACATCCTGCTACCTGCTGGGAGATGCCTAGAACTAAAAGGGGTGACATTCTGCCAACTTATAAATGATAGTTTTTCTAGGTTCTTTGGAAGGGGTTACTCATTGGTGGGTACCTTTACTTTATTTTTAATTAATTCTTTTCCATTAACAGTAATCACTTTCCTTCTCTCCTCTCATAGAAGCACCTGGTGGCACAGTGGACCTGACAGGATTTTTGTGAGAAATAAATGAAAAAATATAGAATCTATATATTTTATGCATTTATATTAAATATATATTATGTATTTTTATATTAACACACATATATATACATATATGTATATATATTTCCTTCCTTTCTCCCCTTCCCCCAAAGGAAGGGAGCAAGTGAGGGAAGGGAAAAAAAGAAAAGGGAAAGAAAATAAAAAAGAAAAATCCTTGTAGCAAATAGTCAAACAAAACACATTCCCACACTGGCTATGTCCAAAACATGTGTCTCCTCTGCAACCTGAGACCATCACCCATCTGTCAAGAGGTGGATAGCATATTTCATCATGAGTCCTCTAAAATTATGGTTGGTGATTTGTATTCATTAGAATTCTTAAATTTTTCGAAGTAGCGTTTTTGGCAATATTATTTTTATTATGTTTATTCCTATGATTTGCTTACTTCATTCTGCATGATTCATATAAGATTTCCTAGGTTTTACTGGAACCTTCCCTTTTTTCATTTCTTATGATATGCTAGTATTCTCTTATATTCATTTTAATATAATTTAATTCAATATATTCATTTTAATATATTTTAGTTCATTAAATATTTCCCAATTACATATAAAAAAGTTTTGAAAATTCTTTTTTAAAATTTTGAGCTCCAAATTCTCTCTCTTCCCCTCTCCTCAAAAAGCCAAGCAATTCATATCAATTTTAAGTATGAAGTTATGCAAAACGTATTAGCCATGTTGCAAAAGAAAACAGATAAAAAAACAAGAAAAATTAATAAAGTTTAAAAAGTATACTTCAATGTGCATTCAGTTTGTCAGTTCTCTCTCTAGAGGTGGAAAGCATTTTTCATCATGTATCTTTTGAAATTGTAGCATTGTCTTGATCAAAATAACTAAGTCTTTTGCAGTTGGTCATCCTTACAATATTGCTATTACTGTACAAAATGTTCTCCTCGTTCTACCCACTTCACTCTTAATTAGCTCATGTAAGACTTCTGAGGTTTTTCTAAAACCATCCTGCTTACCACTTCTTATAGCACAATAGTACAACATCATAATCATGTACCACAACTTTTCAACCATTCCCTAGTTGATGGGCATCCCCTTGACTTCCAGTTCTTTGTCAACACAAAAAAGTACTGCAATAAATATTTTTGTATAAATGGATCATTTTTCCTTTTCTTTGATTTCCTTAGGATATGGACCTAATTGTTGGGTCACATGGCATGCAGTTTTAAAGCCATTTGGGCATTGTTTCAAATTGTTCTCCAGAGTGATTAAACTAGTCTACAACTTGACCAACAGTACATCTGTGTACAAATTTTTCCACATCTTCTCTAGCATTTGTCATTTTCCTTTTCTGTCATGTTAACTAAACTGATAGGTGTGATATGGTATTTCCAAATTGTTTTAATCCACATTTCTCTAATCAGTAGTGATTTAGAACATTTTGTGTGACTATTAATAGTTTTTGTTTCTTCCACCAGAAGCTTCCTGTTCATATCCTTTGACCATTTATCAAGAGCCATTAATGGCTCTTATTTTTATAGATTTGGCTCAGTGCACCTATATGTTTGACAACCCTGAAGCTCCTGCCCCTCCCAGCATGATTTATCTATTTATTTTTTCTTTTCTATTAAAGGAACCATCCCCCTGACTACTTTCAAAGAAATCTATTCACTGAATGGGCAGTACCTCCCTTTAAGTGAGTGCTTGAAAAGGCCTTAGTAAAAGGTCAAAGTCCCCCATTGTATCCTGGGTGGTCTCCATTGATTCATATCTGATCACTGGATCCAGATGACTTAGGAGGCAAAAGTGAGGCTGATGGCTTTGCACAGCCTTCCCTCACTCAAAGCAAAGCAAGTCATGTCATCATTTCTCTGATATCATGGTACTCTTCAAAAACAAAGTACTAACACAACAAATATATTTGAGAAACCTAAGTGTACAAAATTGTCCCACTTTTCTGTTTTCCTTCTAATTTTGGCTACATTAGTTTTGTTTGTGCAAAAGTTTTTTTATTTCATATAATCAAAATTATTCATTTTACTTTCTGTGATCCTCTCTGTCTTTTTTTGTCAAAAACTCTTCCTTTATCCATAGATCTGATTTTTCCATGCTCCCCTAATTTATATCACCCTTCATGTGTAAATCATGTACCCATTTTGACCTTATCTTGCTACAAAGGGTGAGATGTTGCTCTATGCCTAGCTTCTGCCAAATTGATTTTCATTTTTCCAGGCAGTTTTTGTCTAATAGTGAGTCATTGTTTCCAAAACATTACTGAACACTTATTACATGCTAAGCTCAGAGGATACAAATGCAAGTAGAAAAAAAGACAGTTCCTGTCCTCAAGGAGCTTATATTCTAAAGGGAGAAGATAGCCCGTAAAGAACGAAAGGGGAAGTCCAGAAATTCAAGCGTATTCAAATGAATACATAATGAAGACTTGAAGTCAGAAATAACTAAGTTTGAATCCTACCTCACACATATACTAGATATATGACCCTAGATAATCATTTAACCTATTTGCCTTAGTTTCCTCATCTGTAAAATAGGGATAATAATAGCACCTTCCTCTCAAGGTTATGGTGATGGTCAAATGAGGTAATATCTATGATTTGCACACCTTAAGGTGCTATATAAATGTTAGCCACAACGATGAGGATGATGGTGGTGGTGGTGGTGGTGCTTATGTGACTGGACTGGCCTGGGCATTTTCCTTAAAAGGAGATTCTGGGAAGAGCTAGCCAATCAGAAGGGGCTACAGGAGCAGAGTGTACTTCCAGTGTGAGAAGTCCAAGAAGGCAGAGTCAATCTCCAGGATGAGAAGGCTGCTGTGGCATGGTGGAGGAAAGTCCAGAAAATCAGGATTGGAGGTAAAATAGCTGTATCACTTGCCTCAGAGCATGGTTGTGAAGAGTAAATGAGATAGTGTATGTAAACCAATTTGAAAACCTTAAAATACTATGCAAAAGTCAGTGATTATCCTTATTATTAAATAAAACACCAAGACTGACTTCCAATATACTACATAGGTTACAGTTATAGACCTCTTTCTGCACTATAGAAAGCTGAGCTCAATACATTAGACTAAGGAGCAGGAGCCATTGTCCTGCCTCTGGACGTGGGAACATCATTTCCTTTTCAAGGTTATTCAGAATGAGTCCCCAGCCACATTTCTGGGCTCCTAAACACCAGGGGGCTGGTGTTTCTCCAAGTTGCCACTAGATGTCTACAGAGACTGACTGTTCATTTCTCCAGTGCCAAGTTCAGTGATGTCAGAGGAGAGAAAGACTTCCTAAAAAGAATCTATCCTGGAAATCAGATACAACAATGAAACCTATCTCTATTCTCTAGGCATAAATGTCGGGGGACTGCCGGGGCAGAATACTGCATACTCTGTAAGAGGAGGCTCTAAGTCAGTTGTTTTTGCTTAAGTGCTCTTCCTAGTTACAAGGGAGCATTCAAGGTTAAAGGGGAAGTGGGAGTGAGCTGTATAAGCAAATAACTACATTGTAAAAGCAAAAGACATCAATTAAACAAATTTAATAGTAATAATAGCTAGCATTTAAATAGAGCTTTAAAGTTTGCCAGGCACTTTACATATGTTATCTCTTTTGGTCCTTAAAACAACTCCACAAGAAAGGTGCTATCAAATGGAAACTGAGGCTTAGAAAAGTTATGTGATTAACCCAGGGTCACACAGTTAGTGAATATCTGGAGCAACATTTGAACTCAGATTATCCTGACTCCAAGTTCAGCCCTCTGCTTACTGTGCCAAATGGAAATCATAGAGTCTGGGACCGGGAAAGAACTCCACTGAATCACCTTACCATCTATTCGAGTTAACAAAGAAATGATTCCAACTAGATGAGACTACTCTGTGTTTATATTCTGCTGAACTAAGAGGGAATCATCTCCCCTCAGTCTCTCACCCCAATATCTACAATCCTTCACTTTTCAGAACTTATCTCTTAGGGTGAACTTAGAATAGCCTTTGAAAGTGCCTTAAGAGGACAAGTCTATGACTTGAGTGGGCAGGAACTTCAAAGACAGGTCCAGCCCAAACTGACTTATCATTCTGCATTGATAAATGTTGACTTTGCTGGCATTTCTGTCAGGTGGCAAAAGGCAGAAAGATCATAGAACTGGAAAGGACCTTAGACATTATCTAGTTGAACCCCCTTATTTTACAGAGAAAGTAAGCCCAGAAAGACAAAATATTCAAGATAATTAACAGGACATTTAGGATTTGAACCCAGGGCCTCTAATTCCAAATCCAAGGCTACTTCTGCTACAATATTCTGCCTCCCTTAGGAGAGATATCCCAATTCCAAAGCTTCACCTCCCTTCTCTCCTTCCAGCCCTCTTACCTTCACAAAACTAGATGTGGGTGTATACCCCTAAAGCTAAGGTTTAATTATAGCAGAGGCATAAATGTCATGATGGCCCGAGAGAACTCCCAGATCTTATGGGCCTATGCTGGAGGGATCCAAAGACCCATGACACTCAAAGTGACTTAAAAGGAATGTAAAGCTCTCAAGAATAAAATCCTGCTATTACAATAGAGAAATATCCCAATATGGAGGAAAGGGAACAGATATCTAAAGAGACTAACATAACTTCACCAGGTGCTCTGCAATGAACTCAGATTTAGAGAGAACATGTATAAAAGACTGAAGCATCTTCTTTAAATGTCACCCAAGAACATTATCAAATGGTGACAGGTGCCTTGAAGAACTTGATGGGCAAACCTAAAGAACAGAAATATGCCAAAGACATGGTCTTTAGACCATGGTCTTTAAAACTGCACCCAGGGAAAAGAAGAAATAAGGGTGGTGTTGGCCTACCTGGGGAAAATGAAATCATGTAAATAGATGACAGAGAAAACAGAACTAAAGAGAATGACTTTTATGTTGGGGGGAAAGAGTCTGAAGAGGTAATTAGACACAAAGGTAAAGAGACAGAGGTAAGAAGAGTATTTGAGAATATTTAGCCCTTCTCAATAAGCTTAAGTCTCTGGGCCCAAGGCAATTACACTTCAGAGTTCTGAATAAAACATAGCTGTGATTTCTGAACCCTTACTCATTGTTGTTGAAATATTATAGAAAGCAGTGTAGGTACAGCAACACTAGGAATAAGAAAATACCCTCTTTAAAGAAAGGGAGATTCAGATTCCCAACACTATTGCTTTTGTAAGCATAAATATCAAGTTAAATTCTACAAAGGGTTATTAAATGGATGATTGGTGAGCACTTAGAAATGAAGTTTTGAGCACCAAGACCCAACTTTGGCTCACTAAAAGTAAATCATGCCAGACTTTCCTCATTTCTTTTTTGGACAGGGTTATTAAACTGGTAGGTCACAGAGATACGAGAAAGTGTTTCTGGAGTTCAATAAGACATTTGACAGTCATGATATCCTGTGGACAAACTGAAAAAAGTAGTCAGAAGAACAGTAAATATGATCCAGGACCACTATAACCCCCAAAAATTCTGAATTTATATAGAGTATGTTTGATCCTAGAGGATAATCAAGGGACTATTTTCTCACATTAACTCATGGCAAATTGGTGGAAAAGATGAATTCAGCTCAGGTATGGCTAGTGCCTAGTTCCCCCAAATGTTGGTGATGGAGTCATCAATTTCTACATAGATACTCAAGGTAGAATGAGGGTATCAAGTATGGAATTGTCTTGATTTCACCCATTGTAGAAAATAAATAAGCTGAACAAGACTCACAAGAGCCCATAAATTAGAACAGAAACATAAGTACTCAAATAATCCATTATATTTGTAATCCATACTTCCTCCTATGACTCACTGGCAGAAAGCATTTCAGATTCACTAGACTTCTCCCAGAAGATAAGTCTCTTTCATCTTTAGATCTATGCTTCTAAAAAATGGTATATGAGACAAACTGAAACCAGATAAAGACCTTAATTCAGGATCAAACATACTCTGTGTAAAATCAGATTCCTTGAGTGGGGGGCTTGGGGTCATATTTACTATTCTTCTGACTTCTTTCATTTATCTACAGAATATTATGACTTTGACAAATGTCTTGTTGAACTCCAGAAACACTTTCTCTTTCATATTTCCATGACCTACCAGTCTAATAACCCTGTCCATTAAAGAAATGAGATGAATCTGGCATGACTTACTCTTAGTGAACCAAAGTTGGCTCCTGGTGCTCAAAACTTCATTTTCTAAGGTCAAGATTACCCACTACATTTTGAACCATTGCCAGTCATCTTGACCATAACATTCACAGAATTGGTAAAGTCTAGACTATTGGTCCCATAGGACATGACTTTAGTACCTCAGTTGCTCAAAGATCCCTTTCATATCTTCTAAAAGGTTGGTGCCTTAACAAGGGAACTCAAGATCCATTCACCACTTGAAATCGCCTAGGTATGCATGGAAAGACCATTATCTAGAAATCTAGCCTCGGGTCTCCTCTCAGAAAAGGAAATGCGAAAGAATAAGCAAGCAATTAGTAGTTGGAGGTACAAGAAGCTCCCTCTGAGGTTTGCTTGAGTTAACACAAGCTAATTCCTTGTGAAAAGAGCTTGTGATGAGTTCAAGAGAATCAGATACACTTCTTAGACAATATATAAATACAGGAAGTTAGTTTGGAACCTGTCAGTCAAGTGAGAGAGGGCTCCAAAATGTAGGAGCTGAGGATTCTCTAGACTCCTGAGGAGAGGCAATGCCTCCCTCTTCCCTTAAGCTCCTCCGCCATTCCCATTGAACAAATCACTAGAGCGTAGACTAGTAAAAGACAGTACATCCAGTTGTAGAGTAAGGTATGCCAGGAGCAAACAGAAGGTCCCCCAAGAAAAGGCAACTGAGTATCCAGAGAAAAAATTGGTCAGTCAAGAAACATTTATTTGGTGCTCAGGTTATGATCTGATGGATTGCCAGTCAAAAGACCTGGTAAAAAACATCATTGTTTGGAAGTAGTGACCATAGCATAGCAGTGCTGCTGGTGGCATCTTTGTTAAGAGCTGAGAGACACTACTTGACACAATAAGGAAAATCAGCTTCACAGCTATACAAGGACACCAACTCTCAGAACCCAGGGGAAAAAAACCAAACCTAAGACAAACTTTATGAAGATTTCATGAATACAGAAAAGGGCTTCTAGTAACCAGGATCTCTGAAGTACTACTTGATGACATGGGTTTCTATATGTGTGCCTCATTCCCATTTTACTTTAAGTTTGAGGGCACTCTCCTCCAGGAAACTTGTATGTGCAAAAGGAGAATGATTTAAGACAATTGCTTTAATAAAAATTGTTCTTGTTCATCATTTCTCATAGCACAATAGTATTCCTTTACATTCCTTTACATTCATATTGTGGTATTGATGGGCATTCCCTAGATTTCCAATTCTTGGCCACCACAAAAGAAGCTGCTAGACATATTTTTGTAAATTTAATTAATTTATATGTTTTCAGTTTTCAACAATCACTTTCATAAGTCTTAAATTTTCTCCCCCTTCCTCCCCAAGATGGCATGCAGCCTTATATGGGTTCTACACATACGTTCTTATTAAACACATTTTCACAGTAGTCATGTCGTGTAGAAGAATTAAAATGAATGGAAGAAACCATGAGATAAAAAAACATTACACAAGAGAAAAGAGTCTGCTTCATTCTGGGTTCTGATTCTACAGTTCTTTCTCTGGACATGGATGGCATTCTGCCTCAAGTCTTTGGGGAATGTTTTAGGTCCCTGCATTGCTGTGAAGGGCTTACTCTATCAGAAACAGTCCTAGGACACTATGGCTGTTATTGTGTATAGCATTCTCCTAGTTCTGCTCATTTCACTCATCATCAGTTCATATAAGTCTTTCAGGTTTTTCTGAAGTCTGATTGTTCATCATTTCTTATAGTGAAATCATATTCCATTATATTCATATACCACAACTTGTTCCCCAATTGATGGACATTCCCTCAATTTCCAGTTCTTGGCCCCAACAAAAAGAGATGCTATAAATATTTTTTGTATGTGTGGGACCTTTACCCATTTTTATGATCTCTTTGGGATATATCCCTAGAAGTGATATTGCTTTTATAACCCTTTGGGCATAGTTCCAAATTGCTCTCCCAAATGGTTGGATCTGCCCATAGATCCACCAACAATGAATTAGTGTGCTAACTCTCCCACATCTTCTCCAACATTTATCATCTTCCTGTTTTGTCATGTTAACCACTCTGATATGTGTGATGTGGGACCTCAGAGTTGTTTTGTTTTGCATCTTTCTAATCAATACTGATTTAGAGCATTTTTTCACATTATTATAGATAGCTTTAATTTCTTCCTCTGAAAACTGCCTGTTTGTATCCTTTGACCATTTATCAACTGGGGAATAACTTGTATTTTTGCACATTTGACTTGGTTTCTATATATTTTAGAAATGAGACCTTTATCACAGACACTAGTTGCAAAAATTCTTTCCCAGTTTTCTGCTTCCCTTGGTTGCATTGGCTTTGTGGAAAAACTTTTCAATTTAATGTACTCAAAATTATCCATTTTGCATTTGATAATATTCTCTATCTCTTGTTTGGTCATATATTTCTCCATTCTCCATAAATCTGACAAATGAACTATTACTTGCTCCCCTAATTTGATTATAGTTATCAGTCTTTATACTTAGATCATGTGCCCATTTGAACTTCATTCTGGTGTAGGGTGTCACACATTAGTCTATGCCCAGTTTCTGTCACAACATTATCGAGTTCTCCCAGCAGTTTTTGTCAACCAGTGAGTTCTTATCCCAGAAGCTGGCGTCCTTGGGTTTATCAAACAGTAGACTGCTGTAATCATTGACTACTGTGTCTTGTGTACCTAACCTATTCCACTGATCTATGCCTCTATTTCTTAGCCAGTACCAAGTGGTTTTGAGGATAACTGCTTTATAATGTAATTTGAAATCTGGTAGGGCTAGGCCACCTTCCCTAGTATTTCTTTTCATTAATTCCCTTTATATTCTGGATCTTTTGTTCTTCCAGATCAATTTTGATATTATTGTTTCTAGCTCTAGAAAATAATTATCTGGTAGTTTGATTGGTATGGCACTGAATAAGCAAATTAATTTAGACAGAATTGTCATTTGTATTACATTAGCCCAGCCTACCCATGAGCAACTGATGCTGAGTAAAATAAGTAGAACCAGGGGAACATTATACACAGTAACAGCCACAGTGTGCAAGGACTGTTTCTAATAGACTTAACCCTTCACAGCAATGCAAGGACCTAAAACATTTCCAAAGGACTCAGGTTACAAAATGCCATCCACAGCCAGAGAAAGAATTATGGAGTCAAAATGCAGAATGAAGCAAACTATTTCTTTTGTGTGTTATATTTTGTTTTGGTTTGGTTTGGTTTTTCTCATGGTTTCTCCCATTCATTTTAATTCTTCTATGCAACATGACTAATGTGAAAATGTGTTTAATAAGAATATATGTGTAGAGCCCATATAATATTGCATGGCATCTTGGGGAGGGAAGGGGAGAAAATTCAAAACTTATGGAAGTGGTTGTTGAAAACTGAAAACAAATAAATTAATAAAAAAATTTAAAAATCTTTCTTGCTATATCTGATTAGTAAATACTCCTTCTAAAACTAAGTAAGCGACTGACAGTTACTGAGAAGTATGTCACTGGAGACAAGTACTAGAAAAACTCAGTCCCTAAATAATTACACTTCAGAATCCTGAGAGTCAGACTAGCAGTTGCCCTTTGAGGATCAGGTTCACCAATGTGAGTGAGAGTTGGGGAAGTAGCTTCAGAGGAGACCCTACATATTCATTTATGGCCACCAAGTTTTAAGAAGGGAATTGATAAGCTGAAGTTGATTGGGAGGAGAACACCCCTGATCATGGGGAGACTTGAAATGATAGCATCTGAAAAAATGGTTGCAGGAAATAGCTTAGTTGTACTATAACATGCAAGGAGGCAATAACATGTAACAAGTTAAGAAAGGTAGATTGGAGCCAGGTTGTTAAGAGTCTTAAAAGCCAAGCAAAGTAATTCATATTTGATCCTAGAAGTAATAGGGAACCAGTAGAATTGATTGAGTAGAGAGTGAAAGTGCCTCAGGAAAATCACTTTAACAGCTGTATGGAGAATAAATTGGAAAAGTTTGACTTGATACAGAAAGACCAGGAAAGAAAGAAATAGAACATTTATAATACAATAAACTTCCCCTCTTTGGAAGTATTGCAGAGGGGGCAGCAAGGTGGTGCAGTGGCTACAGCATTGGTCCTCAAGTCAGGAGGACCTGAATTCAAATCTGAACACAAACATTTACTAGCTCAAGTGACTTAAAACAAGTTACTTAACCCCAACTGCCTCCAAAAAAAAAGTATTGCAGAGGCTAGAATACCATGTCTCAAGGATGTAGTAGAGGGATTCACATCTCAGATAATATGTATTGGACTACAGGATAGCCTTATGTATTTACAGTGCTTATGAAACTTTTCACATGCATCATATTTTTATGCCCTTCAAATAATTCCATACTCTCACAGATCTGTGATCTTATTGAGCATAGGTTGGATATCATTCACATCTTACTATGTGTGATTCTTTTCCATGTACTCCCCTACACCCTCAATATATATCTATTCAATATACTGGAAACTTTCCCCCAGTTTTCCATCAACATCCCTTATAGCATGATAAGAACTATTTTGTATCACAAACTAATGTCACCCTGGGTCATGATATCTTTCCACTTAGCAACAAGATGAATTTTTGCTGAAGCAGCTTCTAGGTTCTTTAACCCTTCTTATTGTAGCAATTGATTTACATCAATAAATTTATTAGACAATTATGAGAGTCTATGACATTCTCACATTTTTATCCATTTTCCCATTCTGAAGTGTCAACTTCTTATTTTAATAGGTCAGGTTGGAGTTGCCCTAAATTCATGCCATGTGGTCTCACTTTTATTCTTTCTTCTAATATGGCATTTATTTTTATCTTTGCTCTAACGAGTCAATTGTCTGACTGGACAAAGACATCTGAGTCAGCAGTGATTCCCACATCAGCAACCAGAAATTTCCTGTCAGAATATGTTAGGTACGGAGGTATTATTATCCTCATTTTATAGATAAGGTAACTGAGACTCAGAGATGTAAATGACTTGCCCACGATTATATAGCTCATAAGTTTCGGAGATGGAATCTGACCCCAATATCTGCTGATGACAAACCCAATGCCCTTCTGAACTAAGCTTCATTTAATTTCACTTCAATACTTATAAAAAATAACATATTCATTATTTTATTTGGTTCTCCCCACAACCCAAGAAAGTAGGTGCTGAAGACATTGTTCTCATTATACACAGCCTCCAAGATTTTGGTATTATATGCACGATGATTTAGAGGGCCAGTGAACTGGAGTTCATCAGTTCCCTCCCCAACCCCCACTCCCCCAATTGCCTTCACTTGTCAGGGTTATATGTAAAGGGGATTCTTGTTCAAGTATAAAATGGGCTAGATAGCCTCAGGACAACCCTTCCAAGTCTGAGGTTTTGTGATTCAATACCACTCTCTGAGTCAGGGAATAATTGGACAGACATATTCATTATGTAAGTATTTATTAAACCCCTATGTACAAAGCAGAATTGAACTGAAGGTGGAAGTGGATTTGACAGCAGCTGTAACTATGACCCCATTTCCAGTACACAAGGCAATTCCTCTCTTAGAGCTCTGACCCTGTTCTAGGAAGCACCTTCCTTTTTTCTGACTCTTACTCTTGGATCATCTCTATGTTCTCATGCTTCTGCTCAGGAAAGGAGACATGGAAAACTGGATAGGCACTGGAGAAAGGGGAGGAACCAGGAAATGGCAGTTTCCAAAACTTCTAAAGCAGTTTCTTGCAAATGCATTAAGCAAGGGTAGGTTGCCCCTTGGGCAAGTTCCTGGCACATTCCCAATTCTGTGCACAGATTGTATTCTGTGGAGCACATCCTGAGGGAGAAAACCATACAGAGCAAGTACCAGCATTGTCCCTTGAAAACAAACCTTGGCACAACATACCTTCCCAACTTATTATACAATATGCCCCTTCCTTCACTCTACAATCCAGCCAGGCTGGCCTTCTTGCTGTTCCTCAAACATGACTCTTCATCTCAGATCTCCACACCTTTGCACTGGCCTTCTCTCATGTCCATAATGCACCCCTATCATATCTCTACTTCTTAGAATCACTTTTTCTTTCAAAACTTAGATTGTTTCCAATTTTACATGAAACCTTTTATTGATCCTGCTAGCTCCTAGTGGCCTCTCCCCTAAATTATATCTTGAATCTTTCATTTTCCATAACATCTTAATAGATAATGGGACAATGACGATGGACTTGAAATCAGGAAGATTCAAGTTCAAATCTAGCCTCAGACACTAGTTGTGTGATCTTGGGCAAGTCACTTAACCTCTGTTTGCCTCAGTTTCCTCATGTCATGGTCCTCTTCAAAAATGAAGGACAAACACAACCTGTGGTTAGACCAAGCTGCCTGAATGGGGATCCAGATAACTGGGTAACTCAGCTCATCCTCTCCCCCTCCTTCTCCCTCTGCCTTTCCTTCTCCTCTCCAAAGAAAGGCAAATTTGGTGGCCAGAAGCTCCCCAGTTAACTTGGGGTTTACTGGCTAGACTTCTTTCTTTTTTCTTTATTTCTTTCATTCTTTCCCTTCTTTCTTTATTTTCTTTCTCTTTCTCTCTTCCTTTCTTCCTTCCTTCCTTTCTTCCTTTTCCTTCCTTCCTTCCTTCCTTCCTTCCTTCCTTCCTTTCTTCCTTCCTTCCTTCCTTCCTTCCTTCCTTCCTTCCTTCCTTCCTTCCTTCCTTCCTTCCTTCCTTCCTTCCTTCCTTCCTTCCTCCCAGTTCACTCTGAAGCCTATAAATTGGACCACAATAGGTCCCTGCCCAAACTCCACTTAGTAGCTGTTTTGGACCCTCCTGGCTTAGAATGAATGTCAGTGGTACCTGTTTCTCTTTGGAACAGCAACCCTGAGGGTCTTACCCTCCCACCTTGAATATTTTCTTTGTTTCTTTTTCTAATTAAAAAGGCCATCCCTTGACTACTTCTTAAAGAAGCCTATTCACTGAATGGGCATTAGCTCACTCTTAAGTGAGTACCTGAAAAGACCTTAGCCTAAAGGACCAGGGTCTCTCATTGCATTCTGGGTCATCTCCTGATGTCCTGATGAATATCTGGTCACTGGATTCAGATGGCTTAGGAGGTGAAAGTGAGGCTGATGACTTTGCACAGCCCTCACTCAAATCAAAGTCAACCGCAAGTCATATCATCATTTCCATGATATCTGGTCCTCTTCAAAAACAAAGGACAAACATAGCAACAACATGTAACTGAAAATCTGTTATGGGCAACTTGCTATTTTTTAAAAATATATTATAAAGTTGCCATGTAAATTTCTTTTTATCTTTCCTTTTTTTACCTTTCCTCTTGAAAGATGGCACAAATTGCTATATGTGTGTGTATATATGTGTGTGTGTATACATACATATATACATATGTAAAATTTTTCTATACATACTTCTAGTTATCAGTTCTTTCTCTGGTTGCAGATAGCATCTTTATTGATGTATCTTTTATAGTTAATATGAGTATTTATAATAATCAAAATGACTTATTCACTCAAAGTCATTTTTAAAACAAGATTGCTGTTACTGTATACAATATTCCTTTGGTTCTGCTCATTTAACTCTTCATTATTTCATGCAAGTCTTTCCAAGTTTTTCTAAAATCATTGAGCTTGTCATTTCTTATAGCACAGTAATATTCCAACCTAATCCCATGCCACAACTGTTTAGCCATTCCCCAATTGATGGGCATTCCTACAATTTTCAGTTCTTTGCCACCACAAAAAGACTTGGTATATCGCCTTGTATCTTTGAATGTATGGTGCAGCAGATAAAGTGCCAGAATCCAGAGGACCTGAGTTCACATCCAACCTCAGACAACGACTAACTGTGTGAACCTGGGCAAATCACTTAACCCTGTTTACCTTAGTTTCTTCATCAGCAAAATGAACTGGAGAAGAAAATGGCAAATCATGTCAGTATCCTTATTTTAAAAATGGAGTCACAAAGGGTCAAACATGAATGAAACAGTCAAACAAAAACAAAAGCTTTGAATGTATTTTGTATATATCATGTCATCATTGAGAATGGGGACTACAACAGATTGACCAAGAAACCTAATTTGGACCAAGTAGGGCTTTTTGAGTTCACTAGCAGGAGAGTCTCACCCAAAGAGGTGAAATCTCCCCAGATGAACAGTACACAAAGTTTATATATGTTTTAGGGAGTGGAGAACAGGGTATGGGGGACAGGGAAAAAGTTGATTGCTCAAGGTCCGTGTTGCTAAAAATCAAGGCAGATCTGGTACAACATCACTTTTACCCATTTCAGGGTTAGGGTTTCTGTATAATAGAATGTGGGGGGAGGGGTGAGTAGACACTTTCTCAGAAGGATACCATGGCACATCCTATTTTGGATTACTTGCATTGTAAACACTAATGGAAGAACACAGAAATAGTGATTCTCAAAATAGCATAGTTCTGTATCCACAACACTTATTTATGTTTAGGGATTATTACTTTTTGTCTTCGTGCCTACCACAATCCCTGTCACACAGTACCATTAGTATTTAATAAATACTTCTTGACTGATTGATCAGTCAATGTCACTTCACTTGAATTCAGTCAACATTTGTTGAGTGCCTAAATCACCCTAGGCAATGGGAATGCAAAGATGAAAGCTTCCCTCAAGGAACTTATATTCTGCAAGGAGGAAAGGGTGACACCTACATAAATAACTAAAAGTTAGAGAATATTTGAGGGTCTACGACTAGAATGCAAGATTTAAGGCAAGAGGAATCATTTCTAGCTGAGGGAATAAGGGAAGTTGGCACTTAAGCTGGGCCTTCAGGAAAGAGCAGGATTTCACTAGGTACAAATGAGGAATGTCGGGGTGAGAGATGGATGAAAGAGAAGGACCAGATAAACAATTACAGGTCTAGTTTAGCTAGAGAATAGAAAATACCAAATTGTGTCTTGTGAAATAAGACTGGAAAGGGAGGTTTGGGGCTAAGAAATGCAGTTCCTTGCATAGAGGAATTTGTAGTTTGTTTAGTAGACAATGGGGAGTCATTGAGGGTTTTTGAGCAAGGGAGTGATGTTGTCAAACCTGTGCAAGGGGAAGATTACTTTAGCAAGTATTGGAAGGATGGAGCCAAGCCTGGAAACAAAGGAAAGCAATTAGGAGAACTATTACAAGAGTCCAGGAAAGAAGTAGCAAGGACCTGAACTAGGATGGACAATGGGAATGGAAAGAAAGTGACAGGTGTCAGAGATATTTTGGTAGTAGAATTGGCAAGATTTGGAAACTGACTGGACATGAAATGAACGAGTCAAAGATGATTCCAAGATTTTGGAAATATTAACTGAAGGAATGATACTGCCATAATTATCGTAGGTGACATGTATGTGACACTTTAAGCCTTACAAAAAGTTTTTTTTTTTTTTTCCTTTTGGCCTATTCTGCTTTTTAAGGAGTTCTTTTCTTTAGGGAATTTTTGTGCCTGTTTTACTGTTAAATCAACTCTGGTTTTTAAAGTGTTACTTTCTTCAGTATTTTTGGTGTTTCTTTTACCAAGCTATTAATTCTCTCATCATAATCTTCCTGAATCACTCTCATTTCTATTTCCAAATTTTTCTCTACCATTCTTCCCTTTTTTAACTCTCCTAGAAATTTTTACTGGGCTTGGGTCCAATTAACATTTTTCTTTGAGGCTTTGCTTGTGCTTGTTTTTGCATTATTGTCTTCTGAGTTTATGTCTTGACCTTTTCTGCTACTGCAGGAGCTTTTTATTGTTAAGTTCCTTTTTGGTTGTTTGCTCATTTTTCCACTCTACTTCTTGACTTTCCACTTTATTTTAAAGTTATGCTCATTTGGTGTAGGAAGGCACTGTTCCAAGCTTCAGGCTTTTCCATGCAGTGGTTTTTAGAGATAATTCTGGGGGTCTGCAAGTTTTGGTGCTTCGTGTAATCTGAAGAGAGGTGTGGTCATTACTCTCCTGGTCTGTGATCTTATCTTTACCCAAGAAGGGCCTCTCTTCATCTACAGATACTAGTGTAACTCCTGACCCTGGAACTATGGCAAATGATCCTGCTCTTCTGCATCCACAAGCCCTAGTGTGCCTCTCTGCCGTAGAACTGCAACATGCTCTCTCGTGAATGACCACAAGCTTTCCTTTCCACCCTGGAACTGTGACCCAGAACTACATATGGGCAATAGATTTGTCAATCAGCACTAGCTACATTCAGTGCCAGGAAAGTGTCCCTTGTAATCTTCTTCTGACAAGTTCTCTGGCTCCTTTACCCATCTCTGGACTGAGAGCTCCTACTGCTCTCATAGCCACCCCACAGCTAGTGCTATACCATCTACACTATGACCTGTCTCCCACACCAGTGTAACAGACATTTCCTGCTATCCTAGGCTGGAAAAATATCTTACTCTGACCTTTTGTTGACTCTGCCTCTCCAAAATTTGATTGAAGGAGTTATTTTAAAGTTATTTGGAAGGGAACGTTAGTAGAGTTCAGCTGGGTGGCTGCCTGCCTTCCACCACCTTGGTTACACCTCATCCTTCTTCATTTCAACATCTTTTCATTACGTGCTAAAATTTCCAAGTGCCCAAGGATTTAACGTGGATTAAATTTTTAGCATGGTTGCTCCCTGACAATTCCTAGGGAGGCACCTTCATTTCATCAGTTACTTGTCTCCAAATTACAATGCTGGATGGGTCATTTCTGAGGAGTTTCCTCTAGATCCCACCTGTAGTTTGTGGATTTTTGTTATTCACAGAGAGATACCTCTGGAGACTTGTGCATGTGCAAGGCTCTTTTCTGATCTTTTGCTTCTGCGATTGTTTGCCTAGATCTTAGGGTCCATCTTTTTTTATTTCAATTCAACACACTTATTAATTACCTGGTATGTGCCAAGCTTCCTGTAAGCCACTTAGGATACAAGGACAAAAACAAATTCCCTGCCTTCTGGGATTTTATATTTGCAAGGGTTGTTGTTAGAGGACTTTACACTGGGAGGATTAGGAGAATCTGTGTGTCTGGGAATAGAATGTATACTCAGCTATGTAAAGATAAAGTATATGCAAAGTAATTCCAAGGGAGAGATAACATTAATCACTGAGGCCTTCTGGGACCCGTTTTGCATCTTACACATAAACTTGTCAAAAACATGCCACTCTAAGCCTTAGCCCTAGCCTTTAGGGCCCAAAGTGGAAGAAGGAATCAAGATGGGTAGCCATTTGCTCTCTATACTCCTGTATCAGAAGAAGTAAAATAACAAAGCTTGGGGCAGGTAGGCAGTACAGGAAGACTAAAGTCATGAAGACTTATCTTCCTAAGTTCAAATCTGGCCCCAGACACTTACTAACTGTGTGACCCTAGGCAAGTCACTTAGCCCCATTTGCCTCAGTTTCCTCATCTGTAAAATGAACTGTAGAAGAAAATGGCAAACCAGTGCAGTATCTTTACCAAGAAAACCCCAAATGGGGTTGTGAAGAGTCCAACACAACTGAAGAACAAAGGACTTCTATTTCTCCTTTTTCATTCAACTGAGGACCTCAAAGGTTCCTGATTAGTAATCCCTTTTGTGGAGAGCAATGGATAGAGCCTGGTCCTGGAGAGTCAGGAAGACTCATATTTTTTGAGTTCAAATCCATCTTCAGACACTTGCTCAGTGTGTGATCCTAGGCAAGACATTTAACCCTGATTGCCTCAGTTTCCTCATCTGTCAAATGAGCTGGAGAAGGAAATGGCAAATCACTCCAGTATCTTTGCCAAGAAAACCCAAATGGGCATGACTGAACAACAAAAATAACTACAAAACATAGCTTCTTTGGCACACTCCAAGCTGTATGCACTCTGTTCATCGCCCACAACGTTCTGTCACCCATCTATATTATTAATGTGTTTTTACTTAATTTGTATTTTTGCTTAATTTGAAGATTTTTCCCAACCGTTAACAGGCCCATGTGACCTGCTTAAATCACATGGAAGCCTAAGTCACATATGGTGGGAAGAGCTTGCTGAACAGGTGGAAAAGGAAGAGGTGGAGCAAGAAGGATGGAGCAGGAAGAGGCAGAGCTGGAGCAGAGCTGAGAGGATGCTGGTCAGACTAGTTAGAGCTAGGGAGGACAGAGAAAGCAGGCAGCTGGCTGTGAGTGAGAGAAGGGCATTTTGCTTAGGGGAACCTGTTTGTGGGGAAGCTGATAATGTGTAGACTTCTTGGTTACTACGATGGATTTCTTTGTTGCTATGACAGATTTGACTTTCTGATGTCTAAATAAATGTTTTGGTTCTGTCTTCCATGTGGAGAGTCCGTTATATTTTGTGATTCAGAACTGTGCTGGCATATTCATAGCCACCATAGGTGCTGTGAATATCATATTGGCACTACAAAAATAACAAAGCAAAGCTGCTTTGGCACACCCCAAGACTACACTCTGTTCCTCACGCACAACATTCTATCACCCATCTTCATTTAATCTCCTCTCACAACTCCATTTCCCATCTTCCTGTCTTTGCTCCAACTGTTGCCTATGCCTGGGATGCACTCTCTCATTTCTTCCTCAGAACAACACTCTTCCTTTACCTTTCATGATCCCTCAACCCTCAGTGCCCTTCCCCTCAAACTACCACTTACTTGCGTTTATTCACTTCATAGTTATACCATATATTATACCATATATGATATAACTTTAGAGTTATACCACACATTATATATTTAAACATGTACCTGTTGACTCTTCTATTCAGATATAAGCTTCTTGGCAGAAGGAATTTTTTCACTTTGTACTTGTATTCCTAATACCTAGCACACGGTAACAGGCATTTAATAAATATTTTTTTATTAATTGCTTAATTGATAGATAGCGCCTTCCCCTGAAAGATTATCTGCCTTCTGTCTACTCGGTACGTATCTTATATGTCCCCAGTTATTTTAGTGTTGTCTCCTCCATTAGAATATAAGCTTCCTAAGGGCAAGGATGCTGTGTTTGCTTTTCTTTGGATCCCCAGTGCTTGACACATAGTAGGCGTAGTAGGCTTGTTGATAAGTTGTTGATTGAAGCCGACTATAGCAGGTGATCTCCATCAAATGTATTCTCTTCTCAGAGTGCTCCTAGAAAGGCCATCTCTTCAAAAAGGACTCACCTCCATTTCTGAGCTGTCTGCTATTGCCAACAGTCCCTGCCTCCATAGTCCTAGACCCAGATAAGCCAGTGATCTCCCCAGGAAGCCCAAGTGAACTGTAGTTGTTGCATGATAATACTAATTTGACAGAGACTTTTTTATGATAAGTACCATCAGCACATTATAATCATAATGTTGGTAATGATAATAATAATCCTCGGAGGGTCTCTTGGCCCTTTACAAGCCTGAGTAGAGCCTTTTTTCACCATTATGCAAACCAATCACACAGTTAAGACAGCACAGTCATTAAGCACAAACCCTCTGCCTGTCTTTTCAGAAGGCTGGCCAGGATAACCAAGCTGGCCTGTCACTTGCCATAGTGTGTTCACAGAGCATATAGCTCACAAATAGGCCAGAAATCTCACACAGGGCTGACTGTCTGCAAAACTGGAGCTTGAAATTACCCACCCACCCACCCCAAAACCTTCAGACATCTGGCCCCAGCCTATTCTTAGATTGCTTAGGAAATGAGAGAGTAGCTCTGGAGTATAATTGAAGGGCTGGTCTCACAGATGACAAAAACCTAAGACCTGCCCAAACACAGCTTTCTTAGGAATTGCCTGAACTCAGAAGCCTGCATCTTGAAACCTTTTGAGACTGTTCCCCAAGAGTATTTTTGTAAAACCCTTGCTTGTCCTTCCTTTGCCTCCCCAGAAATCAGAAAAGGTGAATTAAATAACAAAACTAGGAAGCTAGGAAACTAGCTAAATTCCAACAGATATAAAAGAAAAGGAACTCATTCAGGGGAATATTTCTGTAGTAAACAAAAAGCACCTTTAAGATAAAATCATAAAGGTAAATGACACTTGTCTTAAGCATCCTGACCTCTCCTTTTGGCTTCTGATCTGCCATTTGAATATCCTCTTAATCAGGGACCTGAGGCTCTCAGGTTGTCCAAATTCCCTCTTTCATGTAGAGAAACAAACTGATGGAGAAACAACTGGGACTTTCCCCCTTTCTTCCATTGTGAATAAATGGGGAGAATGAGATGAGATTAGTAACTGGTGAGGCCTGGAGAAGATAAAAGGGATCCAGGAAGGGAAGAGTCACAAAGCCAAGAAAGATGTCTTCTTTCTCCATGGGAGAGATGGTACTGATAAATTGAAGAACCCTAGAAACTCATCTTTGCCTTGCCCAAGAAACTGTGCATACTACATGGTTTAGCAGAGCTATTGGGAATGATTAGAAGTTAGAAAGGGAAAGGAATAAAAATAAATTTACTTACCACTTAAGCCAGCAAAGAACAATGGAAAAAGATTGGTAGGGGTGACAAAAATCTGCTACTGGAGTCCTATAGTTTCTCAAATATATAGAGAACTGAGCCAAATTTATAAAAACAAGAGCTACTTTCCAGTTGATAAATGGTCAAAGGATATGAACAGGCAGTTTTCCAGAGAAGTAATCAAAGCTATCAACAGTCACATAAAAATTACTCCAAAACACTACTGATTAGAGAAATACAAATTAAAACAACTCTGAGAAATTATTCACACCTATTAGATTGGTTATCATGACAGAAAAGGAAAATGGTAGATACTAGAGAGGATGTGGAAAAACGGGACATTAATGCACGACTCCAACAATTCTGGAGAACAATTTGAAACAAATTGTGTGATGTCATTGTGGTGGACTGATATTGTACTATAAGAAATTATAAGCAGAATGATTTCAGAAAAACCTGGGAAGACTTATATGAACTGATCTAAAGTGAAGTGAGCAGAATCAGGAGAACACTGTACACAGTAATAGCAATTCTGTAATAATTAACAACTGTGAAGGACTTAGTTATTCTGATCAAGACAATGATCCAACATAACTCCAAAAGATGCATGATGAAGAATGGTATCTACCTCCAGAGAGAGAACTGATGAGTTCTGAATGCAGATTGAAGCACACTTTTTAAAAATATCTTTTTTTGTGTGTTTTCTGTTACAGCATGGCTAATATGGCAATATGTTTTGCATGACTTCCCATGTAAAATCAAAATCAAATTGCTTGCCTTCTCAAGGAGGAGGGAAGGATGGAAGGGAGGGCAAGAATTTGGACTTCAATTTTTTTTAAATGTCAAAAAATTACATGCAATTGCAAAATATTTAACAAAATAAAAATAATTTTAAAAAATAAAAATAAAGGACTGGAAATCTACATAATTTTGAAACTACTGGTTGCTCATTCAAGGGACTATGCCCTTTGTCCCCAGCATATGAGCCCATGAGAAATTGTACTAATTTGTGTGTGTGGCAGTGGTGATAAGGGACAGGGCAAGACAGATTCTATTGCTTAACATTTCCTTGTTATTTACTTGGCTATTTGTGTCCCAATCAAATACTTTACTATTTGATTTCTGCTCCATGCTGTGACTGGGGCTTAAGGCATATGTTTTCCCTACACCAAACCCAGTAGCCTATGGGAATTCCAGAGTGAACTACTTTTGTCAGATTTTCCCAGGTTTTGTATTTGAAAAAGTTGTGGAGTAAAAGACATAAGTATCTATTGAACTGAAGTATAAAAATCACCCAAAGTGTTGTATAAGCTCTTCGTATAAAGAGAGTCTTTGTCATGTGAGGCAAATGCTTTACTTTATCCAGATGAATCTTTATTTTTAAAGAATACTCAGAAAGAAGTTTGACTTAGTGGAGGTAGCTATGATTTTGAATCATAATACCTGGGTTTGAATCCTGGGTCTACATCTTAATAGCTGTGTGAAATTGGCCAAGTCATTTTACTTCAAAGGCCTTCATTTTGTTCATCTCTATATTCAGGGTGTTTGACTAGAATTAACCTAAGTTTACTCACAGCCCTACATTTCTCTTATCTTATAATACTAAGTGAATATTTAATAGTAGAATTCCAGGCCAGTAGTACTTGAGCCAAAGATATTTGGGGGAAAGAATGGAAAGTAAGAAGACCCTTCTAGTACCTTATTAATCATAAAAACAATTAGTGACCTTACAGTCTAATCATGAGACAGCTAAGAAATCATCGATATTACCTGCTTATAATGTGGTACCTATTCTCCTTCTCAAATCTGGATGTATATCTGAATGGTCAGAAGGACATAGAATAAGGCTACTCTCTTGAGAAGAAGAAACTGTACCTTCTCCTTCTCTCTTCTTTTCCTATGTGACAAAACCTTCTAACATGCTTCATTAGTCATTCTGATGGCCCTTGGTAGCCTCTTTGCTCAATGACTTGGAATCATGAAATCATAGAGTTAGAAGGGATATTGTAAACCATCTCCCTCCATCCTCTTTCACTTTATGTTGTTCCTGACAAATGATCACACAGTCGCTATTGACAAGGGACTCATTATTCCATGAGGCAGTCCATTTTTGGACAACAAACAAAATTTTAGGAAGTTCTTTATACACCTAAATTAGGTAAAGCTCTTTCTCACAAAATGTTTTCAGATACTTTCCATCTTCAGATATTCCCTTCCACCCAAATGTAACACTGTTCCCAATGATTGTCAAGGTTACAGAAATGAAAAACTTGCTTTATGAGTTAATAAGGTTCAGTCCTTGATCTGTTTTATTTTAAATAAGAGACTTTAATATTCTCCCATTTATAGTTGCCTTTTTTGTAAGTATCCTGAAAAGTCTAAATCACACCAAAAAAATATGAGCAGAATGAAGAACACTGGCATAATTTTTAAATAGGTTTTTTAAAAAAAGATGCAAAAATACCTGATGAAAAATGTAGTGAAAATGAACTAGCAATAGTATCTGAGACAAACTTAGAATGTTCTCAAGACATTATAAGCAAATAACAAATACACAATTTGAATGAAAGGAAGAAGAGGAATTAGTCCCCCACAAAAAAAAATGTAACATTAAATATATAGGGAAAAGTAGATTTCAAATCAGCATGTTTAAAATATCCACTGAGTATATAAATTCAACAATGGAATCAATAAAAAGTGTAATTATTTTACTTGAAGGATGGGATGGCTGATGGAAGAGAAGGAACAGAAAATTTAACCTAAAGCACAACTGAAAAGAAAAAAGATTAAGAAGCTAATCTAAAGTAAAAGATCTTAAAAACAGATCAAGTTGACAAAATTTAAGATATCAGATTCCCTTATTACTGAAAAATTAAAGAACCTGACAATTAAATTTTCAGAAATTATACTAGCAAATTTTCCAGAAATACTGGGAACAAGGGATTATAGACAGGTAATTCTTACATGATGCCAACAAGGAATGACACAAAATTCAATTGGTTAAGCTTCAAAACCACAGTATAAAAGAGGTGATCTTATAAGAAGTTAAGAAGAAAGGTATCATCCATTAACAAGCACTGACTCAAATTTCCTGGGATTATTTAGAAAAATGAAAAAGACAAGAAACAGTACAAGCTGAAATATGACTAATCAGAAGTTGGGAAATACAGGATTTTAAGCCCTGAACAAGTTTCCCAACAAAACTAAGCATTCTTTTGTAAACAAAAGATCAACACTGAACAATCAAAATGACTGTGAGCAAGGTCAGAATGACTTTATTTACAAAATCAAAAAGAGTATTCAAAATATTAAACCTAGAGAGAATAAAGTCAAGAATAAAGAAAAGAGCCTCCGGAAAATATCTGAGCCCTCACTTTAAATGCTTTAATCAATAGATACTTTCCATCTATAATTAACTAATTACCATCTCAATGCAACCATTACAGAAGGACTTAAAAAAACCAATAGTAATGATGTTTTTATTAAATACTGATTGACAGTCACAGTTAAAGGGGGAAAAAAGGAACAAATTAATGTTTTGATTATGGACACTATAGAAAAAGAAAAGAGTGAATAAATGAAGGTCAAGAGGTAAATCTATCTATAGAAGTAAAGCTATCTATAGCAAAACTATTTTAAACAAGGGAAGGGTCAGGTTGGGTCAAGTTTTTCTTTCTAAATTCTCTAATCTTAATAGTATAAAATCTATTAACTTTTTATGTGTAGGGGAAAGGATTTGTATTAGTGAAATTAGGAAAATTTTATTCCCTTCTGATAAAATGAGCAATTTAACAAAGGGGCTAAATCAAATGCTACTATTTTACCTTGAATGCAAATAGATAAAAAGTGACATGAACAGAACCAGGAGAACAATTTATACAACAGCAACAACATTGTAAAAAAAATAACCTTGTTAGACTTAAGAACTGTGATCAATGTAGTGACCAACCATGATTCCAAAGGACTAATGATGCAGCATGTAATCCATCTCCTAAAGGAAAGGTGATAGACTTAAAGAACAGAATGAGATGTACATTTTTTTATCATGACCAACATAGGATTTACTTCACTTGACTATGCTTATTTAGAAAGAGAGGGAGGTAAAAAGGGTTAGTGATAGGAAGGAAAAGTGGAAGGAAGGAAGGAAGGAAGGAAGGAAGGAAGGAAGGAAGGAAGGAAGGAAGGAAGGAAGGAAGGAAGGAAGGAAGGAAGGAGGAAGTCATTGAAGTATTTTTTAATGGATAGAGGAAAACAAAAGGAAAGTAACAAAGAAACATAGACAAGCAGGACAGCTTTGAAAGTTACACATTGAATTTATTATATACTTAAAAGGAAAAGGAAGTTGTACATAATAAAGAGTCACAGTTTCATGTATAATCATCCTTTTTTCTGTTCTACTTTGCATAGGGAAATGCTCTTTTTATAGTGTTTATTAAGTTCAGAAAAAAATAAGACTAAACTATTGCAATGGCCTCCTAGCCAGCATTCCATCTCCAATGGGAGAACATATACTTCTAAAAATATACATAAAACATTCCCACAAAGTACAAAGAAGTCTGAAAGCTGGAAGTGCAATGAAATTATGATCAACAAGGAAGATATAATCAAAAGGTTTAGATCTAAAATGACCAGCTGGATAACTTCTGGATTAATGAACAAATTATAGAAGTAATAAAGATACAGTATCAACTAAAGCAGTATTCAATGACAAACTTGCATACGTGAATGCTCATGTTCATATTTTAAAAAGAGAGAGAAACAGTTGAGTTTAGAAATCAACAGATGAACACAATTATTAGCTCTCAAATCCGTGCTCCCTTCCTGGCATCCCTTTACCACATCCCATAATAAGAAAAGGTAACATAGTGATCAAACTTTTCAAACATGTTTCTAAGAAGCTTTATGGTCTTACTTGACTAGGTTTGTGAGAGTATGACAAAGCCATATGTTCACAACCCCAACCCAACTTAATTCCCCTAAGGTCTCTTCTGCCCTCCCAATATCAACTGTGAAACTCCTTTGTCGCTAACCACTCCTTTTGTTTCTTAATTACCATACCTCCTAGGCAATCATACATCAGGGTCCATTCTGAGGCTGCATAATAGCTCATAATATTATGTGGGAGCTATTATTAAGAGATTCAGGAGGCAATGAGTCTCTGTAGTACTTTGTTGCCTTAACCTTTGTCAGACTCATAGTTGTCTTTTGGCTAAAGTTCTCAGGCTTTGCCTTGCTAGATGGTATTCTTCATTCAGTCTGGAATAATCTGTAACTTTCTCCAATCCTCTTCCATCAAGATTAGTCTATGACCACCTGGAGCATCCTGCAAAGAACATGTTACCATGGTACACTTTTATTTTTAAACAAAGTCAATATGGTTATTGCAAATATCACTAGGGGAATTTCTATTTCAAGGAAACAAAAACAATACACCAAAAACAATCATAAAGATGTTTTAAATAAGTCATATATAGTGGTCTTTCACACTATAGCCTCCCCCTCCATCTGTTGCCAGTAAGTAGCAAGGAAGGTCTGGAAGAAAGAGGAGGAAACTGGGGAAGGGAGAATAGAAGTGATGCGATTCAGTGGCAGCATAGAGTGGTAGACAAGGTCTAAGTGAGAGTCATAGAAACTGATGATTGAATGATTTCTTGCCAAGACTGGTTGCCAATTCCATCCACAGTGCTCTGTGATAGGTAAGTTGCGCCTAGATAAGACTAGAAGTGAACCAAAGAATCATGGAAGAGTTGGAAGGGACCTTGGATGCCATCTTGTCCAACTTCTATCTGAAAAAGATCCTTACAACAACACATCTAAAAAGTTATTATCCCCACTCTACTGGAAGACCTCCAGTGAGGGGGAATGCTCTCCTTACTGGGCACTTCATTCCATGTTTTTAGAATTCTCACTGTTGGAAATTTTTCTGTGCTGTGAAGACAGAATCTACCTCTGCAATGTGCACCAACCATAACTCTTAGTTCTTCCCTCCAGGGGCAAGAAGAACAAGTGTAATCCCGCTTTCTTCTAAATACCCTAACTTTCCCTGGCAACCATAAGAGTGTCTAGTCATTATCCTTCTCCTAGTTCACTAAGCATCCTTTCTCTGTCTCCTTTATTGAACCTTTACCCAAGTAGCCAAGGCAAGGGAAATATCAATCATCCTGAGTTCTGATTCTAAACTGATCCTGCGTCGTCTGTTCCTTTATCATGAGTGAACCAAGACACCATCTCCAGAGCTTCTACATGTGTATCCAATGATCAGAACTAAGGGAAATTTAAATGAATCCTTCTGTGGGAATTTTGCTGTTGCATTCCTTTACCTAGTGAAGAGAGGATTCAAACTACATGTCCTAGAACCATTAGATCCAAATTATATTGCTCACTATAAGCCTTTATTATTAATATGGATGCAAAAAATGTAATATTAGCAGTCTACAGAATACAATAATACATAAGATAGAATTTGTAGTAGAAAGGCCATGATAATATCATGTCAAGAAAAATGATCTATGTAGTAATTCATATTTGTAAGAAAAATATACAATTATATCAATAAAGATCTTTAATAAAATTCAACACTCATTTATGTTCAAAAAAGACAAAAAACATAGGAATCGAGGAATTTTTTTTCTTAACACAATACAAAATATTTATTTTAAATCAACAGTTTGAATTAGATATAATAGAGAAATATTGCTTTCCAGTTAAGAACAGAGATAAAGTAGGGCAGGTAATTTCCACAATTACTTACTATAGTTTTAGAAATGCTAGCCATAAAATAGAAAGAAACAGAAACAAATGGACTAAACACAGGCAAAGAAGAGGTTTAAATGTTTTTATTTTCAGATAATATAATTATGTATCTAGAAAATATAAGTGGTAAAAATTAATAGGATAAAATACAAGATAGCTAGCTTAAGAATATCTATAAAAATCATCACTAAGAAAAAGATAAATTTATAATATACAACAGTGACAAAATATGTTTAATTTTGCCCATTAACTTCCAGATACACAGAAGACTTCTATAAAGACATTTAGAAATCAAATTTAGCAAAAGAAAAAACAAATAATTAAAGAAAAATTCAATGTGCATGGCTAGGTCAAGGCAATATAGTAAAATGACAATTTTTGGAAATCAAAGGGATACCCATGAGTTAGGGAATGACTAAATAAGTTGTGGTATGTGATTGAAATAGAATGTTATTGTACTGTAAGAAATGACAAGCAGGATGATTTAAGAAAAACCTGGACTTACATGAACTGAGGCAAAATAAAGTAGGAAGAACCAAGAGAACATTGTACATAGCAACAGTAATATTGTTCAATGAAGAACTACAAATGACTTAGCTATTCTCAGCAATGCAATGATCCAAGACAATCCCAAAGGACTAATGATGAAGTACCCTATCCCCCTCCACAGAAAGAACTAATATTGATTGATTATAGACTAAAGAATGATACTTTTCACTTTATTTTGTTTTTTTCTTTTATTTATCCCTTCTTGTACAAAATGACTAATATGGAAATGTTTTACATAATTGCACATATATAAACTATATCTGATTGCTTATTTTCTTGGGGAGGGGAAAGGGATGGAGGGAGAAAGGAATTGAATTTGGAACTTGAAACTTTAAATGAAAATTTTTTTAAAGGTTGACAATTCTATGCAATTAGCTTATTGATTCAATGCAATGTCAATCAGAACAACGACTTCATAGAACCAGATAAAATGATAAAATGAACATGGAAAAACAAATGATGATACTATGAGGAGGAAAAGAACAGGGAGAATCTCAAACTATAAACTGGTATTTATTAAAAACACTCTTGTACTATATTTTTTTTAAATACAAAAGAAATGTATCAATGGAACAGAATAGAAAATTCAGAATTAATCAATCAACAGGTATTTTCAGACTCTTGCCAGGTACTGTGCCAAGGACTGGAGATATAAAGGGAAAATGTAATCCCTGCCCTCAAGGAGTTTATATTCTACTGGAGAAGACAAATGTGCAAATAGGTAGGTATGTTAGAATCAGATTTATACTAGCTCAGTGTCTTATCAATCCAAGATCACAAAAAATGGGCAAAGAAAATCATTTTTCTATCAAAATTGTTGGGAAAATTATATAACAGTATGCTTAAAATGGAATTAGATCCACTTCTCCCAAAACTTTCTACAATAAATTATATAGGTGGGGCAAAAGAAGTATGTATAGTATAGTTTCACATATATACATACATGCATACATATGTATCTGTGGGGAAGGGAGGCAGAAAAAAATAAAAAATTCATAGCAAAGGACAAAAAAACTCAGAAAGAAGCACGGAAAAGCGGGTTAGCTTTAAAAATGATGTGTATTATTTATTACGTATTTTTCAAAAAAAATAGTATGAAATGGAGGTTCGTGGTTTCATACGGAATCTTCTTTTTTGTTGTGCTATGTGCATGGAAAGTTTTTTCTCTTAGTCTTTTTGCATTTAAGTTCAAAATGAATAAATTTTTAAAACAATTATAAGTGAGCAAGCAATCTAAATATTTTTGAGCCGCCATTTGACAGATGTCGAAACTGAGACCAAGTGAAATTAAGTGACTTTTAAATTTTAACAAACATTTATCAAGCACCTACTATATTCCAAGCACTGTGATAAGCACTTTACAAATAACCTGCCCTTTGATCTTCACAACAGCTCTGGGAGATAGGTGTTGTTATTATTCCCAGTTTACAGATGGGGAAACCAAGGCAAACAAAGGTTAAGTGACTTGCCCAGGTTCACATAGCTGGTAAGTGTCTGAAGCTGGACTTGAACTCAGGTTTTCCTGATTCCAAATCCAGGGCTCTATCCACTTTACCAGAATCACATGACTAGCAGTGCCTGAAGTAGGATTTGAATTGAATCTTTCTAATTCAAAGTCCAACATTCTATCCACTACTCCAAGTTGCCTCTTAAAATTAGAAGAACACTTTTCTGAGTGAGGTTGAAGGGATTTCAAAAAAAAAAAGAACTTTTTTCTAGGTGAGTTTATTACAGTCTTTCAGTTAACAAGTAGGCAAGCTAGCAGATTGCAATACCAAGAAGATGAAAGAGACAGAGATACACAGAGACAGAGAGAGAAACAGAGACAGAGAAGGGGGGAGGAGAGGGAGGGGGGAGGGGGAGAGAGCGAGAGACAGAGAGAGAGAGAGAGAGAGAGGGAGAGAGAGAGAGAGAGAGAGAGAGGGAGAGAGAGAGAGAGAGAGAGAGAGAGAGGGAGAGAGAGATAGGAAATGCCTACAGATCTCAAATCACCTAAAGACAGAGACAGGCATGTGCATGGATTATTTGGTGAATGAGAAATAGACCACAGTGACCTAAGCAGAAGACTCATGTCCTGAAACAGTGATACAACTGAAAAATATAGGGAGAGACCAGAGAAACAGGGTCCAAAAAGACTACTCTGCCACCAGCCGTAGGCAAACCTGTATTATCTTTGGTAAAATCCAGGAGATTTTTTTTGTTGTGGTCAACTTAACTTTTGCAACACACAACAGAAGTATGCTAATGAAAAGTTGTTGCTGTGACTAGACAGTGACTGGGTAAGATGTTATCATAGGATCCTGACTGTAGAGCTGGAAGGAAGCTAAAAGGTCATCCCTTTCAACCCCCTCATTTGACAGATGATGAGGAAACTGAGGCCCAGAGAAGAAAATTGACACTCAAAGTTCCATCACAGTGCTGTCTCAAAGGCAAGATTGGAGCCCAGATCCTCTGACTGGCTCTTTCTATCGTACACACACACACACACACACACACACACACACACACACACACACACATGCACGCACACACACACATGCACGCACGAACGCACACAAGTGTTGTTGAAGTGGAGTGGGATCATAACTCTAAAAGCTCATATTTCTAGACAACCCAAAAAAGATCCCTACTATGAGACCAGAGACAGGAAGAAGAACTGTGAGCAGAGGGAAATATGTTGGCTTACTACTTTGTGATCTTAGTCACCTTGTCAAGCTGATCCTCTCACTTAGGAGGAGTTAAAAATCTTTTTTAACTACCAATGTGTCCTTAATCCTAAAATTTCCTTAATCCTCACTAATCCTTCCACATTGGGAGTTACATGGGTGGCAAGAACTATTAACTACGATTACCTGGGAAAAGAAGGCCAGAGCAGGATGTCCTGTGTCTAAGGAATGATGAAGTCAGACAGCGGCGAGATGAGGAGAGAGAAGGAGAAGAGACTCTAAGGAGACAGTAGAAAGGAAAGGGAGAAGGGCCATATGTGGGTTAAGGGTCACAAGGATTAGCAGAGAAGGGGAGAGTAGAAAGAAGGGATTGGAAAAGCTAAGAGAGTAAGTGGTATGGATTTGGAGGTGGAAAACTTCAACCCCAATGCTGGCCCACTTCATATCTATGTGACCATGGGCAAATCACTTGCCCTCCCTAGGCTTTAGTTTCCTTATGGGTGAAATGAGACAAGATGATCTCCCAAAACTCTTTCAACTCAAAATTTTGCATTTCTATGATAAAGAGAAGGAATCACAGAGGCTAAAGCATATATGTTGAAATGTAAACAGAGACCAAGGAATGATTGATTATAACTTGAAATGGATGCTTCTCCAACATCAGATCGATAATCTGTACCAGACTCTAGAAACTTTCTAAATTTCTAAATTTCTAAATTTAGATACTTCAAGATCTCCTCCAGGTGTTCCTTTTCATTTTTCAACTCTTGCCTTCCACTACCCTTTAAACCACCTGTTCTCAGCTCAGCTACTGTCCAAACCTCTAACCTTACCATTTTTTCCCCACCATTTCTGCTCTCTGTCATCTAACTTCATTTTGTCATAGCAACAGAAGATAGGAGAATGGTATAATAATTGATATTCATATGAAGTTTTAAAGCCAGCGAAATGTTTTACATATATCATGTCACTGTGTCTCCAAGGCAACCTGAGCAGATAAGTACCATGGATGTCATTATTAGCATTTTACAGACAAGAAAATGGAGGATCAGAGAAGTTGTTACTTTTTCATGATCACATGATCACAGAAGCAGGATCTGAACCCATGTATTCCCATCTCCAACATTTTTGGTCTATGTGCTCCACCCTGTTACCACTCATAAAATAAAGAATAACAAAAAGCAAGGTTCTTAATTTCCTTTTTTTCGTATACTGGACCCATTTGCCAGCCTGGTGAAGCCTATGCACCTCTTCTCAGAATCATGTTTCTAAGTAATTGAAAAAAAATTAGATTTCAGATAGAGATTAGTCTTCTAAAAAAGAGGTATTTTTTCCCATTCAATCTATTTAGGGCTTCCTCAGAAGACTCCAGATTAAGACTCCCTACTATAAGGGATCATATTCAGAAAGGTGATTTTTCTAATAATGTCACTAAGGGAAGCAGAAGGACATGACCATCTTTAAAATTAGCCACAATAATTAAGGTGGTACAAAGTCGCCTGATTTTCCTTAAAATCCATTATCTGTTCATCACCCAAGGTGAAAAGCCATATGGCCCAGTAAATGACCATTGGTTTTGCAATGATATGATTTGGTTTCAAAACCCAGCTCTAGCACTTTCTACTTGGGGGACCTTAAGAAAGTCTACCTACCCTCCCTGGGTCTCCATTTTCTCATCTGTAAAATGAAGCCGGTTGGACACCATCAGAATTCTCCCTGGAACCTCTACTTTGAGGAAAGGTTTCGACCGGCTACCTCTGATTCTCTGGACTATAGTCACCACACCTCAGCCATCTCCTGACTCCCCACTTGTAGATTCTTTGTCCTACTGATGAGTTCTTCCCAGAGCCCCCATTTTGGGAAATAGTCCAGAAATGTAAGCTCTTTGAAGGTAGACACCATCTTGCTTTTTGCTTGTGTTTATATTGCGAGTACTTAGCACAGTGCTGGGCACATAGTAAGTGGTTAATAAACAAATGCATTGCAGTTGACTAATTGGTTCTGGTTCCCCTTAAAAAAAAAACCATAACCCAGTACTCTGTGCTGTGAAGAATTATAGCAGAGAGAAAATTTCAGTTAGTCACAAAGAAAGGTTCAAAGCAGTTGAGTCAAGAGACCCATTGGCTGAACCTTGGGACTCATCTGCCATTCTTTCCCCTTGCCTAATTCCTCAACCTCTTCATTTTCCCAGGACTCAATAGGAGGAGACACTCTTTGCATGCTGGGAGCCAGAGCTGCCATTTGTGACATTCCCAACAACAGCAAAGTAAAGCTGGGGAACGTGTTGGCATATGGAGTCATTTCCTGGTATGCTTAGCAAACCTTAGTCACAGCCTTTGAGAACCACTGGGCTAGATCACTTCCAAGGTCCCTTTCAGTTCTAAATCTATAATTCTAATTTGTCTGAACTTTTTTTAAATCTATTTTTAGAAGATAAGTGGTACAGTGACTAGAGTGGTGGGCCTGGAGTCAGAAAGACTCAACTTCCTGAGTGCGAATCTGGCCTCAGGCACTTGCTTAGCTGTGTTCTTCTGGGCAGATCACTTCACCCTATTTGCCTCAGTTTCTTCATCTGTCAGATGAGACGGTAAAGGAAATGGCAAGCCACGCTAGTATCTTTGCCAAGAAAACCCCAGTTGGGATCACAAACAGTAGGACATGACTGAGAAACAACTGAGCAAGAAGAACATCATTCTTTCCTGGGACAGTGATTTAATATCTATTGTATGGAATGGGACCTCTTTTTCTTTGTCTTAAAATTCCACTTCCTCTTGCTTGTACATAGTGGGCACTTCCTGAATCTTTGTTACTTTTATTTCAATTCAAGGGGTGCCCCCTTGGATACCGTATTTTGGAATTTGGTCAACGTGCCTACGTTCATCCTATCTAGGTTATGTGTGGTCTTCTGTTCTGACTGATTCCACCCTTTCAAGCCTCATCTGCCCAGACTAAAGCATTCTAATCATTTCAAATCCCTCCCATATGGTCAGACTCCATTTCCTTTGATCATTTCATTTGCCTTTCTCTGGAAAACTTCCTTTCTATGAGTGCCAACACCAGAATACATAGCATTCAAAAGTATTTTTTGTTCTTTCTTTGTAATGCCCTTGCTATTCCATTGTGCCAGGGAAAGAACTCTGAAATGAGAGGCAGGACGTATCTGGATTCTAATGTCAACTCTATTGTAACCTTAGGAAAACTGTATAACCTGTCTGGGTCTCAGTGTTCTCATTTGTCTAATGAAGGCCTTGAATGGGATGGTCTCTAATGTCCCATCCTGAACTAAATAAATCCCATGATCCTGGATCGCTTTCCAGGGTAACTGAGGCAACCTGGTATAGTATAAGAGAGCTTTATTTAGCCCCAGAATCAGATGATCTAGGCTTCCCTTCTTATTACCTTTGAGCTTTCACCTCTAAAATGAGAGACTTTGGCAAGAAGAGTTCCAAGGTCCTTCTAGTTCAAAATTCTATGAGCCTACATTTTCATTCAAGAGCCCAAGGCTTGGGGCCTATTATCCTGTATGAATAGCTTATTACTCAATTCGCCATTTATTGAGTTCATACTGTATGCATTCCTCCCTAAATTATCACGTTGAATATGCCGACATTGAAACTCTGGGCCACTTTTCTGCCCACTCTCTAGCCTCAGGGAATCTGACAGGATCATAATCAGCCTGGAAGAGAATTATGGAAGTGGAAAATCTTTGCTTTCACCTCTCTGATCCTCTGCTCCCCTCCACCCCAATCTCGTGTCCTTTAGTCCCCAACTTACAAAACATCTTGTTACCCAAGCTGCCCTCCCTCTCCTTCAAGACTCATTTTTCTCCAGAAGTTCATAATTAGTGGCTTTTGTTTATGGTAAAGGGTGAGGGAGGAAGCTGGAAGTCCAAAGATGAGAGAAGGAATACAAAGCTGTATTTCAAACCTATCCACTACACAGAACATGTCCCAACATCCCCAGCATAATACAATGGAAAGAGAGTTAGCTTTGGAGTGGGTGATCTGGGTTGAACAGCTATCTCCGAGAGCTTGGACAAGTCACTTCAATCTCTGGGCCTCAGTTTCTTTATCTATAGAATAAAGGGGTTGGAGAAGATTGCCTCTGAGTCTCTTTCCCCAAAAACTCTATGATCCTATGCTGCTGCTTCACTGTTCTTCAGTCATATTGGAATCCTTGAGACCCTTTCTGTGAGTTTTTTTGGAAAAGATACTGGAGTGGTTTGCCATTTCTTTCTCCAGCTCATCTGACAGGTGAGGAAACTGAGGTGAACAGGACTTTCCCAGGGTAGTAAATGTCTGAGGCCAGATCTGAACTCAGGTCTTCCTGACTCCAGACCTAGTATTCTATCCATTGTGCCACCAGCTGCCCAATGATCTTATGTTCCTGCCTGAAATTTGTAAAATCTAGATAAACTCTGGGGAGAGAACTCTGGACTTAGAGTCAGGAAGACAATTCAAACCCACCCCTGACACTTTCTAGCTGAGTGAGCTTCACTCCACCTCCTTATCCTTAAAAGGCAGATAATAACAGTTTCCAGGTGGTTCTCAAAGGGCTGTTAGGGATTGTGTATGGAAATCTCTTTGCAAACTACATAAAGAGCTCTGTAAATCAATCAGCATATTATGTACTATATAATTCACACACTGTGACTGGTTAAATAAACATTAAATCAAGAGAATAATTAAAGTCTGTCCACAACGTGCTTTGACCTCCTGATATACTCTATAAATTAAGGTTAGATAAACTCATCACTGTGCCCTAGGTGAATGGGATTTTTAATGTCCTGAGAAAGTCTTATGTTTGGGAAAAGGGATGTATCCAGGCAGTCTGGGAAGAAAGTATGGAGGGGGGAAAAAGAAGAGACATGGCAAGATGCCCCTACATGATCTAGGGCTAGAAACCCACCAGACTGAAACGAAGTGTAGTGTAGGCAAAGGCAGCCAGGTGGCCCAATGGACAGTGAACTGAGCCTGGAGTTAGAAAGACCTGGGTTCACATCCAGCCACAGATACTAGCTATGTAACCTTGAGCAAATCACTGAACCTCTGTTTGCCTATTTCCTCTATAGTAAAATTGAATTCATAATAGCACCTACCTCACAGGTTTGTTGTGAGAATCACATGAGATATTGTAAAGCACTCATTGTAATACACAATAGTGAGTGCTGTACAAATTGTTATTCAATGGTTTCAGTGGTGTCCAACTCTTTCTGACCTCATTTAGGGTTTTCTTGGCAAAGATACTAGAGTATCCAAGGGAGGAAGGGAAGGAAGGAAAGGCAGGAGGAAAGAAGAAAGAAAGGAAAGGCAGGAAGGAAGGTAGGAAGGAAGGCAGGAAGGAAGGCAGGAAGGCAGGAAGGAAGGAAGGAAGGAAGGAAGGAAGGAAGGAAGGAAGGAAGGAAGGAAGGAAGGAAGGAAGGAAGGAAGGAATTCTAAGAAGTGAAAGTGATGAAGAACATTCTAAGTATTTGAGGTGAGGGACACAACCTGGACAAAGGCACAGAGATCAGAGATAAAGGGTCAAGTGTGAGAAAGAGCAAGAAAGTCAGTTTTAAGGGACTTAAGGTCAGGAAGAAGGGTAACATATAATAAAGCTGGAAAAGTAATATGAATTTAGACATGATGTCCCTTCTCTGGACCTTAGTGGGTCCCTCTGGAAAGTCAGGAGACCACTGAGCACAGGCAAGAGGAGGTGTCCATTACTACAGGGACTTTTGTAGGACCTGATGGCAGGACCACCCCCCATCCTAAGCCACGATTCTATCCCTTTTTCACTCCTGGCACAGGGCTGCTCTCACCAGCACCAGAGGTGTGCTTAGGTCAGTCCTCTCCATTTGATGAGCAGCAAGTGCAGCCCAGGTGAAGGTGGATGGGACAATCAGATAGGGAACCTGTGTCTTGCTGACTGCTGTTGTCTTTGGCCCAGCCCAGGTTTAATGTACAGAAATAAAAACCTGACACAGCAGAGAGGCAGGGCCTGCCTGGGCCTCTCCCTCAGTTGTCACTTTCCTCCCCTAATCCTTGGGACTTGGCTGCCCTTCCCCTTGCTTCTGGTCCTGGGTGCCACAGGAGGCTAATAGTTTTCTTCTTCCTTGGATGACTGGGGCCACGTGGAACACATGTAACCAGAAAAAAAGAGGTTAGGGATTAAGGGGGATGAGTGGGCGGAACTCCAGTGATAACTTTCTGTAGTAATTGGGTTCAAGTCACGGGTGAGGTGCAATAGTGTGGATGGGTGTGGAGCAGGTGGGGGGGAAGGAAGTGATAGCTGGAGGGGAAGCAGGGAACATGCCTCAGCCGGTCCCATTTGGAAGAAAAATCAGTGCAAAAGCTTGGCTCTTGTTCTAGACCTGTCCACCAGCTTGGTGATGATGCTCAATGGTGTCAATTCAGCCAGTCTAGGAATGGAGGGAGGTTCCACTTGGAATCTAAAGTGCAAAAGGACCTCAAAGATCATCCATTCCACCGCTATCACTACCAACCCCATTTAATTTATTAACTTCATTTCATCTTTTGTTAATTAATTCACAAGCATTTATTTTCTCTTCCTTTTCCCTCCTCTTCCCCAAGAGAACATAAATAAATAAAGACCTAACAAATATTTGTAATAAAGGCAAATTCCCTCATTGGCCCTAAGACATGTTTCATTCTGCACACAGCACTTAGCATAGTGCCTGTATAGTTAAGTGCTCAATCAATGCTTGTTGACTTGACATGCATCTTGAGTTTATCAGCTTTCTGTCAACAGGCAAATAGCATGCTTGACCTTGGATTCTCTCAGACCATATTATTCCATCGCAAGGCCAGAGTTCTCAAATATTCCAAAGTTGCATGGGGCACACTAGCAAAAAGCAAGTCTATACTTGTCATCAGCCCTCCGATCCCAAGCCTATGGCTCCCCCCAAATCCAAGACCCAATTATGTCCATAGAAGTAAAGCTATTATTCTGATCTCACAGTATATGGTCCCCTCAAGAGACCAACTTACCTTTCCCCAAGCCTGATGTAATGACAATACATTGGCAGCTAGATGGTACGGTGGATAGAATGGTGATCTTGGAGTCAGGAAGACCGTGGTTCAAATTTCACTGGGCAACTTATTAATTGTGTGAACATAAGCAAGTCATTTTAACTCTCTCAGCCTCAGTTTTCTCATCTGTAAAATGGGCATAATAATAGCCCCTACTTCCCAAGATTCTCAGGAGGTTCATGTGTGAGATGCTTTGGAAACCTTGAAGTATGACATAAATGCGGCTTGTGGTTTTGTTGTTATTTTTATTATTATTAATTTTCTTGCTCTATTTCCTGTCAAGAGCCTCAGTCTTTACTTCTTCCTCAGCCTAAGCCTTTAAAATAGCTTTTTCTCAGGGAAAGATTCTGAGCAGAGTAGCCAATACCAGGGAACAAAACCTACCACTGCCAATCAATCATTAACCAACATGTATCAAGCATTTTGTAAGTGTCAAGTACCGAGAGAAATACAAAAGAAGAAGAAATGATTTATTGTCCAATTTGGAAGATAAGACTAAAGGCTAAAGCATAGGAAACAATGGTGAACAACATACTGACAATATCTCATTAAGTGCTAAATGGTATGTTACAGATAATGACTGCAGGAGTCTACAGGAAAGGAAAGTTACTAAGCTGGATCAAGACCAGCATCGTGTCATGCACATGGTAGGTACTGTGGCTACCACCCTAACTCAGGGACTCATCACCTTTTGCCTGAATTACTATACTAACTTCCTCAATCATTTCCTTCCTTCTGCATCTGCTCCCCAATCCATCACCCAGCTACCAAAACAATGCAAAGGTTTGACCATGTCTTTCTAATGCCTTCTGCCCCAGCTCCCCCCCCGCAAAAAAAAGAAAAGAAAGAAACCTCTTCACTGGCTCTCTAGAATAAAATATAACTTCCTTGTCTATACCTATTAGACATAAACAGTCAAAGCCCTTCGCAATCTATTGCCAGTTGGCCATTCCAGACTTATTTTATACTGGAGCCCTGTACAAACTCTGCATTCCAAGTAAACTAGGTCTACTAGATATTTCACATACTCCACATTCCATCTCCCACCTGCATGTATTTGGTCCTGGAATAGGCTCCCTCCTCTTCTCCATCTCTCAGAATTCAATATGTTGAATTGTTAAGCACTTTATTACATTCAAAGCATTGTGCTAGCTTTCAGAGACAGAAATACAAAATGATAAACCATTCTTGCCTTCAAAGATTCTTCTGGCTAGATTCAACATATAAATATATAATTTGAAAAGAAAGGCATAAACCATGACAAACTAAAGAAATTGGAAAAAGCTTCCCAGGGGAGATGGCAAATGGGTTGGGCCTTGAAGGAAGAAAGGAATTCTACAGGGAGAGGTGAAGAGGGAGCTTAGTCAAGGTGTAAGGGATTTACATTCAAATTGTTCAGTCATTCACTCATGTAGGACTCTTCGTGGCTCCATGGACCACTGCCCAGGCCCTTCTATCCTCGGCTGTCTCTCACAGTCTGTCCAAGTTCATGTTCATGGTTTCCATGACACTGTCTAGGTATAGGTGATTTTTACTGCCTACACAAAAGAAAGTAAATGAAATAGAGATCAAGGAATGGTGAGAAAGACAGTCTGGTGGAACACAGAATGCACACAGGGGATCGATGTACAATAATACCTTCTTGTGGAAAGGTTTTATGAAATTTTATTTAGACTAGAGGCAATAGAAAATTATTCCAGCTTTTCAAACATGCAAAATACATATTATCTTCCTTCAAAGCTACAGGTATGACCATCAGGAAGCCTTTTCAGGGTCCCCAAGGTACAAATGTTCTCTCCCTTCCCAAATTACCTTATATTTTTCTTGTTTGTGTTTTGGCTTTTGCATCCTTGAAGACAGGGACCATTTTCGTTTTGACTGTTTCCCAAGCACTTAATACAGTATCTTGCACACAGTAGGTGCTTAATAATTTTTTTTCTGAATTAAGTTGAATTGAATTAATAAATGTTTTTAAGTCAATCAATGAATGAATGAGTGATTAGACTAGAGATTAAGCATAATATAAACTCGATAAACACATTGGTTAATTCCGTCCATTCCAAAAAAATATATTAATTACATATTAGAGAAGAGCACTAGATTAGGTACTAAAAGAGATAGAGAGTTTAGATAAGAAATATGTTTTACCTTAATGGTGCTGACCGTCTGCTACAAACATAGGATTTGGAGCGGGAAGGAACCTTAGAGATAATCCAACCTCAGGAACCTACAGATTAAGAGTTAAGCACAATGAAATTAAGTAAATTATTTTGCAAACCTTAAGGTACTATCTAAATGTCATTCATCATCATCACCACCACTAGCCATTATGGGAAGACTGGACAAAAAGGGACTAGTCTTTACAACACAAGAGAGAATTTTGCCTGCTGCTGATCTCTAGGGAGGCTTACTGAGGCCGTTTCTAAAAATGCGTTATAAAGGGGCCTTTTCCATCTCACTTCAGAAGACACACAGAAATTCTCTGACTCTTTCCTATAGGTTTACAGTATGTGATAAAAAGCCTTTTAAATAGAGTGTGCATACAAAAGGTTTGAATAGATGAACTCTCCTTCCCTGGTGAATTTTGAGTGAGAGAGAAGAAACTCTGTGGATCTCCCACTCAGGAGAGTGGCAGCTAACTCATCTACTCATCATGAACACACAGTTCTTCTGGTTCAGTTGTGGTTGCTCTTTCCTGAATCTTAGGTAAATAAGTATCAAAGATAGAATGCACCAGTTACAACTCTGTGAGGTCTAAAAAGTTGTAAGAGATATCTAAGGTCTCCTCAGCAACTGGAGTTTATAGCAATAGTAGGCGGACCCAATGAAGAACCAGTCCTGAGGAGCTAACCAATTGGTCCAATTGGTTCAACCAAGATGCTATGTCCTAAAAGCAAGGCCTCACCCAGAAATGGACTTCAGGAGGGATAAGGGAAAGGAATGTTTTGTACAATCACTTTAAATCTGAGCCCACTACTCCAAAGATGGGGGCACGGTTTACAGAGGGGAGAGTATGCCCTAATTTGGAGCAATTTTTTAAAAATTTATTTCCTTATCCTTTCTCAGTAAACTCTCTTTATAAAAGCTAAATGAAGTTGATTGATTAGCTTATACTAGGGAAATGATAACCATATGATCAGTATCAAGAAAGATACTGGATAGGATCTCATGAGTTATATAGTATTAGGAACTTCAATCCCTTAGGGTCACTCCTAGAACTCCAACCTGAGAGGATAAGTGTGAATTCAGATAAGGACTTTACAATCTGCACCACACAATTATGAGTATTATTTCTAAGGTCACCAGATCTAACTCAGATCATCTGACTCCAAATCTGGTTCTCTTGACACTATACCACAGAACAGGGAAATTGATACATACACAAGTAACTCTTGTATATAACAATATATAAGTGCAGCAAACATAAATGTGAAATCAAGGTCACTGCCAAGTAGGAGGATAAAGAAGGTACATTTGGAGACAGTGGGGGATGGTTCAAGTATAGAGTGTGTGTGTGTGTGTGTGTGTGTGTGTGTGTGTGTATGTGTATGTGTGTGTGTGTATGGTATAGTACTTAAAGGAAAAAACTTCTAAGTCAGAATACCTGAGTTCAAATCCTCCTACTGTTTTTTAATATCTGTGTGACCTTAGACAAGCCCCTAAACTCCTCAGAGCCTCCTTGTCTATAAAATTATAAGGTTGTACTAGATCAGCATTGAGTCGCCTTTCAAATTATAATATTCTGGGATGATGTAAGAGAAGAAAGCTAGCAGAACTCAGATGTCCCTCTAGTACTAGGGAAGGAAGACCTGAGTGCAGATCCTGCCTCAGACATTTACTAGCTGTGTGACCCTAAGCAAGTCACTTAACCTCTTCATTCCTCAGTTTCCTCATCTGTCAAGTAGGGAAGATAATAGCACCTGCCTCCTAGGATAATTGTGAGGATTGAATGAGAGCTAAGCACTCTGCCAACCTTAAATGTTAGCAATCCTGATTTTCTGATCTGGTTTAACTTAAATGGGTTCAGCAAGTGATATAAGCACTCCCTTGGATACCCTTGACACCAGTGAAAAAGAATTACAACTTTGCCACAAGTAATCTGATCATCACCCAAAACTCAAATATCCTTTTACCCCCATCTCATCAGAGGCATAGAGAATCATCCCAGTAGCAGAGAGGTGGTTAGTTATAGTAAAAAGAATGATAGACTTGAAGCCAGAATATTTGGAGGTCGAATCCTAATTTCTGCCACTGACTATTCACGTGACTTTGAATAGGTCAATTCATTTCCCTGAAATTCAGCTTCCTCATCTGTAAAATGGGAATTTTCCCCTGCTTCATGTAGCAATCATGGGGATCAAATTAAATAACACAGAGAGCCCTTTGCAAGCGTTACAATGTTATAGTAATGTTGGCTATTGTTATATTATATCCTTAACATTTTTATTTGTCAGAATATCGAGTGTCATTTCCCTCCTTGGGCAGGGGTCTTTGAGTCAAGGTCTTTAAAAAGCAAGTACAGCTTATGGGGAATCTCTTCAGACCAACTCAAGGGAGAATTCAGCTACAAGCCAGACATGACTAGCTGTGGACAGTTCCTAGGAACAAAGGCTGGATCCAAACTTCTAACAAACACTGCAGCACTGAAACCTGGAAAAACATGTTGGAGCCAAAGAGATGTCCATCTTCCACTGTATGGATTAACAATGCTCCATTGGCTTTGTGTTTAATGAGCCTTTGCTATCCCATCACTCTAGGTCAAAAATGTAGTCTGAAGATCCCTGGCTATTTCTTGTGATTAAAAAGATTTCTAATAATCCAGATGATCATAGACTTAGAACTGGGAGGAATCTTAGAAGGGAAGAGGAGAGAATAAGCATTTATATAGCATCTACTATGTGCCAGACACTGTGTTAAGTGCTTTACATATTTTATTTAATCCTCACAACTCTGGAAGGAAGGTACTAATATTATCCCCATTTATAGATGAGGAAACTAAGGTACACCAAGGCTCAGTGACTTGCCCAGGCTTATTTAGATAGTAAGTTTCTGAGGTGAGTTTTGAACTCAAGTCTTCTTGACTCCAAGTCCAGTACTGTTATACTCTATCCACTACGCCACTGTGAGGTATCTACATGGCAAAGTGGATAGAGTACTTGGCCTGGAGTCAGGAAGACCTGAGTTCAAATCTGGCATCAGGCACTTACTAATTATGTGAATCCAATCAAGTCATTCAACCTCTGTATGCCTCAGTTTCCTCACTTGTAAAATAGGGATAATAATCACCTATCTTCCAGGGTTGTTGGGAGAATGAAATGAGATGATATTTGGAAAGTCCTTTGCAAACCTAAAATATCAGGTATCATTATTCTGCCCTGTTGCCTTGGATCTGAACTTGTGCATGGAGACCTTTGTCATGAACCATTCTGCTTGTATAAGACTCCTTTGAAATCCTGAGTGTCACTTTGGCATGATTCATAAACATTAAACATTTTCTTGTGAGATTAAAATATTTCTGAGGCCAGTGTCACCTTCAAAATTGCTGACTCTCACAAGGTGTCATTAATAGACCGGTGGCCTATAATTACCAGCGGAGTAACTCATCTGCAAGGATAGATTTTAGAAATTGGGGAATTGTTTTTGCAGATAACAATAATTGACCCTTCAGTATCAGTAAATCTCAAAGAACTTTATGTCTATTAATTACACGACTCTTCTCCAGGTTAAGATGTTGATTTTTCTCTCCACCTCCATCGTCATTCACCTACTTACAACATAAAATGCTAAGAAACAATTGAAGTGCTTTGCCCCTGGAGTTACATGTGGGGGGGAGGGGAGGGTCCTTTCCTTTAACCATACGCCTAACCTTATTTGGGTATATGGTTCCACCCCAGAAACAAGCATCCAAACAGCTCAACAAAAGGAAAAAGGAAGTCTTGGGCATTCATTGTAATTGTCCTCAATGAGTTTACACGACAAGGAGACTCCCTGAGAATTCCATTAACTCAGAATGAGTATCTGTTTACACCCATGAAGCATCCTTGGGTACTGGGGGAAGAGGTTAGTGATGGACTAAAGCAGGAGTCAAGGCCAATGGGAAATGGGCAACCCTTGGAAAGTCTTTCCTACCACTCAGCACCCAGATCAATCCCCAAATGACCTATATTTAGCAGATACCAAGCAAAAGGCAATGAAAAGCTGTAGAGGGTGTAAAACTATATTTATTACCAATAATCACTTACATGTAAGTGATATAAAAGATATCATTGAAGAACTATAGGACCAGAAAATGAGGTATTCAGTCATGTAGCAAGAACAAAGGCTAACAACCCAAATGTTTATACTGCTATCCACGTGAAAAGGGATTATTTCATGAAACATGCATGAGGATGGCCCTGTTTTTTGGATCCTCCATAAAGGATGTTAATATTGGTCTTCATGGATACCCATGACTAAGGACTATCTTACTAATGATTAGTGACTGATCCAAGATATAAAAACTGTGGGAAAATCTCTACCTGCCTCTCTTGGTGGGCTGGTACTCTTCTGTAACATTTCAAGCCAATTTTCTCTTAGACTTTCAAAAACTTGAAGGGCTTTCTGTCTCTCTACCCTACATGACCTTCATGGCAATGGCAATCAACATGTGCTTGCTTAGGTAATCCTGAAAGATGGGGCCCCAAGTCCTTGGCTATATCTGTGTTTCTTTTCCTGGGCATCAACAACTGACGGAGATTTTGAGAAATGGAAGTTTCCAGCTTTTCATACATGCAAGAGGCTTTGAGTTCCTAGGTCAGGACTGTTTGCCCATTGGGATTGTCCACTCTTAACTTCAGTCTTCTCAGAAGAGAAGGTGACTACCACTAGGAGGATGCTACAGCTGAAAAAACTGAGAAGGCTCAAACTACTTCTTGATTACAAAAATACTGGGACTTTGCAAATTGCTCAGGCTTAAAACCAATGGTAATATGAAATATCCGTTCACCAGTCTGACAAGTTTCTTGGGAGTCTTTACCTTCTGCGAGAGTATAATACAGATGATGGCTTCTTGTTCCATGTTTTAAATGTTTTTTAAGACATGATTATGAGTCCTTTTTGTTTTAAGCATTCTTTTTGGGATGGAGGAAATAAATAGCTGTCTAATACCTGATATCTGCTACTTGTACAATGCATCCCTTTCTAGAAGAGATTTGCTAATCTCTTTCGGGGTGATCTTAAATATGAGCCACACCAAAGAATTGCTTTAGGAATTTTTCTAGGAATGTTAAGATGAAAGTACAATGAGCTAGAAAATGTGAGAAAAAATTTGATCCTCTCTCTTTGGGGATCAGGTTTCTCACCAAGAATGAATTCAAGTCCACTTAAGTCCAGGGTCATAACCTTTTGTGAAGGAATAAATATCCCTGTGCTGTAAGTGATATTTGGGGTCTCATCTCAAAATTTAGGAGCTTGTTTTAATCAACCCTAAGTGAGGAATTCCTTTCTAGAAGACCTACATGTATTCAGGGTTCATTTAAGTTTGTTTTGTGTTTTTGCTTGGTTTTGATATCATCATCAGGCCTCCATTTGGAATGTCACCTTATTTTTTCAGGGACGCATTGGGAAAAAATGGGGCACCCTGTGTAGCATGGTGAATAGAGAACTAGCCTTAAATCCAAGAAATCATGAGTCCAAGCTCTGCCTCTTTCTAACACATACTGGCTATGTGACCCTTGATCATTCACTTAACTTTTCAGAGCTCTAGGCAACTCTCTCAGACTAGAAGTTGCAAAGTTGCCAAGACAGAACTAACTTGCATTGATAGAGGGGATTTTCTACATCAATGAAATCATAGGTTCAGTCCCTATTCCTATTTCAGAAACCCCTAGAGAAATTTTATCCACACTTTTATCTGGATTGCCCCATGCATTTAAAGGACTTAAAAGGAAGACTTCCATCTAACATCCATCTCCTCATTAAATGATCTTACATTGCAAATATCCATTGGAGAAAAAATAGCATTTTTTTCTTATGGTTTTCAGACTGAATAGACAATAAGTTTTGCATTGTATTTCTCTTTCAAGTCATACAGTTGATTTGAGATAACTCTTTCATGATTGTGTAGGGTGTAAACTCTGGTCTCACTATTCTGAAACCAGGCTACATCACCCCCACAGGATTCCAGGGATTCCCTGAAGGATTTGAGGATGTCTCTTCTCTATTGACATCAGCCTGAGCTCCCCCTCCCCAGGGATGTCCTCCCACTGCCAGGTGCCAATCATGACTATACTCCAGTACCATCTTCACATCCACTTGACTTTTAAAAATGAATATTTACTTTGAAGATATAGCAAGAACAAAAGTACAAATAGGTACATGCTTTCCTGTCTGGAGAAAATGAATTTAATGTGACTTGGTTCATCAGTCCTCTAAGTTCATAAAGGTCAGATGATTTATCATATGAACTGCCTCTGGACACAGTTCCATTTTTTTCTTCTTTTTCATTTAATAGCATTTTTTCCAATTACATCAGAGTTCCGTTTTCCATCCCTTTACTTCTCAAGATGCTAAGCTGACTTTAGAATCAAGACACTGGGATGCTGTTCTCCTGACCTTTCAAAACGACAAGATAAGAATCATTAACTCCTTCACATAAAATAGAAGGAACAGAAAAAAGAGACATTTCCCAGAGCCATATGTCCATCTCACAAGACCTGAGACCATTCCCCTTAAATATTATCTCTCATTTTATGTTGTCAGTGAAGGTGTCAAACCACCAGAGCACAGCCAGAGTACAAATGACCAAGGCTGTATTCACTAGTCCCTTTTGAATGCCTCCATAGCCAATCAAAGAGCCTCTTATTCCCCTTGGGGTTAGCTGACCAGAATCAGTTACAGAATATCTATGCATGTTCCAAAGTCTCTCCAGACATTTCCATTCTGCCTAATCATGCCTTTCCTGGAAACAAAGTCCTCAGTGTCTTCACACAGAAAAATACCAGAAGAGGCTTTGGATGCAGGCACCAGTGCTAGGTAGGTACTGATGTACAATAGTGACAACTGTAAGTATTGAAGGTATTTCAGCAATATGATTGTTACATCCCTAGAATGTTAGTGTTTAGCAATGCACCAAGAAGTACAAAAAAGGGAAAAGCCTCATGACTAAAGGTAGATATGCCACTGAGAGTTGTCAGCTACAGATTTAGTAGTATAGACCCTTAGGGTCCTTTAACCCCAGGGTAGTTGTTCTTAAGGGGATCCAACCAGTCAGTGTGCTTTGGAGGGAGATTGAAGGCTATGGAGAATAACCCAGAACAACAAACAGCAAAGAGTAAAAGACCCAAAAGAAAGCATCCAGTGCATGGTATAAATCCCTATGAAGGATTTATAGAAGAGTATAGATAAGAACTTCATAGGGTGACAAAACATGGATTTGTTATGATCTGTTTTGGTGAAGGAAATGTCCACATCATGAAGATCATAGACCCAAGGAAATATTGAAATATTAGCATATTGACTTATTTTTATGTCTTTATATAGATGAATCTTATCTCCCACTAATAAACTATAAACTCTTTGAGAATAAGGGCCATCTTAGTGGATTTCATTTTCAGATTTGTATTCCCTCCCTCCAATCTTCCCCACCCAACAGAGAAAAAAAAAGAAAAAGAAAAGCCCTCTTTTCAACTTAGATAGTCAATCAAAGCAAACTCCCACATTGACCACACTAAAAAGTATGCCTCAGTCTATAATGTAAGTCCATCATCTCTCTAAGGGTAGATAGCATGTTTCATCATGAGTCCTCTGGAATTATGGTTGACTGTTCTGTTGATGAGAGTTTCTAAGCCTTTCAAAGTTTGTCTTTGCAATATTATTATTATTATTTTCTGCATCAGTTCATTCAAGTGTCCCGAGGTTTCTCTTAAATCATCCCCTTTATTATTTATTACTGAACAATAATATTGCAAGACATTCATATACCATAACTTGTTCAGACCTTCCCCAATTGATAGGCATCCCCTCAGATTCCAGTTTTTTACCACAAAAAATAAAAAGAGCTACCATAAATATTTTTGTATATGTGGGTCTTCATCTTTCTTTCATCTCTTTGGAATACAAACTTAGTAACAGTATTGCTGAAACAAGGGACATGAACAGTTTAATAGTTTTTTTGGCATCGTTCTCAATTACTTTCCAGAATGACTGGCCCAGTTTACAGCTCTGTCAACAATGCATTAGTGTACCTGTTTCTTCACATCCCCTCCAGCATTTGTCATTTTTCTTTTCTGTCATCTTTGCCAATCTGATGGGCGTGAGGTAAAACCTTGAAATTGTTTTAATTTGCATTTCTCTAATTATTAGTGATTTTGAGCATTTTTTTAATGTGGCCTGGATTTCTTCCCTCTGAAAACTACCTTTTCATATGTTTTGACCATTTGTCACTTGGGCAATGGTTCTTCTCGTAAATTTGAATTACTTTCTACATATCTTAAAAGTAAGACTTTTATCAATTTCCTGCAAAGATTATTTCTCATTTTCCTATAGCAGAACAGCATTAAAACAAATGTAGATTTACTGTCTACTTTTTTCAAAAGCAATGTGTGTATGTAGTAAAGAGTTGTGGTTTCATATATAAACCCCTTTTTTCTGTTCTATTTTGTATATGGAAATGTACTTTTTTTAGTGTTCATTAAATTCAGAATAAAAGGCAAATAAAAAGCAAAATACTAAACTTTGGTAAATATAAGAATTCACTGCTGGGCCCAGGTGGTTGAGATGTTGCATTCTTTTTGTCAAGGGATCCTTCTAGATCCACACAGTTGGAAGGAAGGAAGGAAGGAAGGAAGGAAGGAAGGAAGGAAGGAAGGAAGGAAGGAAGGAAGGAAGGAAGGAAGGAAGGAAGGAAGGAAGAAAAGAAGGAAGGAAGAAAACTATGCTGAAATGAGATTCCATGTCTGACTTAAGCTCTAACCCAGGTCACGTAGACATTATTTTTTGAAGAACTGTAGCTGTCTCTCTTTCATTAACTTCACACCAGATATAAAAAAAAAAAGCAACAGAAACTTTGAAAGGCTTGGATGTTATCTGAGTTTCTGCAAATGCAAAGCCTCATAAAACTCTATCTCTTGGAGAATTTCTTTACCACAATATTATGTGCTGATCAAGAAAACAGCAAGCTAAGTCTTTCGGCCTGAAAATAATGAACAGTATTGTGACATTCCTCTTCAGAAGAATGTCTGCAAAGCACTTTATAAAATTAGCCTAATAGCAAACGCTCACTTTATACAACAGTTTGTGGTTTACAAGTTGCTATGTATCCACCTGTGAGGTCGTGGCTCTTATTATTCCCATTTCATAGATAAGGAAACTGAAACTCAGACTTGCCAAGGGTCACACCTTGAGGAACTGCTAAAATGTATTCCCCAGCTTCCAGAGGAGAACACTGAGGAGGAAAAGGGCCCACAATACCTTTATCCAAAGCCTTTTAGGTGTCAAAGTGCCCCTCCCCGCTTTGTGTTACCAAGAATTGTAACACACATTTGGCATTTATCAGCTACTTCCTTGTATCATTTTCTTTTTATGTGTTTGTGTCTCACTGCCCATCTATATTATGAGCTGGAGGGCTAGGGTTACATCATTAACTTCTGTGTACCTCCCCCTGGGTGGCATAGTTCAATGCCACAGAGAACAATCACTCGATGAATACTTCTTGATTGACTTGCCTGCTTTACGTTTCATTTCAGCAATCACATAATGTCATATCACAAAATGTCAGAACTAGAAAAGGTCCAAGAGATCATCTAGTACAATGGTTTCCATTTGTAGATGAGGAAGCTAAGATCCAGACAGGTCAAGGGTTCTGTCCAAACACCTCCAGGAAATGACAGAGCTGGGATTCAGACTCAGGTCTCTTGACTCCAGTCAAAAGACTTTTTCTGTTCTATTCTATTATGATGTCTCCAAGGCTTACATATGCTTTAAAGAGCACATTGTTTTTCTCATCTCCAATATCAAAAATGAAACCTTTTTCCAAAACCATCTGGAAGGGCAAGGCAAGATAATAAGCATTTGCTAAGCACCTACTAAGTGCAAAGCACTTTCTGTGCCTCTGGAAGCACAAAGACAAAATGGAAAACAGTTCCTACCCTCAAGATTACATTCTACTCGGGAGATATAGCATGAAAGAAAGATCAGTATATACAGGAAGACTTGAGGAAGGCTGGGGAGGGAAGCAAATATTAGCAACAAAGAGAATTCAAAAAAGTGGCCCATGGAGATGGCCCATGAACTGAGCCTGGATGGAGAATAAGGAAGGAGAATGCTCCAGATATGGAAAAGAAATAAGTATACATGTGTGTATACATGTGTGTATATGCACACTTTTTTTTTTATTTTACAATTGAGGAAAGTGAAGAAGACAGTGATTGTGACTTGCCCAGACAGTGGTTGTGACACAGCTAGGATGTGTCTAAGGCTAGATTTTAAATCAGGTGTTTCTGACTCCAGGCCCAGAGCTATACCTACTGTGCCACTTAGCTGCCTCTAAGCTGGGAAACAGCTTATTCAAAGGCATAAAGGCAGAAAATGTAATGGTGAGTTTTAGAAACAATAAATAACCTAGTTTAGACTGGAACAGAAAGTGTGTGAAGCAGAATAAAATGAAATAAGTCTGAGTCAAGAGTTTAAGTGCCAAGATACAGTATTGGTATTGTATACCAGAGGCAATAGGGAGCCACTGAAATTTTTTCAGCATGGAAATGACATGATTAGATATAGTTTAGGAAGATTACTTTGGCAGCTATGAGCAAAATGATTAAGAGAAGGGAAAGACTGGAACCTAGAGTCAAACCAGAAGGCCACTGCAGTGGTCCAGGAGAAAAGGGATTTGGTCCTGAACTGGTGGTGGGAGTGGGATATGGGGTTGTCAGTAGATAGAAGGGAATGGAAGTAAAATGAACCAGCTTAAGCAGTTAATTGGATATGGGGAAGGAGGGGAAAGGAAGAGACTCTGAGATTATAAACCTGGATAACTACAAAGATAGGGAATTCCCTCAAGAGAATAGAGAAGTTTAGAGGAGGGGTAAAGTTGGCAAATAACTGGTTCTGTTCATCCTTCGTTTTTGAAGAGGACCATGACACCAGAGAAATGATGACATGACTTGCACTTGACTTTGTTTTGAGTGAGAGAGGGCTGTGCAAGGTCACCAGCCTCACTTTCTCCTCCTGAGCCATCTGGATTCAGTGACCAGATATTCAGCAGGGTGACTGGAGACAGTCCAGGATGCAATGGAAGACCTTAGCCTTTTAGGGTGAGGTCTTTTCAGGTACTCACTTAAAGTAGGGTAATGCCCATTCAGTGAATAGGTCTCTTTAAAAAGTAGTCAGGGGGTGGCCTCTTTAATAGAAAAGAAATAAATAAATAGACAAATCATGCTGGGAGGGTCAGGAGCCTCAGAGTTGTTTTTTAGAAGAGCAACTGTTACTATTAACATTCACTCTAAACCCAGAGGGTCTAAAACAGCCATCGAGTGGAGATTGGCAATGGATCCTTGGTTGTTCAATCCATGGGCTTGAGAGTCCACAGGAGTCTAAGGTTTTAGAGGAGACATTTACTTGTGGGCATATATGTGTACATTTATGTATTGTGCATATGTGTATGAAAACATTATTTGTGTCAAGGCAAAAGGATTTTTGGACTTCAGACTAGAATCTACACAAAAACTGGGAAATTGGGAGCCCTTCTCAACTCTGACCCATTTAACCAAACCAGAGAATTACAGGACTCCAACAAGATGGCAGTGTTTTTGTTAGTACCTATTAAGCTGCCTATTCAGACAGCGGGGCAGAGAGAGAGCTTTCATTGGTGTCTTTGCTATTCATGGAGAACAGTCTAAAAGATCCGATGATGTAATTGAACAGCTCCCAAAAAGTAACTTGTAAAAATCCTGGGATGGATAGATAGGAGAAACTTAATGTGAACAGAGTGTCAGGACTAATCACAAAACTGTGGCAAAGAAAAATTCCTAACGCTAATGCACTGTTGGCGGAATTGTGAACTGAGCCAACCATTCTGGAAAACAATTTGGAACTAAGACCAAAGGACTATAAAACTGTGCATCCCCTTTGATCCAGAAATACCACCGCTATGTCTATATCCCAAAGATATCTAAAGGGGGGTGGAGGGGAAAGGACCTATTTGTATGAAACTATTTGTAGCATCTCTTTCTGTGGTGGCTAAGAATTGGAAATCAAAGGGATAACCATCAACTGGGTAATCGATAGATAATTGTGATGGAACATTATAGTGCTATAAGAAAGGACAAGCAGGATGATTTCAGAAAAAATTTGGAAAGGCTTATATGAACTGATGCAAGGTGAACTGGACAGAAGCAGAACATTGTACACAAGAACAACATTATTGTCTGATGAAGAATTGTGAATGACTTAGCTATTCTCAATAATACCATGCGCCGGGGGGCGGAGCCAAGATGGCGGAGTAGAAGGACGCACGTTTACGAGCTCCGAAACCAAAGCCCATGGAATTGGTGTAGAAAGAGTCCCCCATAGATTCTGGGTGAGTGCAAGGTGTGCAGAGGCAGAGTGGAGGAGATTTCCGTCCCAGGGAGCCCTCAAGACCCGTCCCCAGGGTCCGGCGCGCCCCGGAGAGTAAACCTGACCCCCAGCGCTGCCCTGGCCGAGGCATCAGAGAAGCGGATCGGAGCAGGCTTCAGAGACGAAAGCTGAAGCAGCCGGGAAAATCCCTCCGCCCACAGAAGCAGGTCAGTGAGAGAGGCCGGGCTGAAGGAGAGGGGAAGCAGGGCATCCGTGACTCGGGCCCCCTCGGGAGGAAGCGGCGGCGGCAGAGACAGGGGCAGGAAGCGGCGGAGGCAGAGGCGTGGGCTGGGGCTGAGGCGGCAGCGGCCCAGGACTCAGGAATCCCCCAGCTGCAGGCGGGATCTTCATTACGGAAGATTCCCGTATAAAACCTGACGGAGCTGAGCCTGGGAAACGGCCCTGCCCCCCGCCCCGCTCTGTTGCTGAAGACTTCTGCTCGGGACCCCCAGGGGAGCTGAGATTGGGAGGCGGGCCCCCCACCCCGCCCCCACTCGCTCCATTCTTGAGAGTCTCTGCATAAAGCCCCCTGAGGGATCAGAGTCTCAGAGACAGCCCTGGCCCTGCCCCAGCACCTGATCTAAAGCTCACTGATTGACAGCCAGCAGGAGGAAAGCCCATTTAAATCTCAGAGCCCAAGCTGGGCGGATCCAGGCGGGGGTGGAAAGGAATCTCAGAAGTCAAATAACTGGCTGGGAAAATGCCTAGAAAGGGGAAGAAAAATAAGACTTTAGAGAGTTTTTTCCAACAAATGCAAATGATCCCAACCTTCGGATCTGATGGGGAGGACGAAAACGTATTTTTCCCATCAGGGAAAGATGTGGAGGGCGGGGCCTCAGCACCCCAGACACCCCAGGGGGGTGTTGGGTGGGCTCAGGCCTTGGAAGAGCTTAAAAAGGATTTTGAAAAGCAAGTTAGACAGGTGGAGGAAAGACTGGGAAAAGAAATGACAAAGATGCAAGAAGAGTATGAAAAAAAGGTCAATATCTTGGTAAAGGAGACCCAAAAAAATGCTGAGGAAATTAACACCTTGAAAAATAGGCTCACTCAATTGGCAAAAGAGGTTCAAAAAGCCAATGAGGAGAAGAATGCATTCAAAAGCAAAATGAGCCAAATGGAAAAAGAGGCTCAAAAACTAACTGAATTTAATAGTTCTCTCAAAATTAGAATGGAACAGATGGAGTCTAATGACTTTATGAGAAGCCAAGAAATCACCAAACAAAACCAAAAGAACGATAAAATGGAAGAGAATGTGAAATATCTCATGGGAAAAACAACTGACCTGGAAAATAGATCAAGGAGAGACAACTTAAAAATTATGGGACTACCTGAAAGCCATGATCAAAAAAAGAGCCTAGACCTCGTCTTGCATGAAATTATCAAGGAAAACTGTCCTGACATTCTAGGACCAGAGGGCAAAATAAGTATTGAAAGAATCCATCGATCACCACCTGAAAGAGATCCAAAAAGAGAAACTCCTAGGAACATTGTGGCCAAATTCCAGAACTGCCAGCTCAAGGAAAAAATCTTGCAAGCAGCCAGAAACAAACAATTCCAGTACTGTGGAAATACAATCAGGATAACCCAAGATCTAGCAGCTTCTACATTAAGGGATCGAAGGGCGTGGAATAGGATATTCCAGAAGGCAAAGGAACTAGGACTCAAACCAAGAATCACCTACCCAGCTAAACTGAGTATAATACTTCAAGGGAAAATATGGTCTTTCAATGAAACAGAGGACTTTCAATCATTCTTAATGAAAAGACCAGAGCTGAAAAGAAAATTTGACTTTCAAACACAAGAATGAGAGGAAGCATGCAAAAGTAAACAGCAAGGAGAAGTATTAAGGGACTTACCAGAAATGAACTGTTTGCATTCATACAGGGAAGGACAATATTTCTAACTCTTAAAACTTTTCAGTATCTGGGTAGTTGGTGGGACCACACATACACATGTACACGCATGCACACACATACACACATGCATTCACATGCAGAGACAGAGAGCACAGATTGAACTGAATAGGATGGGAAAATACCTTAAAGGAATTAAGGTAAATGATGAGAGAGAAATGTAGTGAGAGGAAAGAGGGGGAAATGGAAGGGGGTAACTATATGTCATTTAAGAGGCAAGTAGGAGATGTTTTTAGTGGAGGGAAAAAGAGGAGAGCTGAAGAAAAAAACAAACAAACAAACAAACAAACAAAAGTTTACCCTCATCACATTTGACTAAACGAAGGAGTGAAATGCACACTCATTTTGGTATGAAAACCTATCTTACAGTATAAGAAAGCGGGGGAGAAGGAGATATTGGGGGGGGATGATGGAAGGGAGGGCAAAGGGAGGAGGGAATAATTGAAAGTCAACACTTGGGGAGGGACAGGATCAAAGAGAAACAATGAGGGGCAGGTTAGGAGGGATGGCAATTCAGTTAGTCTTACACAACACGACTATCAGGAAGGTCATTTGCAAAGCTACACAGATATGGCCTATAATGAATTGCCTGCCGTACCAAAGGGAATGGGTGGGTAGGGAGGGATGGGGAGAATTTGGAACTCAAAGTTTTAGGAACAATTGTTTAGTATTGCTGTTGCAACTAGGAAAGAAGACATACAGTTAATGAGGAATAGAAAGTCATCTGGCCCTACAGGAGAAAAGAGAAGATAGAGACAAGGGAAGGGAGGGATGACAGAAGAGAGGACAGATTGGAGATAGGGAAAATTAGATTGCTTGGGGTATTGGGGTGGGGGGGAGGGGAGAAAAAGGGAGAAAATTTGGAACCCAAAAATTTGTGAAAATGAATGTAAAAAGCTAAATAAATAAATAAAATTAAAAAAAAAAAAAAAAAAAAAAAAAAAAATAATACCATGCGCCTAGAAAATCCCAAAGCATACTATCCACCTCCAGAGAAAGAACTGATACTGGCTTTTTAAAGTTAATTTATTTATTTTTAGTTTTCAACTTTCACTTCCAAAAGTTTTAAATTTTCTCTCCCTCCTTCCCCGCCTCCCCAAGACGGCATACAGTCTGATATAGGCTCTACATATGCATTCCTATTAAATATATTTTCACATTAGTCATGCTGTAAAGAAGAATTAGAATGAATGAGAGGAACCATGAAAAAGAAAAACAAAACAAAAAGAAAATAGTCTGCTTTTCTCTGCATTCAGACTCCATAGTTTTGTTTTTTTTTCTGGATGTGGATGATATTTTCCATCATGAGACTTTTGGAATTGTTTTAGAACCTTGCATTGCTCAGAAGGGCTGTCTATCAAAGTCAGTCATCGCACTCTGTGGCTATTACTGTGTACAATGTTCTGCTGGTTCTGTTCACTTCACTTAGCATCAGTTCATGTAAGTCTTTCCAGGTTTTTTGGAGGTCCACCTGTTCCTCATTTCTTGTAGCACAGTAGTATTCCATTACATTCTGTACCACACCTTTTTTGGCTATTCCCCAGTTGATGGGCATCTCCTTATTTCCAGTTCTTGGCCACCACAAAAAGAACTGCTATAAATATTTTTGTACATGGGGGTCCTTTCCCCATTTTTACTATCTCTTTGGGATACAATCCTAGAAGTGGTATTGTTAGGACAGATTGTAGGTACATTTTTTTTTCTTATTTATTTATTTATTTAACTTTTTGCATTCATTTTCACAAAATTTTGGGTTCCAAATTTTCTCCCCTTTTATCCCCTCTCCCCACCCCAATACCCCAAGCAATCTAATTTTCCCTATCTCCAATCTGCCCTCTCTTCTGTCATCCCTCCCTTCTCTTGTCTCCATCTTGTCTTTCTCCTGTAGGGCCACATGACTTTCTATTCCTCATTAACTGTATGTCTTCTTTCCTAGTTACAACAACAATACTAAACAGTTGTTCCTAAAACTTTGAGTTCCAAATTCTCCCCACCCAATCCCTTTGGGAAGGCAGGCAATTCAATATAGGCCATTTCTGTGTAGTTTTGCAAATGACTTCCCTGATAGTCATGTTGTGTAAGACTTACTGAATTACCCTCCATCCTAACCTTCCCCTCATTGTTTCTCTTCTGTCTTTTGATCCTGTCCCTCCCCAAGTGTTGACTTCAAATTGCTCCCTCCTCCCTCTGCCCTCCCTTCTATCATCCCCCCCTTGCTTATCTAATTCTCCCCCACTTTCCTATACTGTAAGATAGGTTTTCATATCAAAATGAGTGTCCATTTTGTTCCTTCCTTTAGTCAAATGTGATGAGGGTAAACTTCTTGTTTTTTTGGTTTTTTTTCCTCAGCTGTCCTCTTTTTCCCTCCACTAAAAAGTCTCCTACTTGCCTCTTAAATGACATATAATTACCCCATTCCATTTCACCCTCTTTCCTCCCACTACATTTCTCTCTCACCATTTACCTTAATTTCTTTTCAGATATGGTCCCATCCTATTCAATTCAATCTGTGCTCTCTGTCTCTGTATGTGTGTGCATGTGTGTGTGCATGCATGCATGTACGTGTGTGTGTGTGGTCCCACCAACTACCCAGATACTGAAAAGTTTTAAGAGTTACAAATATTTTCTTTCCATGTAGGAATATAAACAGTTCACTTCTGGTAAGTTTCTTAAGACTTCTCTTTGCTGTTTACTTTTTCATGCTTCTTCTCATTCTTGTGTTTGAAAGTCAAATTTTCTTTTCAGCTCTGGTCTTTTCATTAAGAATGCTTGAAAGTCCTCTGTTTCATTGAAAGATCATATTTTCCCCTGATGTATTATACTCAGTTTAGCTGGGTAGGTGATTCTTGGTTTGAGTCCTAGTTCCTTTGACTTCTGGAATATCCTATTCCACGCCCTTCGATCCCTTAATGTAGAAGCTGCTAGATCTTGAGTTATCCTGATTGTATTTCCACAATGCTGGAATTGTTTCTTTCTAGCTGCTTGTAAGATTTTGTCCTTGATCTGGGAGTTCTGAAATTTGGCCACAATGTTCCTAGGAGTTTCTCTTTTTGGATCTCTTTCAGGTGGTGATCGATGGATTCTTTCAATACTTATTTTGCCCTCTGGTTCTAGAATGTCAGGGCAGTTTTCCTCGATAATTTCATGGAAGATGATATCTAGGCTCTTTTTTTGATCATGACTTTCAGGTAGTCCCATAATTTTTAAATTGTCTCTCCTGGATCTATTTTCCAGGTCAGTTGTTTTTCCCATGAGATATTTCACATACTCTTCCATTTTTTCATTCTTTTGGTTTTGTTTGGTGATTTCTTGGTTTCTCGTAAAGTCATTAGACTCCATCTGTTCCATTCTAATTTTGAGAGAACTATTATCTTCAGTGAGCTTTTGAACCTCTTTTTTCATTTGGCTAATTTTGCTTTTGAAAGCATTCTTCTCCTCATTGGTTTTTTGAATCTCTTTTGCCAATTGAATGAGCCTATTTTTCAAGGTGTTATTTTCTTCAGCATTTTTTTGGGTCTCCTTTACCAAGGTATTGACCCGTTTTTCATACTTTTCTTGCATGTCTCTCATTTCTCTTCCCAGTTTTTCCTCCACCTGTCTAACTTGCATTTCAAAATCCTTTTTGAGCTCTTGCAAGGCCTGAGCCCACCCGACATCCCCCTGGGATGTCTGGGGTACCGAGGCCCCGCCCTCCACATCTTTCCCTGATGGCAAGAATATGTCCTCATCCTTGTCAGATCCGAAAGTTGGTATCATTGGCATCTGTGCGAAAAAACTCTCTATGGTCTGCTTTTTCTTCCCTTTTCTAGGCATTTTCCCAGCCAGTTACTTGACTTCTGAGATTCCTGTCCACCCCCGCTTAGATCCGCCCAGATAGTGCTTGGGGTCTGAGATTCAAATGGGCTTTCCACGCCATGCAGCTGCTAATCAATGTGAGCTTTAGTTCTGGTGCTGGGGTGGGGGCAGGGCCGCCTCCTAGTCTCAGCTCCCTCAGGGACTTTATGCAGAGACCTTCAGAAATGGAGCGGGTGGGGCAGGGCCTCTCCCAGGCTCAGCTCCCTCAGGGGGTTTGTGCAGAGACTCTCAGTAATGAAGATCCTGCCTGCTGCTGGGGGAGTCCCGGGCCACCACCGCAGCTGCTGCCTCCACCACCGCTGCCTCCACCACCACCCCCACCTCTGCCTCCGCTGCTTCCTCCCGAGGGGGCCCGAGTCACGGAGACACCCCGCTCCCCTCTTCCAGCCCAGTCGTCTCTCTCACTGACCTGTAGCTTCTGTGGGAGGAGGGACTTTCCCGGCCGCTGGAGCTTTCGTCCCTGAAGCCTGCTCGGATCAGCTTCTCTGGGGCCATGGCCAGGGCAGCGCTGGGGTGGGGTATGCTTTCTGGGGCGCGACGGACCCTGGGGACAGCTCTCCAGGGCTCTCTGGAACGGAAATCTCTTCCACTCTGTTTCTGCACACCTTTCAGTGATCCAGAACTTCTGGGGAACTTTTCTTACATTAAATATATGGGCTGTGGGTTCGGAGCTTGTAAACGTGCCTCTTTCTACTCCGCCATCTTGGCTCCACCCCTGTAGGCACATTTTTATAGCCCTTTTGGGCAGAAAGAATTTATATTGAGTACAGACTGAAGCATGCTATTTTTCGCTTTCATTCTTTTTCTTTCACTCACATCTTCTTGTCCAAAATGACTAAAATAGAAATGTTTTGCAGGATTGCATATGTATAACCTATATCTGAGTGTTTACTATCTCAGGGAGGGGAGAAGGGAGGGATAGGATTTGGAACTCAAAACCTTAGAAAAATTGCTAAAAATTGTTTTAATGTATAATAGGGGAAGAAAATATATTTTTTCAAAAAGAAAAGAAAAATTGTAGCTTGGAGAAAGAATACAGATTTTAGGAGATCAATGAGATTCTAGAGGGCTAAATTCCAAAAGGCTGAAAACCCAGGAGCTATAACGATAGAGAACTACACCTTTTTCTCCAAAGTAGTTAGCATCACCCTCTTTCTAGCAATTCTCATCATCATTCTCCTAGTTAGCCCAATTCAAAATCTTGAAAACACACAATTCTTTTGGAGAATTATAGTATAGTGATTGATAGCTGGATTTGGATTCAGGAATTGATCATCAGTTTCTCACCTGTAAGATGTGAGGGAGAGTAAGACTAAATGATCTCTAAGGTCCCTTCATTTTAACACTGAGTCAAACCCTTGTTTGATGCTAAACAGTCATATTTTGGAAGCTTTGTTAATTGCTCATTGAATCTGCAAAAATTATGCATTGGAGGCAAATGTTACTTTTGTACATATATGCTAAACTGTATAAAATCATGTAATATCGACTTTTTTGAGCCTCTTTCCCGTATGGCACTGGAAAAGCAAATGAAATGCATATGTCTCTCCATAAACTCAGAAAATTGTCTGGATTGGAGACAAATACAAGGTATTCAAAATGTACCCCTGCTTATTTGCCAAAAAATTTTGCAAATGGGGGAACCATGTAATGGGTTTTGACAGACACCTAGACCACCAAAGATGGTCTCACTAGTGTGAAAGAGGATAAGGAGCCTGTTTCCAGAAGCCGGAAGGATGGAACATGTACGCACATCCTTTGTTGGTTTACCACATGGTTGAGAGTAGCCTTTTTCCATTGGCTCTAAGACCAGAACTATTTGTTGTCATTTAGTCGTTTCACTGATATCCAGCTCTTTGTGATGCCATTTTGAGGTTTTCTTAGCAACGATACTAAGTGGTTTGCCTTTTTCCTTCTCCAACTCATTTTGTGGATAAGGAAACTGAGGCAAAAAGAGCTAAGTGTCTTGCCCAGGGTCACATAGCTAAGGAAGATCTGAGGCCAGATTTGAACTCATGAAGATGAGTATTTTTGATTGCAGGCCCAATGCTCTATTCACTACACCCCCTAACTGCTTCAGAGCTATCAGAATCTTTAAAATAGCCTGACTAAACAAAGGCTGGGGCTTTTAACAGCATTTACATCTGAGGGTGATATACTCACACCATGATAGTGTGAGTATATATATTAAGGGGGGAAGACCTGAGGGCTTCCTTCTTCCCTTACCCCCTTAAGTTCACATGGCTACAAGAAACAGACCAGGGTCTTTGGACTTTTTAGTTATTCTTTTCCCTTCTAGGTGCAGGGAAGACAGTCTCTAACACAGCCCAGGAAATCAAGACAAAGAGATCTATCAGTCCAGCAGCTCAGACCATGTGTTGCAACTATCCTGCCAGAGATGTTCTGAGGAGCAAAATTCCATGAAAACCAACCTAACAGGGCTTTGGATTTTACTTTGGTGAAACTAATACTCTATAGAAATTGAGCTAAATTATTAGCTTAATCCTCCCAACCCCCACTGAGGTGGTATAGGGGGATTTTGCCCCAAGGGAAAATGTCTGTACATTTGTTCTTCCTTTATCTCTGAAGTAAATATATGTTTGCAAAAGTTAACCCAGTGGTAAGCAACTGAATGGAATTTTGGTGACTGTCAATAGACCCCCTAAGAATGGGAGAGATACAATTGCTGGGAGCTCAAAAGAAGTCCCAAACTCTTCAAGCGAACCCTGAGGGAAGTCAGCCCTAAGAAAGAAGTGCCAGAGCCCAAACCATGCTGCACAGAGAAAGGAAATTCTTTTCATCATCTTCCTGCCTTCCATACAAACACACAACTGAAATGACCCTGGATGTTATACAAATCAATGTGAGAACAAAATTCAAAAGGTCTCCATGGATCTAGTGACTTTTGACCTACTTTACAACAGTAACCCAAAGGGCTAAGATCTCTACACCTTTATTGGGCACTTCGTATAGTATGCCAAGAGTATTTGTTGTACTAGATTGCAAGGTGAAGGAAAGACCCAGGACTCCATCTGAGAACTCCATGATACTGGCAGCTTAAGAGGAGTGTCAAAAGTTCTTGTTCAGATCATGGTCTGAAAGAGCAGGGATGACCTCACAACCAAACAGAAGCCTTTGTGACCAGAGGTCTTGAAACAGCAATCAGTGACATCCAAAGAGAAAACCAAGATTGGCAGTGATGATGGTTGATTGAGGGATTGAATGGATAATTGATAGATCCAAATCTGAAGAGCCTAAATCAAGACAAGGAACACATCAAGGCCAAGGGTAGCTAGTAAGAGATCAAGTCTAGGGCTTGGGAATCAAGGGACAAAAATATCAGAGTTGGAAGACACCCCAGTGGCTGTTTAGTCCTGACTAAGCAACAGGATGTTTAATGAGACAAAGAATATTCCAATTTGCTATAGCTGTTCTACTTTTTTTAATGAGATGGGGTACATGGCTGGGCCCCACCCTCCAGCTTTCCCTCAGTTCCCTGTAGCTTCCAATGCTGATGATTATCTTCCATAGCAACCATGGGCTCTACGTGGTGGAAAACATCTCTCTGCACTGCCTACAGCATCTCACATGGTGTCATCCAGTAGACTCCCAACAATCAAAGGATCATAGGTGTAGAGTTAGAAGGGACCATAGGGCCTTTCAGTCCAGCCCTCTAATTTTGTAAATGTTTGTTGATTAAAAGTTAAATTCTTCCAAAGTATTAATATTCCTCCCCTTCTCTTTCCTCTTCCCCAAGTTTAAACGTAAGTTTCTTGAAGATTGACACTTTGGTCACTTAGATCTTTATATCCCCAGCACCTATTTAGTGCCTAAATCTTAAGCTTTAAATTTGGTTTCGAGACTATGTCTCTCTATCTCATTCGGGCCACTCATGAACACAATCCCACTAGTAGTTGACATAGGAGTTTTGACCTGCTTCATTGTAACCTGGGTGGATCACCTCTGTTTAGACAGTCTGGTCCCCACATCCATAGGCACTACTCCTCCAGCCCCCTGCTCCTCAAAGCTCACCGTATTGGTGCCGAACTAGGTGTGGACACCCAATCAACTTAACCCATTGAAGCTCAGAATTCCAAAGCTCAAGCAATCCATCAGCCCCAACCTTCCTGGGAGTCTGCATGACAGGTGTGTGCCATCATGCCTGACTATGTCATTTTTATTAAACATTTTTTCATTGAATTGAACTAGAGGTGTTAACATAATACTGCAGTTTCATAGATTTCAGACACCAGACATGAAACTTAGAAATTAAAAGATTCTCTAATACCATACAGCAATTATCTGCTGTATTCATGTACTCATTCAATAAGCAAGCATAACATATATATATAATATGGTATATATAATATGTGTGTATGTGTATGTGTGTATATATGATTAAGTGTGTGTGTCTCACAAGTGGCCCACCTTCAAAGCAACCAAAACACCTAGCAGGATATAGGGTCAGGAAGGGTTTAATACCATCAATGTGGGGCAATCTCTCCTTACATCTCCAAAAGGGGTATCAGGATAAAATTGTAGTTATCTCTCGTGTATCCCTAGTCTAGGGGTAGAAGTCTGGGTTCAAAATAAAAGTTACTTCCCTAATTACTTTCAAGAGTAGCCCTTACTTTAGTCCCTTCCAAATGAACACTAATTACCCAAAAGACCAACCTCTTTATCAAAGAAAGTTGAAAATAGAAAGCAGAGAATTTATATAGTTTAAATTATGCCAAAGAATATACTAGAATAAATGAGGTCTCCAGACAGAAAGGGGAAGATATCACAGATCAAAGCAAGGGTGAACAATTCCACTGAAATGAGGAATCTGCTTTCAACAGTCTCTAGAAGCAGTAGAAGGCAAGGGATATGATGAGGACCAGCTCCCCTAAATGTCTATGCCTCCAGAAGTCCAGGGCTACATCCTAAAGTCCCCATCTTGTCTCTGTGTCTGTCTGTCTGTCTGTCTCTCTCTCACTCTCTCTCTCTCTCTCTTTCTCTCTCTCTCTCTCTCTCTCTCTCTCTCTCTCTCTCTCTCTCTCTCTCTCTCTCTCTCTCTCTCTCTCTCTCTCTCCATTCATGCAGGTATGCCACTTTTCACTCAGCCTTCTCCCAGCCAATCAAGAGTCATGTATCTCTCCACATACACAAAGAAGGTCACAAAGCTGTCTCTTGGGTGGGGGAAGCGGGGAGAACTACCTCAGACTTAGACAGAAGCAGACTTATATAAGCAGGTATTCTTGGAGGCCCCCTGTGTGCAGGGCTTTGATAGGTACTGAGTTCACTGGCATCTAGGTGGGGCTTTAAGAAGGCAGGAGCTCTGGGTTTCTGGTACCTTCCATGGTTCAGACAACAGAAATGGTATTAGTGTCCCCCATTTCTAACTCTCAGGTTGAGAATCAATTTCTCAGGAATATCAATGGAGGGCTGCTTAAATATCACCCATAAATATTACTTCAGCATTGACCCCACCCTGGGTTAACTCTACTCACAGTATTGCTTTAGGCCTACCACTAATGACTTGTAATGGGAAGAAACCTGAGCTAAAATCTCCCCTCTAACACCAACTGTCAACCATGACCAAATCATTTCACAAAGGGACCCAGGCCAGCCTTCCTTCACTCCCCTCCTGGCCATGTGCTCTACTCTCCCTGGACTCCAAGGGCTCCCTCATTCCCCACCCTCCAACTCCACTGCTTTTAATCTGCCTTTGGTGTGACTTCTTCAGCCATTAGAATGTAATCTCCTGTAGGTCAGGGACAGCCTCTTTTTTCTTGTATTTGTATTCCTAACACCTAACACAGTAGCACATAGTAAGCTTTCAATAAATGTTTGTTTCCTTTCCTTTTTCTTTAAAACCTTTTAACCTCATGGAACCTCATTTTCCTCATCTGTAAAATGAGGATAATTACACCTATAGTATTTACCTGGGTGGTGCCAAAGGGCACAGACACATAACTCTGCTTGCCTCAGTTTCCTCATCTGTCAAATGAGCTGGGGAAGGAAATGGCAAGTCACTCCAGTATCTTTGTCAAGAAAACCTCAAATGCAGTCACAGTCAGACATGCCTGAAACAGCTAAATAATAATAATAGTAATACTTTCCTACCAGGATTGTTGTGAAAAGTAAATGAAAATCTAAGAATGCTAAAATAAAGTAATAATTCAAGAAAGACCAAAAGATTAATAATATTATGATTTTTTATTATTATTAATAACCATAGCTAGTTTTTATATAACACTTGCTACATTCTAGACACTGCGCTGAGCACATTACAAATATTATCTCACTTTATCCTCACAATAACCTGGCAGAATGGGGACCATTATTCCCATTTCAGGGTTGAGGAAATTGAGGCAAATAAAGGTCAAGCAATTTACCCAAGGTCACAGAGCTCATAAGTATATGAGGCAAGATTGAAACTCAGGTCTTTTTGACTCTAGGCCTAGCACTCTATCTGCTACCATTTTCCCTAATGACCACCATCAGCCACTAGCAGAGTTGAAACACTTGCCCAACGCGATCTTCTTCTGACTTGATGGATATTGTTATTAAATCCCATACAATTGAAATTTTATAATGTCCCCATACCAATTTCTGTCATTTTGTCCATGGTCCTGGCCAATGAGATTTGCTGGGAAGCTAGGTAGTGCAGAGTAGATAGAGCACCTGGAGTTAAGAAGACCTGACTTCAAATCCAGCCTCTAGCTGTGTGATCCTGGGCAAGCCATTTAACCCTGTTTGCCTCCATTTCCTCATCTGTCAGGATTAGCTGGAGAAGGAAATGGCGAACTGCTCCAATATCTTTGTTAAGAAAATCCAATGTGTGGTCATGAAGAGTCGGACATGAATGAAAAAACTGAACAGAAACTACGATGTGCCAAGTATGACTTTAAAGGTAAATCATTGCATTCAAGGGTACCTGGACTTCTTCATGAACCACACATAACTCTCCTAATTAGATGGGGCTGGGACTTCAGGATTGTCACCCATTCTAATGACAAACAGGTTCATGAGCAAGTAAGAAGGCAAACAAATCCCATTTTTTGCCAAGTGAGGTGGAGCTGGGCTGGGTTTGGAGTGAATCAGGTTCTATCACTAGGTGGGTGTCTCCTTTTTGGGATGCTCCAGTAGGACAATTAAAACCCCTATAAATAGGCCAGAATCCCAGTTCCTTAGTGTCTTCTGCCAGCTTGTACACCTTCCACTTGCTCCCAGTGAAACAGGTAAGCAAGGCAAAAGATGCCACCTGCCATGCTCCAAATGGCTTCCCATGATCCTTTATGCTGAATGTCTAAGGATGTTCTCTGTAGCTGAGCAGACTTCCCTTTTCATTGTGACCGTGGTTACTTTCTTTTCTCAGGGATTGTAGCGGATGTCACCAGCTTCTACAGAGATTACAGAGTAATCTTGTCTTTGTGTAAGTGATTGATTTGAGACATTCTGGAAGATTTGGTCCTATTGTTGGATGAGCCAGGATCCCAAATTAGAGAATAGTTTTGTTGAGTGGGAGTTCAAAGGGGATAAACACAGGCTGAGGGCACCCACCAAGCTGGACTGTGGATCCCCAGGAAATGTTGATCCCCGTTGTTGAAAATATGGAAAAACCACCTCAATTCATTCCAGGCCTCCTGTGCTTTGCTGCTGCTCTTAGTAAATGATGACTGAGGCTGTTTGGAAATCCAGTCTGTTCTTATGGAACAGAGTTATTAACATCACACAGGCCTTCGCCATTCAGCTACTGGTTAGGAGAAATGTTCATTTAAGTCTGGATTCCAAGAAGTTCCAACAATCTAATTTTCCTTCAATTCATTTGAATATGCCTTCTTTTTTTATACAGTTGAATTTTTCTGTGTTTCCACTTTGGTATTTTTCTTTAGTGATGGAATTTGTTGTTATAGATAATTATAATCAGTTAGTAAACTTTTACTAAGTACCTAATATGTGCCAGATGGAACAGCTGGTTGGCACAGTGGATTGAGTGCTGGGCCTGGAGTCAGGAAGACTCATCTTCCTGAGTTCAAATCCAGCCTCAGATATTTATTAGCTGTGTGATCCTGAGCAAGTCACTTATTCCAGTTTGCCTCAGTTTCCCCATCTGTAAATTGACCTGGAGAAGGAAATGGCAAACCACTCCAGTATCTTTGCCAAGAAAACCCCAAGTGGAGTCAAGAAAAGTCAGACATGACTGAAAAGCAACTGAACTGAGTAACAAATGTTCCAGGCACTCTATGAGGCACCAGAGATGCTGAAGGAGCTGGCATTCTATTGAGAGCAAAATATACAAACTAGACCCATTTTGCAGTTGACAAAACTGAAAAACATAGTGGTAAAAGTGACTTGCCCAGTCACACACACTATATTTATGAAAAAAATAAAAAATTATTTGCAAGATAATTTACAAAGTAAATTGTAAAGTTACAAATTCCCAAGGTAATTTAAGTCTAAAGTAATAAACAAGGTAATTTTAGAGGAAGACGCAAGTCTTGAAGAGAATTTTTGAAAAAACCCCTTGTACGAAGTGGCAAAGCAGAGCTTTGAATGAACCTAGGGATCTTAGGTGGCAGAGGTTAGGAGAAAGAGCTTCCCAGGCTTGAGGAACAGCCTGTACAAAGACATGGAGGCTGTATATGGGTAGCTGGGTGTAAGGAACAGGAAAATGAGTAGTGCATGAAAGGGAGGAATATATAAAAAAATGAAAAAGTAAGTTAGATCCATACTCAATTGTAGCTTTCTTTAGAGAGAAGAGGAAAAAATAAAGTAAAAAGCACACAGCAGAGAAAAAGAGAGAACCAACAAGGAAGCAAAAAAAAGCTAGGCAGCTTGGAGAACAATGTGTAGTATTTATTATTTAGGTTTTCTTGAAATGAAAATTTATTGTTTTATAATGAACCCTCTCTAATGGTCTGCTGTGTTTGTGGCAATGTTCTTTTTTTTCTCTTCTCATTTTGTACTGAAGTTTAAAACAAAAAACTTTGAAAAACAGTAAGTTGGAACCAGGTTGTGAAGGAAGGGATTTAAATGCCCAGAATGTTAACTTCCATTTCCAGAGGTGTGCTTTCAGAAACTGCTGATGTTTCTCACTTAATAAGCTCTCCAGTGTGTCTGTACTGTTGTGGCTGTGTTTGTCCTTCATTCTCGAAGAGAACCATGACATAGAGATGATAACATGACTTGCATTTGACTTTTTTTGAGGGAGGGAGGACTCTGCAAGGTAACCAACCTTACTTTCTCCTGCTGAGCCATCTGGGTCCAGTGACCCAATATTTATCAGGACAACTGGAGATGGCCCAGGACATAATGTGAGACCCTGGCCTTGAAATAGTTTTATTCTAGAAACCCCTTATTGTGTCCATCTGAATTATCGCCTCTTCTGATGTGTGCATACAGGTTCATCTGAATTGGCAAAAATGTCTCAGCTCCTGAACAGCATCATCACCGTGATTAAGGTGTTCCATGAATATGCCAGTAAGAATGATGACTGCACATCCCTGTGCAAGATAGAACTGAAGCAGCTTCTCCTGGAGGAATTCAAGGACATCCTTCGGGTAAGATGACACTCCCAGGAGACCTTGGGCCCTGGGAGAAGACAAATTGGAAAGAGTCTTTTCAGTCGGGTGTGGCCTGATCCCAAAGCATTTGCCCAGGTTTCTCCCAATAAAGCCATCCCCCAACAAAGCTCAGCAGCCTACAAGAAAACCAAACCTCCAAGGGGGTCTTTCTTCTTACAAAGTGAGATTGGCCTGACAGAATCCAACAGAATCACAGATTTAAACCTTGGAAGGGGCTGTGAAGCTCCAACAGTCTGATTTTACACATGAAACTAAGTAGAAATTTTAAGTGAATACACTTACCTATATAAGTAATAGAAGCAAAATTGGAACTTGGGTCTCCAGACTCCAGATCTAGCATTCTTTACATACTGTGCCAAGAGATCTCTTCTTGTTCTGTGTCTTTTATTGCTGTCATAAGATGACTTTCTCAAGGAGACAGTATGGTGTAATGGAAAGGACATCAACTATAGTCAGCATATTTGAGTTCAAATATTACCTCTGAACTTACTATCTTTATGAAATTTGTTTAACTTCCCTAGGCCTCAACTTTTTCAGCTGTAAAATAGGCTAATGGACTGCTGGTGTCCCTTCCACCTCCAAATCTATTATTCAAAGCCAATTTACTTAAATTAATTATGAAATGAGGATGCTTTCAAATGTGCCCATCCACCATCTGTGCAAGACTAGCAAGGGATCAGGTCTTTAGAAGAACTAGTTAGGTGGTGCCGGAGTACATAGAGCACTGGGTCTGGGCTCTGGCCCAACTGAGTTCAAATCCAGCTTCAGATACTCATTAGTTGTGTGACCTTGGGCAAAGCATTTAATGTCTGTTTGCCTCTGTTTCATCAACTGGGAAATGGGGGTAATAAGAGCACCTATTTCACAAGGTCATGTAATATTTGTAAAAAACACTTCACCTAGAGCCTAGCATATAGTATATGCTAAAGAAAGGCTTAGTCTCTTCCCTTCTAAAAAATTTGAACCATGCCGTAGGATCCAGGCTGAGGAAGTAAAGAGCAAATGATTAAAATGTGGTCTTTGCTTTATTTTCTCACAGAGACCACATGACCCTGAGACAGTTGATACCATCTTGCAGCTCTTAGATCGGGACCGTGATGAACATGTAGACTTTAATGAATTTCTTTTGTTGGTGTTTAAGTTGGCTCAATCCTGTTATCAAATTCAGAGTGAAAAGTTCTGTAGAGACAGAGATGGGGCCCACCAAGAACGAGGAAGAGAGAGAACCCAGGACCATCATCTTCCAGAGGACGTTAGAGGAGAGCAACAAAAACAGAAGAGGGAACAAAGGCAAGATTCCCACTATGGTCAATATGAGAGAGAAGATGAGGAGGATTCACCCTGTGGTCAGTACGAGGAAGAAGATGACAATTCCCACGATGGCCCATCTGAAAGACAAGACCAGCATTCTCATCGTGACCGATCTGGGAGACAAGACCAGCATTCTCATCGTGACCGATCTGGGAGACAAGACCAGCATTCTCATCGTGACCGATCTGAAAGACAAGACCAGCATTCTCATCATGACCAATCTGGGAGACAAGATCAGCATTCTCATCGCGACCAGTCTGGGAGACAAGACCAGCATTCTCATCGTGACCAGTCTGGGAGACAAGACCAGCATTCTCAACAGGGTCACTCTGAAAGGTTAGGACAGGACTCCCACCACCGTAACTCAAGAAGACAAGGACAGGACATTCTCTCTGGTCAGTCTGGAAGGATGAGACAAGAATCAAATTGTGACCAGTCGGAGAAACAAAGGCACATCTCTTGCTTAAGTCAAAATAAAAAACAAAGTCAGGGCTTTGACTATAGTGAACCTGAGGAACAACACAATGGTTCTTATCATGGTCAGTCTCAAAGGCTGGGACAAGACTCAAGCTGTGGTCATTCAGACAGACAAAGACTAAATACTGGTAATTGCTATTCAGGTAGACAAAGACAAGAGCATTATTATGGTCACTCAGGGAGACAAGGACTGGACTCTAGCTATGGTCAGTCTGAGAGATCAGAACAGGAAACAAGTTGTGATCAGACAGGCAGACAAAGACTAGACTCTCACTATGGCCAGTCAGGGAGACAAGGACTGGACACTCAGTATGGTCAATCAGGGAGAGAAGGATTGGATTCTCACTATGACCAGTCAGGAAGACAAGGGTTGGATTGTCACTATGGCCAATCAGGGAGACAAGGACTAGATACTCAGTATGGTCAGTCAGGAAGGCAAGGACTGGACACCCAATATGGCCAGTCAGGAAGGCAAGGACTGGACACCCAATATGGCCAGTCAGGAAGGCAAGGACTGGACACCCAATATGGCCAGTCAGGAAGGCAAGGACTGGACACCCAATATGGCCAGTCAGGAAGGCAAGGACTGGACACCCAATATGGCCAGTCAGGAAGGCAAGGACTGGACACCCAATATGGCCAGTCAGGAAGGCAAGGACTGGACACCCAATATGGCCAGTCAGGAAGGCAAGGACTGGACACCCAAAATGGCCAGTCAGGAAGGCAAGGACTGGACACCCAATATGGCCAGTCAGGAAGGCAAGGACTGGACACCCAATGTGGCCAGTCAGGAAGGCAAGGACTGGACACTCAATATGGCCAGTCAGGAAGGCAAGGACTGGACACTCAATATGGCCAGTCAGGAAGGCAAGGACTGGACACTCAATATGGCCAGTCAGGAAGACAAGGATTGGATTGCCACTATGGCCAATCAGGGAGACAGGGACTAGATTCTCACAATGGCCAGTATGAGGGATTTGGACAAGATTCGAGCTATGGTCAAACAGACAGACAAGGTTTGGACTCTGATTATGGATATTCTGAGACACAGGGGCAAAATCATCACTTTCAAGATAGCAGAAGAACAGCACAGGAAGAGCAGGGACTGCATAGAAATCAGGGGTATCTGTCAGGGGCAGACCAGCAGGACCACTTTCAACAAGGACTGTGGCAACCAGAAAGGGAGTCTGAACACCGTCAACATAAATTATACTCCCAGTCCCAGCAGGAAAGGTCTCTCTGCCACAAAGGGAAAGACTGGCAGCAGGGTGGTAGTCAACAGACTGGAAGACAATCACAAGACAGACGAAGGAATGAAGAAAAGAAGAGCCATCAAAGATACCAGCAGCAAACACGTGAAGAGGAAAACAGTCATCAGGCCAGGGATAGACAGGGTCACGAGGAGCAGGGAACCTCTTCTCAGAGGTGGGGCAGACAGACACATGGAGAAAAGCAGAGCCATCAAAGATACCACCAGCAAACATGTGAAGAGGAAGAGGGTCATCAGACCACGGGTAGAGAGGGTCACGAGGAGCAGGGAGCCTCTTCTCAGAGACAAGAAAGGCAGACCTGTGGTAATGAGCATAGTTATCAGAGGCAAGGCAGTCAAACACAGAACAGGCAAACCCAAGACAATGAGAGGTATCATCAGATCCAGGACAGACAAGATCGGCAAGCCAGTGGCAACGAACAAAGTCGCCATCTGAGGGACCAGCAAACTGGTGAGGAAGAAGGGAGTTCATGTCGCACCCAGAACAGACAAGCCCATGAAGGGCAGAGAGGACAAGAGGTCCAGAATCGGCAATGGCAAACAGACCAACAGAGACATCCTCAAACAGAGGGGTCCCGCACGCGTGAGCATGACCAACTGCATGGTCAGAGACAAGATTCTCAGAGAAGACCTGGTGACCAAAGTTCCCGTCCAACCCAGGCCTATGGGAGTCTGAGAGGAAGAGCATCTAATGGGAGCCATTCCACTAACTCAACTGCTGCTCCTAGCCCCCTCTATAAGTACGTACAAGAACAAAAAGCCCAAGGGCATCATGACTAAAAGGAAACCAGGTCAAGGTCAAGACCAAGTTCAAATGAATTCTCCCTTTCAAAAATCCTAAATTTATCTCTCTCACTTATTCTGTACTCAGTCTATATGCCATTCTCTTTTTTAGAATGAGTACTTACTTTTATGATGCTTTGGCTGGGTTGGGGTGGGGGTGGCAGGGCATATCCAGGGGATATGTGAAAAATGACAGCTTCCTGGTTGAGTTAATTCTGGGTTTAAAATTGGGTGAAATAATCAGATCCCAGTTTGAATCTGTTGTAAGGGGTTAATTATTTTTATTTGTACACTAAAAATTTGGGGGTAGTTTTAAAAATCAGGTTTTGAGACTTGTTAATTTTTCATAAAGAGGTAGATCCTTTTGGTCCTGAAGCTTAGAGACACAAAAGCCTATTCTTACATCTGTATTCAAATGGAACTTATTGCAGTTCAAGAGGATTAAAAATCTGAATGGGCAATGGCTTTCAAGGCAGACACACCTATGGGTCTAGATTCATTAGGAATTCTAAAACAACAAGTTGGCCAATTAGGAAAAATTATAGGAGGGACATTTTGAATATTAGCAACATCAATTTCATCCTTGATAGATTTGTTTGTTTGTTTTGGAGGGGGAGGAATGTCATATTCCTTGCTTCCCTTTCCTTCCCCGCTCCAAAAAAATGGAGGCTTTATGAATCAGTCTCCAGTTTGTGGATTTGTAAAAGATCAGGACCAGTTTAGTGGGAGAAAACATATTATGTCATACGAATCCAGGTTTCAGAAGGCCTTAATATAAATATACAACTTCCCAGGCCTATAGATCACATGTACCTCAAAAGCATTTGTGTTCCAACTATTTACAATGCATGGAAATTAACAATAAATGATTGGTGAGCAATGACTTTGGTGTCTCTCTTCCTTAGTTCATCTTCACACTTCCTAGACCAGGGGCGGGGAAACTGTGGCCTTCTAGATCCTTAAGTGCAACAGCCTTTTGACTGAATCCAGATTCTAGCCCTTCCCCAAGGGATGCTTTCCAATAAACAATTCCTTCCTTCTTGGTTTTTTAGAACTCCCTACCGTTCCTCAACCCCTTAGTACAAATGTGGACCAAATGTGCCCACAAGCAATTTTTCAGCTATTTTCTTCAAGATCTGTTTCTAGAATTAGAAGAGTGCTTTGGGATCAATCCTAGAAAAGACTTTTGAGATCAATCCTCTTACTTTACAGATGAGGAAGCTGAGGGGTGACATGACTCCCCTAAAAGTCTTTTGAAATAAACATGGAATTGTTTTTTCCATTGGGCTTGGGGTGGGAGGGGAAAGGCATCTATGGATAACTGCACAATGGGGTGGAGGGGAGGGCAAATAGGAAGGGTAAAGGAGGAGGCCCATTGGAATGCAACAGAGTGGAGTGGAGCTGGGTAGTTCCTCCACTAGAGGCATCGGTTATGCCTGCTGTTCTCTGTTGGTCAGTCATTTTTCACTCTTGTCTCGCCCTTCATGACACCATTTGGAGTTGTCTTCACAAGATACCAGAGTGATTTGCCATTTCCTTCTCCAGCTCATTTTACATAGAAGGAATTGAGGCAAACAGGGTGAAGTGACTTGTCTAGGGTCACACAGGAATTGTCTGAAGTCAGATTTGAACTCAAGATGAGTCTTTCTGACTTCAGGTCAGTGCTCTGTGCACTCTGGTACCCCCTGGCTGTTCTATCAGTTATGCCCTACATAATCTCATAATATAGGGCACCTGATGACCATCATGAGGACCAAGACAAAGTGATCCCAGAATATTTGCCTGCACCAGATCCCTGTGGTGATGGAGGTATTACAACATGCCAGGAGAGTCATCTAAAGGACCAACCAAGTTGAAAAAGCCAAAGGCAGAAAACAAAGGGTCCAAAATAGTTTAAGACAGGCACCAAGACAATTAGCACTTATTAAGTACCTACTGTGTGCCAGGTACTATGCCAAGTACTGGGAATACATAGAATGGCAGAAGATAATCCTTGTTCTTAAGGAATCAACAGTCTAATGTGGAAAACAACATGCAAACAACTGTACAAACTAGACAGGATAAAGTGGAAGTAATTTCAAGGGGAAGTATTGTTAGTATTAAGAGAGATTGGGAAAAGTTTATTGCAAAAGATCAGATTACAGCTGAAATACGAAAGAAGCCAGGGACACCAAAAGGTGGAGATGAGGAGGGAAAGAGTCACAGGCTTGGGAGAGAGTCAGTGGAATATGCTCAGAGTCAGGAGTGTCATGGGCCTTGTGTGAGGAAAAACAAGTAGGCCAGTATCACTGGCTCACAGAGTTTGGATTTTCCATTTGTTCCTGGAGCCAGTGGAATTTATTGGCTGGGGGAGGGGCTGGTTTGACATGGTCAGATCAGTGTTTAGGAAGATCAACTTGACAGCTGAGTGGAGGATAGACTGGAGTGGGGAGAGACTTGAAACGGGGAGACCAACCAAAAGTCTATGGACGTAGTCCAGGTATGCAGTGATAAGGTGCTACACCAAGATGATGGCAGTGTCAGAGGAGAGAAAGGGGTATGTAGACCAGAGATGTGAAGGCAGAAATGCCAAGACTTGATGTGTCAACACATTGGATATAGAGGCTAGGTGAGAAAGGGAGTGAGGAATTCAAGATAACACCTAGATTGACAGTCTGAGCAATTCCAATTCCAGCATCATTTCCATCTCGCCTTTTTGCCCCCATCCTCAGCCTTGCTAAGAAAAGGGGATTGTTCGTTCCAGGCCCCCAAATCTTGTCTCACTTCTACATCTAGTTCAATATATCCTATTACCTTAGCCATCACCTCCCCTTTCCCCATGCTTGACCTTATCCAAAGCTAAATCTCCCTGATTCCCCTTTCATCTCAGGCCTTGTCTTCTCAGATGTAATTTTCAAAAGCAAAAATGAATAAATCCCTATCTGATCCCTCTTTTACAAGACAGAATGCTCAGCCTTCCTCAAGATTCTGTGTGGTCCCCAAAGCTCATGCTATCAGGCAAAAAGAAAGGCAGAATGAAACCGGTGACAAATAGAAAGGAAAGGTACCACAAAAATCTCCTGTGATTGGGGAAATCAATGATTTCAGCTGTTCTGTTGTCCTGGCCTCACGCATTTAAAGCTAGACTTCTTGATTCATAAGCACCTCCTTCCCTTTAGACCCTTTTCTTGGTTTTTAGTAATCATAATTCACAATAATAGTTCAGTATTCCAATGGATCTATGACCTCATGGATATCTATTGTTGCAATAAAAATCTGTTCATACCTGCTCATTCATTTTGATTCTTGTCCATGATTTGCTTCTTTGTTTTTCCATAGAATTTCCACAGAGGATCCTTCTAATGTTCTGGAGACCCTGACTGGAATCTTTTTATAATTACATGGGGACCAACGGAGCACTTGAACTATCAAGTTATTATCTCTCACTTAAGCCCCTTCCTTTTTCAATCCTGCCTTTCCTTGATTAAGATCCCTTATCCCACACTTTTTGCGTATGATCCATTTTCAGAAATATCCCTACAACCTATTTGGACCCACAATAAATCTCTCCATTGCTCTCCATATTATCTGAAACTTTGATTCCTTAGAGATTTTGGTGTTTCCAGATTCACAACTATACCATGTCGTTTGGCAGTGCTAAGAAGAGATTATTTTGAAAAGATGGGTCTCAGCACTGGGGTTCATGATAGAGTCTTGTGCAATTTCCCAAATGAAATCTTATCTACTGTCTTCTAACTATCCAATGCTGAGCCCAACTCACTCTCCATCTCTAATGTATGCCCCAAGTACATGCATTGATTCGCTCATTCAAAATGCTTGCCAACCAACTGATGTCACAGTCTCAACAAGGAGCACTTTTTCATCCAGTTAGTTATTCCTATATGGATTGTCATGTTAATCACATTTGCATAATCACTGATGTCATTGATGAACTCTAGTAACATTCTGAGGTATAATGCAATAAACACAATAATATCCACAAATAGAAATACCTGGAGGGTAGTACCTTCTATAAGTAATCAGTTTTCCACTTGGACATCAAGCAAGACATCTTATATAGTGGTGGTGAAACACTTTTGGCAAGCATTAATGTCTCATTCATGGGAATGCATAAATAGTGGCCCACTTGACCCATGCTGTGTGTCCAGGACTTTATTCACCATTAATAATCATTGAATAGAGTTACCTCTGTATTTACATTTACCAAGGAATTCTACATGATCTTAACATCAAAGACTTCTTGTTGGAGCATAAATTGTTTCAGGTCTTACAATCTGGACTTTGGAAATCATTAAATGTTCTACCATTACTCCAAATTCCAAATTTTAAGAGATTTATTCACAGTAGATTCTAAATAATATTTGCAAAATTGAAGTGAATCTGTCCATTGTTGCCTTAGAAAATTGACCTATCACCATTCCACAACAGTTTTAACATTCATTATTTAAGTAGAGGTTCCGGGTTCTAGTTCCAGTTTTGCCATTGACTGGCTGCATGACCTTAAACCAATAATCTCACCTCTCTGAGCCTCAGCTTCCCCACATACAAAGCTAGATGAGTGCCTGAACCCACAAATAGAGAGCTTTCGGCTCAAGAAAAAGGAGGTGTGTCCAGCACATTGCTAAAAAAAATGGCACTGCTTCAAGGTGAATTTTTTTTTTAATGTGCAGATAGTGACTATATGGTTTTGGGAGAGTAGCTTTTAGAGCAGCATCTTGCTACACAGAGCCAACATTTTTTAATAATCGAAAAACAATAAACATGGCAAGATCATGTTTTTTCCTTCACCTTCCAGGCAATTGTGTAGTCATAAATATATAATCTGCTAGCCAAAATCTTTTGCCAAAGTTTGTTCCCTTATCTTTTCAGTAAGCGTAGCCCCAATTCACATGTAGATCATGCTCGTGAAATATATTAATAGCTCATATTTATATAGTGTTTTACAATTATAAAGCCCTCTAAATACATTATCTTGTTTTATCTTCACAGTAATCCTATTGAGTAAGTAATGCAAGCATTATTATCCTGATTTCATAGTTAGGGAAACTGAGACTCAGAAAGGTTATCGTATTTGTCCAAGGTCACACACCCAGTAATAATCATAGTTCACATTTATACAGCACTTTAAGGTTTATAAAGTGTTTTCCTTGCAAGAACTCCTGTAGCAACTATAGGAAGCATAAGTATCTTTTAATACCCATTTGACAGTTAAGTAAACTGAGGTTCTAATTTGTCTGTATCACTCTATTAAATCATTCTTTATTCATTCAGTCTCTCCATTTAAGGAGTAAGCTCCCTGAGGACAAGAGTTGGTGGTTTCTATTACTTTGTATATACTTTGCATATCTGTTACTTTATATATACAAAGTAGGTCTATAATCAGTGCTGTTGGATACCAGACTATGGAAGATAATTATGAAAATTATCTAGAGAAGAGGGGAATGAAGAAACACCATTGATATCTAAAAAAGATTATTTTCTCCCAGAATTAATCCCTTGCTGCCAAAATTATAGATGGAACCCTGGTTTGAATGGCTCATAGATCTGACTGGTCATTTTTAAATCTTCCTCAAATTTTCTCGATCCTGTGATCCTTCTAGTCACAGGCACAGGAAAGGATTAGAAATGTGAAGAATGAGCCTGGAATTTTTTCATCTGTAATAAGTGAGGTGCAATAATCTGTCTTTGGCAGAGGCAGCTATGTGTAGTACAGTGGATAGAGTCTTGGATATAAAATCAGGAAGAGTCAAGTTGAAATCTTGTCTCAGGCATTTGCTAGTTCTGTGATCCTGGGCAAGTCACTTTAACCTCTATCTGCCTCAGTTTCCCCATCTGTAAAAAGGGGATAATAATAGCATTTACTCTCAGAGTTGTGAGATAACCCTTTTATAAAGTGTTTAGCACGGGACCTGGCATATAGAAGTGCTTAATAAATTCTTGTTTCCTTTCCTTGTTGAAATAAAATGGATATATATAGTCAATTAGATGGAAAAATCTAAAAGACATTGTTTTAATAGGCTTCTACCAGAAGCCAGTAGCAATGTACTGACCTGAATTCCAACCTTTATCTGCCATTAAATACATGTATGATTCTAAAGAACTCACTTGTCTTCTCCCCAATTCTACCCTGCCCCATTTCCTCATCTACAAAACAGACACGTTTGACTGGATAATCATTTTCCTCTATTCATAAGGCTTTAAGTTGGAAAGGACCTTGGAGATCTGAACCCAGATCTCCTTACTTAGGTCTAATGTTTTTCTACTAGAAAGGATCATAAATGCAGAACTTGAAGGAACTTTTAAAGTCAAGAATCAAACCCTATTATTTTACAGATGAGGAAACTGAGATCCAGAGCAATGAAGTAATTTGCCAAATTGACACAACCAGTAAGGATCTGAGCCAGGATTTGATCCGAAGTCTTACCGACTCCACAAGAGCAGCGCTTTCCACCACACTGTTTCTCAAGAGTTGATTCAGCTCTAATGTCTATGATTAAGCAAACACATCAAAAGAAAAAAGTGGGAGTGACAACTAACTCTCCCAGAGGCTTATGGCAAAGCATAAGTCCAGCTTCTGGAAGCTGATTTGTGATTGATTTGTGGTTCTAGTGCCACCTTGTGGTGACTGTGTTTGGTGATTCTTTGGGGGCCAGCTAAGTAAGATAACAACTGAAGGTGCTTGTTCATGTCTGGAAATGATATAAATTCTTCCTGAATATGCATGACAAGGTAAGTTCCTTGACCACATACACTCCCTAATAACCTGATCTTTACCTAAAAAAAATTTCTTTATATTTAGTCTGTAGATATTTTGTATTTATTTGTATGTGCACGTGTTCATACATACACACACACACACACACACACACATCCAACAAAATAAAAACTCCTTGAAAACAAAGACTTTTATTTTTGCTTTTGAGACTTTGGGATCTAGCATACTGACTGACACTTTGTAGGCTCCTAATAGATGCTTTAGAATAAATAAATGGATGAATGAGTGAATTTTATTTCAGTTCTAAAATGTCCATGGAGAGGCAGCTAGGTGGCTAGACCTAGAGTCAGGAAGATCTGAGTTCAAATCCTACCTCAGACACTCCCTATATGGCCCTGGGTAAGTCATTTACTGTCTCTAAGCTGTAATTTCCTCATATTAAAATAGGAATCATTTTTAATACATACTATTTTGTTTTCCCCTGTTGCATGTTAAAATAATTTTTAAAAGTTTTGAGCTCCAAATTTTATCCCTCTCTTCCTTCTTCCCTGAGATAATAAGCAATCAGATATAGCTTATATATGTACAATCATGTAAAACATTTTCAAATTAGTCATTTTGTACAAGGAGACTCAAATTTTAAAAAATGAAAGTGAAAAATGTCGTGCTCTGATCTGTATTCAGACAATATCAGTTCTTTCTTTGGAGGCAAGTAATATGTTTCATCCTTGAAATGACAAAAGGCAAAGTAATAAGAGAGCAAAATGAGACCAAGATTGGCAGTGAGGGTACAGGAATTTTTTTAACTGGAATGTAGGGAATATTAATGAGGAATAGTAATGTGAGATAAGACTGAAAAGGGTTACAGAAAATGGGAGGCATCCCATAAAAAGACTATCTTTTGGGATAGTCTAAGATCATTATATTGCTGAGAAAAGCTGTCATTCACTGTTCTTTATCATACAATATTGCTATTAGTGTGTATAATGTTGTCCTGGTTCTGTTCACTTCACTTTGTATCAATTCATGTAAGTCTTTCCAAGTTTTTCTAAAATGATTCTGCTTGTCATTTCTTATAGCACAAAAATATTCCATAATAATGATATACCACAGCTTGTTTAGCCATTCCCCAATAAGTGGGCAGCTCTTCAATTTCCAGTTCTTAACCACCACAAAAAAGAGCTACTAGATATACAAAATGGGAATCACAATAGCATCTACTTTTGAGGCTTGATATGAAGAGAAAATGAGGCAATATTTGTGCAGTTCTTTGCAAACCTGAAAGTAATACATAAATGGTATCATTCTTATTAAATACCTAGTACCACTGTGTCATAGACTCACAAGGTAATAGGATTGATGTCATTGAAGGTTTTTTATATTTTTATTTTCATTTTATTATTTTTATTATTAAATTAATGTCAAATTATAGGGGGATTACTAGAGGTACTACAGGACTTAGTGTCTAACTCTGTCCTGTTCAACTGCCTTATCAATGAGTTTGATGAAGAGAGGTATGATGGAGGGTCCAACACAAGCCTAGATCATCTCAAATGGCATCTCTCCATATGGAGAAAACTAGGGAGGCTGTTTCCAAGAAAATATTAATAATGTGCAAGAGATTGGAGAGCCTTAGACTAGAGCAGATGTGAACATTGGGTAACTGATTCTGGTGGTCAGCTCACCATGTGTTAAAGAAGAGCATCTTTAATTGGTTTCAGAGGAACTCAAATTAATTTGTCAACTTCAGATACTGTTGTTTTGCTTCATTCACTTCTCTGGGATCTCAGTGACTTGTTCATTCATGGTATCTTGTGAAGGAAGATTAGACTCCAATCTTGAGAGTTTCAAAACATTTGGAGAGCAATCCATAGGAAACTGGAAGTCAAAATCCAGGCAAGATTTCCCATTTAGAGAAGTATTGATGCCTTAGGGAGCAAGGATCTATTTCCAGGAATAACAGAACTCTAACCCAGTAAAAGGAAATCATCTGGCAGTCTCTCAACATTACAGAGATGTTGGTAAAAAGGTTTGTAGATTTATTCTTGCTATATCTTTGAAGTAAATATCTCTTTGTCATAGTCAATCCAATGTTAAATGGTTAAGTAGAAATGGGGTATTTGTCATTGCCCCCCAACAAACTAGGGGAACAGAGCCAACGGGTGCTCAAGCTGATGGTAAAGAGACTGCTCCAATTCCCCAGTGTTACCCAAGAACCATGACTCTGAGCAGTGCCGGACGGTAACTGTGTTTCTCATGGAAGACGTACTTATACGGTTGTCACAAAGCTAGTTGAGATACATAATATTCTGATGTTTTATTGATGCCCTTGGGGCTTTATCATACCACAATAATTTCCTTATGTACCCTCCAGAGGAGAATCCATTGTAACAACAAAAATAGAACAAAAGTGCCCTGCATAGCAGTTGTATTTGATACAACATTCCAAACCCAAAGTTACTCACTTCTGTCCAAAAAGAAAAGAGACTTGTTTCTTCATTATCCTCCAGAACTAATATTGGTCATTTATATTTTGAATCTGAATCCAAAACGTCTTGGTTGACTAGAAGGATAGGCGGAATTTCCCAAAATGAAATTGAGTGAGTACAAATATAAAGTCCTGAACTTAGGTTCAAAAACTCAATTACATAAGTGCAGATTGAAGGACACGTGAATTGATGGTCATTCATATAAAAAAAGACATTCAGGTTACTACGAGTTCAGTGTGAGTCAACAGTATGACACTGCATGAAAGGAAGTTAATGCAATCCTAGGCTATTTAATTGAAGTGTAATATCAAGAACAAAGGAGGTAACAGTCTCACTGGAGGTTGCGTTGGTCAAACCACATCAGCAATAATAATTTGTGGTGCCACATTTTAAGAGAGATATTAAAAACTTGAGGAGATCCAAAGAAGAGGAAACTCAGTGGAGATATGATAGCTATCCTCAAATTTTGAAAGATAGTTCTGAGACCAAGGACTTGGATTCAGCCTTACTAAAATAAGTTTAGCTCAGATAGGGAGAAAAACCAGGAACAAGGAGTAGATGTTAAAGAGAACAAATTCTAGAGTTTGACTATCTTGAACAGAGTTTGAGAAAAATCCATGAGGTTTGTCATAGAAAACATTTCTGTATTTAGTTGGACTAGTTCCCTTCTAAAACCAAGCTAGTGTTCTGATGACTGATCTGGCATCTGAAAGCCCAGACCCATTGTTATTGGCAGCTGCAGCAGCAGCATTGTTATCTTTTGGAGCAATACAGAATTTTTTTCCTCTTATGAATGAATAACTCCTAGTCCAGTGTGCTGATCAGACAGCATTTGCAGTGTTGTGTCCTGCTCTTTGCACTGTAGTTGAAGGGGGATATTTAGAAGCTAGGATACATGCAGTAAAAAGAAACCTGGAAGGCTTATCTACTAAATGTTGTACTCACATGCACACATAAGTAGAATGTGAGTTTATTGAGGGCAGGCACTTTTCTTTTCTTTTGTCTTTGTGTCCCTGAGACAGTGCCTTAAACATAGTATGCACTTAATAAGTGTTTGTGAATTGAATGAAAGATGTTTAGTTTGAGCAAAAGAAAGACTTTGTGACAATGTTTTAAAACATCTTAAAGCTTCTATGCAGAAGAGGAAAAGAATTTATTCTGTGTTGCTCCAAAAGAGAGGAGTTAGTATAATATATATACTATATTATATATTATAATAGTATAATATATACTAAATTATATATAACATATATAAGATTTACATTCTTTGCATATCTTGTCAGTCCCAGTCACATTTCGTATTCTGCCCCATGTTCTTGCCATTCTCACTGCTACCACATGATTAACTTACTTACCCCCTCCACCCTATTACCCTCTGCCTCTACCTTTCAGCTCTAGAAATGTCATCAAGTTAATACTGCCATCCCTGTAAGAAAGAGCATGTCAAACAATTCCCCTGGGGTTTCACTAACCATAATTATGACTTCTTGTATCAAAATATCCCACTTTTTCCACCATCCCCTAGGTGTGCTATCTCTCCCTATTGAAATGTAAGCATATTGTGAATAAGAACTATCTCACCATTTTTACTTATCTCCAGAAATTAGCGTAGTGCTTGGTACATACTTACTGCTTGCTAAATCTTTTCTCATTCATTTATTTGTGATTTACAAAACACTTTCACATAACACTATTAATTGAATTTTACAACAACCCAATAAAATAGGCAGGTGTTAATATCACTGAGACCTCAGAGATGGAAAAGGACCTCTAGTCCAGCATATGTCTGAAAAAAATCTCTTCTATGACATAACTAAAAGTGATCTTCTAGTCTTTACTTGAAGACCCTCAAAATGTAGGAAGCTCACTACCTCCTGAGACAGCCCTGTCCACTTTTGGAAGGCTCTATTTAGTAAGAAGGTTTTTCCTTACATCAAGTATAAAAGTGTCTCTTTGCATCTTCCAACCATTTCTCCTACATCTACCCTCTAGAGACAAACGTTACAAGTCTAATCCCTCTTGCAGGTGTTAGTACTTCAGATACTTAAAGCAGCTATCATTATCTCTGTTTTAAAGACAAAGAAATGGAAGCCAAAAGAGTCTGTAGCCCAAAGTCACACATTTATCAAGGGATGGAACTAGAATTTTCCAGCTCCAATTTTAGCACTCTCTCCGTTAGGCCATGGTTCCACCAGTGGGTGGACACTATAAGGAGACTCAATAGAAAGAACGCTGTAATGAGAACTGTACCCAAATGCACTCCTTCTTGTTAGGTAGTAACGTGGTTGCCACTTGAAGTGTTCAAGAAGGGGTTAAAACACTATATGCCAAGGATGTTATCCTTCATTGGATAACAGGATGAACTGCGTGAACTCAAAGCTGCCTTCTTATTCTCAAATTCTGTGATTCTACAAAGTCTTCTGAAATGCAATATGACATACTAGACCATAGAGGACCAGTCTTGTAGTCAGGAAGATTTGGGTTCAAGTTCTGCCCAAGACATATGTTATATATGTGACCATGAGCAACTCACAACCTCCCAGTGCCACCACCACCCCCTCCCAGGCAACCTTCTAAGATTCTAAGTCACAGAAGATCTGACGGTCTACATCAGTGGAGGAAGTTTCCACTATTTCAATGAAAGGGTCCAGATCTTTCACACAAATACACATAAATAAAGTAATCTAGTCTTACTTTCTATACAGGTTGGCCCAAAAGTCTTAGTATAATTAAAAGTCTTTTAAGTTATTAAAGCTTAAAACTACACTAAGACTTGGGGATACCTTATGTAATGCAGGAATCCTTTCCACAATATCCCTAACAAATCATATCCTAGCTTCTGCTAGAAGCACATAAAACAATAAAAGTCTTGGATTTACACATTCATTTGACCACACTTATCTTGTTCTATCCCACTTTTAACACATGAAGGAGGTGGAGTCAATAAGACTTACAAAACTTTCCAATGATATAGAGCTAAGAAGAATGACTGACATGTTGGATGACATAGGATCTAAAAATATTGGGATTGCATCTGTAATGAAATTTGTGATGAAAGAATTCAAAGTCTTATATTTGGCTTTAAAAAACCAATGGTTGGGATTTGAACCTCGACTCTGCCACTTATCTGTGTGACCTTGAGCAAGTCATTTAGTCTCTTTGAGCTCTGGTTTCCTCATGTCAAAAGAGAAGTTTGGAATAGAGGACCTCTTGCAATTCTAAATCTAAAATTCTATGCTTCTATGAAGCATAAAAAAGATGAGAGAAATGTGGCAAGACAATAATTCATTTGGAAACAATCTGGAGGTTTAGGTGGATTGCAACCTCAGTACAACAGAAAGTCAAAAATCTCAATGGTGTGTTTGGCTCCCAAGAACCATTAACAACAGCCCTGCCACAAAGGCATATGGCAGTAGAAGACATACTCCCCCATGTGGCCTGAGAGCAGAAGTTCCTAGACAATGTGGTTCCCAAACTGCAGAATCCTAGACAAGAGGAGATGGAGGATTTCATAGATAGCCCTCACCACAAGGGTTGCCTATCAGGTGATTCCACATTCATTAGTTCAAGAATCTGGCCTCCTATCAAGAGAAGGGAGGGGAAAGGTTCTCACATGGGATTTCTGACGTTTCAATATTCTATAAATTAGTTGCAACTTTTGTTATTCTAATAAGAATAGGTCACTAAACAACATTCAGCATCTACCACATACCAAGCACTAGAGTTTAAAAGATATTTTTACAAAACAAAGCAGTCTTGGTCTTCAAAGAACAAATATCTTATCAGTGGTAATGTGTGTATCTACAAGATAGTTGGAAGAGGGAACAAGTATCAATAACTGGAGTGATCCCAGGCTTCCCACAGCAAACAGTGTCTGAGCTCAATCTTAAAGGAAACTCAGGATTCTAAGGAGCAGAAGAAGAAATGGGGGACAGTCCATGAAGAAATACAAAGAAAGGGAATAGAATTCGATGTAGGAGGATCAAAAAAGAGGTTTATTTGGATGGACTGAAAAGTATGTAAAGAGGAGAAATATTCAGTCTATCTGGAAAGGTAGATTGGAGCCAGATTCTGAAGCCAAAGAGAAGAGTTTATATTTTATCCTAGGGGTAAAGGAAAACCACTGAAAGATGGTAAGCAAGGACGCACATGATCCGACTTGTGTTTGAGTAATATAAATGTGGCAGTTGTGGGAAGGATGAATTGGAGAGTGGAGTAACTGGAAACAGGGATCCCAATTAGGAGGTTTTTGCAATATTCTCTACAAGAGGAGATGAGGACCCACACTAGAGGGATGACTGTAATAGAAAGAAGAAGGTGTGAGGGATAGGGTGGAAGTAGAATCACCAAGACTTGACAGATGATTTACTATGGGTGTAGGAAGGTAAAGAAGAGGAGGATTAAGTATAACTTTGAAGTTTCAACCTTGAGTGATTGGGTAGATGGTGGTAGCCTCAGCAGGAATAGGAAAGCCTGAAGGGAAGACATATTTAAGAAGGGAGATAGTTTGATTTTGAATATATTGTGTTTGAGATGCTAATGCAGAGATGTGCAGCACATAAATTGTTGATGCAGAATTAGGAGTCAGAAGATAAATTAGAGCAGGATATATTCATATTATATTAGGGCTGGGGGCCATCTACCTAAATGGGAGTGGATGGAATCAGCAAGATAGAAAGTATAAAGAAAAAAGGAAAGAAAACCTAGAACAGAGCTGTGATGACACACAGGGATAGTGACAAGAAATGTCTGATGGTCCAGTGAAAGAGGTTGAAAAGAGAAAGCAATGCCATAGAAAACAAGGAGAGAACATCCAGGCTACAAGATTGTGCAGATTAGAGATCCCAAGAGAACTTGGAGAGAGTAGTTTCAGTAAAGTGACAGAGTTTAAGAAGTGACGAAATGGAAGCAATGAGTATAGGTGACGGAGCTTCCTAGTAGTTTGATCATGAAAGAATAACCAAAGAATAATTCTTTGGGAGAGCATCAACATTAATTGGAAGCTTTTTTAAGGCAGGAAAGGTCTAGGCATGTTTGAAGGCAACAGGGAGGATCCAGTTGATAGGGAGACGGTAAAGAGGGAGAGAAAGAGAACAATTAGAAGGATCATCTCCAGGAGGAGAAAGAGACGATGGGAGCGAGTTTACAAGAAGTTAGACTTCATGAGAAGTAGACCCAATTTTTTTTATTTTCTTTTCCTATGAAATGCAGGACTTTCCTGCAGGCTCAGAAATCCAGGAAATTCAGGCTCAGATCCCTTAAAAGGAGACAAAGGGAAAGGTAAATGAATTCTTCATATAGTTTCTTATTGTAGGTCTCTTATAAGTTGGGGGTGTCCCCTAAGCTCCAGGTAAGACCTTCCTTAGGAAAGATCAAGGAGGTTATATTCACATGGAGCAATGGCAGAATTATATATTGACACGTGCAAAATAATGTTTTACTATTTACACAAAAGTTTAGTAAAGGAGTGATCAGGATGAGGCAGCATTAACCAGAGAAGACTTCTTGGAGGAGGGCAGGGAGAAGTATTCTCTAAGGTGGGAAATAGTATTTAAGAGATTATTCTCACAATGCAGCCTGTGATGAACTGTATATATATATGATCCTAGAACCAGTCAGATTGGTCATAGGTTCATGAATTTTTCAGCTAGACATTTCTCTCTGTCTCTCTCTTTCTCTTTCTCTCTCTCTCTCTCTCTCTCTCTCTCTCTCTCTCTCTCTCTCTCTCTCTCTCTCTCTCTCTCTCTCCCTCTATCTCTGTCTTTATCTCTTTGACTCGATTACTGTCTGTTTCTGTTTCTTTCTCTTTTCCATATTTCCCTGAGCTTTATTCTTCTTAAAAAGCTGGATTTGAGGGGGTATAGTTAAAGCCATTATAGAGTAACATAATGGACAGCCAACTAAAATACTTGACAGTCAACTAAAATATTTGGCCTCATAATGGCCTAATTGATACACAAATTTTGTCAAAAACCAACAATGAATGTGAGAAGAAAAATAATAGAACTGGCCTTGCGCTTGACTGTTGGACAAGTCTATCCACAGTGGCTGGTTAGAAGACATATGGTTTGATAGTTAGGTCAGGGGAAAAGAATCTTGTACTCCCAAGTTCCCTTCCCTGTGCCCATGAATCACAGCCTAAAGTCTGGGGCAAGACCTTTACACCTGTCTCAGCTTCATTACACAGAAAATGGACATCCTTCTTACCTAACCACAAAAGAAAGGCATCTTCATAGTGTCCTGACTGGGAAGACCATGAAGTACTAATCCCCATTGTTAGGAGACAGACAATAATCTGCCGTCTTCTATTTCTTAGATATTTGATAAGAAATGGCCAATGATAAAAATGGTTTTTTACTTGTTTTAACTAAATTGAGTTTCCTCAGGTAGGTGTTTTGCAGGGTTCCATGTGAGCCTTCACCCAAAACCCTGACACATAGTAGGAAGATCTCTCATAAATACGAAATAATTATACCCAATGAATACTCCATAATAACAGAAGCTAATAAACATTTGCTAAACTAAGGAGAGATAAGGAAATTAAATTAAATTTTTATGTGATGACTTTAAGGAAGAATTCTTACAACCAGTCTCTATCACCCTAGTTTAAAGCCTGCCTCGTGAAATGACGTCAAGACAGTCCCAATTCACTCTAATAATTTCTGACCTCATTCCTCTTTTTCTAGCACTCTCCCTCCTGTATCTTACCTTAATTGCCACGGAATGAAAACCTAATGAGGATGAAGGCATCTTAGACGTCTTTCTCACCTTGCCTCCAAAGAGCTCAAGGCACCTTACATACATGATCTCATTTGTTCTCCAAACACCCTTAGGAAGAAGGGAGGGAGGGGATAGCAATCATTATGTCTGTTTTACAGATATGGAGCTGGGGCCCCAGGTGATTAAGTGACTCACCCAAGGTCACCTAGAGCTTTATAATCCAAGGTGGAAGTATTGTATAGCCCTTCCATTTCCAAATTCAGGGCTTTGCCTACAAGATTCCTTTAAAGAAGTTTCATGGCAGATATTTGTCCCAATAAAGATTCACGCTTAAAATCTATCTCTTCCCACAAAAGATATGCACCCTAGACCAGTCATAATTAAATTGGAAAGGAATATTATTTTTTTCAAAACTCAGCTCAAGTTTTCCTTTCTAAATAAAGTCTTTTTTTATTCCCTCCCCCTGATTGTTAGAGCCTACTCTCCTCCCCTTGTTGCTCATTGCCTTGTATTTATTTCTGTATGTATTTTGTATTTCTATCTAGCCACTCAGTGCAGCCTCTGAAGTTGAGATGAACAGAGTATTGATTGATTCTCTGCTGCTTGTGCTCATTTTGGCCTAACAGTTAACACCAAGAAAACAGAGTTTCTCCATCAGCCACCACCACAAAATGCATATCTGGAATCATCAGTTAATGCAAATAGAGAAGTTCACTTACCTTTGTCGTGTACTTTCCAAGGATATACACATAGACAATGAGGTTGAAACATGCATTGCCAGAGGTAGCTCAATGTTTGGGAGACTACAAAGAAAAGTTTGGGAGGGAAGAGGTATTAGACTGACTACCAAACTGAAGGTCTACAGAGCCGTTGTGCTGATCTCATTGTTATATGGCTGGAAAACCTGGAAAGTCTACCAGCGCCATGCCAGGAAACTGAATAACTTCCACTTGAATAGTCTTATGAAGATTCCGAGGATCACCTGGAAGGATAAGGTACCAGACACTGAGGTCCCTACTCGAACTAAACTGTCAAGCATTCAAACTCACTTAAGAGAACTCTGAAGGGTTGGCCACGTTGTTTGAATGCAAAATATACACTTGCCAAAAAGACTATTTTATGGAGAACTCATACAAGGCAGGTGATCACAAGGTGGTCAGAAGAAGTGATGCAAGGACACTCTCAAGATCTTTCTTAAGAATTTTGGAATTGGGCGGAGTCGAAAGACGCACGTTTGAGAGCTCCGAACCCACAGCCCATAGATTTAATGTAAGGAGAGCTCCCCAGAAGTTCTGGATCACTGCAGGGGGTGCAGAAACATAGTGGAAGAGATTTCCGTTCCAGAGAGTCCTGGAGAGTCATCCCCAGGGTCCGTCGTGCCCCAGAAAGCGGACCCCACTCCAGCACTGCCCTGGCTGTGGCCCCAGAGAAGCTGATCCAAGCAGGCTTCAGGGACAGAACCTCCGGCGGCCGGGAAGGTCCCTCCACCCACAGACTCTACAGGTCAGTGAGAGACACACCTGGGCTCACCAAGAGGGGAGCAGGGTGTCTCCGTGGCTTGGGACCCCTCGGGAAGAAGCAGCAGAGGCAGGGTCAGGAAGAGGCAGGGGCAGGAAGTGGCAGAGGCAGAGGCGGGGGTGGTGGCAGAGGTAGCAGCAGCCCGGGACTCCCCCAACAGCAGGCAGGATCTTCATTACTGAAAGTCTCTGCATAAACCACCTGAAGGAGCTGAGCCTGGGATACGGCCCTGCCCCACCCGCTCCGTTTCTGAAGGTCTCTGCATAAAGCCCCTGAAGGAACTGAGCCTGGGAGGCAGCCCTGCCCCCACCCCAGCACCAGAACTAAAGCTCACATTGAATAGCAGCGGCACCTGCCGCAGAAAGCCCATTTGAATCTCAGACCCCAAGCACTAGCTGGGCGGATCTAGGCGGGGGTGTACAGGAATCTCAGAAGTCAAGTAACTGGCTAGGAAAATGCCTAGAAAAGGGAGGAAAAATAAGACTATAGAGAGTTTTTTCGAACAGATGCAAATGATCCCAACTTTCGGACCTGACGATGATGAGGACATATTCTTGCCATCAGGGAAAGACGTGGAGGGCGGGGCCTCGGTACCCCAGACATCCCAGGGGAATGGCAAGTGGGCTCAGGCATTCAAAGGGCTCAAAAAGGATGTTGAAAAGCAAGTTAGACAGGTGGAGGAAAAGTTGGGAAGAGAAATGAGAGAGATGCAAGAAAAGCATGAAAAACGGGTCAATACCTTGGTAAAGGAGACCCAAAAAAATGCTGAAGAAAATAACATCTTGAAAAATAGGCTCACTCAATTGGCAAAAGAGGTTCAAAAAGCAATGAGGAGAAGAATGCTTTCAAAAGCACAATTAGCCAAATGGAAAAAGAGGTTCAAAAACTCACTGAAGAGAATAGTTCTCTCAAAATTAGAATGGAACAGATGGGGTCTAATGACTTTACGAGAAACCAAGAAATCACAAAACAAAACCAAAAGAATGAAAAAATGGAAGAGAATGTGAAATATCTCATGGGAAAAACAACTGACCTGGAAAATAGATCCAGGAGAGACAATTTAAAAATTATGGGACTACCTGAAAGTCATGATCAAAAAAAGAGCCTACACATCATTTTCCATGAAATTATCAAGGAAAACTGTCCTGATATTCTACAACCAGATGGCAAAATAAGTATTGAAAGAATCCATCGATCACCACTTGAAAGAGATCCAAAAAGAGAAACTCCTAGGAACATTGTGGCCAAATTCCAGAACTCCCAGCTCAAGGAGAAAATCTTGCAAGCAGCTAGAAAGAAACAATTCCAGTACTGTGGAAATACAATCAGGATAACTCAAGATCTAGCAGCTTCTACATTAAGGGATCAAAGGGAGTGGAATAGGATATTCCAGAAGTCAAAGGAACTAGGACTCAAATCAAGAATCACCTACCCAGCTAAACTGAGTATAATACTTCAAAGGAAAATATGGTCTTTCAATGAAGCAGAGGACTTTCAAACATTCTTGATGAAAAGACCAGAGCTGAAAAGAAAATTTGACTTTCAAACACAAGAATGAGAAGAAGCATGAAAAAGTAAACAGCAAAGAGAAGTCTTAAGGGACTTACCAGAAGTGAACTGTTTACATTCCTACATGGAAAGACAATATTGGTAACTCTTAAAACTTTTCAGTATCTGGGTAGTTGGTGGGACCACACACACACGTACACGCATGCACGCACACACACATACACACATGCACACACATACAGAGACAGAGAGCACAGAGTGAATTGAATAGGATGGGACCATATCTTAAAAGAAATTAAGGTAAATGGTGAGAGAGAAATGTAGTGGGAGGGAAGAGGGTGAAATGGAATGGGGGTAATTATATGTCATTTAAGAGGCAAGTAGGAGACTTTTTAGTGGAGGGAAAAAGAGGAGAGCTGAGAAAAAAAAAAGCAAGAAGTTTACCCTCATCACATTTGACTAAAGGAAGGAATACAATGCACACTCATTTTGATAAGAAAACCTATCTTACAGTATAGGAAAGTGGGGGAGAAGGAGATAAGCAAGGGGGGGGATGATGGAAGGGAGGGCAAAGAAAGGAGGGAGCAATTTGAAGTCAACACTCGGGGAGGGACAGGATCAAAAGACAGAAGAGAAACAATGAGGGGAAGGATAGGATGGAGGGTAATTCAGTTAGCCTTACGTAACACAACTATCAGGGAAGTCATTTGCAAAACTACACAGATATGGCCTATACTGAATTGCCTGCCTTCCCAAAGGGAATGGGTGGGGAGGGAGGGATGGGGAGAATTTGGAACTCAAAGTTTTAGGAACAACTGTTTAGTATTGTTGTTGCTACTAGGAAAGAAGACATACAGTTAATGAGGAATAGAAAGTCATGTGGCCCTACAGAAGAAAGAGAAGATGGAGACAAGAGAAGGGAGGGATGACAGAAGAGAGGGCAGATTGGAGATAGGGAAAATTAGATTGTTTGGTGTATTGGGGTGGAGGGAGGAGATAAAAGGGGAGAAAATTTGGAAACCAAAATTTTGTGAAAATGAATGTAAAAAAAGTTAAATAAATAAATAAATATTTTTTTAAAAAAAAAAGAATTTTGGAATTGATTTTGTGACATGAGACACACTGGCACAGGATCTCTCAGTTTGGCATGCCCACATCAGAAAAGGTGCTGTGTTCCATGAGCAAAGCAGAATTGAAACAGCTCAAAGGAAATTCAGGATTTGCAAACCGAGAAAACCCACCCCAAATGTTCACAAAGACTATTTGTGCCCACCCTGTGGTAGAGCAATCTAAGCCTGTGTTGGTCTGATCAACCACAGTCAGACATACTGAACCTTGATTCTAGCTTAGTGCTGTCATTTTGGTCCTCTTCCGGAACAAAGGACCACAACCTCCACTACCACCATATCTATATGTGCTGCGCCCCCAGTAGAAGTGTAAGTTCCCTGAGAGCAGGAACTGCTTCTTTTTTTTTTACTTTGTATCCATAACACCTAGCACAGAGCCTGGTAAATTTGTTGTTCAGTCATTGCATTCATGTCCAACTCTCCATGAACCCATTTGGGGTTTTCTCAGGAAAGATACTGGAATGGTTTGCCATCTCCTTCTCCAGCTCATTTGACAGATGAAGAAACTGAGGCAAACAGGGTTAAGCGACTTGCCTAGGATCACGCAACTAGGAAGTGTGTGAGGCCAGATTTCAACTTAGGTCTTTCTGACTCCACACCCTGTGCTTTATCTGCTACACCACCTAGTTGCCCTGCCTGGCACATAGTAGGCACTTAAAATGATTATTTATTGATTGATTGATTGATCCAAACAGTAGACATTCCCCACAATCTATGTCTGATCTGGTTCTTGTTCTCTCGAAACTCACTGGGTACTTGTTTTCCTCCCCTTAAGGGAGACCTTAAGACTGACTCCTCAAAGATGAGCATTTCCTCATCTCTCGTTCTCTCTGAGTGCGCTCTCTCTCTCTCTCTCTCTCTCTCTCTCTCTCTCTCTCTCTCTCTCTCTCTCTCTCTCTCTCTCTCTCTCTCCAGTCACACTCCCACACACAGTTTCAGCCATCACCTCTATGCAGATGACTCCAAAAATCTGTGTTTCCTGCCCTGATCTAGCTGCCTACAAGCCATTTTTGCCTGTGTATTCTACCAACATTGTAAACTCAACAGATTCTCAAACTTATACACTGTCTTTCTCCCTTAACCTTTTTCTCCTTCTGATTTCACACTTCTGTCGATGGAAGTGCCCATTTTCCCATATTCAAAGTTTTACTGCTATCTTTGACTCCTTCCCACTATTTCTCATATCCAATCAGTTGCCAAGTTCTGTTGATTCTTCTGCTGTATCTCTTCCATCCCATCCTCTCAATTCTATCCACCACTACTCCACTATAGCTTCTCACTGCAACCTGTCTAAGCTACTGCAGTACCCTCACAACTAGTCTTCTCATCTCCATTCTGCAACAAAGGTCAGATTTATCCATACATCTTCTATATATGCTCTGTGGTCTCCCACCTCCATGCTTTTATTTACACTGTTGCCTATCCCTGGAATGCCCTTTCCATAACATCTGCTAAACTCCTACCTATTCTTTAAAGCCCAACTCAGATGTCATCTCAATCAATCAATCACCAAGCCTTTATTAAGTGCCTGGTATGTGCCAGACAGTAAACAAAACAATGGAGATGCAAATACAAAGCGAAATAGTATCTGCTTTCAAGAAGGCATACATTGTAATGGGGGATCACTTCCTCTCAGAAATCTTCCCCAGTCCTGTCGGCAATAATAACTTCCCTCTGATCTCTGATTTCCCATAATCCATCGTACTTCAATTATAAGTTTGTTATGTGTTATTTTTATATGAACTGTTTCTATAAATGCCATTTCTCCATACTAGACTATGAACTCCCTGAGGGATCACTTGGGCCTAGCATAGAGCCTTATGCACAACAGGCTCTTAGTACTTGTTTGCTGGGCTACCCATTAATGCTTTATAAATAGCTCAAAGTAACCTGACAAAAATAATTAAATCAAATTGATGGCCAATCTAAATATCTTACAGGAAGGAGTAGGGGGGAAGGTCAGGCTTCAATGAAGCTGCAAAGAGAAATCCTCTAAAGGTTTATAGAACAAGGAGGAGGATTCATCCACCTTTCCTGAAGAGGGGATGCTAAGGGGAATTCTCTCCCCAAAGAAAAGGCCTGGACTTCTCTTGTTGGAAGGTGGCCATTTAGTGGAAATATAGATAAAAATAATAGCTTATGTTTATATACTGCTTTAAGGTTTGCAAAAGCTTAGCACACAGCTCATTAGAGAGATAACTCAAGAAGTCTTCAAGAGGTAAGAGAAAAAAGTAGAAAAGAGACAAAGCCTTCTTAATGACATCTCTAAGCAAGATAAAAGCACCAGTCTTGTGGTTCTCATGTGGTCAGTGATCAGCAAAATTACCACCTACCTGAACTCTTTTCAAAATGCCTGAGATTTTGAGTGACTCATCCAAGACAGACCTGCTCCTCCTCTTACTATAGGCAGAAGTGTGCATGTATAGGTGTGTATGTATAGAAGGGGAACAAGGAGTGAATGTATGAGGAGGTGAAGTAAGGTGGGATTGACAAATATTATTTTTGAAACCCAAACAATAAAGTGAAGGTGGATATCCTAGCCCCATCGTAGTGTCCAAATATTTGCCCAGCAAAGGCTATATTCACTTATGAATTTCAACAGCTCTAAAGCCTCAAAAGCCCTGAATTAACAGCGTGTCTCAACAGTCCAGACAACAGACAGGCTAACTCAGTAAATCTGAATCCTAATTCAGTCATTGGGTGACCTATAACAAGCAGCTTGACCTCTTAATGGCCCTGTTTCAACATTTTAGAAAACAGAGGCGGCAGATCCTTCCATCACAAGGTTGCTGGATGAGGAACAACTAATAAAAAAGGGTTGTTAAACCCTCTGCAATAGACTCATTGTTATATAAAAACTTAATCATTATAATCAAGCTGGGGATAGAAGTCTCCACATTCCATATTCAGCACTTGGCAGTTATTGGACTGGCATCTGATAACAGCTAGAAACACCAGGAAGTCATCTGCCTTACCACCACCAACCACAATCACCTTCACAAGCTGGTCCAACCCAATTCTGACTTATTTACACAAAGTTCAAAAGGAGGGGGAAATGATTGGCTTCAGATTGTCTTACTCTAAACCTTGACCACAATCATAAGCCACTGAATCTCCTTGGGTGAGGAATTCAGAGTTTCTACTCAGAAACTTCATCAAAGTGATCTACACATATTCTTTGCCATCATTGCCACCCTGCTAGAGATGGGTCATCATAAATAATGATAAGAATAATGACAACCATAAGAATTTCATATTTATGTTGAGAGGGGTGTGCTGGTGAATATTTAAGAAGTACTTCAAATAAAAGCATGTGTGATACACTTTAAAGTTTAATCTGCAGTATTAACATTTTCTCCAGCACTTTTTCGAGGCTAAACAATCACCAAAAAAGAATAAATCAAGTCCTGATGTGTAGCATTTGCTGATTTCCAAGGTATAAATGTTCACCCTGACCATTTAACAATCAGCTCATGGGATCCTGTACATACCAGCTCCAATACATCCTTCACACATTTCTTTAGAGTTTGTGAATTATTTCACAGACATCACTTATCTTCACAAAAATTCTATGAGGTAAGTACTATAACTATCTCCACTTACGGATGAGGAAACGGAGATCCAGGGAGGTTAAGCAATGTGCCTAGACTCACAGTGTCTGAGACAAGATTTGAACATAGGTCTTCCTGACTCCAAGTGCAGCTGTCTATCTTACCATACCAGAAAGGGTGTGCCTGATCTAACTTTCCAGGTAAAGACAACATGGCAGAACTGGGAGGGAAAGCTCTCTCAGATGACATTTTCAGAATTAAAAGTCTCATCACTAGGGAAATCAGTAGTAGAAGGGATAGAGCATTGGATCTGGACAGAAGATCTGGCTATGAATCCCCTGTGTCACTTACTTGCTGTATGACCTTGTAATTTAATCACTCTTGGACTCAGTTTCTTCAATTATAAAATGAAAGGTATGGGCTGGATGATTTCCAAGATTTCTTTCTATTCTAAAATCCAATAATTCTACGGTCTCCTAAGGACACAGAAAAGATCCCAAGGGGAATTTATCAACAAAGCAAGGGTTTCTACCAATGGGTTTCACACCTAAATGCTCCTCCTCCACCTCTATTCCTTGGAATTCTGGATTCAGTCAATCAATAAACATTTATTAAGCATCTAACCCGTGTTGGGCACTGTGCTAAGCACTGTGGATACAAAGAAGGGCAAAAGACAATCCTTGCTCTCAAACAATTCACATATGCAAACAACTACATATAAGACAAAGAAAGGTTAAATTGAAAATAATCAGTAGACAGAAGGCACTAGAACTAGGAGAGATGGGGGAAGGCTTTCTTTAGAAGGTGAGATTTTAGCTGGGACTTGAAGGAAGTCAGCAAAGGTGGAAGGCAGAGATGAAGAGGAAGAGCATTCCAGGCATCAGGGACAGCCAAGGAAATGAGAAATGTGTAGCATAGTGATCGAAAGATCTTCCCCTGTTCACCTATTGCCCTAACATGGGCAAAAGCAGTCACTCCAGCTTTATTTTGCCTATGGCAATGGGCAGCTTTCCTTACTATGCCAAATTCTGCTTATTCAAGATCTCATTTGACTAATAACAACAGTTCAGGCTAAACTCAGGTGATGATGCTTTTGAAATTGCAGTCCAAGAACAGATATGAAATCAGCCCCATGAGGGGTGGAGTTTTTTGCTTCAACTCTTGCTTTAATCTAGAAGCCAGGTACAGCAATGTTCAGATTGCTTAGATCTCTCTCTCTCTCTCTCTCTCTCTCTCTCTCTCTCTCTCTCTCTCTTTCTCCAGCTGTCCCCCTCTTCAGGCTTTAACATGGCTACACTCCTCAATGAATGTTTGCAGATTGATTGATAATAGTGCCTCCCCACTGATTCTACCACTCATGATAACTTTTCTCAGGTTCTCTCTCTCTAGCATGTATAGAAATCCTTCCTTCTTTGGAGGGATCAAGAAACTTCCTGATGACCCCACAGATTGACCTCAGATTGCTCTTATTAACTCTCCAACCTTGGACAAGTCACTTATTCTTTCTAGATTCCAGTTTCCTCCTCTGTACAATGAGAGAATTAGATTACTTCTAAGGTCCTTTCCATCTCTAAATCATTTGATCTTAGAAAATTTGTTTACAAGTCATTTTTTGGCACTTGGAACAAAGGATAGTATGGCAGAAAGACCTGTATTTGGAGTCAAAAGACTTGGATTCAAATTCCATCTCTGTCCCTAATATACATGTGACTTTGGACATATCACTTAACCTCTTTGGATTTCAGTTTCCTTCTCGCCAAAATGAGATCTCTCTGAGAGCTGTCCCAGATCTAAATCTATGAGTGCATCTTCCTGTAGAAACATTGTTCTAAACAGTAGTGGAGGTCCCAAATTGGCTCACAAATGTTTCTTCAAGTAATTAATCTGTAAGGATTAATTTAGTGCCTGCTCTGTGCCATATATCAGGTACATTGTGAAATACTGGGGTTATGGAACCAAATAAATGTTAAACAGCCCTTACTCTCAAGGAATTTACCTCGTAATGGTTGTACCACATTAATAGTATTATAAGATCTAGCCAGTCATAGAATTGAGATCTAAAAAGGACTTCAGCAGTCATCTAATCCAAACCATTAATTTTACAAAGGAAGAAACTAAGTCAAGGGAAGGTTGTAGGTGGCAGAGTCGGTATTTGAAACCCAGGTCTCTTCACTCTAAGTGCAGAGTGCTACGTCTTCAATTCACATTATCCACAACACATAGAAATTGTCATCCACTGGATCTTGCCATTACCCACAAATATTACCATTTCTTAATTTAAAACTCTGGCATTACTCTAGAAGATTATAATCTATCATTACATATTTTCCTCATAAAAAATCATTCCTTAACTTTCAACAAGACCTCCAATCCCTCTTCCCCTCAGTATTTCTCAGTCCATTGCCCCTGCTCGAACTTTACTTTCCTCCCTTTCCAAAGATGCTCTTTAATTAGCCAATTCAACTCTACACTATTCTACTCTTAAATTCCTTGCCCCCTTGTCCTACCTCCACTCATTCTTTGCCAAACTTATCCCTGTATTACTTCCATTATCCACCTCCTCCACTGAAAATAGAAGTAGAAGAAACCAAATAACTCTGCTGACTGAGCACATTATAAATTCTTAAGTTTTATGAATTAGTTCTATGGTTGGTTAACCATTGATTAACCAACCAATAATAGGATTGCACAAGGCAATCTTATTATTCTTCCCTATTTGATTACCTAACTCATTCCCCACAACAGATTTTCCAAAGCTCTTCTCTCCTCAAGTCTCCCACACACAATGCCTCTCTCAGTTGAGGTCTTCACCATTTACTGAACTGAAAAAATAGAAGCTATTGGCCTGACCTTCCTCTTCTCTCCTTTCTTTCATCTAAATCACCTTGACATCATCCCCCACTCTCTACTCCTTTCTCCCAGTCTCTGGCAATGAAGCTGCCTTTCTTTGTGCTAAGGTCAACCCCTTTACATACACACTTGATCCCAACCCCTCCTATCTTTTCCAAAATATTTCAACCTCAATCATCATCTCTCTCTATCTCTGTCTCTGTCTCTGTCTCTCTCTGTTTCTCTGTCTCTGTCTCTGTCTCTCTCTCTGTGTCTGTCTGTCTGTCTGTCTGTCTCTCTCTCTCTCTCTCTGTCTGTCTCTGTGTGTGTGTCTGTCTGTCTGTCTGTCTGTCTGTCTCTGGATCTTTGTCTCTTTTTCTCATTTTTCTCACTCTTCAACCTTGACCTCCTATCTACTTATTCTCTCTCCTACTTCCTTCAAATATTCCAAAATCTCACCCTTCCTTTAAAAAAAAACCTTAACTAGACCTTGCCATCACCTTGAGCTAACATTCTGTCTTCCCTCCTCTCATAGACAAACTGCTAGAAAAAGCCAACTCTCCTCCTACCTTCACTTTCACATTCCTCTGTTTCTCAATGCATTCATCTCTTTGCAATCTGGCTACCAGCCTGATCACTAGACTGCAACTGCTCTCTCTAAAATTACCACTGTGCTTTTCCTTGCCTAATTGAATCGTCTTTTTTTTTCAGTCCTTGTCCTTCTTCACCTATAGCTGCATTTGACACTGGTGATCACCTCTCTTCTTGAATGTTCTCTCCTCTCTGGATTTTCATGACACTTCACCCCTCCAAGTTTTCTTCCTACATGTCTAAGTGCTCCTGCTTAGTTTACTTTGCTGGTTCATCATCAATATTACAGTCCATTACTAAGGATGTTCCCCTAGGATTCTGTCTTGGACCCCGAATTCTTCTCTCTCTCTCTTTCTCTCTCTCTCTCTCTCTCTCTCTCTCTCTCTCTCTCTCTCTCTCTCTCTCTCTCTCTCTCTCTCTCTCTCTCTCTCTCTCTTTCCTCTCTCTCTGACCTCATCATCTCTCATATGTTTTATCACCATGTCTAAGCAATTGACTCAAGTCTCATTCTTTCCCCTTAGCCTCAATCCCACATCACCATTGCCATTGCCTGTTATACATTTTAAATTGGACATCCTCCAAACATCTTAAACTCATATCTAAAAGGGAACTTATTATTTTTCTTCATAAATCTTTCCCTCTTTCAAATTTCCACATTCTGTTCAAAAGTCAAGTAGTATTTAGTATGTGGCCATTTTTCCAGTCTCCCAAAGTCTTAACTTTGGCATTATCCTGGACTTCTCACTCTCCCTCACCTCACATATCTATGCAGGAAGGAAACAAAAACGCTAGAAAAGAGAAGATGAAATGATGATCCAAGATCATTTTACTTCCCCAGAATTAGGGAAGAAGAACAAAAGCCATCCTCACCTACAAAGTCAGAGATTTGGTCTAACTGATTGCTGAATTCCCTGGCAACTTCAAATCCTAAACTCCTATGACTGACAAAGATTGGCATAGAACTCCCCTGGTCCCACTTCAAACATTCAGCTTATTTCAAAATGCCAACGTGACATCGGCATTTGAAGAGATGTGGAATTCAACAAACACCTACTGAGCTCCAAGGTGACTCCAGAATATCTCAGATCAAAAAATCCTAAATTATATCCATGTCAACATAGCCAAAGGTTTCCCTGCTGATGGGGGTTCTTTCCTAAGAGTAGATGTGTGACAGCTTTCCTTCCCCAATCCTGAATGTTTATTAAAGGCCAAGCCTCAACTTCCCAGATCCTTTTAGTGCAAAGTAGGCTTTAAGGTGTACAGGTGGGATAATGTTTCACACATCTCCCCCCTCAATCTCAAAGGGGATGATACTTTATCTTTTTAAGGACCAGTAAATGCAAAGAAAAAGGTGTATTGTATTTTGGAGAAATGATTCCCTTCATAAGATAATCTTTGAGAAGAATCCTCTGAGAAATCTCGGCAACCAAGTAGAACTTCAGAGACCTTTGCTTTGCTTTGCTTTTTCCCTTGCTCAGGTATTAGTCATCCTCTATGAATTAAATTCATTTATTCAATTAAGTGTGCCTTGAAATAATATTCTGTGACCCTGAAAAGCTGCTAGATTTAGAGAAACTTGTGTTATAGGACAGGAAACAATATTTTAAAACATTTGACCAGGGTAAGAGCGAAAAGGAAGTAGGAGTCTCAGTCATTCTGGACCCTGGGTGAAACATGGGAGAGGAACCTTGACGATGGCCCCTCTGGGGGCCTGGCACCTGGTCAGCAGGAACAGTCCTTCTTATGACAAGCTTCTTTTCTTCCATGATGTAGGATTAAAGCATCTGCTGACTCTCAGAGGTGTAATTACCACCAGGGTGGAGATTGCAATTAACACAAAGAAAATTTACCTCAAGATAAAAATTAAGAATTATTAATGATCACAATAATTAGCTCTTTCATATCTAAGGATCACAAAATGCTTTATAAGTCATAATTATCACAACTCCCCTCTGAGAAAGAGATTCTTGTTTTCCAATTGCTCATCTGACATAGGGGTAACCTGATGTTCAAGTGCCCAAAGTCACCTCTCTGGGCAGATGCCAACCAGAAAAGAGAATCCAGAAATCTCAGCTCCTCATTTTGGCTCATTCCCCCACCTATAATATCATCTGTGAGCCAATAATATCATCCCTGATGAAAATGCTCACCTAGCTCAAAGCTGCTGACTACTTAAATTGTTATAAGACTATAAAATTTTTTCTAGTCAATGACTTTATCAAACAACTGTTGTGAATTCAGAGTTATGCTAGGTCATAGAAGAGGATGAAGAAATGGAAGACAGAAGAATTCTGGGTTTTAATGAACTTACAATTTATTTGTGGAATACAAGAAAAACACATTGAAACACCCAGAAAATGCAAAACTCCACATCGTCAAATTTTCAATTGTGTCTTGTCAATAACAGACTAATGAGAGAAAGTTCCCTGCAAAAGGTGCTAGGTCCTGATCCTCAGAGAATGTAGTTTTGGAATTGTCAGGAAAGAGAAATAGGGAGGTAGAAACAGCACAAGCAAAAGTATGGAAGTCAGAATGAGCTATCTACGTAAGGAAGGAAATAAGAAAACCTGAAACTAAAGTTTAGTGTGTAGGAGCTCAAAGAAATAGTCACCTTTGTTTCTCTCTCAAGGCCTTAGAGTGGCTCAGAAAAAAAGAATGTCTTCCTTCCCAAAATGACTTCCTTCAAGTCACCTGACTTTGCACTGGTTGATGTTTCCTTCAGCATTTCCAAGAGTTCTTTCAGAGTTCATCTTCAAACTTGAGATTCAAAGAAGCTTGATTTGCAAAAGAAACCAAATGGAGTGTGCCTTTATCTCCGTTTATTTTCTCTGTTTGGAATGCAGATATAGTACCTAAATCTAATGGGATCCTATAGAATCTTGGATCTGGTGTCTTCTTTTGTTGGCTACAGGAAGGGGAAAATGGGGGAATGGGATAAAGATTAGAGGATCTCAATTTAGCTGGTGATTTTTTTAATTCAAAAACACAAAAGCAGCATACCCCTGCTTACCTTCTCAAGAATCACAGATATAGAACTAGAAGGGACATTTAGAGATCGTCCAATCCAAACCCCTCATTTTACAGATAAAAAGAAATCTGAGGCCCATAAAGTTTGTAATTTGCCTAAGGTAATACAGGTAGTAAATGGAAAAGTCAACCTCAGGATTTTTATTACAAAAACTCAATCCTTTTCCCACTATCTTTAATTAAGGATTCTGTAAATATTAGATTCTTGGGTGGCTAGGAAATATGGGAGGCTATTTAGGTGATATAAATTTCATTTGCTCTTCTTAGAATCTCTGCAATAATAAAAATCCAATCCCTTTGTGCTATGGCCATGGTAGCCTCATAGCACAAAGGGATTGGAGACTAAGATGCTTGGGTTTCATTCCTTGTCCCAAATCCAGATTGCTCTCTGACCTCTTGATGCCTCCATCTCCCACTGTATAAAAACAAGGATAAATGAGTTGTGTTTGCTAGTAAAGAATGTCAAGATATGTTGATAAAAATCTCCATTTTTTATTGACAAACCAAGATGAGTCTAAACTAAGTGATTCTAAGGATTGTCAATTATCCTTACATAAGAATAGACTGAACCAATTTGTCCTTGCTTGACAATTTTTCAATATCTGCAGACCTCCCAGGGAGTTGAAAAACAACCAAAATTATCTCCATTTTCAAATCTCACCCCAGGTCTTCCTTTTAAAAGAATGTCTTTCTTTAATAATTACACCATGTTAAGTAGGTATTTAATTTGTGAAACTGTAAGGGCCACTTCATTAGAGAATATATGACCTTGTTTCAGAAAATGAAACTCCAAAGCGTTTGAAACCACCACTAAGCAGGGCAAGAGATAGGGGAGGAGGGCAATATTTTGATATTCATGTAGGTTTGAACACGCTGCTGAACCCATAGTGAACTTGATTCCTCAAGTTTAAATAACCATAAAAATGCCCATCACTGAGGCATAAGATCTGTGGTTATTTTGAAAAAAACAAACATGAGGTCTCCATGTAAAACCAATGTCACTTCAGGCACTCTCCTACATGTTGTTCAAAAGCATGATTATGCTTTTACTTGACCTCATATTTGTTGAGCTTTGCCAACAATCATTTAAATATAACAAATGCTATCATTCCATTCAGAGAATCCATGTGCTGTCCAACTCTTTGAAGAGTCAGAATCACAGAATCACAAGGAGACCAAGTCAGTTCACAACTGAATGGTCATAGAACCAGAAACAAAACCCAAGTATTCAAGCCTTCAGTTGAGTTGGGGATCCCCAGAAGCTCAGGAACAAATACAAATGAATAGAATTAAAAGCAGACCCACTGCCAGCACATAAAACAGATCCTAATGAAGTACATGCAACATAGAAGACAAAAAGGTACTCCTATCTAAGAAAAGTCAGGGTTCAAGTTGATGTCTAAGAAAACCTGAAGAACAATCCCCACGTCTATTGGAGTCATCGTTTGTTACAGGATTGATGCCAAGGAGTGCCAAAGCAGAAGGCAATGATCTTCCCAAGACTAAATATGCACTGTATCCCAAAAGTTAACATAACTAGTCACCCTAGACCCTCCAAGAAATCCCTAAGATCACAGAACTCAAGGCAGAAAGAAGCAACTGCTGCCCTTGTTCATTATCCGGCTACCCCTGCTAGAATCCTGCTGTCTCTTCTCATTTACCATTTGGTTTGGGTTTTATTATTCAGTTGGGTTGATGCTGAATAAGCCAGCAAACAAAATTAAATTCTGTATCATTCTGACCAACTTGCACACACACACACACACACACACAAAACTACATTTCAAGTGCTGAGATATTACACCTCCAAAGCTCTCTCACTCCAAGGTGCCATTAAAATCATCAAACTTTTATAAAGTCAGTGTCTTCTACAGGACCAAAAGAACTGATCTGTCGCACCACAGCTGAATCATTTAATGATCTCCACAAAGCTCTCATACCCCAGTGCTTCAGAGGCTCTGAAATGAATGGGGAGGAAGCACTGATGAACAAAAATAAAAGCTTTACAATAAAACAGCATTTCTAATTACAAATCCCAGCCCATGTTGAGAAAGTCCTGACAGATATAATGGGAAAGAATGACCTATTACCTTAATGAGTCTCTTAGGAGAGCAGCAGACTAAAGTGCTTAGGAGTCATAATCATTAGCAGCTTAGGTCCAGTGTGATGACTATCTCTGCAGTAATGCATTACACCAAGTTTGTTCTCCCACAGGCATTCATATGCTAATGAGATAAGAAAAACTAAATTTTTTACGTGGTATTTCCAAAACTGGAATTCTCCAATTTTGAGTTCTCTTTATGAATGTATTAGGAGAAATAATAATAACATCACCTCCAAAAGTAGCTTACCATTGCTATAAGAAGTCAATCACCTATATAAAATCCTATTTCAATTCAGTTCAATAAGAAATTCTCAAGCACCTACTAGGTGCAAGGCACTAGGGTGCTAGGTGCTAGGGATACCATGATCAAAAGGGTCCCTACCCTTTAAGAACCTACATTCTCCTAGGAGGAATACAACAGGCATACAAATAAATAAATACTAACTACATACAAAGTAATTTCAAGAGGGGGGAATGTTAATAAATAGGGGGACTCAGGAAAGGATTCATATAAGAGATCACATCTGAACTGTGCTTTGAACTTTGGTAAAGGACACTCAGAGAAATGACTTAAAAATATAAAGTGTCAATGTTCTTCCATGAGCACCTTTTGTGAAAGTATATTTATGTTTGTTTTATGTATGTATACATGTGCATATGCATGTGTGTGATATGTGCCTGCATGTATTATACATGTACAAATAAACTCATTCCTCATCTCTAGTACTTGAGATAAAACCATTGAAATATAGTCATCATAGTGAGATTCTTACTAACTTCAGAAATCTTTAGGTGGGGAAATCAAATTCTGTTATTCTGTCTTATGTCAAAGTATAAGATTAACCTTCATCATGTCTTCTAACAATCTGGTTAACATGAAATTCAATGGTTTGTTACTGCTTTGTAAAGTGTCTCCTCATTCAACTAAACTGAAATATAGAAACTATTCACAACTAAGAAAAAACCAGAATTCTTTCCAAGTGTCTCCCAACCTCTCCCCCCACTCTACCCAACCCCATACACACATACTTAAGTAAGGGTTGGTGGAGCCAGCACCCAGAGTGCCAAGCAGGGGCTATGAACCCCATGCTAAAGAGCTGTGTGTGCATATGGTGAGATAAACATACCATTCGTGGAAATAGAGGTGGAGCTGGGCTTGGTTGGGATGAATCAGGACATCCCACAGAGTGGGTGTCTCCTTCCTAAATGGCTCTCAAGGGCACAATTAAAACCCCTATAAAAGGCCGTGCTCTCATATGCTCGGTACCCTTGCCAGCCTCATCAACGAACACTTGACTTCTTCCTCTAGAGAAGTGGGTAAGTCCCATTCTGTGGGATCTTGCTCTTCCCAGTGATGCTTTGCTTTGAGCTGGGGGAGATGTTTGTAGGGACCTATGGATTTGGAGAGATTTTGTGGGAATCTGGGGAATTGACTCCTTTTCAGAGGCTCCTAATCTCTGTCTTTGCATCATTTTGAAGTTCAGTTATTTATGATATAGGTCCTAGAGAGCACTCTACTTTAGCTCTATCATCTTCAAGGCTATAATATAGTGTCCCAGAAGTTTTATGGCAGTTTTAAGTAAAAGCTGCTCTCAGATTTTTAGGACACCCTGTACAACAGTTGCATCTTGTGTTGTTTTTGTCCTCTTTGTGTTTCCTTGTTTTCTTCAGTGTCACTGTAGTGATTGTCAAGTTATGGGTTTCAGAGTTTGATTATGATAAAGAGAATAGGTAAGCCAAGGCAAAACACACAGCTAATAGAGTTGCTTGATGGATTATTTTAACAGAGGTCTGCTTCTGCCTGAGTTTTGACAGGTTCATTTGGGGAAGAGAGTGATTCTGCTACATTGGTGATATTTAAGGGACTTATTTGTTTTGTAATAAAAAGTTAACCAGAAAATCAGTTCAGTTCAAAGTATCTGATCTGTCCTCATAATGTTGCCCTCCCATGGATGGTCTCTTAGATGCTTTTCACAGATGTAACATGTAGGGGAGCTGAGTTAACTTTTATAACATTCTTCATTTGAAAATGTAATATCCTGAGCTGAATGTCTACTTGGCAGTTGTATTATTAGGTGCTGACTATAGCACCTAATAATTGGAAGGAACCATATTTAATAGTGGTATCATGGGGTTGGAATTGTGACTTGCAGGTTTGACTTCTGGTTCTTCTATGGATTGTTTGTATAACCTGGGGAAAGTCAGATGCCCATTTCATCATTATAATTGCTAATATGCATATATGTACATGTCATATATATGTATATATACTTATATAACATGTATGTATATGTTATGTATATATCTATTCATACAGTTGCCTTAAAAGTATGACTATATGAAAATTTCTAACCTCTTCACCCATAGCTTTTGCCTTCCTCCTTTGCACACTTTTACAGAGAACTGGTTATGAGCAGCAAGAGAGATTGATTTAACATTCCTCTCACAGCATCATAGTTTGATAGGTGAAAAGAATTTTAGGGCTTATTGAATCAAACTTCTTCATTTTATAGATGAGAAAATTCAGACCTAAAAAAAGCTGTTTTATTTCTTTGTTTGCTTTTTCAAATGATACCAATAAAGGATATTTTACACAAATTTATCCAAAGTTGGACAGCCAAGAGTTGCCTACAGATTAACTTGAAGCATATTCACAGGTTTGTAGGATTTAGAACTTGAAGTTACCTCAGTTATGTAGTCAAACCCCCTTTTTGCCAGATAAGGAAACTGAGTCCCAGAGAGATGAAGTGGTTTGTCCAAGAACAAGTGGAAAGTTAGTGGCAAATACAGAATTTAATCCCCCATCTTGTGATTCAGAATTCAGTGTTCTTCCTATCACCCTACTCTTTGGTTATATATATAGTGCTTCAAGTTTAAAGTGCTATGTACATAAAATTGGGTAATAGAATTAGAGCTGGAAAGGTTGAAGAAACCAAGACACAGCTAGTAAGTACCTGAGGCAGAATTTGAACCTAGATCTTCTTGCCTTCAAATCCAGTAGTTTATCCACTAAGCCACATTTCCTCCTTACAATAGTTTTTATTAATATTTCTGCTTCTTTTCTAAAGACAATATTCATATATGAAATGCTTTTGAAAGTTTCTAGTAGAAAACTAGTTTCTGGTGTATAAATAAATATAAATATTCAGAGGAAAATAATTGCTCCTAGAATGGACACTCTTTACCTAGAACAGTGGAGTTAAAACCTGATTAAGAGTAGAGAAACAGACTTTAACTCAAGTTCAGTGATTCTATGATTGTCCTATTTTATTCTTCCAGGTTTACTTAAATTTGCAGGGAAAAATGCCTCAGCTACTAAAAAGCATCATCAATATCATCGAAGTTTACAAGCAATATGTAGCAAGTGATTCCGATGGAACTGCACTGAGCAAAAAAGCCCTGAAGAATCTCTTGCAGAGGGAGTTTGGAGATATCCTCCGGGTAAGAACTGATAAAGGAAAGGGAGGAGGGACTCTTCCTTGATCCTGAGAAATGTGATTTCTTCTGGGATAGCTCAAGAAAATAATTTGGGAATATCTTGTAACTTCACTATGGCATATGTCTAGACTAGCTCAGGCATTTCTTTCTGGACTTAACTCTTAACTGTATTCAGCAATGCTGTCAAGATTTCCAAGAGATGTATTCAAAGGTATGAAAACTAATTATAGGAGAGAAAGGACACCTGTGATTTCATGACATTAGAAACTCCCAAGTAAGTTAACTCTCTCCACTAATGCAGATCTCCACCTTCTCTGCAATTATAAGTTCCTTAGAATACTGAGAATTAAGTGATTTATCCAGGGCCATATGGCTAATATGTTTCAGAGATGGGACATAAACTTTGGTCTTCCTAACTTGGAGTCAGGTTTCATTTCCATTACACTATACTATCTTTGTCGACTATTACGCAAATATATCTTTCATAAGAAATTAAGAATATCACTACCAAAAATGCCAAAACAATGTTGATTGTGGAAGGGATTTGAAGTCTGCTTCCTAACATTTTAGCTAATTTGTGTTTGTTCTCTAATATAATTCTGCCAAAACAAGTGTTTTGTTCTCCCAGAATGTGATTATTTTAATCACGAAAAACAATCTTTTCTTTGTCTATGTAAGATCCATGGGGTATATGTGGTCTATGTGGCACTGGCCAACTATTTCACAAATTCTGATTTTCACAAATAGTCCCCAACCTGTCCATGAAGATGAATGCAAATTTATTCTCAACATCAATGATTAATGGAGTGTCTCAGGTCTGAGATCACTCTGAAGTGAATCTGCAAAAATAGGTAGGCAGATAGAAGATAGATAGACACACAGAAAAATAGATAGATGAATGGAGGTTAAACAGGACAAATGAGGGCAGCTATGTGGCACAATGGGCAGAGTACTTGGCTTAGGAATCAGGACTCATCTTTCTGAGTTTCAAATCAGACCTCCGACACTTATTAACTGTGTGACCTTGGGCAAGTCACTTAATCCTGTTTGTCTCAGTTTCCTCATCTGTTAAATTATCTGGAGAAGGAAATGGCGGGCCACTCCAGTATCTTTGCCAAAAACAAAAACAAAAACAAAAAAACGCAAAAAGGGACATGAAGAGTCCGAAAAGACTGAACAAGAAGACATAACAATTCCCAATGTCTATGACCTTTAAAATAAAATGTCCACCGTACAAAGCGGCAACAAGGTTTGCAATACTGAATCCCGGAGGAAGAACTGGAAGGTCTCTCAGAGATAGATTCTGGCCAAGCCCATCATTTTAGAGTTAAGGAAACTGAGGCTCAGAGTTTAAGTGACTTATCCAAGGTCATGCAGTTAGTTAATAAGCAGGGGTACATAGGATCATAGGTAATGATACATGAAGGACCTCAAAAACATCTGGTCCGACTCCCTTATCTTACAAAGTAGACTAAATGACTTGCCCACGGTCATACAAGTTGTAAGCATCAGAGGTGGGATTTGAATCGAGGTCTTCTAGATGGTGTCATATTGCTTGAAAAAGAATGTCTTATGTGGTAAGACCTCACAAAACATACAGGGGTCTCTAAAAGCTGTCATGCTATTCTTGGGATACAGAAACCTGCATTAGATTGTAAAAATTGCGTTTTCCTTCTCTTTTCCTACAGAGACCACATGACCCCCAGACGGTAGAATTGGTCCTCCAGCTTCTGGATAGAGATTGTAACGAGGTGGTTGATTTCACGGAGTTTCTCTTGCTACTGTTCAAAATAGCTCAAGCTTGTTATAGTGCGCTTAGCCAGGCCACGGGGAACGAAGAGAAGAGACGAGTTAAACTAGAGGAAAAGAGGGAAAGGGCACAAGAGGAAAACCAGAGGAGGCGCGGCGCCCGGGAGAGGCAACTCCAAGAGGAAGAAGAACTGCAGCGAGCCGAACAACAGGAACGCGAGAGGCAGCGTAGTGAAGGGCGCCAACAGCAGGAGAGCCGGCGGCAGCAGCTGAAGAGCTCCAGCGCCTCTGGAGAAGGGCAGCGGCAGCGACGAGAGCAGGAAAGGCGACTCCAGGAGCGCGAGACGCAGCGCTTGGAGGAAGAGCAGCTGCGAAGACCCGCGAGGGAAAGACAGAGGGAGAGACAGATCCCGGAGGAAGGGCAGAAACAGAGACAAGAGCTGGAACGAGAGCGTCGCCGCAGTGAACAGAAACAGGAGCGCTCAGAAAAAGGGTACGGAAGACGCGAACAGGAGAGGCAACAAAGGGCGCTGCAGAGAGAGCGCCAGGAAGAAAGGCGACAAGAGCGGGCCGAGCAGGGCTTGGAGGAAGAGCAGGGGCTAAGGCCGCAAGAAGAAAGGCAGGCCCGCGAGCAAGGTGAGAGCCGCGGCCTCCGACTGCAGTGGCAACTGGAAAGAGAAGTTCAAGGTCGGCAGAACAAACTCTACTCTAAGCCCCGCAGGCAGGAGGATGGCCAGTTCCTGGAGGAAGAGCCGAGACGCCGACAGCTGGGAGAAGAGAGACTGCGACGCCAGGAGCGAGAGAGGCAGCTGCGCGAGGACGAGGCCTGGCAGCGTCAGGACAGATTCGGTCAGCTGAGGGATGGGGACATCGACGACCGCTTCGAAGAGGAGCAGGCTCGCCGGCGACAGGTCCGCGACCGGCAGCTGCAAGAGGAGGAGCGGCGCCGCGACCTCAAAGTCCAGTGGCTTCCGGAAGAAGAAGTCGAGAGGCGCCGAAATCGCCTCTACTCCAAGCCCGCTGAGCAAGAACGTCGGGCGCAACGCGAGAGGCAGCTGAGAGAGGAAGAGGAGCGCGAGCTTCAGCAGCGAGAGAGGAGGAGGCTCCAGGAGCAGCTGTATAGCGAGGAAGAGCAGCTCCTACCGCGCCAGGAGAGAGAGGGTGGAAGGTGGCGTCAGGAGCGAGAGAGGCAGCTGCGCGACGACGAGGCCTTGCAGCGTCAGGACAGGTTCGGTCAGCTGCGGGATGGGGACGTCGACGACCGCTTCGAGGAGGAGCAGCAAAGACAGCGACGTGAAGAGGAGCAGGCTCGCCGGCGACAGGTCCGCGACCGGCAGCTGCAAGAGGAGGAGCGGCGCCGCGACCTCAAAGTCCAGTGGCTTCCGGAAGAAGAAGCCGAGAGGCGCCGAAACCTCCTCTACTCCAAGCCCTCTGAGCTAGAACGCGAGCAGGAACGTCAGGAACAAAGAGAGAGGCAACTGAGAGCGGAACAGCTCCAGGAGGAGGAGGAACGGCTCCAGCGCCTGGAACAGGAGGTAGAAAAGAGACGCGAGGAGTTAGAGAAAAGGAGGCGCCGGGAGCAGCGAGACGGGCAATACCGGGAGACAGAACAGCTCCAGGAGGAGGAGGAACGGCTCCAGCGTCTGGAAGAGGAGGTAGAAAAGAGACGCGAGGAGTTAGAGAAAAGGAGGCGCCGGGAGCAGAGGGACGGACAGTACCGGGAGGCAGAACAGTTCCAGGAGGAGGAGAAACGGCTCCAGCGTCTGGAACAGGAGGTAGAAAAGAGACGCGAGGAGTTAGAGAAAAGGAGGCGCCGGGAGCAGCGGGACGAGAAGTACCGGGAGACAGAACAGCTCCAGGAGGAGGAGGAACGGCTCCAGCGCCTGGAACAGGAGGTAGAAAAGAGACGCGAGGAGTTAGAGAAAAGGAGGCGCCGGGAGCAGCGAGACGGGCAATACCGGGAGACAGAACAGCTCCAGGAGAAGGAGGAACGGCTCCAGCGCCTGGAACAGGAGGTAGAAAAGAGACGCGAGGAGTTAGAGAAAAGGAGGCGCCGGGAGCAGCGAGACGGGCAATACCGGGAGACAGAACAGCTCCAGGAGGAGGAAGAACGGCTCCAGCGCCTGGAACAGGAGGTAGAAAAGAGACGCGAGGAGTTAGAGAAAAGGAGGCGCCGGGAGCAGCGAGACGGGCAATACCGGGAGACAGAACAGCTCCAGGAGGAGGAGGAACGGCTCCAGCGCCTGGAACAGGAGGTAGAAAAGAGACGCGAGGAGTTAGAGAAAAGGAGGCGCCAGGAGCAGCGAGACGGGCAATACCGGGAGACAGAACAGCTCCAGGAGGAGGAAGAACGGCTCCAGCGACTGGAACAAGAGGTAGAAAAGACACGTGAGGAGTTGGAGAAGAGAAGGCGCCGGGAGCAGCGGGACAGACAGTACCCGGAGGCAGAACAGCTCCAGGAGGAGGAGCAGCTCCAGCGTCTGGAACAGGAGGTAGAAAAGAGACGCGAGGAATTGGAGAAAAGGAGACGCCAGGAGCAAAGGGACGGACAGTACCGGGAGGCAGAACAGTTCCAGGAGGAGGAGAAACGGCTCCAGCGTCTGGAACAGGAGGTAGAAAAGAGACGCGAGGAGTTAGAGAAAAGGAGGCGCCGGGAGCAGCGAGACGGGCAATACCGGGAGACAGAACAGCTCCAGGAGGAGGAGGAACGGCTCCAGCGCCTGGAACAAGAAGTAGAAAAGACACGTGAGGAGTTGGAGAAGAGAAGGCGCCGGGAGCAGCGGGACAGACAGTACCCGGAGGCAGAACAGCTCCAGGAGGAGGAGGAGCTCCAGCGCCTGGAACAGGAGGTAGAAAAGAGACGCGAGGAGTTGGAGAAGAGAAGGCGCCGGGAGCAGCGGGACGAGAAGTACCGGGAGGCAGAACAGCTCCAGGAGGAGGAGGAACGGCTCCAGCGCCTGGAAGAAAAGAGACGTGAAGAGTTAGAGAAAAGGAGGCGCCGGGAGCAGCGAGACGGGCAATACCGGGAGACCGAACAGCTCCAGGAGGAGGAGGAACGGCTCCAGCGCCTGGAACAGGAGGTAGAAAAGAGACGTGAGGAGTTGGAGAAGAGAAGGCGCCGGGAGCAGCGGGACAGACAGTACCGGGAGGCAGAACAGCTCCAGGAGGAGGATGAACAGCTCCAGCGTCTGGAACGCGAGGAGAAAAGACTGCGCCTGCAGCAGCGAGACCGGCAATACTGGGAGGAGGAGCAGCTAAAAGATCAGGAGATAGACGGACTAAATTCTGAGAGCGAGGATTTCCAAGAACAAGAGAGTGACCTGCCATTCCGTGAGGAAGCCCAGAGCCGACGTCTGAAATGGCAGTGGCAACCCCACAAGGAAAATGAAGCACGTAACAGAAGGCTTTACTCCAAACGTAGGGAAGATGAACAGAGGGACTGGGAACAAGAAAATTCTCAAGTTCGAGACTGGCCCGCGAGAGATAATGACGACGAGTGTGATTGTGGAGATCTGGACAGACCGTTCAGGTCCGAGAGGTCCCGTCGGGTGCAGGACAGACAGCTCTATCAGGGTGAGCAAGAACAGAGACACAGGCAGGAACGACAGGCAGAGAAGCAACGTTTCCAAGAAAGAGGCAGGATATTCCAGGAAGAAGAACTAAGACTCAGACAAGAACGAGAGCAAGAAAGGAGACGCCGCCAGGAGCAAGACGCGAAATTCTTAGATGAAGAACAGTTGCACCAAGAGGAACGAGAAGAAGCGAAAAGACTTCGTCAGAGCAGAGACACAAAGTTCCGTGAGGAGCAGGAGTTTCGCAGACAGGACGAAGAGAGAAGGAAAAGACTCCTTCAGGCCCGAGACAGGCAACTCCAGGAGGAAGAGGACTTCTACCCTCAGGAGAGAGACAGACAATACCGTAAAGAACGGCGCTCCCAAGAGGCCCGGGACAGGCAATTTCGGGAGGAAGAGAGCGTGCTCTTTCAGCAACGAGAGGAACAGGAACGCAGGCAGGAACAAGAAGAGCAGTTCCCCAGGGAGGAACGAGACAGAAAATTCCGAGAGCCAAGTCTCCAGCAAGCGGTAGAAGAAGAAAGGAGACGAAGCCTAGTACAAGACAGGAAGTTCCCCGAGGAAGAACAGCTTTACAGAGACGAACAGGAGCAAAGACGTCGCCAGGAGCCAGCCAGGAGGTTCCGTGAGGAGGAGGAGCTGCGCAGGCAGGAGCTGGAGCAAGAGCAGAGGCAGAGGCGCCAGGAGCGGGAGAGGAAATTCCGCGAAGAGGAGCAGCTGCGCAGGCAGGAGTTAGAGCAGGAGCAGAGGCGCCAGGAGAGGGAGAGGAAATTCCGCGAAGAGGAGCAGCTGCGCAGGCAGGAGTTAGAGCAGGAGCAGAGGCGCCAGGAGAGGGAGAGGAAATTCCGCGAAGAGGAGCAGCTGCGCAGGCAGGAGTTAGAGCAGGAGCAGAGGCGCCAGGAGAGGGAGAGGAAATTCCGCGAAGAGGAGCAGCTGCGCAGGCAGGAGTTAGAGCAGGAGCAGAGGCGCCAGGAGCGGGAGAGGAAATTCCGTGAAGAGGAACAGCTGCGCAGGCAGGAGTTAGAGCAGGAGCAGAGGCGCCAGGAGAGGGAGAGGAAATTCCGCGAAGAGGAACAGCTGCGCAGGCAGGAGCTGGAGCAGGAGCAGAGGCAGAGGCGCCAGGAGCGGGAGAGGAAATTCCGCGAAGAGGAGCAGCTGCGCAGGCAGGAGTTAGAGCAGGAGCAGAGGCGCCAGGAGAGGGAGAGGAAATTCCGCGAAGAGGAGCAGCTGCGCAGGCAGGAGCTGGAGCAGGAGCAGAGGCAGAGGCGCCAGGAGCGCGAGAGGACATTCCGAGAAGAGGAGCAGCTGCGCAGGCAGGAGCTGGAGCAGGAGCAGAGGCGCCAGGAGCGGGAGAGGAAATTCCGCGAAGAGGAGCAGCTGCGCAGGCAGGAGCTGGAGCAGGAGCAGAGGCGCCAGGAGCGGGAGAGGAAATTCCGCGAAGAGGAGCAGCTGCGCAGGCAGGAGAGAGAAGGGCAACGGTACCGTCAAGAGTTCGACTCGCAAACGTGGGGTCAGCTCCGAGACCGGCAGTCCAGGGAAGAAGACAAGAGTCGGAGACAAGTCCAGGAATTTAGCTCACGTCAAATTTCTAAACCAATTGTCCGTTCCAGCCCACTCTATGAATATATTCAAGAACAAAGGTCCCAATATCGTCCCTAGAAGCTGTCGAAGTTCTATCACTTACCAAAGTTTAGACAACAGGAAATGGAAAACACCGTGTACCAAGTGATTGATCAAGCACAAGTTCTTTTTGGTTATGGGAACAATTTTCTGTCAAAATAAGTGGGGAAGTTTTTCTCCCCTTAAGCTATCTTTCTTTTTTCAGTCTTGTAGCTCTTTGCTACAGAATGTCTTCATTCATTGATGCAGATGTGGTGTTCATTAAGAAATAATAGTTTTCTTTAAGTCACTTTGGAGAACACTCGCCTGATCCTTGGCTGTTGGAGCTAACACAAAAATCAAGATCTGCGGTTCTTCCTTGGATAATACAATTGGACTTGAAGAGATATCGATTTCCAAAGCATGTGCAAGTGAGATTTCTCCAAAAACAAATAAAACTCAGCTTTACCTTAACTCAGATTCCATCTTAGGTGGCAGTCACCCCCAATGTAGTTATATTTCATAACTATATTGCCACACAATCCACTTGTGAATTGGAAGCCTATAATTGGAATAAATGTTTAAAGTTTGAGATTAACCTGAACTCTGATAATTTAATAACTAAGAAGACTTAGATTTAGGGCTATTCCTCCCAAAAAAAAAAAAAATTAGCCAGGAGACTACAAACAAGTCAGGAATAAAATCAAAGTGTTTCTTAAAAAACTCCACAACTCAAAAAAAAATTTTTTAAGTAAAAGTAGATATCTAATATAGTCTGTAGTACTTAGTTCTTTCCCCTAGCCCTTGATGGGGTTGTAGATCTTTGCACCTCTGTGAATTTCAGCTGGACATGAAACCAACTCAGAGAATTCTGAAGATCTGCCTTAGTGATTGGTACCTGGAACCTGCCAGAGTTATTTAGAGGGAGTGAGTGTGCTGGGAAAGGTGTGGAAAAATAGCGGAAAATGTGTGGATGACTGTGCAGGTACCCTTAGGCCCTAGGACAAGACCCATCAACCCATAATCCTTTGAGGCTAATTGATACTGTCTTGGGGACATTCTTGTTGAAATAATTGGACTATGGAAATCAATTAATAAATGGTTGGCAATTACTTATTTTTTCCTGTTTCCTCTCTTCGTCTTTATAGCACAAGGACTAGAAACTAACATAAACACCCACACACATACATACACAAATCACTAAGCTTTTATTATATTTAACAGGATGTTAGGAACATTTTTTCATAAGAAATGCAAAAGAAACTACTCAAAGGAGAGTGCTTGTCAATCCAGACTGTCATGGACAGCTGAAATTAAATTCACAACATGAGAAAGCAATCACATCTTACAAAAGTGAACAACAATAAAAAAAAGTTTCATTTCTCCACATTTACCAAGATTTTTTTTTTAATTATCAAGAGCAAAAACAACATAACGATTTTTTTTTCTTGCATCTGTTCACTGTGAACACTGTGTTTTGGTTCCAGGATTGGTGCCTTTAGCCTCAACTGGCCTTCAAATGAGTGTCTGTCATGTGCAATCACAGGTGCATATTGATACAAAACTATATCATGTGTGATCAAAATTGTATTGCAAGTGTGTTCATTTAGAGGGGAATGGAAACTTGACCCGTGGCTTCATTGATACCAGGAATTTTAGGGTCTGGAGACTCCCAATTCAGGTTGGCAACTTTTCTGCAACTTAAAGTCTTGGTATCTTCCCCAGGGACTCATAGCCACTATGTATCAGAGAAAAAAAATTTGAACTAAAATCTTTCTGGTTCCAAGACCAGTTCTCCCTATCCACTACACTCAGATGTCTCTTTCAAGTATATTTTTAAAATGACTATGTTAAAAGTTTTCACTGAGGATTACTAAAGGCTACATATTCCTCATCTCTGGACTAGGCACTCGATCTTAGAATATAAAAGTGAAACGCATATCCAAAGAGTTGGTTTTTTTTTTTTTTTAATTCTCCTTTTTCCTTCTCAACCCACTTATCAATGTAAGATTAACTTTTTCTTAGGCTCATAAACTGGGCTTTCCAACTAATTCTTCTGCATGTTTTCTTGGATTCACCACAATTTGACTCATCTCCTCTCTTGTATCTCCTCCTCTCTGTATTCCTAATGCTGTTGCTGTGATGCCTATTGATACCTGACTAAAAGTTTAATTTAGTTCTAATTATTTAGCTCCTCAATCAGTGGCAAGGAAATGGTTAAAAGGGGCTTTTCTAGGGTTGCCAGTTTCCCTACTGATTAAAACAATGTCATTGGATCAAATGACATTCTTAGCAACCATTGTATTTTTTAGAATATTTAATAATAATGATGAAGATAATGATAATTATCTTTAATAAAAAAAAGTAATAACAGTTGGTATTTATATAGCACTTTTAAGATTTACAAAGCACTTTACATGTTATTTCTTTTGATCCTTACAACAACCCTGAGGTGGGTAGTTTTATTGTCCCTATTTTACAGAAAAGGAAACTAAGATTGAGAGAGATTGTGAGTTGCCCAAAGTCAACAGCTAATAACCATATGAGGCAGCATTCAAATACAGATCTTCTTTGACTCCAAGTCCAACTTTCCATTGAGCCACCTGTTAGCTGGTGCATCAAGTGCTTGGTATACTGGGAGAGCCACTATCATAATGGTATCCAATAATTTGAGTTGAGAAAGGCAGAATACGCCAAAGCTTCAGTCATTAAGCATTTTAACACCAATGCAAACAAGGAAATGACACAGATCACAAATCTACCCAGAGCATTACTAGTCTTTGAGCATTGCTCTTTTTAAAGTGAAGGGACAACATAGAATCAATACAGAAAAGTCAAAAGATCTAGTTTCAAATTCTGCCTAAACCACTTCATTATATGTATGTCCTTGGGCAAATTACTTTTACCACAGTGGGCCACTTTTTACTAATCAGTAAAATAGAGAGACTAGGTGGTCTCAAAGAGCCCTGATAACTAAAATTCTCTAACATTTTCCTCCAGGGGACGCTTAAATTTCCTTAGTCTCTTGCCACTCCAGGTTAATGTAACTAATAGGCAAGGTCTGAGAACTCCCATAGAACTGACCTTTCTTCTGTCACTAATTATTCGTTTGATCTTGGGCAAGTTATTTTACTCTTCTGGGCCTCAGTTTCCTCATCTATAAAATGAGGTAGTTAGTGGAAATTATGCCTTTTTTAAGCTTTCTAACTGAGAAATTAATTCCTCTTCAGTATATTGCCTATGTCCTTTAGCATTGTTGTTCAGTTGTGTCTGACTCTTTGTGACCTCATTTGGGGTTTTCCTGACAAAGATACTGTAGTGGTTTGCCATTTCCTTCTCCAGCTCATTTTATGGGTGGGGAAACTGAGGCAAAAAGAGTTAAGCGACTTGCCCAGGATCACATAGCTAGAAAGTCTTTGGGGTCAGATTTGAACTCATGTCTTCCTGACTGCAGAAGAGTGTTCTACTCACTGTGCCACCAAGCTGCTCATGTCCTTAAATAGTATGGAGTTTTAAAATTCCTCTATATCTAGGACTCCTGCAGTCCCTCTCAAATGGGTACTTTCATGAGAATGTTCTTATAGTACTCAGCCCTGGCATGCTTCTTGGCTATATGATTGCCATCTGGTTCCCAACCTGGCACAGCCAAAAAATAAAAAACAATCGAAGGATATATTTCTGTCTTCCTGTAACACTTTATTAGCAGAGGAGTCAACTTCCAAAGAGTAATTCATCACGATCAAAATAACACATAAAAAAAAACATGTCATCCAGTTCATGCTCTCTGTGTCATCTTTTGAGGGTACTGGCATGAGAATCAAAGACCAACTCTACTGATTCTTCTTATGAACAATATGAACATGAGCCAGGAATGGTTTGGTAACCAGCAGCTTAACCGTAAATTAGGGGTTCTGTAAACTCCATTTTTCCTGGCTATGATTGGAATATGTTATATAATGTAAATGAAGAGGTTGATCTGGATACAGTATGAATTCATTTGCTGACAGGTCTATGTAGATGGATGTAATAGAACACCACATGTTATTCTGTGCAAGCTTAAAAACTACTTGCTAAAAGTGAAATCCCTAATTTGGATCCAATGGTCTCCTTCACCCATTCACATAAAGTCTCTGCTCAAAGATGCTACATCTGCCACAAGTTTCTAATGCAGAAAAAGACCTACCCTCATACAATCATAACTCCCAACACTGTTCATTAACCATATTTACCCAACTGAGATGAATGAGAAGCCTAAGAGACAGAGTTTCTGGGTAATTATTAATTAATTTATTTCTTGAGGTAGCTGATAATCAATAAATTGTTGGTTTTTTTCAGGAACCAAAGACAAACCACGGAGATCCCTGAATGGCTTAAAAATCTTTGAAAAAGGAGGTGCCACTGATAGGTGAAAATCAACCCCGAGTGCTGAACAAAATGAGGAAGGGGACAAATTAATAAGGAGGTGGGCTAAAAGTCCAGCTCCTCCTGCTAAGAATGGCTCAGTCACCTCCAGCAATCTGGACAAAGAAATCCATCTCTATCCAGATCATTCTGGTTGATTTTCTCCTTCATGAGCTGAGTTTGCCTAGACTGCAATGGAGGGGTACAAAACCATGGGCTCAAGGCTTTAGGGCTGGAATGCACCTAGATTAGATTCTGTAGATCACTCTAAATAGAAGTAAGGTCTCCTAGTTGGGTGAGATCTGTCCATGATCACAGAGCATGTACCTAGGTCCTCAAGTGCAGCCCTTTGACTGATTCCAAATTGGAGGACTTAGAGGGCCACATGTGGTCTTGAGGCTGCAGGTTCCCCACCCCGATCTAGATGGTTACAACACAGATCCAATTACAAGGGTCCTTACCCTCTACCCAACCTACCTTGGCTCTCCCTCCACCCATCTTCAAATTCCTCCCCAGTACTCTGAAATTGATCTGAGTTTGTGCCTTTAGGGAAAAGATTTGGAGCCCCACCATATTTCCTGTGACACTAACTCAACCATGGATTATTATCCTTAAGGCACAGATGCTCCCAAAACTAAAATCCTAAAATATATTGTTTACAAGAAACATATTTGAAGCAAAGAGCTACACACAGAGTGAAGGTAAAAGGCTGGAGAATATATTACGCTTCACCTGAAGTTAAAAAGCAGGGGTCGCAATCCTGATTTCAGACAAAGCAAAAGCAAAAATAGATCTAATTTAAAGAGACAAGGAAGGAAACTACATTTTGCTAAAAGGCACCATAGACAATGAAGTAATATTAATGCTAAACATATTTGCACCAAGTGGTATTGCATCCAGATTCTTAGAGGAGAAATTAAATGAGTTACAGGAAGAAATATATGGCAAAACTATACTAGTGGGGCCTTCAACCACTCTCTCTCTCAAAACTAGATAAATTTAACCATAAAAAAGTATAGGTGCCCTGTTAAATGAACTTCATTGATACAGTCACCTTCTTTGGAGGGAAGGGGTAGAAAATAAAGTGTTCAGAAGGCAGGTGACTTGGATCCAAATAGGATCAAAAGTCAATGGCTGACCTCTATGTGGAACCCTGGTAGTGTGATTTCTTTTTTCCTATTTTGATATCCATTCATCATAACAGTAATTATCTAACACTACCAACATATGTTCAGCATAAGAGTAATTATAAATTTTCTCAGCAAGGGCACAAGACTATAATTTAGGACAGATCCTCATCTGTGTAATGAATAATAAATAAGCAGATGTTCATTCCATTTGCTATTAAGAAGCTAATACAGATATGATCACTCAAGACCAAAATCCAAAGGTGGAGTTATGGGTTCTATCTTTCCTGCTTCTATTCCCTTCAGTATTCTAATAGAACTCTGATTCTGTAAGCTCAAAGACACCCTCAATTCTCTTTCCTTGTGTCACTTTCCTATTCAAGGGCCTCCAAAATACCTCTTCATTTAATAAAAAGCTAATATTCATATAGTACTTTAAGGTCTGCAACATATTTTATATATGTTCTCTCATTTGATCCTTACAACAACTCTGAGAGGTAGGTACTATTTTTAATCCCCATTGTGCAGGTGGGGAAACTGAGGCTGAAAAAAGTTAAGTGACTTGCCTGAGGTCACACAGCCAGTAAGCATGTGAGGCAAGATTTGAACTCAGGTTTTTCTAACTCTGAGTCTAGCACTCTTACCCAACTAATATCTAGCTCCCTCTAATAATAGTTACTCTCTGTTTCTCTGTGTGTATATATATATAATATATTATATAACATAATATAATATATAATTTATATAATATATATGTATGTGTGTATGTATATGTATATCAACCTCATTTAATACACATATATGCATTGCCAGAGCTAGCCCAATGTTTGGGAGGCTCCAAAGAAAAGTTTGGGAGAGAAGAGGTATTAGATTGACTACCAAACTGAAGGCCTACAGAGCCGTTGTGCTGACTTCATTGTTATATACCTGTGAAACATGGACAGTCTACCAGCGCCATACCAGGAAAATGAATTGTTCCATTTAAACTGTATTAGGAAGATTCTGAGGATCACCTGACAGGTACCAGACACTGAAGTCCTTGCTTGAGCTGAACTGCCAAACATTCAAACTATGCTTCAGAGAGCGCAACTCCAATGGACTGGCCATGTTGTTTGAATGCAAAATGTATGTTTGCCAAAAAGACTATTTTATGGATAACTCACATGGAGCAGGCAATCACATGGCAGTCAGAAGAAGCGATACAAGGACACTCTCAAGATCTCTCTCAAGAGCTCAAGGATTTGACTGTGCAACATGAAAGACACTTAGCATGGTGCACTGACATCAGAAAGGGTGCTGTGCTCTATGAGCAAAGCAGAATTGAGACAGCACAAAGTAAACATAGGATGCACAGATTCGGAGTATCCATTCCAAATATTCATATGAACTATCTGTGCCCAACCTGTGGTAGAGCATTCCAAGCTCATATTGGTCTGATCAGCCAGAGTCAGATACCTTCACTTTATCATGGTGATGTCATTTTGGTCCTCTTCGAGAATGAAAGATAACAGCCAACCAACCATATGCATATATACACATGTATCTACATATATATATATATATATATGTATATGTATAGGCATAAAGATATATGGACATATATAAAATATTATATAGTATTTTATGTAAATACCAGCTATACATTTATGATATATACTTATAACTGTGTATGAGAATATATATGCATATCAGAATATATATTCACATATACTACATATACATGTCCATACTTATCTTTAAGGTCTGCAAAGCACTTTACATGGGATGACCTTTGATCCTCGCAATTGTCCTTCAAGATAGGTGCTATTATTATCCCCATTTTACACTTGGGAATTTAAGAAATTTTAAGTTATCAGTACAGAAAAGTAAGCTCATTTACCTGTTATTAAGATCAGGACATGGAACATGACTGTCAAAGAAAGTGAGCTGCCATTTTCCCCAAGGTGCAATCACTTCTCTTGCTGAGGAAGCAGATGCCCACTGATAGACAAGGCTTTTTAACCACTCTGATGTAATCTACACATCAGAGATTTTCAATTGGTTGCCTTTGAAAACAAACCTATAGTCTTACCTGGAGAGCTTCATGTGAACTGGAAGACTGATATAACTTTTTTTTTTAATGTTGTTATGCCTGGGAAGCCTCTCCCTCTCCCATTTCACTAAGGCCCAATCCTCTGGACCCATCCAACTCACTCCTGAGGAAGCTTCTCCTCTAATGAAGGGACTTCGGCTCCTTTTTAACACACTGTTTAGCTTGTAGAACTCCCACTCTGGAACTCCAAAGAAGAATTATTTTTAAGTTGGGTTTTGGCACATGTCTAGAGACTCCTTAGATAGGGGGAGTAGAAAGGCACTCAGTGTACAAAGAGAAACTGTTATAGGACAAGAAAATACAAAAGAAAAGCTAAAAGATTAGAGAAATTCACCATTTACATTGAACATTGACTTGAAACTTTTAACTACTGTTACCATCTGCTGGCCCATTGTGTAGTTTGCAGATTAGGCATTTTATATTTCACCTCCGTTTTGCACTGTCTCCCTCAAAGTCTTCTGGCTGGTCAGACCTTTTCAGGTCAGTGATAATCTCTCCAATTCAGGTATTTCCCTTACTACAAGTCAACTCCACCTAATAGTCCCAGAACCTCTCATCCTCTTGAACTTGCAAGGTCATGTCCAAGCCTGGACACATTGACCTCATCATCCATGTTATTTCAGGACAGACTTGACCAAGACTGGCCAAGTAATTCAGTTTCAAAATTGGAATGAAATTAGACACTCGGAGACCACCTAATACTTAACTAAAGTCTATGCATTCTTAGCCATAACATGGAAAGGATACTCAACAAATATCCTTAGTCATTGTATGAAAAGAATATTCACAATTAACTAGTTAAGATAGACCAAGTACCCCATATCTCCATATAGAAATGTGTCCGATCAGCAAGGTATGGTGACTCACACAGCAGTGACCAAACCTATGCCTTGTACTCCAGTGCCACTTAATTTTTGCTATTGTTAATAGTAATAATAAACATAATAACAATTCACATTTCTGTGGTACTTTATGGTTTACAAATCACTTTCCTCACTATGCCACTTGCCTACTACCAGACCCTGCCTAATGACACTGTGTCTCTGTCCCCTTCTGAGACACCCACTGGCTGCTCACCATAGGATCTCCCTAATGTTAATTCCCTGACATTTTCAAATTCTACCAGTAGTCCAACTCCCCTAACACTCTTCCTATCTATACAGATCTACTTCTAGTATAAAGAATCATCCCAGATTGCGTGGTCCACCCCAATGAATCTGTCTAGTCTCTGGATCCTGAGTACCCCTGGTCTGACCCATTCAATCACCCATACTCCAATACTAACCTAGATTATTCATTGCCCCAGAAAACAACATGGTCATTTCTACTGTCGCACCTTTCCTCATGTCCTTCTCCCACCTAGAGTATCCTCTCCCCTCCAAATTTTACCTGCCATATTATATATTCTTTGCTTTCTCCACAGTGCTCTGACTATATCTGCAAATATTTAATTGATCATATCTTATTGTATTACAGAACAAAAGTAGTAGTCAATGAATAAAAAATGCAAGACATTTTCTGTAATACAAGATATTTGTATATATGTTTATGTACATGTGTATATGTATATAAATAAAAATATTTTTCCTTCTGTAGTTGACTAGACTGAAGGTCATCCTAGGTTCTCAAGGACTATACCAGAAGAGCATGATCTCCAGAAGGTCCAAGAAAGAAAAGGGGGTTTAAGTACAGGCCTAGTGACAGAGTGTATATCTAGTTAATTCAATTGAAATTGACAAACATTTATTAAGCTCTAGATACTAGAGGAACAAAGAAAAAACAAAACAGTTCTTGTCCTCAAAGAGTTTACAGTATACTGGAAGACAATAACATGTGAACAGATACAAAAGCATTAAACATGTATATATACATACATACATATATATATATATATATCTTGGTTTTTCTTCATATATACATATACGTATATATATACGAAGAAATACCAAGAGATTTCTGTTGGGGAGAGAGCACCATTAATTAATGGGGACAGGAGTGGGGCATGTATCAGGAATGACCTCAAGTTGAATGTAACAGTTGATATAGTTATTAATAATCAAGTTACAAATTAGTAGAGTATTGACATAACTATTGTCTAATCAGTATCTATCGCACATTATTGGTAGAATTAATAATAATTGGCATGGTTATTAATAAGATGGGCATGACTCACAGATAGTTAAGGATTCCAAGAAGTAGAGATAAGGAGGGGGAAAGCATGTAATCCCTGAAAGGACAACTTGTGCAAAGAGATACAGACTAGCAAGTAGGACATTTTGATTAGAATGTAATGAATGTGGGAATGATGGGATGCTTGTATGCTTGTGCTTAGACCCCACTTCCAAGATCACATTTCTCCCTAGCCTCAAAACACTCTCCCTGACAGTTTTCTCTCCAGCCCAAGGACACACTGCCAAGCAATAACTCATGAGAGGGCCCCAGTGAGGCAAGCTATCTCTTTCTGTTACAAGAACAAGGTGATATCTGTAGGATTTCCCTTTTATAAAGAGGGCTATCTTGTACCAGTAGAATTATCATTTATTGATTTCCAGTTATTGTATGAAATTCAGGTCAAATTATAGATGTCAACTCCCAAATCTATATTGATACAGATATGACAGACCAAAAATACACCCCTTAGGAATCCACCCACCCCCCTCACTGAGTTTCCAGTAGTGAATGACACCTGTGACCAAGGTTGTATGTTAGTGTATCTGCCACATAATCCACTACTTTTCTGTATAAGCTTTAACATCATTCCTGTTATGCTGCAAGTTCCCTAAGGAGCTCTGCCTGTCATATTGATGTTACAATAAAAGTTTGTCAACTTGACTTAAAGATCACTTGAGTACGTGTATTGATCCCAGATGACCTTTTTCCTGTACCTCATTCTGTGAGGGGTCCCTGAACCTCTCAAACTGCATCAGAAGGAGTTATTATTGTCAATAAGAAAGCATGATGGGAAGTGTTGAATGTCAGAGAAATATGTATTTTCTCCTGGAGGCAATAAGGGGCCAATAAAGCTTCTTGACTCAAACTGTTTTAAAGATGCTACAGGTTATCTAGTATACTCCCTTCATTTTTCAGAAGAAAAAGATGAGGCCGATAAAGGTTTATCCAAGATCGCCCAGGTAATTAATAGCCAAGCTGCATTTATAGTCCTGCACTTCCTGACTCCTAGCACCAATGCCATTTTTCCTAGAATATATTGCCTTCCTTTGAACTAGAACATAGTCAGAAAGGTTTTTGCTGTTTGTCCTTCATTCTTGAAGAGAATCATGGCCGCAGGAAGATGATACCATGACTTTCAAGTGAATTGAATTTAAATGAGGGAGAGATGTGCAAAGTTACCATAATCCTCCAGAGCTGTCTGGGTCCAGTGGTGAGATATAGATTAGAACGAGTAGAGATGGACTGAGTCTTAAATGTACCATATACTAGTCATACAAATGAATCCAGTGTACTACAAAACACATAAAAACAGTTCTACCATATCACAAATATGACCTATCTAAAATGAAGATTCTTGGCATGGATATTAATGATCTTACTAATGTTCCTTCAAGAGCACTGGTCTGGGAGACATGAGACCTGGGTTCTAGTCCCAGCTCTTCCATTAGCTAACTCTGTGAAGGTGAACAAATCCTTTTATATATTTGACCCTTAGTTTTCTCATCTGCAAATGGCAGAGAAAGGAGAGATGTTACACTAAATCATCTTGCAAGTCTTTCAACTGCCTTCATTAACAATTATTTTGTTTGACTTCTCCAAATTGAGAAATGCTTTTGAGCAGACATATAAATAGCAATTTTCCCCATGGGGCAAGTGGCATAAAAGGTGCCCTTACATCAATTAATGGGGGAAGGGGAAGGGGAGAAGAAAAGGGAGGTAGGTGGGAACCACAGTAGTAGAGACTTAGAACACCATGAGGCTGATACTGGGGAAAGCAAAGACCTGGGAATTACCTAGAATTTGGCCACTGGGGGGAGGAATCACACCATTGGTAGCCTCCTGTTTTAATTATTATCTTTTTGTAATGATGCTAAACTCAGATATTTCTACATTGCTAAAAGACTTAGTACAACAGTCTTTGAAGCTCAAAGACCTAGGTTCAAATATTGCCTCTGACACTACTTTTAAAACCTTGGGCAAGACACTTAATATCTCTCATCCTCAATGTCCTTATCTTCAAGGTGAGAGGCATGGACTAGATGACTTCTAAGTTTCCTTCCTTACTGAAAGCCACGATCCTCTGAAGGCAAGTACTGTGAGTGACCCCTTGGTGGCCTCTAGTGACCCCCTCCAAGTTATGACTCTGCTTTGGAAAACAGCTGAGAGAGACAATTTCTCTCAAAGGTGTCCAAGAAAATTTCAACTTGTGCTGCCTTTTCTCTTGATAATTTTTACCATTACCTTCAGAGTTTCTCCTCTGGACATACTTTTCAAAAATAGCCATTTAGGCAGCTTCGTATTTCAAGGTATAAATGAGGACTTTACTTGTGAAAATTTGAAGAACAAGAGTTTCTTATTTGGATCTTTTTTTCTATCTCCATTTCTCCATTTCTATCTCCATTCTATCTCCCAGACCCATTGGACCACCATCAAGAACATACTGGAAGGGAAAAAATCAGGGGAAGTTTTAATTCCAGAAAATCCTATTTTGCTACCCATAGATTTTTATTTTTCTGCACTTAATACTATTTTATTTTTTACAATTACATGTAAAGATAGTTTTCAACATTCATTTTGTAAGATTTTGAGTTGCAAATTTTTATCCGTTTTTCCTTTCCCTCTCCCATCCCCAAGACAGCAAGCAATCTCATGTAGGTTATACATGTACAATCATGTTCAACATATTTCCACATTAGTCATGTTGTAAAAGAAGAACCAGAACAAAAGGGAAAGCCACAAGAAAGAAAAAACAAAAAAAAAAACACTAAAAATAATATGCTATGATGGGCATTCAGACTCCATAGTTCTTTCTCTAAATGTGGATAGCATTTTCCATCATGAGTCTTTTGGAATTGTCTTGGATCATTGTATTACTGAGAAGAGCTAAGTCTATCATAGTTGATTATCACACAGTGTTGCTGTTAGTATGTACAATGTTCTCCTCGTTCTGCTCATTTCACTCCATCAGTTCATGTAAGTCCTTTCAGGTTTTTTTGAAATCTACCTGCTCATCATTTCTCATAGAACAATTACATCCATATACCATAACTTGTTCAGCTATTCCCCAATTGTTGGGCATCCCCTCAATTTCCAATTCTTTACCACCACAAAAAGAGCTGCCATAAATATTTTTGTACATGTGGGTAAACTTTATGATCTTTTGGGATACAGACCTAGTAGTGATATTGCTGGATCAAAGGGTACATACATAGTCTTATAGTCCTTTGAGCATTGTTCCAAATTGCTCTCCAGATTGGTTGGATCAGTTCATAACTCCACCAACAATGTATTAGTGTTCCAAGTTTCCCACATGTTTTTCAACATTTATCATTTTATTTTCCTGCCCTATTAGCCAATCTGATAAGTGTGAGGTGGTACCTCAGAATTGCTTTAATTTGCATTTCTTTAATCAATAGTGATTCAGAGTATTTTTTCGTATAACTATGGACAGCTTTAATTTCTTCATCTGAAAACTTCTTGTTCATATCCTTTGATCATTTATCTATTTGAGAAGGACTTGTATTCTTATAAACTTGATTCAGTTCTGTATTTATTTCAGAAATGAAGCCTTAATGAGAAACACTGACATAGATATTTATTTTGTGATAAACCCAATGTGTTATAGTCAAGAGTCAAAGCCTTGAATAAACAGTAAACCTCAAGGGAGTCAATTTTCAGATTTTGCCAAGGGCACAAAAACACTCAGTTCTATTTCTGGCCCAAGTGGTGTGTGTGTTTGTAGATTGAGTATATATAAGCCTTAGGACATTTGTTTTAAATTTGAAAATAACTGCTTCTTCCCTCTGTCCTTCCCTCATCATTACCTCCCTGAGTCACTGAGCACATGGAACTAAGTGGTCTGATCACAGGATCATTGGGTTGACAGCCAAAAGGAACCTTAGAGATAACTGCATTCATGACTCTCATTTTACATTTAAGGAAACTGAGGTCTAAATGAAAGAAATGACTTTTTGCTCTTACTTTGTTATTTCTCAAGGTCACCCCACTAGTGTCAAAGAAAGGATTCAAAGTGAAATCTTGAGTCCAGTTACAATACTTTTGGAAGGTAGTTTGGTGTGAAGAAGAGAGCATTGGATTTGGAGAAGACCCTGGTTCTGGACTGGAACCCTGGTTCTGCTTCCTACTTACTGTGTGACTTTGCAGTAACTCAAAAGGACTGTGGGACACACAAATCTAGAGATATCTCCACTCCAAATGTTCATATGTACCATTTGTGAAAGAACTGTGGTAGAGTCTTCCAGTTCTTATCGTATTGGTCTGATCAGCCACAGTCAGATACACTGCACCTTGATTCCAATACAGTAGTGTCATTTTGGTCTTGAGCCAAGGACAACAGTCAACCAACTGCATGACTTTGGGCACACTACTAAACCTCCTTAGACCTCATTTTCCTCAACTGTAACATGAGATGGTTGGGATAGAGATGGAACAGAACTCAAAAGTCATCTATATCAACCTCCTAACCTAAGTAGGGTCTGTCCATTATCAAATAGAATCCTAAGTTAAGACAGTTAATAGGAGTAGCATCAGAAGCTCTGAAGCTGAAGGGAGCCCTCTGTTAGGTTCTAGGTGCCATCACTTTCCCTATTCCCTGGATTCTTCTGATCCCAGCAATCACAGAGAAGGACTTGTCTTCTTCCTCCATAGCCCCCTCTTTCCCCAAATCCTCCAAAGTTAACACTATCCTCCTGAGTATTTTAACATCTTTAACCTTTTTTTGCTCATTTATCCCTCAGCAATCTGATGAAGCTTATGGATCCCTTCTAAGAATAATATTTGTTGCCTACATTCATAATTAAATCTTTATATTTAACTTTCAGTAAGAGGTTAGTAAAAAAATAAATATGAATTTTTTTCTTGAATATATCCACAAATAAACTCAAATCTATCCATGGATCCCTTGGGGGAAGGGTTTGTCCAGAAGGTTAAGAATCCCTGTTTTAAAGGATTTAAAAAGTAGCAGACACTACAAAGGAAACATGGAGAGTTGCATAGCTGAAAAGACAAAGTTTACATTTTAATCTGGACACAAAGTGTCAACAATTAAGATTTAAGTCTGGTGCTTTCTTAGTTCCCTGTTCCTTGCTCCCTGACCTTCTTCTGCCAAGTTAGTTCAGCTCTCCATCACTGAGCCTGGGAAGGTGGGCTCCTGCTTCAACATCACACAGGAACTAAATTGGGAAGGCTCTTTGTCCCAGAACTAAAGCCTCAGAAGTATTACCCATGGGAAAAGCTATGCCTACTCTATACTATGTCATCACAATACCCTTAACATGTTACCAGTAAGCACTCTGGCAGGGGGGGAATCTCTACTAATCAAAGCTGATGTCCCTGTAACTATTCCTCCTTTTTGTATTTATTAATAATTTATTAAGCCTCTGCTATGAGCCAGGTACTGTCTCTGGGAATACAATCAAGACAAAAATAGACCCTGTTCTTAAGGAACTCAGCCTCAAAGGGGAAACTATGCAATCCATTACGTACAAAGGTATATACAGGATAAATTGGAGATGATTTTAGAAGGAAGTGATTAAGATTAAGGAAGACTGGGACAGGCCTCTTGAAGAAGTCTGTAACTTTAACTGAGGCTTGAAGGCAGTCAGGGGATCAGGGAGACAGAGATGAAGAAGGAGAGAGTTCTGGGCATACATGGCAGCCAGTGAAAATCCATTTAGTTGGGAGATAGAGTGTTGTGTGAGAGGAACAGCAAGAAGGTTGGCATCACTTGATCAAAAAGTATAGATGGAAGAAAGGGAGAGAAGGAACCAAGTTATAAAAGACTTCAAAAGTCAGCTAATTTTATATTTGATCCTGGAGGCAATAGGGAGCTAATGGAATTTATTGAGTGGAGATAGGGGTAATATCATCAAACATTCACTTTTGGATGGTCACTTTGTCAGCTAAGTGGAATATTACCTGAAACAGGGATGTATTATTCAAGAAGATCAACTAGGCTTCGCAATAGTCCAGGCATGAAGTATCGCGGGCCTGCACCTGAGTGATGGTGTGTCAGAGAAGAAAAAGGGGGTACATGCATAAGATGTCATGAACGTAGAAATGACAAGACTTGGTAACCAATTGAATGGGGGGAAGGGTGTGAGAGAGCTTAAGGACTCAAGGCTGACACTTAGGTTTTGAACCTATGTGAGTTAGAGGATAGTAGTACCCACTACAGAAATAGGGACGTTAGGAAGACGGGATGGTTTGGAAGAAAGATAACGAATTTCAGTTTGTAGATTTCTGTGGGACATCCAGTTTGAGATGTCTGGTAGACAGTTGGAGACACAAGACTGGACATCAGCAAAGAGGTTATGGCCGGACTAATAGATTCAAGAAACATCTCCATAAAGATAATAGTTGAATCTATGGGAACCAATAAGATCACCCAATGAAACAGTGTAGAGGAAAAAGAGAAGAGGATCCAGGACAGAGACTTGAGGGACACCCACAATTATCAGGTGTGACCTGAATAAAGAATCAGCAAAGGAGACTGAAAAACAGCAGTCAGGTCTGAGAAGAACCAGGATAGAGCAATGCTGTGAAAACCAAGAGAAAAGAGAGTATATATTAAAAAGAAAAGAATAAATGATAGTGTAAAGGACTGCAGAGTGGCCAAGAAGGATGAAGATTGAGAAAAAGTTATTAGATTGCGGCAAATAGAAGTCACTGGTAATTTTGGAGAAAGTAGTTCCAGTTGAACAATGAAGTTGGAAGTCAGACTGCAGAACCAAGAAGTGAATGAGAGGAAGAGAAAGGAAGTAGAGGCACTGATTGTAGCCTTCTCAAGAAGATTAGTGACAAACAAGAGGAGAAACCTCAGAGGGGACAGATAGTACAGTTTTAATTTGTTAAAAGGAGCCCAAAGGCAGTGCCTATTCCCTATTAACCTTTTATGAAGTAGTTTTCCCAATAAAACAAGAGAGCAATGTGCCATTGACTGAACCATCTTTCAAGACTATTCATGCCCCTGACAGTCTTCAAAAGACTAACCTATCAATCTGGGAGACATAGTATTGGTGGAAACAGCTCCAAGGAGTATGGCCCCCTGGCAGCAGAGAAGAAAATCAGCTATGGATTAAAGAGAATTAATTCTGACAGCTTAAAGTCAAACTGTGTAGAAGAACTGGCTCAGGGAGTCCACTTGAGTGAGCTGTACAGGAGAGATCTATATATAACGGAGGGCAACAGAAGGACACCATAAGAGGGGAAAAAACACTGGGGCACTTCAGTGCTGGAGATGTGAGTTTCCTTGGACACGTGTTCCCTATATTTGTGCCACATTGCCAGTGTATTTTCTATTTGTAGCCAATATTTCCACTGATGCTATATGTATTTTAAGTGACTGTCCCTCTTGTTCATAGAAAGTTTTGTAACTTCTTTTTCTGACATCTTAGTCTTTGCTTTGAAAAAATGTAATTATGTCTACTGTATGACTATTAAAGGTAAGCACTACATTGGGGGCTCAATTGTGATGTTAGAAGCAAAAACTTACAGAATATACTTGAACTTGGGGTAGTAGGCTCAAATAATCCCCTCAGGACCCAACTTGTCTCCTTTGAGTGTTCAGTTTTAAAGAGGTAGCCCAAAGGAGGTGCTTCATAATGACAACACCATAACCTCTCAGTTAATCAGCTTCACAAGCTGCCATGAATTCCATTTTAGCCATATCCAATTCCAATCAGCCATATGCAGGAATAGTTATATCCTAAAATCCACCATAGTCCATAACTGTTCACCCATCACATACAGAATTTTGAAATTCCTCTATTTAACCACAGCCTCCTCTCTTTTAATCTCTTTTTCTGTTTCTCCCACTTTTAAACTAATTTCTTGTTCATCATGACTTCCAGTCCCTCTACCACTCCAATCCTGCCCTGGTTTCCTTTCCCTCTTTCATAATCTTGATCCTATGATTAACCAGTTAAGTGATACGCTATCAAATATGCTTAGACCCTTGACCTATTTGTCCTAGTTCCAAGCATTCCTTGTTACACCCCAACCCTGAACCGTCACAGTTCACTTCTATTCCTATTTAAATGATGGTGAACATGCCTGAAGTGATTAGGATCACTATGAAATAATTCTCTAATCATCAAAATCAATAAATTTGCCCCCCTTTCTTCATGACAATCCTTCAGTTGTCCCCTGATAGACTGTCACACCATCCACAGTGGCTATCCAAACCTTCTCATCTAAGATTCAGACCTCCTACATTACTCCCTCCTTCCTCTCTTGGCAAAGGTGATGACTTTCTATGTCACTGAGAAAGTAGGACCATCATTCATTTCATGTTTATTTATTAAGCACCTACTATGTTCCCAGGCCCTGTGCAAGGTGCCGACTATACAAATGTAAAAACAAACCAATATGTACACTATGTGTTGTGTGCTTCTACTTTCCCCCCGCTCCACTCATCCAAACACCTTTTCATCCTTCTCCACTCACTTCTCCATTGCTTCAATCTCCAATGAAAGATGTGTTTTCTTGAAAAAATTAATCCATCCCCTTCTGATCTTGATCCCATCTCATTCTGTCCCAAGAATTATCTCATTTAATCTTTCCCTCTCTTTATCTCATCTTCAGTCTCTCTAAACCTACTGACTCTTTCCCTATTCCCTACAAAGAGGTCTGGGTCTTCCCCAGTCTAAAAAACCCCAAGACTTTCTTTGATCTTGCCATTGCCTTGTCTTGTGAAATCATCTCTTTCTTTTGGCTCTCTTCTTTTCTTAGTCAAACTCCTATGAAGAATGGTTATGGTCATTTCCTTCATTTCTTCACCTTGCATTCATTTCTAAATACCTTGTAGTCTGACTTTCAACTCCATCACTTGACAAAACAGCCCTCTATGAGGATACCAATGATACCTCAATGACTAAATCTAATGACCTTCTCTCAATGTATGTACTTCCCAACAAAGTTATTAACCCTGTTGACCACTCCCTCCTCCTAGACACATTCTCCTTCTTTAGCTTCTGTGACCCGCTCTTTCTTTATGATCTTCTTAGTTTTCTGTCCATTCCATTTCAATCTCGTCTGCCAATCTCTTCCATCCTACTAATTGTTCCTCTCTTCAAGGGTTCTGCCCTCTTCTCTTCTCAAATCCTCAGGATGTTTTCAGCTCCCAGGAGTTCAGTGATCATTTCTATACAGATGTCTCCTAGATCTATTTCTCCAATTCCAGTCAGTGTCCTGAGCTTTAGTTCCACATCATCTGTTCCCACATTTCCCAAATGGACATCCCATAGGCAACAAAACTGCAATATGTCCAAATGCATTCTATTTCCTCCAAAACTCATCCCTCCTCCAAACTTCATTTCTTCTAGGGACAACACCATTATTCTAGTCCAGATTCACAACCTCAGGTCATCCCTGACTTTCACTCAATCTTCCCTCCCCCACATCCAGTAATGTGCCAAGTTTTGTTGATTCTATTTCCACAACATATTACATACCCTTACAGATACCACTTTAATCCAGGTTTTCATTCCCTCTCACTTGGACATTGCAATAGTCTCTTAATTTGTCTCCTTGACTGTGGTGTCTTACTGCTCCAATTCATCCTACACACCACAGTAAAATGCACATTCTTCAAATATAACTATGACTATGTCACTCCCTCACTAAAGAATCTCCAGTGACTTCATTCCCTTATGTCACTGAACCATTGATTTAGAGCTAGAAGTAATCTGACAGACCATCAAGTCTTTATTTTAAAGATGAGGAAACTGAGGTTTAGAGAGTAGTTAAATACTTTGCTCAGAGTCACATAACCAGTGTCTTTTTGAGGGGGCCAAGGTCTGACATGGGGTCCCTCAAAGGGTGGTTTTTGAGTTTCAAATGAGTTAATGTTCATAGAGTACTTTGTAAATTTTAAAGGTCCTTGTAAATACATTGTAAATATTACTATCTGATCCAAATACTTCCTTTTACTTGTAAGAAAACTGAGGTCCAAAAAGCTAAAGGGATTTATCTAGTCACCTTTCAAATATGGATGCTCGAACTGAAAGTCCCGTGTTCTTTTCAACTTCAGCATATTTTTAATTTAGAAACAAAAAATACATAAGCATACAATATATTCTCTACCCTTCTCCCATGATCCCCACAATCAGTGAGGGTCATGTCACCAAAGAGATTGTTTTTAAGATTTGAATACTATTAGGATATATGCACTGAATCTTCTCTCCTTAAGAATAAGTATCTTGGTTCCTTCAATCAGTCTTCATATAACATATATTACAAGGAATTGGCCTAAAATCTCATTCCAGTTTCTGGTGAAAGGGTCTTCTTTCCTACCCACCCCTTTCTTTGTAATACCCAGAACTAGTCTATATTCTAAAGCAGTTGATACAGGATTCCTCCCCTACACTGACTCTGTGCTCTCATGATGAGTCTCCTGGCTTGTGCTCTCTGATAGAAGGAATATGCTTTTGGAGCTTCCAAAGAGCCTTGGCAGTAAGATATCCCGAGGTCTTCTTCATTCTCCTCCCCTCCCCTTCAGTCACTTCCTAATGTCTCATCAATAATATAGGCCTTAGTCTTTCTCTTTGCTTCTCTGCAGAATGGAATCAGTAACTTGAGCAGTTAATTTATAACCCCTTCAGATTATAGAGTTAAGTGTGGCACTGTAGATAAAAAGCTGACCTCAAACTCAGGAAGATCTGAAATTCTGGCTATGTGACCCTGGGCAAGTCGGTGTCTCACTGATATTCATAGATCTTCAAGGTAGATACAGTTATTGTCCCCATTTTGTAATTAATGTAGTGACTTGTCCAGAGTCACACAGCTAGTAAAGTGTTCAAGGCTGTATTTGAACTTAGATCTTCCTGATTCCAAGTCCAACACTTTGTCCACTGCCACCTACATGCTTAGCACTTGAAAGTCTCATGAGTTCCCATTGGTTCAATTATCATCCATATACAGACAATTCTCAGATCTATATAGCCAGTTCTCTGACCTATATTCTCAAAGCTTGTCATACTTCTCCAACCACCTCCTAGACATCTCAAATGGATGTCCTATAACATCCCAAACTCAACATGACAAAAATAAAATCATCTGTATTATTGTGTGTGTTTGTCCTTCATTGCCAAAGAAGACCATACCATCAGAGAAATGATGACATGACTTGCTCTTGACTTTGTTTTGAGTGAGGAAGAGCTGTGCAGGTCACCAGCTTCACTTCTCCTCCAGAGCCATCTGAATCCAGTGACCAGATATTCATCAGGATGACTGAAGATGACCCAGGATGAGGCAATTGGGGTTAAGTGACTTGTTCAAGGTCACACAGCTAGTGAGTGTCAAATGTCTGAGGTGAGATTTGAATTCAGGTCCTCATGACTGCTGTCCTGGTGCTCTATCCACTGCACCACCTAGCTGCCCATCTTTATTATTATCTTTCTCCTAAAACCATCCTCTCCTCCCAAATTTCTCCTTACTGGCAATGATACCATCTTCCTCCCAGTTCCCCAAGCTTGAAATCTCAGTATCATCCTTGACTTTTCACACTCACCCTATATATCCAATCCCTTTCCAAGCCTTGTTCTTTCTGCTGTTAGAAGGTCTATCATTTATAGGTCCAACTATGTCACCATTATGCTCAAAGACCCCCCAGTGGCTCCCTATTTCCTCCAGGCTCAAAATATAAAGCTCTCTATTTGACTCCCCTTCCTACCTTTCAAGTTTTTTTACACTTTGGTTACCTCTAAGCACTCTATAATACCGCTACACAGTTCTACTTGTCATTCCTTGAAATAGTTCCATTTCCATGCCTTTGGACTTGATGCCCCCCCATACCTACTTGAATGCTCCAATTCCCTCACTTCCATTGCTCAATTTCCTTGACTCCCTTCAAGGCTCAATTCAAGTCTCACCTGTTTCAGGAAGCTTTTTCCAGTCCCTCTAAGTTACTAATGCCCTCCCCTTTCAAATTACCTTCCATTTACATTACTTCCATTTCTTATCTTATATGTACCTAGTTATTTACATGTTATTTCCTTGACTAGAATGTACTCTCCTCAAGAGCAGTCATTTTTTTACCTTCCTTTATATCCCCAGAGCTTAGCAGTGTCTTAAACAAGCTAAACACTTTATGAATACTTGTCAACTGACTGACTGACTGACCTACTGATGACCTCTCAATTCTCTAGGGAGCCTTTAGAAACTATAGTTTTAGAGAAATGCCTGATCCATATGGGTAGAAAGATTTTGTTTTTCCAGATATTCCCTATCTTAATGAAATCACAGCTCTCTGTCTTTATCCTTGCACTGAAAAATGTCTAAGAAAAATAGCTCTGTATCATATAAACACAACATATCAGGAATGAGGCAAATTCTCTGCCATTAGTTACAAGTTGTTGTCCACCTCCCCAACATTCACCTCTGGGCAGGAAAATAGCCACATTTAGCTCCCATATCTGAAAAAAACTAGTAGCTCCACTTTGTCACATGGCAAAAGGGGGCCCTTTGTTTTAAACACATGATTGACACGCTTCTATTGGGGCTAGGTCAGATGTGCCATCCTGGAGGCAGAGGGAGGGATCAGATGACCTCTAATGTCCCTGATAGTCCTATGACTTGTCAAATAGAAATGTTTTTGGGTCCTTGGGTTAAAGTAATAGTAGCCAACACCTTACCACAAAGTCTACAGTTACAACTCAGCCTCTGCCAAAATGGAACTCAAGATTGATCAGTGATGCTGGCCTTCCTCTGGATAAGGCTCATGCCTGAGTCTAACTGAAGCATCACAGAGAAGGAAATGGGAAGCTGAGCAGCCTGGCTGCAGGAAAGGAAGGGGAGGGTGGAGGTCTGGGCTTGACTAGTGATGAATCAGGTCATCAGACCCAGAGGGTGTCTCCTTCCTATCTATCGTGTGCAATTAGTGACTGAATAAAAGGTTACAGGTGTCCAGCCATCAGTTCACCAACGGCTGCCCCACACACCACTTCCTCCTGTTGGTGAAAGGTGAGTTTCAACCCTTTTCTACTAGGGAAGGGGGAGGGGAGAGGGCATCTTTAACATCCCGAGTAGTACATTGCTTTTCTGTAAGAAAAAAAAATTGTGGGGAAAATACTAAGAAAACCTTAGTATATGCCTTTATTACTGATACTAAGCTGGTGAGTACAGAGGTTGAAGTACATACAATAATAATTATAATAAAAATAGTAAGAATGATGAAAAATGTAGAGTTGAAGAATGTTTTAGAGACATTATAACTTCGTTTGGTCTATACAACAACCCTGTAAGAATTATTATCTCTAGTTTATAAACAAGGAAACTGAGGGTGAGAAGGAGAGATTTTGCCCAAGGGCCTTCCTGGTTCATAAATGACATTTCCAAAACTCAGAATAGGTCTTCTTGCTCCAAGCCCACTGCTCTTCCCAATACTCTTTTGGGCTTTTGAATTTTCAGAAAAGTATTTTAAACTCCTTGGTTGACACAGGTACAAATATTTAGCAAAAACAAGTTGGACAACTTTATTTCACACGCAGATAAAAATGTTTAGATTAAAGCCATTAAGTGATGGTTGGACATGAGATTGCAATGACTCAGGGGCTAGAACTGGCCCTGTTTGATTAGCAGGTGATTTTTATCACAATGTCTTTGAAAAATGAGCAGGTGCTTTCTGAAATAACAGCCTCCAACCATTTGTTTGATGTTCCCCTTTACCTGTCTTTTCTCTGGATAGTGGGAGGCTGAGATCATTAATGTTACAATTCATGTTTTTCTAGCTATAATCAAGAAGTGCTTTCTCTGTGAAAATTGACTGTCCTGTGTTGCCAAGAGCTCCTTTGGGCAGGAACTTTCCGTCAGAGAGGAGAGATCTTTATTCTCCTAAATTGTTATGCCTGATCTTATCAGCAAAACATGTTGAGAACTTTAAAGTGTCATATAAATGTTAGCTATTAGTAATCTTGTCATGGAAAAGGCCACGTGTTACTATAGAGGTATCACATACAAGGCCCACCTTTTGTCTAAGGGATAGAACACTGAATCTACACTGGGAAAACCTAGGTTGGAATCCTGCCTCTGCCACTGTGAAACCTTAGGCACTCTGAGTCTCTCTGAGTCTGTTTCTAAATTTGTAAAGTGGTGATAATAATACCTGTACCCTCTAACTCAGGGCAGCTAGGTGGTACAATTCATAGAGTGCCAAGCCTGGGGTCAAGAAGACTCCTCTTCCTGAGTTCAAAACTCACCTCAGACACTTATTAACTGTGTGACCCTGGGCAAGTCACTTACTCTGTTTCCTCGTCTGTAAAATGAGCTGTAAAAGGAAACAGCAAACCACTTTAGTTCTTTTCCAAGAAAACTCCAAATGGGATTTCAAAGAGTTGGACACAACTGAAAAACCCCCAATGTTTCATATAAGAAAATGGATGCTGGGTTCAGTTACTGTGCTTGTACATGTTTACATGCGGAGCAGAAAAGAGAAGTGACTGAGTGGAGAGGGGTAGAGGAAGAGAAAAAATAATTTTGATATCTCTTTCTTAAGGAATCCAATCTGAAAAATAGCTTTTGTTTCTTCTCTCTCTCTCTCTCTCTCTCTCTCTCTCTCTCTCTCTCTCTCTCTCAGCTTGTCTTAAATTGGTGAAAATGCCTCGACTCCTACAAGATGTCATTTATATCATTGAGACTTTCCAAAAATATGCAAGAGAGGAGGGAGATTGTTGGACATTAAGCGTGGATCAGCTAAAGCACCTCCTCATGGAGGAGATTGAAGAATTTCTTAAGGTGAGAACCATTAAGAGCTACAAAAGAGAAAGATCTTACTCTTTCTTCTTGACCTGGGCCAAGGCAGGCACTCATTTACAAAGGCATGAGTGATTGCCCCCTCATTCTTCTCTTCCTCCTAAATTAGCTATGCTTATAGAATCTGAAACAATTTTTGTCAAGTCAGTTTTATCCTATGGATTTACTTTGCTGATCATGTAAATTTTTGTTTTTAAAAATTTCCTAGACTGTCCATTGTTTCAGGAAATCAAGTACCTTCTCAGGGGGCCACTGAATGTCTTTGGTCCAAAACAATCTATTCAACTTAACATATAGTGTAAAGGTTTCTCTTTTGCTGTAATCCTATTTAGGAAAATGGATTTGAAGCTGAAAGGGAGTCCAATCCTATCATTTTCCAAATGAAGAAATCAAGATCCTGAGATATTGAATGGCCCAAGGTCACCTGAGCAAGTGGTTGATGCAGGATTTGACTAGGGTCCTCTTGTTCCAAATTCCAGGCACTTTCTACATTGCCATTTAATGCCAAATATCAGTTGAAACCTAAAGATTCTCAACACTCAGGGAAATTCTGGCTGTTTCCAAGTATTTGTGCTCACCTAAAAATTGGACGGGACATGTGACTACACATTAATAAACTACTTTCTTGCTTTTTTCCTCCTACAGCCACTTGACACTCTTACTACAGGAACCAACTTGAATCTTCTGGACAGAGATGGCAATGAGACTATAAGCTTCGATGAATTTATCCTCCTGGTCTTTAGCTTGTTGAATATATGTTACCAGGACATAAGGTCTTTCCTAAATCCAGAACCTAAAGCAGAATCTGATGCAGAGCAAGAATTGTCAGGGGACGTAGAAGCATGTGAGAACAATGAACACTACCATGAAGAAGCAGAACTAGGTCAGTATGAGCAAAGACTGACAGGTACTGAATCTCCATCTCTGGTCAACCCCATAGAAAAAGTATCTAACATACTAACCAAGGAGGACCCTCAGGATGACCTTGAGACACCCAGATTACTGGGAAGAAAAGTTGAACAAATCCACGCTAAGAGTCAGTCCCAAGGTGAGGGAGATAAGCACAGCCCAGAAAGAACTGAAGTCCAGGCAACAGGAGGTGATCAAATCCCACCTGAAGTAAAAAGGCCACAAAAGGAATTTGTGAAGAGAGCCTGTTCTCAAAAGGAGGAGAAGATTGTAAGTGAGGGACCTGAAGTGCCCAGAGAGCAAAGTGGTCAGCCATCACAGCAGGAAGGGGAACAAAACATGGAGATTCAGAGCGTACACAAAGAAGAAGGGGCCCAGAGAAGATCTGAGAGTCAGGAAGGATCCATCATAAAGGAGGTTGGGGAACACACTGAGACAAGAGAACCATTATCCCAAGGGGGTCATGACAGAGAATCAGAGATAGTTGATCTGTCAACAGAGAGGTCTGAGGAAAAACTGTCTGAAACCAAGAGATTACCAGAATACAGGCATGATCATGGGACTCCAGATATCCAAGAATCATTAGTAAAGGGAAAACATGAAATTCAAGACATACCAGCCAAAGGTGATGACAGTAGAGTCCCAGAGACAGAAGTACTTGTAGATGAGAGGAAAGGGAAGAGAAAACCCGAGAACTCAGAAACAGTTGGGCAAAAGGGAAATGAGGAAAACAAGCAAATAGAAATTTTCACTGAGCAAGAGACTGATAGGAAGGAAAAGCAACTTGGGGGACGAGTGGAAGAGGGGGACATTAGGAAAGATTCTGTAACCCCAGACTTAAAATCAGGAGACAATCAGAACCACCTGGAAAACAAAGGATCAGCAACCTCAGAGAAAGAGAGCACCTTTTCTGAAATAAGTGAACCAAAATTCTCAGAAGACAATAGATGTGCTTCTGTGGTAGAGGGAACACCGGAAACAAAAGACAGGACACATGGATCAGAACCACGGGATAACCAGTATGAAGGAAAAAATGGGAGAATCACTCAGACTCTGGACCAAGCAACTGAACAATATGATGAACACAAGGTGGAGAATCAGAATGATGGGACACTTTCTGAAACATATGATAATCCAGGAGATGGTGAAAGTGGCTCAGAGTCAAGGGACCTGCCTGCACAAAGGAACTGCCAGAGACAAGTGGATTCCCAGGAACAGCATGACCAAGAAGACAGCAAAGATCCCCAAGAATCCCCAGTCCTAAGTGACAAAAGTAGAACCCCAGAAACAGAGGTGCCAATAGATAGAGAACACAGTGAGAATACCACAGAAGAACTAGAAAAGCTCACCAAAGAAAAAGAGAAGAAATCATCAGTGGCTAAAACACCAGTCACAACTCAGGAGTCTGAGAGTCAGTCAGAGGCTCAGGAATCCATGAAACAAAATCTAACAGCAACATCCCCAAAGACAGAGATCACAGATCCTACAGATGATGATGATGGTGATGATGATGATGATGATGATGATGACAATGATGATGATGATGAGCAACTTTCCATAGTACAGCAATCAGAGAAAGAAGACCGAAGGAAAGACCCAGAGGTTCATGGCCCAGAAGCAAAGGAAGAAGGGGAAGCATCTGAGAGCCAAGAATCCCCATTAGAGGGTCGGGACCCAGAAATTCAAGATCTCACTCTGCATTCAAGTCCTGATACCCTGAATCCAGTGACAAGGGAAAACAAGAGCCCCCAGAAGCTAGCAGAAGTGAGTGAACAACAATATGTGGTAAATAAAGAGAATGATTCTTTACCAGGGCTCTCAGAGCAGATAGAAAGGAATCCCAGAGATGCAGACCCTTGTTCATCCTCAGGAGATGAGGTGCATTCTAACCCAATACATGAAAATTTACAGACAACTCCTGCACAGCCAGACCTCACAGCCCCAGAAGAGCACCTAAGTCAAACTGATACAACTCATACTGATGGCCCTGAGTTGAGGGTTGAGAGAGAACCTCAGAAGACTAAGACCTCTGAGTGCCCCGCCCTCCTTAATCCACTCTGTGGCTACGGACAAGAGCTAGGGTATCCAGTAGGAGACCTTGAGCCTGATGAAAAATATGGCAACCAGCAAGAGGCCTCAGCATCTCAGCCACAGGAAGACCAGCCTCAGCAAGAAGACCAAAAACAACAAAGGGATGGCAGCCCAAAAAAATACTGATTGTTATCAGGGAGAAGCAGTCAATGGTGACCTTTGCCGATCAAAATCCTACCCACTACCCACTCCCACCACAGAAATACCTGCAAACACACACACATACATACCTCATCACCATCACCATCCTCATCATCACCATCATCATCATCATCATCCTTTAAGTTCTCATTCTGAATTTTTATGAAACAAAGTAGCAAAGCATTTAGCCTTGGGAATTACTACCAAGAAAAAAAGACTTTTAACCAGGTACATACAGTCAATTTTTTAAAAAATCTAGAATATGACATAGAGTAGCCCACAGTGGACTCTGGTCATTTGGGTATCCCATTATCTGTACATTGCTCTCCATTGAAAATTTTAAGGATCTCTCACATATATACTTTTTCATTTTCTCTTTTAATATCAGATAACAGTTTCTTCAAATCATATATTTTCAACGGAATCATAGAGTTTTTAATGGTGACAATGGGGAAGTAGTCTCTGAATTATTATTTCACAACCAAAATATGCTATTCATTCATGGGCACAGATAAGTTATTCTTCTAATAGAGTTTCCAAATTCATTCCAAAATTCCATAAGTCAGTAGAAATAGCCCTGCTTTTAGAGTCAGATAACGTAGGTTTGAATCTCAGTTCTGTGACTAATTGACCTTAGGCACATTATTTAAACTTTCTGGACCTCAGTTTCCTCATCTGAAAAATGAGTAGGATGGCTAACTTAACTCCCAAATTTAAATCTTTGCTATGTATCCCAGATATTAGTGCTAACTAAGCATTTCATCATTCTCCATCACCAGACTAACTGGTTAATTACATTACCCTTAGCTTTGAGGGTCTCTTAAAGGTCTACTTCATAAACACTAGGTCAAAAAATCAGTGTGAGCAAAATGGAAGAAAATTTCATGTGTGTGTGCCCAACTCCTACTGTAATCATACATAAAACAGTACCCCTGCTTGCTGTCGTGTTTTTGTCCAGATCTGGGAACTTCTAGTTAGGAAATTCCCTCTACCAATGCTGCAACTCTCTGGGTCACAGAGAGATTAAGCAATTTGCCTAAGGTCTAACAGTCAGTCTGCATCAGTCTTGAAGCTGATCTCCTTGCCTCAAAGGTTAGTCCACTCTCCACTATGCCACGCTCTACTGATCTTTCAATCCTGGCCTTTCTTGTTCAGAGTAATGCATGACAATTGAAAATAAAGTCTATTGATGATCAATTCCTTTTTTTGGTCAATTTTTCCTTCATCTTCCTACCTTTTTGTTAGTAACGTGCAGGTTCATTATTTTTTTTAAAACTTGCTTTTAAAAATTAGTTTAAAAAGTTCTTTTGGGGGGGAATGATCAGGAGTCAAAAGATGGGGGCCTATTCATAGTCTGCAATTTTCCAACTCTGTGACTTCGATCAACTCCCTGTTGCTGTTAGGGTGGAATGAGGTATATGGGGCATTCAGGAGGACTAGCACATCTAGCTTGCGGGCTTGCCAAGCCCTTTCCCGGGCTTGTTCATCCACCTCTGTTGTCCACCTGTCACCTGCAGATTCAAGAAGCTATAGCATGCCCAGTAACCACACCTTGATAAAACCATCTCAACCGGCAGGCTAAACCAAGTTAAGGATAACTGACAGGCCTCAAACCTGTCAGTAAATTAGGGGGATGGCTACCCCCACCATGGATAACAATTTGCTCCAAGGACCATGAAGGGGGCTGAAACAGTTATTATGGAGCACTTAGAGCTTGGTCAGCCATGGAAGATGCCAAAGCCATTCATTGCAATCCAGGCCAACCCCAGTCATCTTGACTTTTGTCTTGCCACTGGACTTTGATGACTCTGAAAGAGAGAGTGAGGTTGATGACTTGTGCAAATCTGCCTCACTTAAATCTAAATCACATGCAAGTCATCACCTCATGATGTCATTGGTCTCATAGAACAACTGTCAAGAGTACCACCATCCTCTCAGGTTCATGCCTAGACTTTTCACTTGCTCTCACCCCTAATCTGTTGCCAAGTCTTATTATTTCTACATTCTTTCCATACCTTACATCTTTCTCTCTCCACTTGGAAAGCTTCCACTATATAGAGACCTTTATCATACCATGCCTGGGCTAATTGCAATCACCTTCTGGTCAGTCTTCCTGCCTCAAGTCTCTCCCCACTCATCTACCTTCTACTTAGCTGCCAAAGTGATCTTCCTAAAGCATAGGTCTGACCATGTCATTACCCTCCTCCTGCTCAACTCAACAAACTCCTGGGGATTTTTCTTCTCTCTAGGATCAAATATAAAATTCTGCTTGGCTATTAAAGCCCTTTACAACATGGCCCTTCCCACCTTTCCAGTCTTTTTATATTTCATGCTTCTTTACAAACTCTAGGCTCTCACAACACTAACCTTATTTTTCCTGTGACACATTTTCTATCTCCTATCTCAGTGACTTTTCCTTGGCTGTTCCCAATGACCTCTCACCAGACTTCTACCTTCTGGCTTCCATGACCTCTTTTCTTTTTTGATGTAAATAATATTTTATTTTTTAATTACATATAAAGATAGTTTTCAACATTCATTGCACATTAAACATATTTCCAAATTAATCATGGGAAAAACAGGGGAAAAGGGATAATCACCCTACAGAACAAAAAGGGGGAAAAAAGCATGGAAATGGTACTATTTCAAGGAATGACAAGGAGAACTGTGTAGTGGTATTGTAGAGTGATTAGAAGCAACCAAAGTGTAAAAAGACTTGAAAGGTAGGCAGGGGGAGTCACATAGAGAGCTTTATATTTGAGCCTGGAGAAAATAGGGAGCCACTGAGGGGGGGGCAGTCACTGAGCATAATGGTGACAGAGTCGGACCTATGCTTTAGAAAAAAAATCACCTTTGCAGCTAAATGGATGATGGATGAGAGTAGGGGAAAATGAGTAGTGGAAATCAGTTAGAAGACTGTTTCAATGGTCTACATAAGGAGTGCGGAGTGTCTTAACTAGAAGTGTGATTGTATGAGTGGAGAGAAGGGAACATAAATGATAGACCTTCTAATAGCAGAAAGAACAAGGTTTGGAAAGGGATTGGATATAGAGGGTGAGTGTGAAAAGTCAAGGATGATACTGAGATTTCAAGCTTGGGGAACTGGGAGAAAGGTGGTATCTTTGCCAATAATGAGAAATTTGGGAGGAGAGGATGGTTTTAGGGGAAAGATAGTAATAAAGATGGGTAGCTAGGTGGTGCAATGGATAGAGTACCAGGGCAGGAGTCAGGAAGACCTGAGTTCAAATCTCACCTCAGACACTTCACACTCACTAGTTGTGTGACCTTGGACAAGTCACTTAACTCCAATTACCTCATCCTGGGTCATCTCCAGTCATCCTGTTGAATATCTGGTCCCTGGATTCAGATGGTTCTGGAGGAGAAGTGAGGCTGGTGACCTGCACAGCTCTTCCTCACTCAAAACAAAGTCAAGCACAAGTCATGGCATTATTTCTCTGATGGCATGGTCTTCTTCAGCAATGAAGGATGCACACACACACACACACACACACACACACACACATATTTTCACAATAGTCATGATGTAAGGAAGAATTAGAACTAATGGGACAAAACTTTAGAGAAAAGAAACAAAACAAAACAACAAAAGAAAAGGAGAACAAATAGTATGCTTCCATCTGCATTTTTCTCTGAATGTGGATAGCATTTTCCATCATGAGTCTTTTGGATCAATGTTATTTTTATCATGCTCTTGTTATAGTGTAAATTGTTCTCTTGCTTCTTCTTATTTTGTCCTTCATAAATTCATACAAATCTTTCCAGGTTTCATCACTTCTCAGAGTGTGATAATATTCCATTACATTCCCCAATCCATAGACTGATGGATAATTTCTTCCTTGTTCCTTTTGTTTGTTTATGAGGTGACCTTTAATATGTACGTCATGTATCCATTTGTAGCTTAACTGGTAAATGGCGGGAGATACTGGTCTAAATCTAATTTTTGCGAAGCTGATGTGTATGTTTCCTAGCAGTTTTTGTCCAATATTGAGTCATTTTCCAGAAGCTGGGATAATTGGGCTTATAGAATATTAGCCTACCAAGCTTGCTTGCTTCAGTATGCTGTGAGCATAATCTGTTCCACTGATTGAAATTTCTAGATCTGCTATTACTTGCTTCCCTTCTTACCCACATTTCTCGCTAATTCCCTTGAGATCCTTGACCTTTTAGCTTCCTTAAGAATTGTATTATATTTTCTAATTCTATAAAATAATTCTTTGGTACTTTGATTGGTTTGACACTGAATAAGTAAATTAATTTATGTAGTATTATCATTTTTATTATATTGGATCATCCTACCCATGAACAATTAATATTTACCCAATTATTAAAATGTCTCTTTCTTTGTGTAAACAGTGTTTCATCATCATATTCACATAGTTTTTCAGGTGTATCATAGTAGGTAGACTCCCAGGTAATTTGTACATTTTGTAGGGTTCTTTTTCTATATCTTGCTGTTGAGTTTTATTGGTAATATAAAGAAATGCTTGTGATTTATTTCAGTTGAATTGTATTTCCTGTAAATTTACTAGCTATTGTTTTAATTAATTTTTACTTGACTACCTAGAGTTTTCTTTGTTTCATCTTTGTTCATATTTATTCCTTCCATTTATTTTTTTATTGTTATAGCTACCATGTCTAGTTATCGTATATATACATATGTATTTACATACACATATAACAAACATACAGCTATTAAATAGTAATAATAACAAAAATAGACATCTGTTTTACCCTCAATCTTATTGGAAAGGACTCTAATTTATTCCCATTATGCATGTTAGCATTTCCTAGTTCTCCTTAATTTTACTGTTTTCCCTTTGAGATTATCTCCAAGTCATCCATCACACATCTGATTGGTAAATGGTTGTTTGCGTGTTTCCTATTCCATTAGACTGTGAGTTCCTTGAGAGCAGTGACCGGTTTGTTTTGTTCTAACTTTCTTTGTATCCCCAGCACCTAGCACAATGTCTGGTACAAAGTAGGCACTTAATAATTGTTAACTGACTTAACTTGGCTGTTGTTCTTATGTAAATGATATTTACCCTGTTAAGAAATGTCTCTTTACTCCTATTTCTGGAAATAGGAATCTCTTTGACAGTGTATTAATCATTTCAAGAAATGAGAATATACTGTCAAAGAGATTTTTCTGCATCTATTGATATAGACACATGATTATTGTTGCTCTTAATGAGTTTTCCTAATGCCAGGAAAATCTAGAGAAGGACATGGCAAATCGCTTCAGTATCTTTGCTAAGAAAACCCCAAATTGTGATCAGGAAGGGATGGACACAACTGAAAACAACTGAAGAACAGCAAAAATATAAAAACCAACTCTAAATTTCTGTTATAAATCCAATCTGTTATAATTCCATAAATACAATAACTTGATGTTGTCACTGCCTCTTTACTAATATTTTATTAAATTTTTGCATCAATGTCCATTAAGGATATTGGTCTATAGTTTTATTTCCCTACTTTGATTCTCCTTGGTTCAGTTATTGAGAATATGTTTATATCAAGAACAAACTTAGCAGGCCTCTGTCTTTTGCTGTTTCCTTGTTGAGTTGAATACATTGTTACACCAAACTGTGTAAGTTTGTTGTATCCTCCTTTGACAAGTTCAGATAAAAATGAGATTGAAATGATGCCTACTTTCTGAACCTCTTCCTCATCCCTCATGGATTTCTACTCATATACCCCAATTATGCGAGATAAATTCCCTGCTTCCTTACCCTTTTCCCCTTAGTATATCCTTTCCTTCAGCCCCTTCTTTCCTTTCTTCTGTTAAGATCATAAAAATATAAGAAAAACACTGGCTCTCAGGCCTCCGATCTTAACTCCTTGATGACATTAAGGTTCTGAAGGAACACTTGAATCATTTGCCTTCCCATTAGACAGTTAAAAGTTCACGCTTATCAAATCTCTTCTGACTACTAGCTAGCTTTTACCTTTTAATAATTCTCATCGTCTGTGTATTTCAAACTTTCTATTCAATTTTGGTTTTTTCCTTTTTTTTTTAATCAGGAAGGCATGAAGTCCCTGTCTTCACTGAAGTTCCATTTTTTTCCTGTAGGATGAATATTCTCAGTTTTGATGAACAAATTATTCTTGATCGTTGTGATTATTCAGCTGTTTCAGTTGTGTCCAACTCTTTGTGAGCCCATTTGGGGTTTTCTGGCAGAGACACTGGAGTAATTTGCCATTTCTTTCCCTAGTTCATTTGACAGATGAGGAAACTGAGGCAAACAGGATCAAGTGACTTACCTAGGGTCACACAATTAGTAAGTGTCTGAGGTCACATTGGAGCTCAGGAAGATGAGTCTTTCTGACTCCAGATCCAGAACTCTATCCACTGAACCACCTAGATACACTGACTCTTGGTGGTAGAACTGTGTGTTTTGCCTTTTAGAACATCCTTCTTTGCTGTCTGCTTTTTTAATAGAGTTAGCTGCCAAATCGTGTCCGATTTTGAATGTGGTCCCTCAGTACTTGAAATCTTTCTTCCTGACTTCTTAAAGTATTTTTTTTTACTTGGAAGCTCTGGATTTTGGCTATAATGTTCCTAGGAGTTTTCCTTTGGAGGTTGCTTTCAGGAGGTGGTCAGAGGATTCTTTATATTTTTCACTGTGCCCTCAGGTTCTAAAAGATCTGGTAGTTGTCCTTCATGGCTTCTTGAAATATGATGTCCAGCTGATCTCTTTCTCTCTGTCTCTGTCTGTCTCTATCTCTGTCTCTCTCATTATGGCTTTCAGGTAGTCCAGTGATTCTTAAATTCTCTCCTTGATGTGGGTCTCTTCATAATATTTCTACTGATTCAGTCTTCTCCACCTTAATAAAATGGGTTCATTTCAATAGCATTTGATGAATTACTACTGTTGCTACTCTTACCTCATCACTGTACCAGGTATCTTGGGAGATAAAAATACAACCTCCTCCAATTCAATTAAACATTTTTAAAAATTATTTATTTATTTTAATTTTCAACATTCATTTCCACAAGATTTTGCATTCCTTTTCACCTCATCTCTCCCCTCACCCCACCCACACTGTGCATTCTGATTATCCCTTCCCCCAATTTACCATCCCTTCTATCCCCATCTCCTTTATTTTCTTGTAGGTCAAGATAGATTTCTATACCCCATTACCTGTATTTCTTATTTCCCAGTTGCATGTAAAAACAATTTTTAACATTTGTTTTTAAAACTTTGAGTTTCAACTTCTCTCCCTTCCTCTCTCCCCACCTATCCCCATTGAGAAGGCAAGTAATTCAACATAGGTTATACATGTGTAGTTATGCAAAACACTTCCATAAAAGTCATGTTGTGAAAGATTAACTACATTTCCCTCCATCCTATCCTGCCTCCCATGTATTCTATTTTCTCTTTTGACCTTGTCCCTCCCCAAAAATGTTTACTTCTAATTACCCCTCCTCCCATTTGCCCTCCCTTCTATCATGCCCCACACCTCACTTATCCCCTTCTCCCCTAATTTCCTACAGTGTAAGATAGGTTTTCATGCCAAATTGAACGTGCATTATATTCCCTCTTTAAGCCAAATGTGTTGAAAGTAAGCTTCACTTTTTCCCTCCCACCTCCCCCCTTTTCCCCTCCACTAAAAAAGCTTTTTATTACCTCTTTTATGAGAGATGATTTGCCCCATTCTGTTTCTCCCTTTCTCCTCCCAATGTATTCCTCTTTCGATCCTTAATTTTATTTTTTTAGACAGCATCCCTTCCTATTCAACTCACACTGTGCTCTCCAAAACCAAGAAAAGTCTCAAGTTACAAATATTATCTTTTCATGTAGAAATGTAAACACTTCAACTTTAGTAAGTCCCTTATGATTTCTCTTTCTTGTTTACCTTTTCATGCTTCTCTTGATTCTTGTGCTTGAAATTCAAATTTTCTATTCGGCTCTGATCTTTTCATCAAGAATTCTTGAAAGTCCTCTATTTCATTGAATGACCATTTTTTTCCTCTGTAGTATTATACACAGTTTTGCTAGGTAGGTTTTAATCCTAACTCTTTTGACTTCTGGAATATCATATTCCAACCCCTTTGATCCCTTAAAGTAGAAGCTGCTAGATCTTGTGTTATCCTGATTGTATTTCCACAATACTTGAATTTTGCCTTCAATATTTTCTCCTTGATCTGAGAACTCTAGAATTTGTCTACAATATTTCTAGGAGTTTTTCTTTCTGAATCTCTTTCAATATTTATTTTACCCTCTGGTTCTAGAATATCAGGGCAGTTTTCCTTGATAATTTCATGAAAAATGATGTCTTGACTCTTTTTTTGATTATGACTTTCAGGTAGTCCCATAATTTTTAAATTTTCTCTCCTGAATCTATTTTCCAGGTCAGTTGAATTAGACAAATTTATAAAACACCTACTATGTATAACATACTATGCTCAGTAATGGGAGTGCAAAGACAAAAATAGAACATTGTCTGCCCTCAAGGATCTTATATTCTAATGGGAAGATCCAAGATGTACAAAGAAAAGTAAATATGTATACAAAGTTATACAATGTAACTTCTAGGCAGAATAGCTCTAAGAACTGGATATAGGATTAGAAAGGCTTTATGTAAGATGCTGCATCAGAGATGTACTTTGAGGGAAAATAGGAGCTTTGTGAGGCATATATGAGGACGGACTGCACTTCAAGTATGGTGGACCACCTAAGGGAAAGTCTAGAAGCAAGAGTTGGAATGTCACATTCAGGGGACACTTAGCAAGCCAGTTTGACTAGAATATAAGGTATGTCAGGATGAGCAATATGCAATAATCCTGAAAGGTCAGCTGGAGACATCTTGTGTCATCAACTTAGAGGTAGTAGGTATATTAGAAGCTATCTAATGCAAAACCTTGTTTTACTAATGATAGAACTGAGACCCAGAGAAATGAAACAATGTGTCCAAAATAACACAAGTGGCAAAATGGCAGAGCTAGATTTGAACCCATTCCCTCCAACTCCAAATTCAATGCTCTTACATGATCAACAAAATCAATTCTATTTTATCCTGAAGACAATAAAAATCCACTGGAAATTCTTGAACAAGGGAGTCACGTGGTCAGACTTGAGTCTGTGGACTATTAATTTGTTAGCTCTGTGTCGATTAGATTGGAAAGGAGAAAAGTGGGATGCAGGCAAAACAATTAAAAAGCTATTGCAATACCCTAGGCGAGAGGTGATGAGAGCCTGGACTATAGGGTATCATATAAGACCTAGTCTCAGCATTTGAGGCTCTTATAACTGTCTAGGAAGTGATACAAGTAAGACACGCATGAAATATTTTCCCTCTCTGTAAAATGAAAATAGTATCCCTGCTAGTTTCAATGTTAAGTTGAAATCCTCAGCAAGCAAAGTTCAGAAAGGAACCCTAGGGGATACTCTAAGGAAATCAGTATGCTTCCATTATTCTGTGACATTGCCAATGATTTTACTATTTTTATGTAAGAATAAGAGATAAACTTATTTAAAGTTCCTCTGACCATAAATATCAGCTGAGGCTCAGAACAAGGGTACATATGCTTTACCAAAGGTGTTTGCCATTGTTATGGAGGAGACCTGTCAAAACAATAAACATTTATAAAATGGTTACCATGGACCAGGCGTTGTCCTAAGCATTTTGGATACAAATATAAGCAAAAAGAAAGGTGGTCACTGACTTTAAGAAGCAAACATTCTAACGGGGAAGTCAGTATACTGAAGAATAGTAGGAAAAAATCAAAGAACCAAGGCTGGCTGGTCTGGGCTCTCCTTCAAAATGGAGATTTGGCCCAGTATTGACCCTAAAATGTCATCCCAGATGATCAAGTCCTTCTGTTTGCACCTGGTATCATGATGATTGTATCAAACCTTCCAGAAGAGAACCATAACCACACAAAAGTGTTTAGCCCAATCATCCATCCAGGAAATCATCTTTAGGAAATTACAAAGCTCCATTAGGTGGTATAGTAGATAGAGTGGTAGGTCTGGAGTCAGGAAGATCTGAATTCAAATATAGGTTCAGATGTTTACTAGCTGTGTGACCTGGGTAAATCCTTTTGCCTCAGTTTTCTTATCTGTAAAATTAGAATAATAATAAAACCTACCTCCCAGGGTTGCTTTGAAGATCAAATCAGATGATATCTATAAAACACCTAGTACAATGCCCAGCACATAATAAATGCTATATCAAGGTTAGTTATTATTATTAAATGACCCCAAACCTCTCAGAAATAAAAAACTCATATTTTTATTGGGATGGAGGAGGCAATCAGTTAAGTTACTTACCCAAAGTCCCACTGCTAGTAAGTGTCTAAGGCCAGATTTGAACTCAAGTCTTCCTGACTCCAAGGTTGGTACTCCATCTACTGAACCACCTAGTTCTGTCCCATATTTTTAAAATAAATATTCTACTGATGTGGTCATAGAATACTACAGTTTCTTAATTCTTTAAAATGAGCATTACACAGAGGGAAATGGAGAGATTCAAGAAGACTGACACATAGAGGAAATAAGGAACCTCTCAAAATTGGAATAAAGGTTGCCATCAAGAAAAATATATGATCAAAAAAAAACTATATATATATATATATATATATATATATATATATGGGTTAGTTACATGGCAAAAGAGAATAACAAGTGGATAACCTGAGTGCTTGACTAGTATCTTCCACATGTCCAGAAAAATCAAGGATGGCCCTCAGTACACTGTGTGAACTATTTGAGCTCATGAGGAGACAAAGACAAGATCAGCAAAGGAAGGGCATGGGTGGGTTGTCCTCTACATGTCTGGAGGGAGCATGGCCATCAGTGAGATCACAGATCCCATATGAATATTTGAGTGAAGTTAATTGAATGTTCTGGTTTTTCCATTTTCTGACCAAAGAGCATGACCGAGCTGAGTCAGAACATCCTCAAGACACCTGAGTTCACAGCATGCCCCAATGCTTTGTTACATAGTTACACCCCTTCCTAGTTGTAATGATATTTGGGGGAGTGATAAATTTGTGTAATTATTGACTTGAGCATATTTTAAGGAGCCTCATTCATCTGGAAAAAATGCTTCATCTTTAAACAGTGCCGAACCCCATAATGACAGGAACACCTGGGATTTACATAACACTTTTATTTAGATGAGCTCAAACCACATCATAGGATCCTATTTCTTTCAACTCCACAATATCCCTATGAGGAAATTAAGATGGAGATCTGTGACCACCCCTATTTTGCACTGAAGGTACAGAGGCAATGAGAGATTATGAAATTTGCCCACGGGCATACAGCAAAGCAGAAGCAAATGTAAATTAGGAATCTTCTCCTGCAGAGCAGAAGGCCCCTGTGTCTACCCCTTGCTTCAGTAAGGGGCCATAAAGAAATATCAGAAGGTTCAGTATCATGAGCCATCACCCAAACCCTCTTTTTATGGCAGTTAGCACAAAATTGATCCAGCAAAAAAAGCATCTCAATTCAATCCAAACATTTATTAAATGCCTTCTGCACATAAGACACATCATTGGATAGACCCAGGGAGGTAAGGGTTAGCAGATACTTAAATCAGAAGACTCACACCAAGTGAAACTCTACTTAGGACAGTTTGGCATCAGTATGTTGGATCCAATGATGATGGAAGTGACTCCACCACATTTAATCCTGATTATTTATACAAAGGCAAACTACATTTATTAAATACCTACTGAGTAGAGCACACTGTGCTGGGTGATGGGTAAGATATAAAATTTGGAGAAGATAGAGACCCTGCCCACCAAGACACTAATGAAGAGTTTACAGTCTAGTAGTCAAATACAACACAGATAGTTACAATATGTAATATGACATGATACATGAATTTGAGTGGTACAGAGCAAAGTGTTATGTGACATCTGAGGAAGAAGGCCATAACTGATAGAGACAATCTGGAAGGCTTCCTGAAGAAGTTGGCATTTGCTTCATGCTTTAAGGGATGCTTTTCCCCACTCACAACACTTTGCCTCTGATTTCTGTATTGCTTCGTTGCACAGTTTGGAATTCAGCTCATCCTTGTCTCTGACACTTGGCAGCCCTCAATCTTCCAAAGCTCGTTTCAAGCATCAGCTTCTCAACGAGTACTTCTCTCACCCACTCCCACCCTCAGAGGCTAGATTCTACCTTCACAAAAGAGTTACCTTATGTGAAGATCAATATGTTTCCCTGTATAGAAAGATGCAGGCATATATGTTCAGATATATTTTTGTCAATACAATAATGCTTTATTTTTAATATTAATATTTTATTTTTCCCAATTACATGTAAAAACAATTTTAACATCCTTTTTTTAAAATGTTGAGTTCCAAATTCTCTCCCTCCCTCCCTTCTGCCCCCACTAAAAAGGAAAGCAATTTGTCATAGATTATACATATGTTGTCATGCTAAACACATTTCCATGTAAGTCATTCTGTGAAAGAAAACACAAAAAAACCCAAGAAAAATAAAGAAAAAGTATCTTTGAGATTTTGTGTATATATACACACATGTATGTGTGTATACGTGTATGCCTATTAGCACATGTGTGTATCTATGTATATACTGACATATGGACATGTTTTCCCCCAGTTGAATATAAGCCTTCTTCTTTGCCCCTTTGCCCCTCCCCACAGCCTTGCTTGAAGGTTCACACAGTTTAGATAAGAGCCATTCATTAACCACTGAGGGGGAGGACTTCCCTGAGTCCTCCCTCTCATCCTTCCAGACCTCCCCCCTGCAGGACTGTCTTCTGACGTACTGATGAAACCTAAGCACCCCCAGGCTTTGCTGGCAGTTCCTGCCCCATCCTCCTGCACCTCTAGGATTTCCAAGCCTTTCTGTCTGCCCTACTGTGTAACTCCCTTTTATGTGTTGTCTTTTATAATTAGAGTGGGAGTTCCTGGAGGGCAGAGCAATCTCACACTGTCTGTTCAGATCCTCGGTGTTCAGCACAGTTCACAGCACATAATAAACACGAATACATGCTTTTCATTCATTCATTTAGACATGTAGCATTCGTCTTTGTATCTCCAGTGTGTATCACATAGTAGGAGTTGAATAGATGTTTCTTGATTAATACGTGGGTAGGAAATCCCCAGGGAAAGGGAAGGAGGGACAGCTGAAGTTGGGGAAGAAAAGAGCACATACTAGAATAGCTGTTTACACTAGGGACTCTTCTGAGAACTTTTTGCAGTAAAGATGAATTTGGAAAACTAGAGAGAGGTTTCTTGGAAGAACTCTAGACCAAGCAATAAAAATGTGTTTTCCTACTGTTTTTCCAGAAGAAGAGTTAGAGAGAAACAGACATGGAGACGGAGACAGAGAGAGACAGAAAGAAGAGAGGCAGTAACTGAGACAAAGAGATCAAGACAGAGAGTAGGGCAGAGAGAAAAGGCCAAATAGAATATAGTTTAAAATATATGTGAAAACTGAAAGAAAAAGAAAAAAGGAAAGAAAGAAAAATAACCACCTATATTAATGTAACAGTTGATTCTTGCCCCACTATCTTAGGGCCAGTTCATTACATTTCAGCCCCTTTAGGACTTTCTGGAACCCTTGTTTTCTGGTAGCTACATGGCACATAGTACATAGAACACTGCACCTGGAGTTAAGAAGACTTGAGTTCAAATCTAGCTTCAGACTCCTACTAGCTGTGTGACCCTGGGCAAGGCACTTATTCATGGTTTTCCTCAGTTTCCCCATCTGTAAAACAGGGGTAATAATAGCACCTACCTCTTAAGGTTGTTGTAAGGATCAAATGAGATAATAATTGTAAAGGCTTAGTGCACTGCCTGCTGCATTATAAACACTATATAAATGTTAACTATCATTATTTAAAGTACCTAGAATTTAATAGGCACTACATAAGTATTAGCTCTTACTATTATTATTAGCTGTGTGAACCTGGGCAAGTCACTTGACCTCTGCTGACCTCAGTTTCCTGAAATGTCAAATGGGGATGATAATAGTAGTATGTACCTCCCAGGGTTTTTGTGAGGCTCAAGTGAGACAATATCTGTAAAGCACTTAGCAGAGTGTCTGGAACATGGTAGGTGCTTTATAAATACTGACTTCCTTCCCTGAACGGAGTTGAGGAATTTCTTGTCTCAGACTGGCTCAAGTTGTCACTGACTGTGTTTTCACCATTTTGAGGGGTCCAGTGACTAGTGTCCCAATTCCATTAAACCATTTAAAGCATTGGATTAGCTTTTACAAAGGGATATTTATTTTAAAGATTTAGGGAGAAGAAATATACAAACATTTTTCTCCAATACCACCTCAGGGGCATAACCCCACCACCACCATTTTGGCCTTGGGGAAGAAGAAGAGGTGTTGGAATTAGACTCACAACTTAGCTCAGCTCCTGTATAACATTAGTTCCACCAAGTTCAGAGCCAGAGGTGCTGCCTTTTTCTGGCCTGGATTCCCTGGACCCTTCTTCTTTAGGGTTTCACTACTAGGCTGGCTTGACTTGAATTCCCAGACCATAATGAAGATCCCACTCCCTGAGCCAGAAACAGAAATTAATTAAAAGGTGAAAATGCCAGAACCATCTCTCCAGGCAACATGGCTTAAGGGAGGAAGAAGAAATGAGATCCTAAGGCCCTCTCTCACCACTCTCCATGGTATAAGTGAAAGAATCCTTTACCCTCACATGTTAATAAATCAAAAGCTATAGCATATGTGGATCCACACTATTTTAAAGATGCTGCTAGTTCTATCCATAGAGCAAATTTTAAAAGGCTACTCATGGTAGGTCAATGTAGAATATTCACATACACACCAGTCTTCCAGCCTCTTAGAAGCAAGTGCTCAGCATCTTCCATGTGGATGGTGGCATCTTGACAAATTAAAGGTGTCTGCACAGGCACCAGACCTACATCACATTTATATAGTACTTTTTATAGGAAGGAAAGGAGAGAAGAAGGAAAGAAGGAAGGAAGGAAGGGAGGAAAGAAGGAAGGAAGGAAGGAAGGAAGGAAGGAAGGAAGGAAGGAAGGAAGGAAGGAAGGAAGGAAGGAAGGAAGGAAGGAAGGAAGGAAGGAAGGAAGGAAGGAAGGAAGGAAGGAAGGAAGGAAAAAGAAAATCCAAAGATAAAAAAGAACAAAAAGATGAGAATAGCATGAAACAGAAATGAAAAAATATGGAGGAAGAAGGAAGGTGTGTTGAAACAATCCATTTCAATTCAACAAAATTTTATTAAGCATCTACCATGTACAAGGCACTGTATTAAATTCTGGAAATACAAAGACAAAAAAACAAAACAAAAACAGAACCATTCATGCTCTTAAGGAACATATATTCATTCAGTTGGATATAAATAATTTGTTCACAGGTAAGGAAGTGCAAAGTTAAAAAGTAAATACAAAAAGAAAGACAGATGGCAATAACCAAAAATAATGAGAGAGAGAGAGAGAACAAATATGGAAAGAAAGAGGCAGGAACAGAAAGAAGGAGGAAATAAGAAAAAAGACCAGAAGCTTCAGAGAATAAACCCAGCCTTCACCAGGCTACATGACCAGGAAAAAGAACCCCAAGGCCCCAGCTAACATTCAGAAGTTCTGAATGCCATAGAGTCATTTACAAAGAGGGTGGAGGTGTAATTTACACAAGGATTATTCTTCTTAAAAGACAGATTTTTAAACCAAGAATGATAATTATTCCTGTAACTAATTAATTACACTAGCAAAAGCACTTGAGCTCTAAGCACTTAATGACCTCTGTGAGAAGGATCGCCCCAATCCCTGCCCATTACACACACAGGATAACTGGATTGTCCAGTGGCACACAAATCACACATCAAAGCATAGCAGTCAGATGTCCCTTCCCCTCCTTCATTAATCAACAATGCTTTAGCCCTCCTCAGAGGACCCACCTCAGTGTGAGCACGAAAGGTTTTCTGCTGAAAATCAAAATAGGTTAATGATTATTTGTCAAATTCCTGAAATTCCTTCTAAGCTCTCCAACACAAATTTATCCATAATGATGTAAATATATAACTTTTATCCCTAAAAGGAAAATATATTTATATATATATGTATGTATTTATATATAGATATTATATACATGTGCATGTGTCTGTATACAGTACATCTTGGAAAGATACATGTGAAAATGGATTAAACTTTTGAATAAATAGAAGCTTATATTATTTTAATCTTTTTATCTGATTATATTCTCCTGGATTGTATTCTCTGACCCTACTTTCATGGTAGATGGCAAGATGGGAATGAAATGTATAACACAGAACCAACTAGATCAGGATCATAGACATGTAAAATACCTCAGAGGCTATCTAGACCAGCTCCATTGTTTTACAGATAAGAAAATTGAGTCCCATGGAGACTGTGGCTTCCCCAAGATCACATTAGTGAAATGCACCAGAAGGTAGGATTTGAACTCAGAGCCAGCATTTTTCCAGTGTGGACTGAGTGAGTTTTCATTCAGTCAAGATAACTCAGCTCAAGATTGAGAGGCAAAACTGAGCGGATAATTCCAGTAGGGTAAAGTGGGGATCTTAGTGTCAGTTTGGGTTTAGGTCCTAGGTCCTAAGGGTCCCTGCTTGGTACCCAGCTCCTCATCTCCTTCCTCTTTTTGTCACCTCAGTGCCTAACACAAGAACTAATAGTTGTCCTTCCTCTCTGTTTCCATCTTCCCCCAGCAAAAAGCCTAAGTATTATTCCTCTCTGCTTTGTCAGTTCCCAACATAATGTTTAAGGGTCCTTCCTTAATATCATAATATCATAAATGGCATTGACTTAACGCTTTAAGGTTTTCAAAGTGTGTTGTGTACATCTTCTCATTTGATTCTCTTGAGAATCCTGTGAGATAGGTGCTTCCCCATTTTACCAAAAAGGAAACTGATGTCACATGCTAGTAATCATGAGAGGCATGATTTGAATCTATGTCCTCTCTGACTACAAGAAGCATGTCCTTTGCATTATGCAACATACTGCCCCCAAGATTTTATGATCCATATTTGTCCTTTATTGCTGTTGTCACTGTTTGTCCTTCATTCTCAAAGAGGACCATGGCATCAGGAAGGTGATGTCATGACTTGTGAATGAACTAGATTTAAGTGAGGGAGGACTGTGCAAGTCATCAGTTTCACTTTCTGCTCTGGAAACACTGGAGATGGCCCCAGATGCATCTCCTGTACCCATTAGATTTGTGGAGGCTAATTTATCGCACTTAGTTCAATGGTCATTATTATGATGTTTTGTATTGAATTTGGATGGTTTCTTAGGGGCCCCTTTAAGGAATTCCTTTAGTAAAGATAAATGTGTTGTTATTCTATTGCTATATAGGAAAGATCCTGTGGGATCTGCTGTCAGGTCTACTATGTAAGAAACATAGAGAGGAGCAGATTAACACAAATAAAGACAATAATATATAATAATTTTCAAACTCTTACCTGGTGGACAAGCGGAGGTTGAGATTAAAAAAGCTATAGGAAGAATTCAGCTGTTAGAACAAGAAGGGAACTGGACTGGGAAAGTGGGAAAACAAGCAGGAAATCCGGAAAATTGACTGCAATGCTATCCGCTCTAGGCAGCTATAAGCATCTAACAAGCATCTATTAAGAGACTGTGAATAGAGTCAAAAGAAACAAAAATTTCCTTCCCAAGGAGCTTATATACTGCAAGAGGGATGGAACATGTAAGAAGATTGTTGGAGGAGGGAGACAATATCAGCAACTAGAGAGATAAAAAATGTGTGAAAGGAGTAGGTTTTTGAGGTGAGGTCTGAAGGAAACATGGGATTCTAAGAGAAAGAGGTAAGCAAGGTGGACATTCCTGAAATGGTCAAGAGTCTATGCAAAGGCAGAGATGGAAAAGCAAGCTCAGGGAATAACTAGTAAGCCTGCTTGGCTATATCACAGAGAATGAAGGGAGAAATATGACAGGCGAGAGGGAGTAGGAAGTTTAGGAAGGTAAATGAATGTTAGACTATGGAAGGTTTTAGATGCAAGACCAAGTAGGCTGTATTTTATCCCAGAAGTAATGGGGACCCACTGACATTTCTTGAGCATAGGAGTGACTCAAACAGACCTGTGGTCAAGGCATATCAGTTTGGCAGCTGTGTGAATGACGGGTTGGAAGGGGGAAAGAATGGAAGCCAAGAGGCCAAGTTGGAGGTTTTTGTAATAATTTAGACAGGCTATGATGGGAGCCTGAACTATGGTATGACTGCTTGAATGGAGAGAAAGGGACAAATGTGAAAGATGTCATGGAGGTAGAAGTAACAGGGACCTGGCAGCTAATTGGACAGAGAGCACAAAGAAGAGGGAAGAGCCAGGGCTAATATTGAATCCCTTTACCACAGGTCTCTATTGCATTTGAATACTTTAGTCGCATATAAATTAGTCAAGGTATGTCCATTGCAATATGTGAAAAAAAAACTCCTTTCATGGCTGGTATCCTTGGGACCTCCTGTCTAAAATACTTTAGAATCAGAAAGGCTTAATTCAAGTTATGACTGCCAGCTATATCACCTTGGTCTAGTCAAATCAACAAGCCTTTATTATGCGCTCACTATACATCAGGCACTGTGCTAAGTACTGTGTGTGTGCTCACCCTTTGTTGCTGAAGACCATGCCATCAAAGAAATAATGACATGACTTGCACTTGACTAATCAGGCGTCTGATTTGAACTCAGGTCCTCCTGACTCCTGCACTGGTGCTCTATCCACTGTACCACCTAGCTACCCCACTAAGTACTGGGGATACAAAGAAAGACAAAAACACAGTTCCTGTCATCAAGGAGCATCTATTCTGAGAGAGATAACATGTAAAATAACTAGATGCATAAAGATCACTGCACTGGTCCTCCGTTTCCTTATCTATAAGATGAAGGGGCTGGACCAGACGACCCCTAGGGTCTCTTTTAGCACTAACATTGTGATTCCTCTTTGGTATTTTACAGGGTCTCTTTCCAGAAATGATTTCATTTTAACACACCGCCAACACACATTACCTCTTTGACTTTTGACAAATTTCTTAACATCTCTGGACCTCAGCTTCCTCATCTGTAAAATGGGGAAGGGGACCACACAACTTTCATGGTCCCTTTCAGTTCTGAATATATAACCTTAATACATCCATTCAATGAATTGGAGATAGTGCTAATGTTAAAGTTGTGAGACCACAGCTGCAAATCTGATGCAGACTAGGCAAGCTGGTCAAGGAAATGCTGAGTTAAACAACCCGTTGGGGAAGAAACAGATGGAATGGGGTTTGGTTGGTAATGAATCAATCCATTTTACATAAAGGGTGTTGTCTCCAAAAGATGTATGGTTACAGGGTGCAATTAAAACCCCTATATAAGAGGGAGAAGTCACATCCTCAGTATTCCAGGTGCTCTACAGCCATAATCTACCATTGCTCTTGGTGATCAAGGTAAGTCTCAATGGAGGAAATGTTTTTATTAATTCGTTCAGTGGTTGTCTTTCGGATAGTTCTTTTTGCGGGCACTAGAGATGTGGTGAATGTTTCTCATCGAGTCTCCTGTTTTTGGAACCCTGCAAAACTTGACCTGTAATAAGAAGAGCAGAATTCCTATTAGCATCAACAAAAAGTTGTATTTCCAAAATATTGTTACCTAGATGCATTTTTTTGTTTGTTTATCTTCTGAGTTGGAGCAGCTGCCCAGTGACCTTTACTTGGAAAATATGCTTCTTTCTTTTCCTTCCAGATGCTCCTAAAAGCTCACTGTTCTCCATGATCCTTCAGGTCCTTTCCTTTTCCTTGCTGTCACCAGATACTTAGAGAAGACAGAGTGATTTCTAGTGGATGAATCAATCCCAGCTTATACCAACAAGTTCCAAATACAGTTAGACTGAGTCACTGTTTTGGTTGCTGTGACCACAAGGGTTATTTAACTGAACTACTCCCATTATTTCACACAGATTCTTTGCCTCCAACTATGTAACCACTAATGATGAGAGAAAATTTTTTGTGTCAGATTTGTAGATGACTTTGTATCCTAGGGACTTTCTACTGCAAATTAGCTGTTTGACCTTAAACAAATTCCTCCAACCTCCCATTTTCCTCCTTCTTAAAATGAAGAGATTAAAACCAGAGAGAACTGAGATTCCTTTCAACCCTAAGATTCTATGGTTCTGCTATGGTCCAAATCTGGTGTCACCCAGGTTAGATGAGCAGTAACAGACCTGGGTCCAGATCTCAGCTCTGTCACTGACTTGTAGTGGGACCTTCAATGTCATAGCATGATGGTTCATAGACTTAGATAGAAAAAGACCTTTAGAGGTCAATTTGTCCAGCCCCCTTATTTTAATATCTCAGGAAGTTGAGGCCAAGAGAGATTAAGTGATTTGTCCAAGGTCAGTTGAATCAGGATTCAAACCCAGAGACTCTGAGGTCAAATCCATTACTCTTGCACTACTCCACCCTGCCTCCTTCTCTGGGTTCCACTTTCTAAATCTATAAAATAAGGTTATTTACTACATATTATCAAAAGTCCCTTCCAGCCCCAACTGTTCATGAATTTATGCATCTATAAGTATGCCAACCTCTTCTCCTGACAATGAATCTAGAGGGAATGGGAGAATGTACAGCCTCAGTTGTATATTGGAAAAGATTTCAAGAAATTTCCTATTTTCAGGAGGAAGACAGGGTTTAGTTAACTTGAGAAAGAAGGAAGAGAGTTGGAGGACTGATGGTGATTATGGATTTAAATAACACTTTAAAATTTGCAAAGCAATGTACAAAATATTGAACTTCAGTTCCTTATCTCTAAAATGGAGAAAGTGGAGTAGATAATCTGCAAAATCCCTTCCAACTCTAGATCCTATAAGGATAGTAGAAAGGGGCTAGAGTCCAGGGGTGGGGAATCTGCAGCCTTGAAGATATGTGTGTCCTTCCAGGTCCTTAGGTGAAGCCTTTTGACTGAGTCCAAGTTTTGCAGAACAAATCCTTTCATTGAAGGGATTTGTTCTATGAAGTTTGGACTCAGTCAAAGGGTCACACTTGAGAACCTAGAGGGCAACATGTGGCATCAAGGCTTCAGGTTCCCCACTCTTGCTAAATCATAGCTACAGCATTATAGATTATAAAGCTAGAGCTAGAAGAGACCTTGCAGATCATCTAGTTTAATCACTCCATTTTATAGGTGAGGAAAAATGAGGCCCAAGGAAATTGATTTGCCAAAAAATTCATAGGTGATGAATGTCAGAAAAGAGAGTCAGAGTCAGATCCTCTTACTGCAAAGCAAGAGGAGTTTTTTAGAATATAAAATTCTATGAGAACACCTTTCATCATCCTTTTTCTTAATAGAATCTTTAGAAAAATAAATGAATCATTCCCAGCAGGTGATGTATTAGGTATGGCAATACCAAAAGTACTTGGTATATTTCTATGAGTATTATGAATGGAGGAATGTTTGCAATTCCTACATACAAGAGAAAAAACTTTTCTGAGTTTGTCACATGTTTTTGGAAGTTATTCATGATGGCAGAACCAATAGAGTCTTCCTTGGGGTTTGTCTTTCCACTGTAAGGTTAAGCTAACTTCAAAAGGTTTTCCTTTCATATTAAATGTCAACTGGATTCCTGTCCTACAAAAGATAACATTTCTATATTTCTATCAGAGCCCATCAACCTTTGGGAGATGGAGAGGGATGAGTAAAAAAAAAAAGATAAGCTAAAAGTAAATTTTTTTCTATAATTTTTCACATCAGGAACAATCCCACTGGGAAGACAAAAATATGCCTCAACTCCTTAAAGGCATCATTAATGTTATTGATGTTTTCTACAAAAATGCACAGACAGATGGAGGATGCCAGAGACTGAGTAAACAAGAATTGAAACAGCTACTGCAAGAGGAATTTGGAGAAGCCCTTCAGGTAAAAAGGACCAAAGTTCCGGGTACTGGGAATTCTCTAGTTGACTTCTGGTTCATTTCTGACATGTTACTTGCTTTTACTTGTTGGGGATCAGTGTAAAAAAATGTCCAACGTTGTTTTGCTCCTTTGTCCCATGCATTTCATTGGCCAGGGATGGAAGGAAATGGAATGGAAGGAAATGGAAGGAAATGGAAATGGAAGGAAAACAGACTCAGCATGTCCATTGACTAGCATTTGTTACATGCCTACATTGTGCCAGGCACTGTGACAAATGCTGGGTATACAAAGAAAGGGGGAAAGCTTCCGCTCTCATGGAGTTCACAATCTAATACCAGAGACAAACAGCAAACAACTGTGTCCAAACAAACTGTATGGAGTATAAATTGGGGGTGGTCTTGGAAGGAAGGCACTAATGTTAAGGAAGACTAGGAAAGACTTCTTGCAGAAGATAGGACTTTAGCTGGGACTTGAAGGAAGCCAGGAAGCAGAGATGGGGAGAGAGAAATGAGGAGCGAAATCATTGCAAGCATAGGTGTAACCAGAGCTGTCAGACTGAAGTGGAGAAATGGAGTGTCATTCAAGAAACAGCAAGGAAGTCAGTGTCACTAAATTACAGAGTAAATGGAATTGAGTAAAGTATAAGAAGACTGAAAAGGTAGGAAAGACCAAGGTTGTGTGCTAAAAGATGGGTCCAAGAGAGCACTCCATGTAGAAGGTCTCAAGCAATGTGACATAATGGGTAGAGGGCCAACCTTTAAGTGGAAAGAGGTGGTCTGAAGTCATTCCTCTGATATAGACTATTAGGGGACAAGTTCCTTAACCTCTTAGTCCCCTCAAGTAACACTCTAAGATCAGGAGCTGATTATGTGAATTGTTAAGAGGAGATTTCACACCAGGAGTTCCATATACTTGTGTAATCATTATTCTTATTCACCAAAAATAAACAAACAAATGAATGAATGAATAACAAATAAATGAATAAATAAATAAAGGGAACACTAGATTGCTTACCAACAGGAGAAATGGTTCATAGTTAACATTTTTTTTCCTACTTTCTTACAGAAACCTGGTCATTCAGAGACAGCTGACAAAATCCTCCAACTGCTGGATAAAGATGGTGATGGCACAGTTGACTTCAGTGAATTTGTTTTACTGGTCTTCAGTGTAGTGAAAGCCTGTTATACATGCATTCAACCTCTGCTCTGCCCAGGACAACAGGAAGGGGGAAGAAGATCTGAGTCACAGGAGCCACAAGAAGGAAGGACAGAAGGGACACCACAGAGAAGTAATGAACTCATGGCAACAACCAACAATGGGAGGGAGCTTGGGAACAACCAACTCCCAACTTCACAGTATGCTGGGCATCAGAGGCCGCCAAGTGATCAAAAAGAATCCAAGGTAGAAACAAGGATCCATGGAACAGAGGAGTCCACAGTTACAAGGCGCAATGGAAGTTGCCACATTAGAGGTGATACATCAACACTTAGAAATACTGAGAGACAGGGCCCAGCTAATGAAGATGATGGGAAATACTATGTCAGAGATAGGAGTCAATATTCAAGACACGATGAAGCATATGAAGAGCAGACACCAGTACCAGGAGAAGACACCAGGAGACACCAGGTCACAGAGCAGACACCAGAACAAAGGGACAGTGAGAAAAGGCATTTTATAGAAACTATTCCAACAAGAAGAGACAATAGGAACCATCAAGTCACAGAAGAGGTCCCAACACAAAGGAATGGTGGTATATACCATGTTAGAGAGGAGACCCCAGGACTAAGATATGATGAGAGACATCAAATGAGAGATCAGATTCCAAGTCCAAAGGATGATGTGACATACAAAGTGAGAGAACAGTCCCCAGAAGTAAGTTATGATAGGAGATATCAGGTGAGTGGCCAAAACCCAGGAGGCATGGAGGAAAGAAGACATCAGGTGAATTGGCAATCTCAATCACCAAGACATGATGGAAAATACCAACTGAGGAATCAGATATCATACCCAAGGGACGTTCCAGAATTCGATGATAGTGATGAAGACATAGAAGCAAGATGTGATGAAAGATGCCAAGAAACAGGTCAGAGCCAGTTACCCAGTCCTGGGAAGAAATATTATGTGAACAATCCAACATTAAGGGGTAGTGATAGACAATATGTAAGAGATCAATCTGAATCAGAAAAGGAAGAAGCAAGAGCCCAAGTAAGAGATCAGTTACCAGCTTCAAGAGATAATGGGAATCCAAAAGTTAGATATCAGATCCCAGCAAGAAGGGATGATGAGAGACAACAATTTAAAGAGCAAACCCCAGAACCCCAAAATGATGAGCAGAGCCAAATCAGAGATCAGACCATGGTACTAAGAGATAATGATAGACTCCAAATTAGACAACAGATAACAGACTCTTGGAGTGATGAGAGGCAACAGGGGAGACAGCATATCCCAGTGCCAAGGGATAATAGAAGCCAAAATAGACAGCAGATTCAAGTAGCTCAAAATGAAAGAAGACACCAAGATAGACAAGTCACATCAGATCACTGGAATGATGACATACTGCAAGTGACAGAGGAGACCTCAAAACCAAGAGATGATAGAAGAAGGAGAGATAAACAGGAGACCCCAGATACCCAGGATGATGAAGAACATGAAAATAGACCACAGTTTCCAGAAATACAAAGGTATGAAAGATGCCAAGGGAGACAGCAGACAAAATATGAGATGAGACAAAAAGTTACACCACAGTCCCCAGAAATGCAAGATAATAGAAGACACCAACTTAGACAACCAGAACCAGAACTACAGGATAATAAAAGACAACAAGTTAGATCTGAGTCACCAGAAATCCAGAATGACAGACAACAGCCCCCAGTACCAAGAGCTGATGAGAGATACCAAGTTAGAAGGGAGACTTCAATTCTAAGAGGTGAAGAAAAGAGTCAGCATAGGCAGCAGACACCAGAAATCTCATATGATTCAAGGAGATGTCAACTTAGGCCACACTCTCCAGAAATCCAGAATGATAGAGGACAACAGATCCCTGTACCAAGAGATGATGGGAGATACCAAGTTAGACAGCAGTCTTCACTTCCAAGGGATGAAGGAAGAAGCCAAGGTGGGCAGCAGACCCCAGAAATCTCACATGATGGGAGACATCAAGTTAGACCTCAATCACCAGAAATCCAGAAAGATAAAAGACGACAGACCCTCATTCCAAAAGATGATGGGAGATACCAAGTTAGACAGCATCCTTCACTTCCACAAGATTCAGGAAGAAGCCAACATCAGTGGCAGACCCCAGAAATCACAGATGATGGGAGACGTCAAGTTAGGCCTCATTCCCCAGAAATCCAGAATGACAGAAGACAACAGACCTCCATTCCAAGAGATGATGCAAGATACCAAGGGCAACCAGAGACTTCAGTTCCAGGGGATGAAGGAAGAAGCCAGCATGGGCAGCAGACCCCAGAAATCTCACATGATGGGAGACACCAAGTTAGACTTCAGTCCCCAGAAATTCAGAACCATAAAAGACGACAAACCCCCATTCCAAGAGATGATGGGAGATACCAAGTTCAACCTGACACTTCAGATCCAAGGGATGAAGGAAGAAGCCAGCATGGGCAGCAGATCCCAGACATCACAGATAATGGGAGACATCAAGTTAGGCCTCAGTCCCCAGAAGTCCAGAATGACAGAAGACAACGGTCCCCAATACTGAGGGATGATGGGAGATACCAAGTACAACCAGAGACTTCAGTTCCAAGAGATGAAGGAAGAAGCCAGCGTGGACAACAGACCCCAGAAATTTCACATGATGGGAGATGCCAAGTTAGGCCTCATTCCCCAGAAATCCAGAATGATAGAAGACAACAATCCCCCATTCCAAGAGATGATAGGAGATACCAAGGTGAAACAGAGACTTCAGTTCCAAGGGATGAAGGAAGAAGCCAACGTGGGCAGCAGACCCCAGAAATCTCACATGATGGGAGACACCAAGTTAGACCTCGGTCCCCAGAATTCCAGAATGACAGAAGACAACACTCCCCAATACTGACGGATGATGGGAGATACAAAGTACAACCAGAGATTTCAATTCCAAGGGATGAAGGAAGAAACCAGCATGGGCAGCAGACCCCAGAAATCTCACATGATGGGAGACATCAAGTTAGACGTCAATCACCAGAAATCCAGAATGATAAAAGACGACAGACCCCCATTCCAAGAGATGATGGGAGATACCAAGTTCAACCTGACACGTCAGATCCAAGGGAAGAAGGAAGAAGCCAGCGTGGGCAGCAGATCCCAGACATCACAGATGATGGGAGACGTCAAGTTAGGCCTCAGTCCCCAGAAATCCAGAATGACAGAAGACAACAGACCCCCATTCCAAGAGATGATGGGAGATACCAAGTTCAGCCTGACACTTCAGATCCAAGGGATGAAGGAAGAAGCCAGCGTGGGCAGCAGACCCCAGAAATCACAGATGATGGGAGATGTCAAGTTAGGCCTCAGTCCCCAGAAATCCAGAATGACAGAAGACAACAGACCCCCATTCCAAGAGATGATGGGAGATACCAAGTACAACCAGAGACTTCAGTTCCAAGAGATGAAGGAAGAAGCCAGCATGGGCAGCAGACCCCAGAAATCTCACGTGATGGGAGACACCAAGTTAGACCTCAGTCCCCAGAAATTCACAATCATAGAAGAAGACAAACCCCTATTTCAAGAGATGATGGGAGATACCAAGTTCAACCTGACACTTCAGATCCAAGGGATGAAGGAAGAAGCCAGCATGGGCAGCAGATCCCAGAAATCACAGATGATGGGAGATGTCAAGTTAGGCCTCATTCCCCAGAAATCCAGAATGATAGAAGACAACAATCCCCCATTCCAAGAGATGATAGGAGATACCAAGGTGAAACAGAGACTTCAGTTCCAAGAGATGAAGGAAGAAGCCAACGTGGGCAGCAGACCCCAGAAATCTCACATGATGGGAGACATCAAGTTAGACCTCAATCACCAGAAATCCAGAAAGATAAAAGACGACAGACCCTCATTCCAAAAGATGATGGGAGATACCAAGTTAGACAGCATCCTTCACTTCCACAAGATTCAGGAAGAAGCCAACATCAGTGGCAGACCCCAGAAATCACAGATGATGGGAGACGTCAAGTTAGGCCTCATTCCCCAGAAATCCAGAATGACAGAAGACAGCAGACCCCCATTCCAAGAGATGATGGGAGATACCAAGTGCAACCAGAGATTTCAGTTCCAAGGGATGAAGGAAGAAGTCAGCATGGGCAGCAGACCCCAGAAATCTCACGTGATGGGAGACACCAAGTTAGACCTCAGTCCCCAGAAATTCAGAACCATAGAAGACGACAAACCCCCATTCCAAGAGATGATGGGAGATACCAAGTTCAACCTGACACTTCATATCCAAGGGATGAAGGAAGAAGCCAGCATGGGCAGCAGATCCCAGACATCACAGATGATGGGAGACATCAAGTTAGGCCTCAGTCCCCAGAAGTCCAGAATGACAGAAGACAACGGTCCCCAATACTGAGGGATGATGGGAGATACCAAGTACAACCAGAGACTTCAGTTCCAAGAGATGAAGGAAGAAGCCAGCATGGGCAGCAGACCCCAGAAATCTCACATGATGGGAGACACCAAGTTAGGCCTCATTCCCCAGAAATCCAGAATGACAGAAGACGACAGACCCCCATTCCAAGAGATGATGGGAGATACCAAGGTGAACCAGAGGCTTCAGTTCCAAGGGATGAAGGAAGAAGCCATCGTGGGCAGCAGATTCCAGAAATCTCACATGACGGGAGATGCCAAGTTAGGTCTCATTCCCCAGAAATCCAGAATGACAGAAGACAACAGTCCCCAATACTGAGGGATGATGGCAGATACCAAGTACAACCAGAGATTTCAGTTCCAAGGGATGAAGGAAGAAGCCAGCATGGGCAGCAGACCCCAGAAATCTCATGTGATGGGAGACACCAAGTTAGACCTCAGTCCCCAGAAATTCACAATCGTAGAAGACGACAAACCCCCATTTCAAGAGATGATGGGAGATACCAAGTTCAACCTGACACTTCAGATCCAAGGGGAGAAGGAAGAAGCCAGCGTGGGCAGCAGACCCCAGAAATTTCACATGATGGGAGATGCCAAGTTAGGCCTCATTCCCCAGAAATCCAGAATGATAGAAGACAACAATCCCCCATTCCAAGAGATGATAGGAGATACCAAGGTGAAACAGAGACTTCAGTTCCAAGAGATGAAGGAAGAAGCCAACGTGGGCAGCAGACCCCAGAAATCTCACATGATGGGAGACACCAAGTTAGACCTCAGTCCCCAGAAATTCAGAATCATAGAAGACGACAAACCCCCATTCCAAGAGATGATGGGAGATACCAAGTTAGACAGCATCCTTCACTTCCACAAGATTCAGGAATAAGCCAACATCAATGGCAGACCCCAGAAATCACAAATGATGGGAGACGTCAAGTTAGGCCTCATTCCCCGGAAATCCAGAATGACAGAAGACAACAAACCCCCATTCCAAGAGATGATAGGAGATACCAAGGTGAGCCAGAGACTTCAGTTCCAAGAAATGAAGGAAGAAGCCAACGTGGGCAGCAGACCCCAGAAATATCACGTGATGGGAGATGCCAAGTTAGGCCTCATTCCCCAGAAATCCAGAATGACAGAAGACAGCAGTCCCCAGTTTCAAAAGATGATGGGAGATACCAAGTTAGACAACAGACTTCACTTTCAAGGGATGAAAGAAGAAGCCAACGTGAGCAGCAGACCCCTGAAATTTCAGATGATGAGAGATACCAAGTTAGGCCTCAGTCTCCAGAAATCCAGAATGATAGAAGGAACCAGACCCCAGTACCAAGAGATGATGGGAGATACCAAGTTGAACCTGACACTTCAGTTCCAAAGGATGAAAGAAGAAGTCAATGTGGGCAGCAGACCTCAGAAATTTCAGTCGATGAGAGACACGAAGTTAGCCCTCAATCCCCAGAAATCCAGAATGAAAGAAGACAACAGACCCCTGTACCAAGAGATGATAGGAGATACCAAGTTCAACCAGAGACTTCAGTTCCAAGGGATGAGGGAAGAAACAAACGTGGGCAGCAGACCCCAGAAATCTCACATGATGGGAGACTCCAAGTTAGCCCTCAGTCCCCAGAAATCCAGAATGACAGAAGACAACAGACCCCAGTACCAAGAGATGAAGGGAGATACCAAGTTAGACAGCAGCCTTCACTTCCACAAGATTCAGGAAGAAGCCAACATCAATGGCAGACCCCAGAAATTACAGATGATGGGAGACGTCAAGTTAGGCCTCATTCCCCAGAAATCCAGAATGATAGAAGGAACCAGATCCCTGTACCACGGAATGATAAGAGACATCAAATTCAACAGCAGCCTTCACTTCCAAGGGCTGAAGGAAGGAGCCATAGACAGCAGACTCCAGAAATTCAGAGTGATTCGAGGCACCAAGTTAGATATCAGTCCCAAGTACGGAAGGATGATGGAAGGAACCAAGTTGGACAGCAGACTCCAGAACCCCAGGACGGTGAGATATATACAAATAGAAAGCAGACAACAGGACAAAGGGATGATAGGAGACATCCTTTCACACAACAGATCCCAGATCATCAAAATGATGCAAGATGTCAGGTTAGACAGCAGACCCCAAAACCCCAAGAGGATGAAAAGCATCAGCAAACCTCAAAACTCTGGGGCAATGGAAGACACCAAGTGAGAGGCCAAAATCCTGGATCAGAAATTGATGGCAGTTTCCAAGGGAGACCAAAAATCCTAACACCCAAATATGAGTATAATGAGAAATCCTATATCAATGAAGAGATCCCCATGCCAAGGGATGGGATCAGAAACCATGAGAGAGATCCCACCCTGACTTCCAGAAAAGAAGAGAGGCTTCAGCGCTCCGCAAATGGAGGTGATAAGACACACTTTTTAAGTAACAATGAAAAAAATTGTCAGAGATATTTATATCAGAGATTTCATGATGTTGATCAGGAACAGCCAGATGAAGGTTCTAATCATTGGAATTCCCCAAAGCAGGATGCAACATCACAGAAAGCTGAGCGTAGACACCCCAACACCCAAGAATCACTGATGGAGATAAAGGATAGTCCAGTGCACTGTGATGTGTATTTTTTGACCAAGCAAAAAGGCAACTGGTTATGCTATTGTATATATGACCCATCAGAACAAAAAGATGAAGAAAGTAAACAGAATAATGCAGATCACTCTGCCTTTGTAGATGATCGACAAGGCAGATACATAGGAATTTGGGAATCTGGTATGGAAGATCATCATCAGTCTCTTGACCAGCAATTAGATGATGATCGTTCTGTTGAGAGGCAGCACTGGAGGTGGCAACCAGTTGAAAAGAGTCAAGGTGCCTATCCAACCCAACAGTGGGAGGGAGAGGACAACCCAAATCAATACATGGAAGAAAACTGGGAAGAAAATCCTAATGATGAGGCCTACTATCCCCGTCTTATCTGGAAATCATGTGACCAACAATACTCTCCGAGGCTGGACCGGGAGTTCCAGGAAAATCTTGGAAACCCCCAGAATTCCCCATTCTTTGAGGGTGACTTCTAAAGTCCTGTCTAGATTCACACATGTACTTCAGTTGTTGGATTTGCTTCACCATTACCCACACTAAAGGTGTTACATGTTCTGATTTTTCTTTTTCTTTGAGAAAATATAGCAAATACTAGCATTTGATCAGCAGAATCTATTGTCTTTTGGTTTTGGGGCTCAAAGAGCATAGGGATGCTTTAAGGTGAAGGAGGAAAACAAATATCTGTAAGGTGTCCGAAGGCCCTGTGAGCAGGTGTAACATCAGCAAATCACAGCTCTCAAGGCTTTCCTGGAGAACCTTTCTGGGTCAAATTCTAAGCTTGTATGAAAATCAATAATAAATGAATAGCATTCAACTTCTGTTTTCTGAAGCGTGTTTTTCCTCCTATTCCATGTTCAAATTCCTGGTCTCTCAAATTAGAAGCTGAGATAAAGTAAACCATTTGTCACATTCCAGAACATAATCCACTTTTTAAACAGGTCTAAAGGTTTTAGCTGTGCTGCTTACTTCTGGTGTGGACTTTACTTCATTGGGCCTCTATTTCCTCATGTGTGAAATGGGAAGGGAGGCATACAGCATAGGGGAACTAAGACAGGCCCTCAGGTCAGAGGTTCTGGGTTCAAACCTGTGGTACTTATGGCCTGTGTAAGATAATGGTGTTTGAAAATTCCATTTAACTACTGTTGGACTAGGTAACCTCCAAGTTTTCTTCAAGCTCCAGACCTAAATCCTAGGAGAAGACTTTCTCAGGTCCCTTCTGGCTCTAATTCTATGATCCTTACAAACAATCTCAGAGAAGGTAGTCAGTCAGCAAATATTTATTAAGCACAATGCTTATTTTGGGGGCCCTCTTGGCTCAGAGTGAATGTCAGTAGTAACTATTTCTCTTTTAGCTAGAAACCCTGAGGGACTTCCCCTCCCATTTTGATTTTTTATTATCATTAAAGGGGTCATCCCTTGACTCTCTTCTTAAAGAGACCTATTCACTGAATGGGTGTTGCCTCACTCAAAGTGGGAACCTGAAAAGATCTTAACTTAAAAGGACCAGGGTCTCCCGCTGCATCCTGGGCCATCTCCAGTTTTCCTGATTGATATCTTGCCACTGGACCTAGATTGCTCTGGAGGAGAAAGTCAGGCTGGTGACTTTGCACAGTCCTCCCCCACTCAAATCAAAATCATTTGCAAGTTGTATCATCATCTCCCTGATGTCATGGTCCTCTTTGGAAACAAAAAACAAGTCACACAACTACAACCACATTAAGCATCTGCTATGTGCCTGGAACTGTTCTAAGCACTGTCACTCAGAGATTTAGGCAAATGACTAATATAATATTTTCATTTCCTAACCTACCCACTCCAACACACACACACACATGCACCTTCACACATATATAGACAGATACACACATATACAAAAGACACACACATACACACATAATGTCCTGAGGCCAAGTCCAGGTTCATACTTCTCAGGAATAGATTGACGGCATAGTGAGCAATTGCTTCCTAAAAGTGAATCAAACATGCATCCCTCTGTAATACAAAGATTTTCATGGTTGTTCAGTAGTGTTTGACTCTTCATGACTCCATTAGGGGTTTTCTTGGCAAATATAGTGGACTGGTTTGCCATTTCCTTCTCCAGTTCATTTGACAGATGAGGAAAGTGAGGCAAACAGGGTCACACAGCTAGTATCTGAGGCTCGATTTGAACTCAGGAAGATGAGTCTTCCTGACTCCAGGCCTGGCACTCTATCCAACTGTGCCACCTAGCTGCTCCGTAAATACAAAGATTACCTCTAAATATATTAATTAGTTCTACACTAATTATAATCAGTTCCCAGTTCTTTTCTCTACTTCTGCTCCTGAAACCAAAAGTCAGGGCATTTGATAGTACTCTGGAAGGAGTCATCAACAGGAGCACACACCTGGTGAAGGTAATCAGCGCCATGCTCCCCCTAGAGAGCTCACATCAGCCAAACTCACTTATCCCCAGGCATGGAGCTTCAGAGGATGCAGGATGGTGCTCGTTCGCCCCCTCGTGGTGATGACTTTCAATGATCTGGAGGAGAATGCTTTACTTACCAGGGAATAGACAATCCTGTTTAAATACAGGTCTGTGGAAAATGACGCTTCTTTGCTAACTAGAGATTTTCACTTTCCTTCCTTGGCCATAGCCCATCAAAGGAGGCATGTTACATCCTGTATAATCACTTTTCCTTGTAATTTTAAGACTTGACTGATGACAATGATGAGCAATTCATTATCTCTTTAAGGTTTGCAAAGTACTTTACATATATTAGCTTATTTAATCCCCATAACACCCTGATGAGGTAGGTGCTATTATTACTCCATTTTTATAGATGAGTAAATTGAGGCTGAGAGAGGTTACATGACTTGCCCAGGATCACACAACTGGTAAGCATCAGAGGCACATTTGAACTCAAGTTTTCCTGACCCCATCACCAACAACCTATTCACTGTACCATCTAGCTCCTAATATTAGAAATTTGAATTAGGTGACCTCCCAGGTCTCTCTAACTCAAAACTGATTATCTAAGTTACTGTGGCTATCAACTAGATTTCGTTATTTTTCAGACTTTTAAAATATGTATACATTTAACTTTTTGCTGTTCAGTTGTATCTGACTCTTCATGACACCATTTGGGGTCTTCTAGGGCAAAGAAACTGTTGTAGTTTGCCATTTCCTACTCCAGTTCATTTTACAGATGAGGAAACTGAGGCAAATAGGGTTAAGTGACTTGCCCAGGGTCACATGACTGAAGTCTGAAGCCTGATTTGAACTCAGAAAGTTGAGTCTTTCTGATTCCAAGCCCGGAGCTATCCACTGTACCACCTAGCTGCCCCTAAACCTAACTAAATATTTCATAAATGTACTTTTTTCATAATTATACTATCTCATTAGGGTGGGGTACTGATCTGGGGAGTGACCCAGGAAAAAAATGCAATAAACCAACAACCTAATATGTTAAATAAACAAATGTTCTAAAATTCATGACCCCTTAACAATCACTATTTCCTAAGATCTATTGTAATGTCAGATGCTGAAGGAGGGAGGGGTGAAATTTTTCTATACCTCACCCACATACATACTCAAACAGTGAGAAAATGGCATTTGTTCATTGATAGAGAGCTACTTTTAAAGCTGGAAGTCTTGGGTTCAAGTCCCACTTCTGACACATACTGACCTTGTAAGCTAGGTCAAGTCACTTAGGCTCTCTGTTCTCTAGACAACTATGTACATTACAGGGAAGGGAGCAACCTGCATTAGTAAAAGGAGTTTCCTCACCTGAGAGTTCCCTATATCAATGAAATTGCAGGTCCCATCCTTGTCACTATCCTTATGATAACATAGCATCAAGAACACCCCCAAGCTCCCTTTTCTATGATATTCCTTTATTTGACATCTGTTGCTTTCGATCACTTACATTTCCCAATATATTCCTTGCTTTCTAACTTGTTCCTCCCTTTCCCAGAGAACAGTTCCTTAAAACAAAAAATAAAAAAGAGAGGGGGAAAGTTTGGCAGAATCAACCAACATATCAGAAAAGTGCGACATTTGCAGAGTTCCACATCCATGTTCTTCATTTTGCAGAGAAGTGGAGGAGATGCCTTCTATCAGTTCTTTGGGACCAAGCTTGGCCATTTCAATTTCATGGAAAAGCTCTTAAGATATCAGAGAGAATTCTTTGTTTCTAGGTTGTACTAACTTCAGACAACCTCTGAGGTCCCTTCCATTTCTTGAGATGGTATGATTTAGAGAAATGGCCAATAAAATCATAAATAAAACCAGAAAGTCACAACTATATATACATATATGTGTGTGTATGCATATATATATATGTCAAAAAAGAGGAAAGAAATGTAATTACATTTAAGTGTGAGTAAAATAATAACAATAGCCATTACTTTGTTCTATGTCCTCTTTGGTCTCTTATACTTACACATTTGTGTTCTTCCTGTCTGACATTTTCAAGATGCCATAGTATTTCATTCAGATGAAATTCAATCTTCCACTCATTCATTTAGCTTTCATTCATTCAGCAAAAATTTATTAAGCATCTACTATGGTCTAGACCAGGGGTGGGATATCTTCTAGGTCTAAGTTTTACAGGACAAATCCTTTTACTAAGGGGATTTCCACTGTGAAGTTTGGATTCAGTCAAGGGGCTGCACGTTAGGACCTAGAGGGCCATATGTGGCCCTAAAGCCACAGCTCCCCACCACTGGGCTAGACTCTAGTTGCTAGGTGTTGAGAAAGCAAAAACAATTAAAAAAAAACAGGGCCACTCCTCCAGGAGCCAACCTTCCACTGAGGGGAAACAACATGTGCCCAGAGAAGTGAATATGAAATACACACAAAGAAAAGAAAGTGACATCAGTATGGAGTTGGGGCAGAGTAACATGTATATACTGTGGTCATGCCTCCATCCCTGAATGTGTAGGTTGTTTGTAGTTTCTTGTGTTTACAATAAAGCAACTACAAATGTTTTATTTTTGCAACCTGAAGAGAATTCAAGACTAAAAGGAAACTGTTAGATACAGAGTGAAGGAAGTAATTGGTTCCTAAATAATAATAATGATTAGCATTTATATAACACCTATTATGTGCCAGGCCCTTTATAAATATTATCTCATTCAATCTTTCCAACAACCTAATAAAGTAGATGGTGTTATTAGTCCCATTTTACAATTGAGGAAACTGAGGTGAGGTGATTTGCCCAGGTAGTGAATGTCTGAAGTCCAATTCGAAATCAGTTCTTCCTGATTCTGGCTGGTCCTAGGATGGAGTCCTCAAGCCATGGTACTAACTCACTTCCTCTAGGGAGCAAGAAGACAAGACAAGACAAACTACCTGGAAGAGACTTCAGAAGTCATCTAGCATAGTTCTTCCTCCTACATTTAAAAAAAAACCAGATGAGAAAACTGAATCAGAGAAGTTATGTGATTTTCCCAACATTGGGCACAGAGCTATAGAAGAGGGATAGGAAGCAGATCCTCAGGCTACAAAGCCTGCATTCTTTCCCCTTAAGCTCTGCTGACTCTACCCTCCAATCAAACAGAACACTATCCACCCTGCTTTCCAAAAAGGCACTGCTCTACTTTTCCTGCACCAATCCTGACTCGGGCCATGCCTGAACAAAACAAGACATACTCAACAGTGTACAAAATAAGATTCACTTAGCCAGGGCGGGAGAAACAAATTCAGGGAGGATAGGCAAATTCTTATGATACCCTGAGATGATTCAGCTGAGCAAAGCTTTCTTGTCCAAGTTGTCCATTGAGGTTCATGGTCAAGCACCAGAGGGTTGCTGGAGCCACCTGCTTTGTATTCAGGTGACAAGGAAGTGATATCAACCACCCAGACTAATGTAAAGTGTTGGTACTTCCCTCAGGACCTAGCCCAGTGGATTGGATTGGATTGTAATCTCCATGGTGAGGCACCTAGGTGGTGCAGTGGATAGAGCACCAGTGCAGGAGTCAGGAGGACCTGAGTTCAAATCTCACCTCAGACACTTGATACTCACTAGCTATGTGACCTTGGGCAAGTCACTTATCCCCAATTGCCTCATCCTGGGTCATCTCCAGTCATCCTGATGAATATCTGGTCACTGGATTCAAATGGCTCTGGAGGAGAATTGAGGCTGGTGACCTGCACAGTCCTCCCTCATTCAAAAAACAAAGTCAAGTGCAAGTCATGTCATTATTTCTCTGACGGCATGGTCTTCTTCGGGCAATGAAGGATGAACACACACACAGAATCTCCATGGTAATATTTGGCAATTGACTCTTAGATTGAACATATATATATATTCCCTGAACTTAAAACACCGCCACAGAATCAAGAAAAGAAAAACTGAAATCAATTATGTTTTTTACCATGACCTTTACTTCTTACAATTTTAGGAGTTAACTCTGGGTTGTTTGTTTTAACAATATGACTGATGAAGGTATTATTTCCCATAATGTGTTTAAATGATTATACCATGTGATCCATAATCACCCTATAGAATTTAATCTAACTATCCACATGGGGCAACTAATGTGAAGCAGCTTGGTGGTACAGTGATTAAAGCAAAGGGCCTGAAGTCAGGAAGATCTGAGTTTAAATATGACCTTAGACACTGACAAGCTGAGTGATCCTGGGCAAGTCAACTCACCTCAGTTTCTTCACCTGTAAAATGGGGAGAACTACATAAGTGCTAGTTATTCTTATCTAGGAATCATTTAGGCCCTTCTTCACCCCATGCAGTTACTTTCGGTCTTGAACTTTCTGCAGTTTGCAAAAAAGAATATTAATAGTTGATTTATTGTAATCACAAGAAAATGCAAATGACCTACAACTGTAGGTTACCACAACCCCGTCTACTGAACTACCTCCCTTCCTCTGGGTGGCAAGACCTAACTCAGCCTCTCAAATGGGCATAACGAGATCGCTTACCTAGAAGGGTGCTGCAATAATCAAGTGAGGTAATATTTGTAAAGCATTTAACACAATTTGTGGCACACAGTAGGTATTATATAAATGCTTATTTCCCTTCTTCCATCAGGTTCCCAATCTCATGGAGACAATATGCTAATAACTATGTACAAACAAGCTATTTACAGAATTGAATAATCAACAGAGGCACTGGAATTAAAAGGGATTGAAAAAGCCTTCCTGTAAAGGTGGGATTTTTAGAGGGGGGGGGTGGCACATGTGATGAACCAATCAAAAGTTGAGAAAATGGTCACATCCCTCCCTCTCCACAGAAGCTAATCATGAGGCTTGTCTCCAACACAACCTCACTAACACTACCCATTACAGTCCATCCCTCCCCCATCCCCACCTTCACCTGTCATTGTGCTAGCTCTCAGGCTTCTCTTCTGCCTCCAGCATCAATGATGGCAGCAGTTAACCCTGCCCCACGCACCCATAGCAGCAGCTGTGCAGTGGCCATTGGGAGTCTACTCTCAACTTAGCATATCTATCCCTCTCTTCCAGACCATCTGATGGCTGCGGCTATTGTTGCTGGTCTTTCATTCTCCAAGAGGATCAATGACATCACAGGTGATGGCTTGACTGGTGCCTGAACTGGACTTAAGTGAAGCAGAGTTGTGCATAGTCATGAGCTCTCCTCCAGAGTCATTGACATCCAGTGGCCGGACAAAAGTCAAGATAATTGGCGATGGCCCTCGATGCAGTGGATGACTTTGGCCCCTCTAAATTAACTCGACAATTTAAACATCACTTTCATCTCTCTCCAAACATATGCAAACCCAGCACCAAATGCCCTTCTTTCCTACAGCACCATCAATCTTGAGGATGTTCAATAAACACCTATTGACAATGACAACAAAGTCTATAAATGGGACCTTCTCAGAAAAAAAATGGGAAGGAATGGGTAGGAATATAAACATGTCATGTTTCCTGTGGCAGGTGCCCCACAAAGGATGTGTTTAATTCTCTCAGGAAGAGACTGGTAAGTAAATGCAGCTACATGGTGCAGTGGTTAGAGCACTGGACCTGGAGTCAGCAAACCCTGAGTTCTCTTAGTATCTATGTGACCATGAACAAATCTTTTAATCTCAAACCTCAGTTTCCTCACCCGTAACAGAGGATAATAATAGCATCTACCTCCGAAGGTTGTAGTGAGGATAAAAGATATAATATTTGAAAAACACTATATAAATGTTAGCTATTATTAAAATCCCTGGCCCCATGAACACACATGAATGGGTTATGATTGGCATCATGGAGCTCATTACATTATCTTTCCCAAAAAACTCACCTGTTTCTGTGAAGGGTGCCACCACCCTTCCACTTGCTCCAGATCAGAACTTGATGCCACCCTTCCCTCCTCACTTTCACTAACCTCACCTATCCAAGCAATTTCTAAGTCTTGTCCTTTCTATATCCACAATATCTCTTGCCTCTGATCCCTCTGCTTTCTTCATACAGCCACCATCCTAGTTCAGGCCCTCATTACCTCTCACCTGGACTATTTTAATAGACTCTTAATTGATCTCACTGCTTCAAATGACCATTCCAGGTCATCCCCCATTCCCAGCCCCCACCCCCAACAAGTACCAAAATGGTTTTCCTAAAATTCATAGGATTCTACATATGGAACTGAAAAGGACTTTAGAGGTCATCTCATGTAAGCCCCTCATTTTGTAAATGTGAAAACTCAGGCCCAGAGAAGTTGCCATGGTCACAGAGCTAGTAAATGTTAAGATATGATTCGAACCCATGTCCTATGCTTCAAGCCCAGCATTCTTTCCACTATTTCACTGCTACTGGACAGAGAAATCCTACTCAGATGTGGAGTTGATGGTCTCTGAAGGTCCTTCTACCTTGGGGATTCTGATTCTAAGTGGTGGGGACAGCAAGAAATCAGTAGAGGGAACCAGTGAGCCAAGCAAACCCTGGAGTTTCCTGGTGGGAAAAAAGGGTGCGTCTTGTGACCAGAAACTAAGGCATAAAACAAATAGTTCCAAGTCAGGAATTGCATTCCTTTGGCAGAGCTCAAATTGATCCATAGCCACAACCTTCCTTGGAACTGATTGCATTCTCTCATCTCTCGATTGCCAAAACTACCTCTTCTCTCGACCCTCCCCCTTCTCTGGACACACCCCAGTGCACTCTACCCAGCGTGCACTTTCCCTAGCGATGGGGAAGATGGGGAACCACTGTGTTCTGATCTAACTGTGAGTCATTTCCTGCATGGCTGGCAAGACTTCTGAGCTTAGCCTTGAGCAAACAGTATCTCATACTTTTCAGGTTCCAGATCACTAGTGTTTCCTGTTCTGCAAAGAATGAGTTAAGGGATTAATGGACTCCCAAGTGAATGGGTTAACAAACATTTCTGAAACAAAGCCCTTTCCTGATCTCCACATCGGCACAGGTTCCTACTTTCCCCAAAGTCAAGTTTGCAAAGCCTGCCTTTTATATTCAAATCTGCACTATTCCAAAATAATGAGTATTTAAAATACAGTAATTGGTTCCAGCCTAAAGAAAATATGCAGGGCTAATGCAAAGCAAGCACTTGGAAAGTTTTCTTCTGCCCACTAGTTGGGACCTAGCCATATTTTTTACTTTACCTTCACATTTCCGTGTCTTGTGGTTTCTCCAATGTGAGCAACCCCTTCATAAATCACAACTCCTCTAGGACTTCGTTTCAAATGCAACTTTTATGATCGCTTTTGTTTTTACATCATCTTCATTTGCAAATGGATCTGTCTTCCCTCCTCTTTCCAAGAAGACATCACTTGTAACAAAAAAGTTTTTTGCAAAAGTAGTTTAGGAAAACTAAGGAATATTTCAAAGAAATCTGACAATGTTCCAAATCAATGGTTCCCAAGCTATTCAAATATAGGACTGTTATTACCTCAGCTGTTCTTGGTCATTATAAGTACATAGAATTCAGTTTTGTTTTGTTTCATTTATATAACATGGTCATGGCTTATATTGTTTTTCTGATTCTTCTCCCTTCAAGTCTACATCAGTTCATCTAAGTACAGTTATCCCTTCCACATCACTGAGATTAGAAGTATGGCAAGCATCTCCCTCCTCCACCATTCCCAACCCAGAAGATTCCCATAACCTTTTTAGCTGTCCCTTCATAGGAAAAAAAAAGTCTGAATTAATTTTTTCTTTTTCTTTTATAGGGTGTTTAAAGTACCTTATTGTAAAATTTGGGTTAAGTATTTGGTCATAGGCTATATTATACAATACCATATATTGTAAACTGAGGCAAATACTCCCTGGAGGGAATTTAAATCTCTCTTTCCCTCAAAATGCAATACACCTGGAAAATTCAAAGGTCAGTTCTTGAGATTTAAATCCCCCTTTTCCCTAAAGGGAAGAAAGCCAGAGGAAAATAATGCCTGTGAAATTAAAGAAAGATTTTTATTAAGCAAGGATGAAAAGAATAATATACACATAGGTACTATCCAGACTGTGCTGAACAGGATACCAAGTAACGGATGGAAAGGTTACATACTTTTTAAACAAAGGAAGGTAAGGAATTCGGGTGAAAGACTTAAAAGGAATGAGTCAGTGAGCCCCATCCTCAAGGGAAGCGAGGAGTGAGGAATTTCAGGTGTCAGAGCTATGACCTTTTGATACACAAATCTGAAGGCATCCTTGGTGATAAGCAGTCCACAGTTCAAAGCCTGATAAGGAGATGTCTCCAAAAACAGGATATTCTGAAAGCCCCATAACCAAAGTTAGAGGAGTCTCTTAAGATCAGGTTGTCTCCAAAAAGTATAAAACAGGTTATATCCATAGTCTCATAACCTATAGTCAGGGAAGTCTTTGAAGACAGGGATGTCTCTTGAAGATCCATAAGCCACCAAATAGCTCAGGATCTGCTTCAAGGCTTATATCAGCTTAATTGGCTACAAAGTTGCTGATTTTCTCCACTTCCAGCTAGGTTTACTCTTGATCACCATAAAGGATCATTGGTACGTCAAACCAATATGGCCAATCCTCATAGTTTTTCTGATTATCTAGATAATTGGGGGTGTGGAAAATCAAACAAATCAAAGTATCCAATTTTCACAACATGCTTTATGTATTTCTGAGTTTCTAAGCTTTTTCTGTGTTGTCTGATGACCTTCTCCTGTTGTCTGTGTCTTCCAAAAAATTCAAATTTGCTTCATTTGCCAGCCCACTGCATATCAAAACTGTAATAGGGAAAATCATGATGTAGAAGGGGTAACTATATTCTTGTACTTTTCTGAATTCTTCATATCCATTTTTTCTTGTTGTGCAATAAAATTCCATTGCCTTCACATAGTATAACTTTAATTTACCCATTCTTCAAGTGATGGGCATCTATTTGGTTTCACATAGTATAACTTTAATTTACCCATTCTTCAAGTGATGGGCATCTATTTGGTTTCTAGTTCTATGCTATTATTTAAAAAAAAAAAGTTACTTTAATGATTTTGCTGTGATCAATAGTTTGGTGCTTATGGGACTTTTCTTTCTTTGACCTCCTATGGGCATATGCCTATCAGAGTTCTGCTAAGACTTAGTAGGAAATACTTAAGTGTTGCTGTGCCTAAACTTGGCCTATCTGCTGATAAGCTTCTTCAAACTTAGCTAAGTGGATCTCTAAACACACTGCCCTCAGTCAGACCTGTACTTGAAGGCTTTCCAGTTTGATAAAGTCTACATAACCTTATATGCCATGAGCATAGCCTCTGTGAACCCAGAATCATCTTTATGCCATGATAAAGCTTCTAATATTTTAATGAAATATCATTAAACTTAAACTGTAAAGAGTGAATGAATGGTATGGAGTTCACATGTGACAAAGTCTGTTGTGTGTGGCTTGAAGGGAGGCAGAATAGTCAGCTCTACTCTCTTCTTCCCTTCACCCCACCCCCCCACTTCAAGGGAGACATTCATTCCTACCAGAAGTAGGAAGTTAGAGCTGGAGGCCACTATGCTCTTCACAGAGAGAGAAGGTGCTGGGCTAGAAGTAGGTTTATCTGCTTCCTTAAACACTATTAGTCCAGAGGATATTATTGGGCTCCAGTTGAACTTTTGATCGCTTTGTCATTTGGGCAAAAAGGGGAACCCTAAGCTCTAAATTCAAGACTCGACTCCATTCTGACTCAGTATTGTATTCCTCAATTAACTCACAGAGAGAATAGCAGAGAAACCCATTTATCCAGATCATGGCAAAAACAGAAATCAGAGAAGGTCTCCACAGGATATATTCCAGACAATACAAAGTGAAGTTCTCCCATTAGGAGTGAGATAACTCAGCTCAGTGTACTAGATCTCACCCAAGGGAAAACTCCCCAGTCTCTACAATAACAGGTGAGAATGGGAACATGAAGGAGACTTCCAGATCCTCTTGTGTCTTCACATATCTTTTCCTCCAGTGATCTGAAGTGGGATTGACCTCTTCAATCTTCTCTCTCAAAACTGGAAGCCTTCTTGAAGACTCCCACTTGGAAAGTCCCTAACAGTTCCCTTACCTCTTAACAACCACATGCCCTCACAGAGAAGACAGGACATTCATCTCTACCAATAAGGACAAAATCCCACACCAAAATTCTTCAGGACAGGGTTAACAAAGAATATTTGACTGTGGCTTAAAATTCGAACTCCTTTGTCCAACTATAGTGGATTGTCTTTCTATCTATATCTCTGGTAGTATATTGAACTTAAAAGCCAGGAAAGGCCTGGGTTCAAATCCCAACTCCAACTCTTACTAACAATATTGATAAGGCATCGAGCCCTTCCAAGTCTCAGTTTCCCCTTGTAACATGTTCTGGATTTCGAGTCAAAGTGTAGTTCCATCTCAATTTGTGCTGCTTACCTGTATGACTTTGGCCAAGTCCCCAATCAGCAGTGAGATAAAATGGAAATAGTGCTGGACCTGGAGTCAGAGGATCCAAGCTCAAACTCTAGTCCAGGTGCTTCCTACCTGTATAAGTCAATCACTGACCTGCTTTCTTCTGTACAATGAACTAGTTGGACTAAATGGTCTCCAAGTTCCTTTCTACTGCCCTTTATAGCATTCTCTGGACTTTAGGTTTTGTGTAAAACAAGGAGATTGGCCTTGTGTAAAACAAGGAGATTGGCCTAGCAATTTTCCAAATAACTTCTAGTTTTAAGCCTAAGATTCATCTGATTCATTCAGGCAGGTGGCACACTAGATAGAATGCCCAACTTGGAGTCAGGAAAATCTGAGCTAAAATCCAGCCCTAGATATTCACTAGCTGTGTGACCCTGGGCAAGTCACTTAACCCTGTTTGCCTCAGTTTCCTCATTTCTCAAAGGAGCTGGAGAATAGCAAACCACTCCAGTATCTCTTCCAAGAAAACCCCAAATGAGGGTCATGAAAAGTCAGACACAACTGAACAACAAAAATGCCTGCTTCACCCGATTGGTGTAAGGCTCGCATGGGATGGTGACTATAATAAATCGCTTTGCAAACTTGAAAGCATTATGAAGGTGGGAATCACTCTTATCTAGGTGACTCTGACACCAAGAGATAGCAGTTTCAGTTAACTTGGTTACTTTTAAAATCATCCATCTTTCCAAAACAATTGTCTAACTGAAATAACAGCAATTCCTGTTTGTGAGGCTGAAATGTTTACTTTGACTGAAGTTCAAGGAATGAGTAAGCAATGAAAAAGACTCTTCAAGCTTTGCAGAACAGAAAGTCAAGCAGAGGAATCTTTGCACACTGTGGGGATTGGGGGAGGGGTGGCCATTTCAAGCCAAAGAGGAAAAATCAAGACAAGAATAATTAAGGAGAAAAAAATGCACCTGTGGCAGGCATAAGGCTACATATGATGATACATACATATGATACATACAATGAATATGATGGTATCTATGAAGAAACAGAAAAACAATTATTTCGAGAAGGCAGAGTATTGGATTTGGCGGTACGGGGCCTGGGTTCACGCCTTGGTTCTGGCACCTACCACCAGTGTGACCTTGAGTTAGTCATTTAACAACTGCTCTGGGCCTCAGTTCCTCATCCGTAAAATGAGCAGATTGGACCAGAAAATCTCTAAGGCTTTTTTCTAGCTCTAAATTTGTGATTCTTTCCAGCCAGAACTGAACTGCAAAAACATGGCACTGATTAAATGAAAGCACAAACCAATTAGAAACTTGCCCCAGGAAGATGCCCTGAGATTAGGGTCTAGGTTTTCAGAAAAATGCTCATATGATAGAGAGGGACCTTCCAAGGAGTATAGATGAGTGAACCTAACTATTCCACCTGGAGACAGCTAGGTGGCTCTGTGGGTAGAGCACTAGACCTGAAGTCAGGAAGACCTGAGTTCAAATGTAGCCTCAGCCACTTACTAAGCTGCGTGACCCTGGGCAAGTCACTTTACCTGTGTCTGCCTTAATCCACTGGAGAAAGAAATGGCAAACCACTCTAGTATCTTTGCCAGTATTGGCATGCTATGGTCTACTGGGTCATGAAGGGTCCAACATCACTCATATAGGCTTCTCAGACCTGATGAAATCTTCACCTGAGGGCACAAGCCCATCTTTGCAAGGGAAAAAGAAGACCACCGGAAGTTGTGATCACTATGTATCCTTGTGTTGCTACTTGAGGGATTAATATATCCTTTGTATCTATGTAAAGCAGATCTAGGCTCTGAGTGCTTCATTACCCCAGATCCAATCTTTGCTTGAAATAAAAGCTCAGTCTTTTTAATGTCGTAGGCACTCCCCCTTGATAGTAACTGTATCATTAGTATCCACTGAGAAAAACGAAACAAAACATATTCAGCAATCCCTCTAGGATACTTTCTTATAAAAATGACTACTACTCCCAGGTTGTAGGGTACTTCTGTATATTAGCACTTGCAAAATCATAGCTCATGAGCCCCCACCACCTAACCTCCCCTTAAAAGTCAGCCTGTAGTCATAAATAAAACAAAAGTATTTAGTAAGATAGAATAGTAAAAACAATAGCTATGAAAGACCTGGTGGACATTCTCCCACAAATGCACACAGCATCCATGGGAAGAATGAACACAAACAGAATACAAGTAAACTGAGGCAAGGAAACTCATAACTTCAATATTTGATATCCTTTCTTTCCTCACAGAGTTCCCATAAAACTCACTTCTCAATTTCCAAGACTAATACTTCTTTAAATTGGCTCCTTTTTGTTGTTGTCAGGGGACATGCTCTATGAATCTGTTTCCTCCCTCATATCATTGCATTTCTGTATCTGGATCTGACTGGAGAACGTTTCTTTTCCCTGTTGGATCCACCTCAAATGTAGACCAACTTCTCTCAAAAAGAACTCATGAACTTCTGGTTGGATGTCTCCTACAGGACGAGAAGTTCCAAAGCTAAATGAGATGGCCAAAGGAGGAGAAGTGAAGAAAGAGAAACCTCACTCACTACAAAGATGTTTCCTGTTTCATCACCACCACCACCACCACCTTGGTTTGACTGAACCAACTGTCAAACTATTTGGACTGTCTTTTAGGGCCACCAAGGGGCATATATCAGTCTTTTGCCTGTGACCATGTTCCCTTTCTAAATCAATCAAAGAGGAAATTGTCTATACTCCATAAAGGGCTCACTGGGCATGCTCTCCCCCTTGATTTTTATGATTACATTCTGGATTTTCTGCATTTTGAGATGGTCAAAGAACAATTTCCCTAATCATAGGATCAGAAATTTAGACCTGAAAAGGTATCTTAGAGATCATTTAGTCCAAATCCATCACTTTACAGATGAGAAAACTGGGTACTGGAGAGGGAGGAAATTGTGTTTCTACGTTAGTTCACAATTCACTTTCATACAGTCAAAGTTGTGTTCAATGGAGGCAACTCTGTATGGGAGACTAGAAAATCAATACCAAACAAGAAAATGCCAAAAACAGAAACAGGATTTAAACCAAAAATTAAACTATAGAATAGCCCCAGGAAGGAAACAAAAATGTACTTCAAAAGAAAACAAAGTTGTACATCTAAATTATGACATTCAAAAAGGAACAATTCTTCCCAATAGTAGCAAAAATATTGAGCTGAATTCACCTCTAAACTCAAAGCATCAAAGGAAAACAAACTGCTATCAAATGTGATTTTTAAAAAATTTACCAAAATTAAATTTTGGTAGGCAAGTTTATCATCAATTCTTGTAGTAATAATGCTTTAAAATTTATTGTTGTGTTCATCCTTTGTTTTTGAAAAGAACCATGATATCAGAGAAATGATGACAACTTGCACTTGACTTTGTTTTGAGGGAGGGAGGGCAGTGCAAGGTCACCAGCCTCACTTTCTCCTCCTGAGCCATCTGGATCCAGTGACTGGACATTCATCGGGATGACTGGAGACAGCCCAGGACGCAATTGCTTTAAAATAAGCAGAAAGAGAGAACCAAACTATATTCAAACACCCAATATAGAAGAAAAAAACTTAATTTTTAAAAATCCCCAAATGAGCTCACAGATCTGAAAGTGGTGTGTGACAGCTGGAGAGCTAATTACTCCCTCTGAGCTGGTCTCCATTCTCATGTAGGCAGCACCCTTCATCTCCAAGTCTTCCCATCAGACATGACTTCCCTCTAGTCCCCAACCTCAGTGCCTCTTTGGGAAAGGCATTTCATCAAACATTCATAGGCAGAACAAAATGTGCCTGTGTCAACAAGCCTCAGAAGGGAGTGATCTATGCTCTTTCTTCCTTTCCGTCCCATATAGTGCTTAAGGCTCAGTCTATGGTTAGGTTTCTAAGTCTAGATTCATGTGATCTTCTTTGGGGGAAACCAGGGAGAAAGAGTTGCAAAAACCAAATCAAATCCACAAGTGTTTAAGTACTGTTGTTGTTTAGTAGTTTCAGTCATGTCCAACTCTTCATGACCCCATTTGGGGTTTTCTTGACCATTTCCTTCTCCAGCTCATTTTACAGATGAGAAAACTGAGGCAAATGGGATTAAGTGACTTGCCCACAGTCACACAGCTATTAAATGTCTGAGGCCACATTTAAACTCAGGTCTTCCTACCTAGGAAGGTAGCTATGCCACCTAGCTACCCTTTTAAGTACTTACTATATGTCAAGGCTCTGTGTATACAAAAAAAAAATGGGGGAGCAAAATTAGTCCTTGCCCCCAAGAAGCTTACAATCTAATGGGGGAGGACACAATAAATACACAACTATGTACAAACAAGATACATACAGGGTAAATTGGAAGTCATTTCAGAGGGAAAGCACTAGCATTGAGGAGGAAAAACCAGGACACGATTTTTGTAGAAGGTGGGGTTTATCCTGAGACTTAAAAGAAGCTAGGGAGGACAGGAGGTGAAAGTGAGAAGAGAAAACATCCCAGGCAAGGGAGACAGAGTTGGAAGATGGAGTGTTATGTGCAAGGAACAGCAAGAATGCCAATATTCCTAGATCACAGACTATGAGAAAAGGTAGAAAAGAAAAAGACCAGACAATGCAGGATTTTAAAAGTCAAAAGGAGTATTTTCTATTTGGTCCTGGAACCACTAGAGTCTATTGAGTCAGGGAACGACATGGTCAGACCTGCCCTTTAGGAATATCATTTTGGCAGCTGAATGGAGAATGGGCTGGAGTGAGGAGAGACACTTGAATCAGGGAGACCAACCAGAAGGCTATTGCAGTAGTCCAGATGTGAAGTGATAAGGACCTACCCCAGTGTGGTGACAGCATCAGGGGAGAGAAGACAGCATATATGAGAGATGTGGTGAAAGGAGAATCAACAGGACTTGGCAACAGATTGCATATGATGGTGAGAGAAAGAGTCAAGAATAGACACCTAAGGACTAAGAAGGAAAATGGTACCTTTTGTAGTACTAGGAAGGACAACAAGGGGGAGAGATTTGAGGGAATCTATATAATGAGTTCCGTTTGGACTGTGTCAAGTTGAATGTGTCTATGGGCAATCCATTTTGAGATATACAATAGGCATTTGGTGGTATGAAACTAGAGGTTAGGAAAGAGGTTTGGAATGGATAAATACACCTGAAAGTCTTCTACATAGAGGGGATCATTGAATCCATAAATGTTGACAAGATCATCAAGTAAAATGGTGTAGAGGAAGAATAGGATTCAGGACGGAGCCTTGGCGGGGGGCATTCGAAGTTAGTGGGGTTGACCAAGAGAATGATTCAGCAAAGGAGACTGGGAAGTAACAGTCAGAGAGGCAGCTGACAAACCAGGAGAGAGCAGTATCACAAAAACCTTAGAGAGAGGAGAGAAAACTGAAAAGACAGTGAAAAACAGTGTCAAAGGCTACAGAAACCAAGGATAAAGAGTGAAAACAGGCCTTTCGATTTGGACATTAAGAGAGCGATCAGTCATAATTTTAGAAGGAGAAGTTTCAGTTAAATAGAGAGCAGAAGCCAGACAGTTGAGACTTTAATAGAGCGTGAAAGGACAGGAAGTGATTGCATATTAGGGAAGCATTTCTCAAGGATATTGGTTGTGATAAAGAGAAGAGAGAGAGGACAATAGATAATGGGTATAGATGAAGCAAGTGAAGTCTTTTTTTTGTTGGTGGTTTTGGTCTTTTTGTTTTAAAGGATGGAGGAGACATGGGTATGTTTCTAGGCATTTGTATCCCTAGCTCATTTTGCACTGCCAGCTGGTAATTCCAGCAATTTTACCAAAAAAAACAACACTCTTGTCTCACTAGTAAATACATATTGAAGAATAAAATCTCGTACTCTCCACTATACTTTACAATCCATGCCCCTTCTCTCAGGTGCATTTAAGCCCACACAAAAACATTACTGAAATGAATGACCATGGGATCTTGGGGAAACAATTTCTTTAAATAAATGGCAAAAAAAAAGCTGAAAGAAGTAAAAAAAAAATGCTCTTGGAATACAAGAACTGGACATATACCTCAGTGCCCTTCTGGGAGCACTGGGTGAAAGTGAGGAAAATCACAAGAGAGTCAGGAAAAGTCTGGTTGTCACCAATTTTGTTCTCAAAAATCAGGACAGCTACACCCACTTTGCAATTGCTCCATTGACCAGAGCTCCTAGACCCCAAGTAGCAGCCCTACTTTGATTTCTTTGATCCTCCCTATGCACCCACTCCCACAAACATCTTTTGTGTTATTCTTAGCTTTCCTCAAAACCCTCAGCTTATTCTGAGCTTTGGGAAGAAGAGGTTGATTTCTCTACAGTTGTTTCAGGTGTCATGGAGCTAAAACTGCTAATCTAAGGATTCAAGGAAGAGCCCAAAACTTTATCTAACCATCATTGGCTGTTGTTGCTGAATTCCCTTTGTATATGTGAGGCATAATGTCCCAGATCTTAGGGACCTTACATTCTAGAGCTGTGGATCAACATATAATAAGGAATCTTACATACATCTTAAAAAAGTAAATAAATCTTGTGACTCATGTCTAGTTCCTAAACAATAATAATCACAAGTTAGTGGGAAATTGGCACCAGAAGAGGCCCTGGGTTGGAATTCCAGCTCAGTTGTTTACTCCCTATGGGATCTTGGGCAACTTTCCTCTCTAAGGTTCCATTTCCTCATTAGTAAAATGTGAAAGCTAGTCTATATGATCATCAGGGTTCTCATCAGTTCCAAATTTAATGATATGAGGAACGCTGGGCTTGGAGTCATGAGACCTGGTTGTCTATCATAACTCCTATTCTTTCTAGCTATCTGACCATAGAGAAGCCACTTATGGTGAAACAGAGAAAGACAGAGAAACAGAGACAGGGGAGATAGTGAAAAAGACAGTGAGAGGGAGACAGAGAGAGAGAAAATTTATTAATCACTTGTAATGTGCAAAGCTCTGTGCTAAGCACTGGGGACACAAATGTATGGCAGAAAAACAGTGTCTGCCCTTGAGAAACTTCTGTTTTAATGGGGGGAGGCAACACATTCAAGGGAGTTGCAAAGGTGGAGGGGACAGCAGTACAGCATGGAGATGGCCAGGGAGGGAGGCCAGTGGAGGCCTGGTTCTGAGTGAAGAAAAGTTCATCTGTGAGAGCCTGAGGATCCAAAGGAGAAATCCAAGGTCCTGGGGGAACCAAAATTACAAATCCAAGGAGTAGATGGGAATAAAGGTTAGAATCAATCAATCAAGTATTTATTAAGTGACTACCATGTAAAAGTCACTATGACCGTAAAAATAGAATAGTAACTGCCCTTCAGGAGCTTAAATTCTCATGGGAGAGACATCATGTGCCCATGTACACACCCTGTACCAGGTGTAGTATTGTATTGATATGGGCGACTCCCAGGAAGGGAGCTTCTACCAAAGAAAACTGAAAATTGGCAACTGCTCTTGGAATCTTGGGAAGTTACCTGGACCACTGAGAAACTAATCCAGATTTACCCAGGATCATACAGAAAATCAGATCTCTCCTACTGGATGGACATTACCCACTATCCCACACTATTACCACTGACAATAGTTACCACTTACATTACAATGTTATCTCACTCGATCCTCAACAACCCTGTGAGGTAGGTATCATTATTATCCCTATTTTACAGATGGGGAAACTGAGGCAAGGAGTGTGGTTAAGTGACTTGCCTGATGATACAAAAATAAATATAATAAAAATTATAACAACATAATAAGCTAACAATTCTATAGCACTTACTATGCACCAGTCACTGTGCTAAGAGCTTTACCAATGTTGTCATTTATTCTTACAACCATACTGTTAGGTAGGTACCATCATTATCCTCATTTTACAGATAAGGAAACTGAGGCTGAGAGTTTCTAGTTAAGTGTCTCACCCAGGATTACATAGCTAGGAAGAATCTGAGATAGGATTCAGACCCAGGTCTTCCTCACAAGAAGCATTTGGTGGCACAACAGATAGAGTATTAGACCAGGAAGTTGTGTGTTCAAATCCAGACTCAGACACTTATTCACTATAATCCTGGGCAAGTCATTTTCCTGGGCAAGTCATTAACCCTCTCTCAACTTCAAGTTTCCTCTATTTATCCCTTCCATATAATGACTTTGTTTCAATATATCATGGATTGGCATAAGGAATTAAATGATAACTTGGGAGTATTTTTGCAGAAGTCACAGACAACTCAGGAAATCCAGCAGACAATACAGATAAATTTAAGGAACTCAGAAACGCATAAAATATATGTGTAGCATTGTATAATATCAACATATTTTATCATTTAATATCGTAATAATTCAATTTTCTTCTATGACACAAAGGAAGGGTCAAAAAGTTGTATGGGAATTTTCCAGATCGCAGGTGTGGTTCTCCTTACTCTCACTTTATGGGAAGGATAACTGTACTAAAAAATTAGGATAGTAAAAACAGCCTTGTAAGGTTGTCGTCGTTATGCTCAAATGACATAATATTCCTAAGCATTCAACACAATACCTGACACATAGGAAGCAATATACAACTATTTATTCACAATTGTGATGTCTAGCCCATCTGATGGCATACAAAATTAATACGTGGTCATTTGAAGGCGGGGTAGAGAATTCTAGCAACTGGGAGAATGGGGAAAGGCTTCCATCACTTAGTTACTCTGACTCAGTTTCCTCATTCATAAAATGAAGATGGTAATAATAGTACCTGCAATACTTACTTTAAAAGGTTGTTGTGGGGAAAGTAAGTCCTAAAATGTTATTATAAGTTATTACCATCACATCTAAGTAGGAGAGACTTTTGGGGCTGACGTCAGAGGAACAGCTCCCAAAGACTGACTATATACTCCTTTCAGACATGATTTCTCTTTCAAGAAAAAAAGAAAACCAAATCAGAAAAGTTCCGAGCATCTTCTTCTTAAGGTGAGAGCAACCCCTCCAAAAGAAGCTAAGTCAAATAGTAATATTAATAAAAGTCTTTGTGCGTGCGTGTGTGTGTATGTGTGTGTGTGTGTGTGTGTGTGTGTGTGTGTGTGTTTGGGTGGGGCTGCATGCTTAGCAAAAAGTACCGACACGTTCAGATCTGCAGGAAATCGTCTGGACCAACCAGAGGGAAGGGGCTGTCTGACTAACCCCTGAGCCATGTAACCCAAGCGAAAGGGGCGTTGGTCATCCCGAGATAAGTTCGGAGCCCCACGAATCCGCTGCTTGTAGCGTTTGCTTGCTCTCCGACGTTATTCTCTAGAGAGACTCCGATTCTAGATCTTCCTCTTCCATCCACAATGGTAAAGTAAATTGTTTTTCTTATTTGTTTTCCTCTTGACCCAAAAGTAACAGTGTAGTTTCCCACAGGTTTCTGGAATGTCAGTTTTCACTTATCTGCTCTCGTGGCTGGAAAGGGCAAAAAGAAAGCTGCTTGAGGGGTGTGGATCGTGGTCATCAGCAGAGCCTGGATGTGGGATTCCAAACTTCTAATTAAAAATGAGGACGAGGGGGGAAGGGAAAGCTTTCTCTACTCTCAGAGTTGTACTGGGCACTTTGTACAAGATCAAAATCCTCCCTGGCAAGGGATCAAAGGTGCAGCTGGCTACCTCCTCATCCCTCTTGGGTCCTGGGCATTCATTAATATTAAGCTTGGAATGAAAGTAATTACTGTGATTTCCTTTCTATATCTGAGAGGCCCCAAGGCAGATCTCTACATACAGCAGAGACACTGGGAGGAGCCAAGCCCACAGAAAGAAAGAAGGTTGGGGGGCTGGGACTAGGAAAGCCCAGAGACCTGACTGTGTACCCCTGAATCCTGAGGGAGAAATGGAGTTTCAGTTAAGCCCTGGAAAGCTGCCAAAGGAGAAAAACACTGAAACCAAATACTGTTGCTAAGCCTAACCACAGCCAAATATGTAGGAGGAGCCCCAATCCCAGACTCTCATTTGTCTCTCTTTTAACCTTTTTCCCCCTTTCATTCTTTCTTGTCTTTGGGTCCGGGTCAAAGGTTTTTATCCCTTTTTTGGTCCTCCTGAAATTTGATTTTTGATAACCCTTCCCATACTCCTTATTCAATATGAAAGAAAATTCTAGAAAAAAATCTATGCATAAGGGCATAAGAAATAAAATAGTTTAATTAATTTCAATATGGTAAGTTATTTACCAGATTTCCCTGTGCCCCCTTCACATACCTCTCACATCCTCAGGGGTTATACACATCCTCTGTTGGGAAACCTTGATTTAGACATAGACCTTCCCTAACCCAGACTTTTCTCACCTCTGATGATTGTACCATTCCCTAGATTTTTATTTTCCTTTCTTACTCCTGTATCTTGCCTTTTCAATCACCTCCAAAATATCTAAGAGTAGCTTGGTTTTCTTGGAGTGGTTTTTTCAGCAGGTATCCTTCCTATCTGCCACACCCTCCCCCTTTTAATAGAATTTCTCTTTCTCCTTAATCATATTCACTTCTTCTTTTCAGAGTTTAGACCAGGGAATTGGTAACATAGATAGCCACACAAAGTGAAACTGGAAGAAAGACTCTGCTGGGGACCCTGTTTGGGGCAGGGAATGCTTTTTAACATGACTTTCCTTTTTTTTGTTTTTGGCAAAATATATTGCTATCTTTAATCATCTCCATTTCCCAGTATATCACTCCCTTAAAATTACCTTTCACAAATGTATCTTTGGTGCTAGAAAATGGTGCCACTCCCCATAGATCATGGATGTTATCTAGTGCTATGTTGTCACATGTGTGAGAGGCTTGAAGCCAGTGAACCAATCTGTAATTATTTAAACCTTGCTTAGAGAGAATAAATGGTCCATCTCTCCTCCAACTCCCTGTCATGGGCACACCAATGATTCTGTCTGCATTGAGATCATAGATTTAGAACTGGATAGGTCTAGACATCCCCAAGTCTAACCCCTCCTAGAGAAGTGAGATGATAGATGAGGTCCATAAAGGATGGAATCTACCCATGGCCAGACAGATAGAAGAATTAGGATTTGAACTCAAGTCTCCAGGCTCCAAATCCAGTGCTCTTGTTGGCACATCAGGCTTATTTAATTTTAAAGCAATCTCTCCTTTCTCCCACCTCCTCCTTCCTTCTTTCTCAGTCTTTTCCTTTGGAAACTCTTAAGGGGAAAGAAAACCACAAAAGCTATAATTGTCTCCACATGACCCATTACAGCTTTCAGGGAAAAATCCTTTAAATTACAACATTCCCATACAAAGTTCATGGGGATGGGGGCAAGGGGAAGGGTGTGTTAGAGGCAATCAGGAAGTAAAGTGGGAAGAACACTGGAATCTGGTGGGACAGCTGAAAAAAGAGATAGAAGCAGCTGTGGGAACCAAAAAGGAGTCCTGAGGCCTCACAGCTTAAAGTCAGCCTAACAGTGGGTGACTCACTGAGCCGGGCCCAGAGCCCCTCCCTGGGCCACATGTGTCCTTCACTCTGCTAGTCTAGATGAAAAGACTATGGCTCTGGTAGAGCTAGGATAAGGAAAGAGATCACTCTAACCTTGTCTGCTTCTGTGTTTAGGAATTAGTTTATTTTCTGTTAATGTTTTCTTTGTTTCGTTTTTGTTCTTCTTAATGAAAGGGCCTTTAGAAAGAATTCCAACTTTGTCTTGTGCCAGCTAGATGGGGTGGGGAATTTATCCAACACCTATGTCAGGAGATTTAAGGAAGAGCTAAGATGTGGTCACCCCAGCTCAAGATCTTGGGAAGAACTAATGTAACTTGGGTCGTACAGAGCAGGGGTGGGGCGGGGAGGAGAGAGAGAAAGAGAGAGAGACAGAGAGAGAGAGAGAGAGAGACAGGAGAGAGAAAGAGAGAGAGGAGAGAGAGAGAGAGAGAGAGAGAGAGAGAGAGAGAGAGCACTGATCTTGACTCTGGGTCCTTGGGATAATGGAAAGTGGGCACAATTTAAAGTTCCAGCACCTATCTTCCAATACTTGCTTTGCTGTTTACTCTTATGTAACCTAAGCAAGTCATTAGGCTTTGGTTTAAAATAAAGAAATTTGAATAGATGACATCTAAGTCTCTTCCAACTCTAAACCTATGGGCGTAGAGTCCTATGCCATCCAGGACTCCTCATTTTAGGCCCAGAAAAGAAAAATGATTTGCAGAGGCAGTAAAACTATGACTATGGCCTTTTGACTGAATCCAAGTTTTACAGAACAAATCCTTTTATTTAGGGGATTTGTCCTGTGAAATTTTGATTCAGTCAAAGGGCCGCACTTGAGGACCTAGAGGAACATATGTGGCCTTGAGTTGCAGGTTCCCCACTCCTGGTTGACCAAGATGACTCAGAGAGTAAGTAGCTAAGCCAGGATTCATACCTGTCTCTGGATCCAAATCAGAGATTCTTCCTACTAGAAAACAGAACCAGGACAACTAATACCACTGACTCACTTCCTTCCCAAAGTATTGTGGGAGCCTGTTCTCCCTTCAATTCAGTTGAACAAGCCCTGAACTACATGCTCACTGTGGACAAGGCACCACCTTGTTAGGCACTGTTGCTACCTCAAAGACATTACATTCTGTTAGGGCTAAGGAGGAAGGAAGGGGTGTGGCAACATGCTCACAGATAAGTCAGTACAAAGCTAATTGGGGCAAAAAGGGGAGAGAGCACAAGCCCCTGGGAGATCAAGAGAAGCTTCTCTGACCCTGCAACTAAGTTATGAAAGTATCTGGTTCTAGGCTCTGGGCAGCCCCTAGTCCATAAAAGTAACCGTCGCAATTATCAGCATTATAAATAATAAATTGTTAGTGGTCAGAGGTTTTCTCAAGTTCAGTCCCTGTAATCGTTTTTCAGTCGTGTCTGACATTTTGTGACCCGTTTTGAGGTTTTTTGGCATTTTGCCATTTCCTTCTCCAGCTCATTTGGCAGATGAGGAAGCTGAGGCAAACAGAGTGAAGTAACTTGCCCAGGGTCACACAGCTAGTCAGTGTCTTGAGGCCAGATCTGAACTCAGGAAGATGAGCCTTCCTGACTCAAGGCCAGGCACTCTATGCACTCTGGCACCACCTTGCGGCCTCTCAAGTTTATTAAAAGGCTGCATTTCTCCTCTTTGTCCACCAGAGGGGGAAGCCGGTGAGGTCCTCATTCCTTTAGATTTCTGCTCCCTGCCTTCCCCTGTACCAGAAATCTCTGAAGAATTCTGTAGTGAGAAAGTATCTGTGCTGGCAATAGTGGTTGCAATTCGTAGTGGCAATTTAATAATGGTTATCGAATCTTTAAGTAGCCTATGAGTCTTTCATATTTATGAGCTCTTATAATCTTGGGATCATGGATATAAGAAACCTCAGAGGCTAATAAAGTCCACATTTTACAGATGAGGAAACTGAGAGCCCATTTCTTGCCCAAGGTCCCACAGGTAGTGACAGATATGAGTTTTGAACTCCAATCATCTGATTCCAAAGCCACCATCCTGCCTCTACAACTACCCTGTGAGGTAGATAGTAAAAGTGTTATTATCCTAATTTACAAAGTGGGAAACTGAGGCACAGAAGACTTACACAGAGTTACATAGGTAATAAGTGACAGACCTTTGGACCTTAGTTAGAAGGTCCTCTGAAGCCAAATAAAAGTTTCCTTACTGTGTAACGGTGCCTTAGATACAGCTCAAAACTCTTCAAATAATAAAGACACAGCTGTCACCTTCCATTTCTCTTACTGTGCATGGTAAGTTATGTGTGAACGTAAAGATTTAAGGCACTGGGGAGAGGGAGAGGAGGAGAAACTCCACCACCTTTCTGGAAGCTTTCTACATTGGATAGCTCTAATCATCAGGAAATTTTTCCACATGTGCCCAAATTAGTTTCTTTGGAATTTCTATGGGTTTGTAATTAATTTTGTTCTCTAGGATCAAGCAGAACAAATTTAAATCTTTTTCTGTGGAACAATCTTCCAAGTACTTGGCTCAAGTACTTATTATCTATGTGACGCTGGACAAGTCAGAACCTCTCTGACCCTCAGTTTCTTCATCTATAAAATGGGAATAATATTTGTACTACCTACCTCATGGTACCTACTTGAAAACACTCTTTAAATGTGAACTCTATGTGGGGGTCAGGGAAATGGGAGAGAGAACATATATTATATGATTTAATTTGACCTAGACCTGAAGAAGACCCTATCCATGGGAAAACATATGTACCCTTTTGTACCAAAATATACTCCCCACTCCAATTGAAAAGATGCAATTGTCCTTTATATGTTCCTGATACCAGACTTTAGCCTAGCTGATTGTAATCCATACCTGTTGTTTGCTTTCCAAAGGCTAAAAAAATCACCCCCACTGAAACGGAGAGATGCATTGAGTCCCTGATAGCTGTTTTCCAGAAGTATGCTGGCCGGGAGATAACTAACTCCAGAAACACCCTCTCCAAGACTGAGTTCCTGAGTTTCATGAATACAGAGCTGGCTTCCTTCACACAGGTAATCAAGAATAGCCTGTAACCTTCCACCTACAGCTCTGACCGCAGAATGCACACAACACACTGCTAATGGTAGCCTTCCTCCAGGACTAAGCTAACCAAGGTTTGGAGAGACAATACCTTGACTGACAGGATCAGGGTCCAAAAAGATCCCACCAAGCCCAAATGCTAGCCTTCGGCTAACAGGAGGAAATTTAATGGTGGGAAATAAATTCCTGCACTTGGGTTAAACTGCACCAGTATGAGATAGGAGGAGAGAAATATAGCTAGAAAACAGTTCATGTGAAAAAGCCTCATGAAGTTTAGTGGACTGATCCCCCTAGGAGTCTACAGGGTGGGGTGTGGCTGGAATGGCTAATGGGATCTCAGGCTTCATAAATAGAAAAGTTCAGAACCAGAACAAAGAATAGTGACAGTCTAAAATACTTTGTCTTCATCGGACCACACCCATCATACAGAACTCATTTTTGTGTTCCACTTTTTAGAAGAGACATTGTCATTACAAAGCTCATCAAGAACAGAGAGCCCAAGATAGTAGGGAAGTCAAAACCATCTCACTGGAGGAATAGTTGAAGAAACTGGGGATTTTTAGCCTGGAGAAAGGAAAACTAAGAAGGGATATCATCATTCTCAAATACATTGAGGACTGCCATATGTCAGATTTTAGCTGGTCTACTTGGTACTTGAGGGTAGAATCAAAACCAATAAAATGAAAGTCATAGAGAGGCAAGAAGATAGGTTTCAGCCCATCCTAAGGAAAAATTTTGTAGCAATTAGAACCATCTAGAAATGGAATGCCCTGCATCAAAGTGTAACAAGCTCCCTATTAGTGAAGGTCTTCAGGCCAAGGCTAGATGACCATTTGTTGGGGGATAATGTAGGTGGGTACAGAGATTGCCATGGAGTCAAGAAGAATTGGGTCCAAGTCTGCCAAGATATTTAACCTCTCAATGCTCTGTGGGACTCCCTAGAATTATAAATTGCAGAGAAGGTGACAGCTGGCATTGATAGCGAGAATTTCCTTACCCATGAGTATTCTGTACCAATGGAATCACAGCTCTAGTCCCTATCCCTTTTGTAGATGGAGTCTATTATTCCATAAGATGTGGGTAGAAGATCTCTGAGATCCCATCCAACTGAAAGTCTGTAATTCTTCCATTTTTTGTGGAGGAATGACAGAAACACAGAATTTTACAGTTGGAACATGGAATTATCATCGAGTTCAACCCCTACTAAAGGAATATATAGCACATAAATAAAGGAATACTCACTTTACCGCATCTGACAAGTGCTTATCCAGCGGCTGCTTAGAGATTTCCAATGAAAGGTGACCTACTTCCTCCTCCTAAAGCATTAAATTCCACTTTTTGATTACTCTCATTGTTACTCTAATTACTCTAAATTGTTAAGAAGTCTTCATCAAGCCAAAATTCACCTCTTTGTTAGAAGAGACATTATCATTCCAAAGTTCATCAAGAACAGGGAGCCCAACATGGTGGGGAAGTCAAAACCATCTCATTGGAGGAAAGTTGAAGAAGCTGGGGATTACTCCTAGGAGCCCAAACTGTACAAACCTAATCCCTCTTCCATATGACAACCCTTCAAATCCCTAAACTCAGCTATCATGCCCATGCCCACTCCCAAGTCTTCTCTCCTTCAAACTAAGTATCTCTTGTTCCTTCAGCTAATCCTCATGTGATATAGACTTGAGGCCTTTTTCCATTCTGTTTGCCCTCCAAATAATCTCTAATTTATTGTTGTTTTTCAGTTGTGTCTGACTCTTTGTGAACCCATTTGGGGTTTTCTTGGCAAAGCTACTGGACTGGTTTGCCATATCCTTCTCCAGTTCATTTGACAGATGAGGAAACAGAGACAAACATGGTTAAGTGACTTGCCCAGGGTCATCCAACTAGTACATGTCTGAGGCCAGATTTGAACTCAGAAAGATGAGTCTTCTTGGCTCCAAGCCTGGCTCTCAATGCACTAAGGCACCTCTCCAACTTCTCAGTGTTCTTTAAATGCAATGCTTAGAAGACCAATGGAGAATGCAACGGAACTACTACCTCCTTATTTCTGGAAATAATGCTTCTCCTAATGTAGCCCAAGATTATGTTAGCTTTCTCTTTTTTTGATGTCACCTTGCACTACTGACTCATGTTGATTTTTTAGTCCATTAAAATTCCTAGAACTTCAGTGGAACTGCTCTCTCACCATGTCTCCCCCACCCTGTTACTTAGGAAATTGATCCTTTGAACCCAAATGTAAAACTTTACAATTGAATTTCATATATGGGATATAGGAAGGGTAGAGTTAAAATACTATTCACATAGAAGGCATAGAGAAATAAAGGAAATATATTTCAATGTGGCAATAGCTACATTTCATTCACTTTTCTCAGACTCTGTTCTGTATTTACCAGCCCTGACAATCTGGTTCTCTGAGTAAGGATCCAGCTTCCCTCTGTCAATTATCCCTTTCTTCATTTCCTCTTGAAGTATGATTTATTTTAAAGATGCAAATCTGTGGAATGTCCAGCATATGTATATATATAATGATCTCCAGTCTAGTTGGGAAAAGATTAGCATGAAATGCTAAATGTGGCCCAAAGTCTGAACTTTCTCTTATCATTTCTGCAGAACCAGGACCCTGGCGTTTTGGACCGAATGATGAAGAAACTGGACCTCAACTGTGATGGGCAGTTAGACTTTCAAGAATTCCTTAATCTCATTGGAGGCCTGGCACAGGCTTGCCATGCCTCCTTCGTGGCATCTGCCCAGCCCGTCAAGAAAATATGAACAGGCCTCCTGGGCAATTTTCCAGATACATCCTTCCTCCAAACCAGCAAATGTGCACCCATTCCTCTTAGTCACACACTGAACCCTAAAAAGTCAAGGCTACAATACAGAGCCATTCTTTTGTAGCAATAAAACATGATTTTTTACAAAAATAAACACACAATTGAGATATTGTCTATCTGACTACAGGGAGAAGGGGATGAAAGAATATTTGGGTGAATCATAACTGATAGAGGTGTAACCCATGAGTAAATTTGGGCTTGGACCCTCCATAGGGTAGACTGGGTTTATCTGGGGCTTCTCTCAATAAAATCTTTGTGGATCATTTTGTCCTACACAGATTCCCCCTTAGGAACTTCATTATCTGGTTAATCTCTCTCTAAGGGGCCTTGGCACCTTAACAAGTTCTTAAGCTAACAGGGCATCAGATATACTACAGGTTTTATTACTCCAATAATCCCTTCTGTTGGGTCCCCAACTTCCCTTTGGACCTACACAATGCACACAATTACAGTATTAACAAAAGTTTAAGTCTGTATTGCTCTGCATTATAGATTGTTCATGATGAGATGCTGATCTTTCTTCCCCTTTGGAGCTACACAAATAGTCTCTGGGCCTTTCTGTAGTTCCAAGCATGGCTATCTTCTGTCTCCTCTTCCACCTTCTCTCCCTGATATTCTAAATCCCTTTCCTCTCTCTCTCTCTCTCTCTCTCTCTCTCTCTCTCTCTCTCTCTCTCTCTCTCTCTCTCTCTCTCTCTCTCCTCCTCCTCCTCCTCCTCATCCTCCTCCTCCTCTCCCTCCCCTCCCTTCCCCCATCTCCTCTCTCTCTTTCTCTCTCCTCCTCTCCCTTTCCCTCCCTCTGACATCATTTCTATTAAGCAAATGGGGACAGCCCTCTTCAGCACATCTCTCTCCAGATCATCTGTGTCTCTGTCCCTCTCTGAGTCCCTTTTTTAACACCAAGCCCAGCAGCCAGGTCAAGTGTTAACCTCATCATTCCTAAAGTATCAGACGTTTATCAGATTCAGTGAGAAAACAAAATCCATATCTGTATGTCAGGGAGGACCTAGGACAAAAAGGATTCATCCCTAGATCAGGAAACAGTAGAGAGGGGAAGGGTTTACCTGATTTTTCTTTGCTTATGCAGCCAAACTCCATAGAGAAGACCCTATCCAATTAGTAGCACAGTACTAACCTTCCTTCTCACCTTCATTGCATCTAGGAATTGCAAGAGAAGACTTGGGTCACCCTTAAGGAAAGTCTCACTTCCTCTAGAAGGTTTGATATGTAATTAGTCTCTAAAATAGCGCAGCTACCTGGCACAGTGCAGAGTACCCAGTCTGAAGTCAGGAAAACTCATAAGTTCAAATCCTGCCTCTCATACTTCCTAGCTGTGTGACCCTGGGAGAGTCACTTAACCCTGTTTGCTTCCAGTTCCTCATTTGTCAAATGAGCTGGAGAAGGAAATGGCAAACCATTCCAGCATCTTTACCAACAAAACTCCAAATGGCATCACAGAATCAGTTATGTCTGAAAAAAAAACTAGGAAAATGGACATTTTCTCCAGATGTGTTTTCTCAGGGAATATTCACTTGTAAAAGATGCTTCCCACTTACATACTACTGCTGAGTACAGAGTCAACTTTGAATTATCCAAACTAATGAAGAGAGGGGAGCAAACGCATCTATTTACCTTCTTAATTATGTTTCGCATCAGTTAATGTTAAAATTGACCCTCAGGCTACACTGGCCAGGCAAACAAGAAGAGATAGCCCAGGAGCTGGATAGGAAAAGCTGACCTAGGATTAAAAATAATACTGTGGCTAATACCTATGTGAATAATTAATCATTTTAGTGACATTTATATTAGTATATAGGTGTCATATTCAATCCCAAATTATAGCATTATCTCCAAAATTCTTCCAAAAAGGATTGAAGCAAAAAGTAAATATAAGGCTTATAAAGAGACAAAGTTGTGACAATGTCAGGGAAAAAAAATGTTCTACCAATTAGAGCTATACAAAAGTAAAATGGGTTTCAATGGGAAGAGCTGGGTTCCCCAACCTTGAAGGTCTACAAACAAAGGCTAAATGACCACTTGTGGAGTGTATCCAGGAAAGCCTCTTCACACTCTCAAATTTCATGATTCAGTAAAGGCATAAAACAAGCCCAAGGAAGAGATCACATTTCAGGGTGGGGCTCTGAGATCATGTATGGTTGTGAATTTTTAATTTCTTCATTACAAATTAGTGCCCTGGGGTAAGAAGGCCCAGTTTTCTAAGAATGACAGTTGTCTCTTCATCACACATACACACCAAATATTCGTTTATGTTTTAATAACTTAGAAAAAGATACTATTCAGTGAGTCACCTCCTGAGTTGCTTAGAAGTTGGCCATGTGTGAAAATGGCCCATTTTCCATTATTCCAAACCACATGGAAGTAGTAAAATGATGGTGCTTGGGCACCTCAAAGGCAACTCAGCATTTCTCCAATCCACCTAGAAAATGCTAGGTCTCATTTTAAGGTACCATCCCCAAGGTACTACCTATTTTGAAAATCAGTCAAGCATTTTGGAGAGCAATCTGGAATTGTGCCCAAAGAGTTTTTAAACTGCCTATACCCTTTGATCTAGCAATACCACTACTAAGTCTATTTCCAAAGATGATTACAGAAAAAGGAAAAGAACTTATATGTTCTAAAATATTTATAGCAGCTCTCTTTGTGGTGGCAAAGAACTGGAAATTAGGGGGATGCCCATCAATTGGGGAATGACTGAATAAGTTGTGGTATATGAGCCTGATGGAATACTACTGTCCTATAAGAAATGATTAGCTCATTGATTTTAGAAAAGCATGGCTAGACTGGCATGAAATAATGAAGACCAAAATGAGCGGAACCAAGAGAATATTGTAAACAGTAACAGCACTTTTGTTTCAAGAACAATTTTGAGAGAATAAGTCATTTTGACTATTGTCAATACTGAAATTAACTACAAAAGTTATATGAAAGAAAATTCTATCTGCATCCAGAGAAAGAACTGATAAATAGAAGTATGTATAAAATAATTTTATGTATTATACACACACACACTTGTGTCTAAAGGCAGCCATTTCAAGAGTGGGGAAAAGGAGAGGAAAAAAATAAATTTATATGATAACTTCATATGTTTCAAAAGAATAGCAAGTTGTACATAGAATATTCTCAATTTCAAGTGCAATGATCCTTTTTCTATTCTACTATGTTATGGAAATGCTGATTTTATTTCATACATTAAAAACAAAATAAAGCAAATTTTAAAAAAAATTTCAAAGAAAGGCATACTATTTAGAACTATGATTATAGCTATGTGTCCTCATCACACTATATCTGGAGCATCCAGTTTAAGAGATCATGTTTTAGAAAAGACATTGGTAGCTGAAGATTACCCAAAGAAGCCAAACCAAAATAGAGAGAGGATCCTCAAGCTAGGACTAGATGAGGATCAGTTGACAGAAATAGAGATGTATCCTGGAGGCAAGAAGATTAGGGGGAAGGAGTGTGAGAGGCAGGAGAGTTGGAAGAAAGAGTAAGACTGTCACATGGAAGAGCAAATGGCCATGTTCTGCTTCGCCCCAGAGGCCACAGCCAAGAGCAGTGGAGGACTGCAGCAAGAATTTTGCCAGCAATGACTGAGAGAGATCCCCCTGTGATTGTCACAGGACAATCTATTCCCTTTACCCTTATAGAGATGGACAATGGAGATATTCTTGAACTCCTGGAGGATGACCTCCTCTTGCCATATAACCTGGAAAATTTCAGTCAGCTTTTGTATGAGTAATGGTTCCCCTACCTTGCAAATCTCAGTTGGAATAGAATCAGCACCAGGTGCTTTGCCACATGAAAGGAGCTTAATGGCCCTCAAAACCTCTTCTTCAGTTGGAAGTTCAGCTAAGGAGGGATTGACTTCAACCTGAAGTAAATGGTCAGTGGCCTCAGCATTGATTGATGATGGTCTCTTGAGAACACTATGGAAGTGTTCAACCCATTTCTTTAGGATCATGTCCTTATCACTAATCAATGTGACTCCATCAGCACTGAATAGTTGTGATGCACCATAAGTTTTTGGTCCGTAAATAGCTTTCAGGGAATCATAAAAGCCCTTTGGATTGTTACTATCAATATAAAACTGAATTTCTTCTGCCTTCTTACTGAGCCAGGAATCCTGCTTCTCTCTGAGCTTTGTACTTTGCTTTTGATGGAATTAAATGCTGCCTTCTTAGAGGTGGATGAACTATCCTACTGGTAAGGATGGAAAGTTCACGTTTTTCATTTAGCAGCTTCTGAATTTCCCCATCATTTTCATGAAACCAGTCTTGGTGTTTGCAAGTGTTCTGACCCAAATGAGCAAATGTAGTGCTGTACACCAAATCTCTGAGAGCTGTGCACTCCTTTGCTAACAGCAATGGATAGCTGAAAGCTGAAAAGGAGTCTTTCAATTTGAGAACAATTTGAGGAAAAACTTCCTAATAATTGAAGTGATCCAGAGACTACCTGCTGATTTGTGTAGAGGGGATGATTGGTTGTTTATGGATAGATTAAACTTGATGGCTTCAGAGGTCCCTTACAACTATAATAGCCTATGATTTGGGGGGTTGTTGCAGGATACTGAGTGATGTTCTCTTGTTAATGATTTAATAATGCTTGAAAGGAATTAATTCTTAATTTTCTTTCCCATTCTCAGTGTCTTTGAAGGCTATATTAATCCATTATTAAGATGCCTTCCTTCAGCCTTAGGGATTTATTAAGACTAGAAAAATGGTGTGTGGGTGTATATGGGTGTGTGGGTGGGAATATAAAGATAGTCCCTGCTCTCGAGAAGCTGGGAGGTAGAAGAGAAAGACATGTACACTGATAAATATATACAAACTATAATAGATGCAATAATCACAGCTAGCCTTTGTGCAGCCTTTAATGTAGCAAAGCTCTTTATATATTTTCACAAGTCACCCAGCTACTAAACGCCTGGTGCTAGATTTGAACTACAATTTTCCTAAGCCTCAGACTCTGACCTCTAGCTGCTCCTATAAGATGATTCAGGGTGAGGGAAAGCACTATTCCTTCTCTTCTTCCTCCTCCATTTCCTCCTTCTCTTCTTCCTTTTCTTTTTCCTCTTCTTCTTCCTCCTTATAATAATAACAAGTAGCATTTTAAGGTTTGCAAAGTGCTTTACTAACATTACTTCATTTGATCTACCAGTCTGAGAAGGCAGGGAGAGGGGAGGTATCAGAAAAAGCCACCTGTAAAAGGTGCACTTAAGGAGAACCTTGAAGGACACTAGGAATTAGGGTGAGTCTCTAAGTCTCAAAAGAAAAGTACAAGAGTCACATGGTACTGTGCCATCCAGGAAGTTTAGGAAGGAGGAGAGGGACTTGAGAAATAGTCATGTCCTGCTTTACATCTGAGACTATCAGAGAAGGATTCTGAGCCACATGGGAAGGAAAGAAATCAGTCAAGGCTCATTTCTCTAGGTTGGAGTTACGGCTACTTTGGGTAGCCGTTGCTAACTTTAGCCATGATAAGAAGGACAAAGATTTAGCAAGAATTTAGGAAACTAGGCTCTAATCCAAATCTCACTCCTAATTTACTGATCTATAGCAAGTTCTGGGATCTAATTTCACACCCTTATGCCTCAAAATACCTTCATTTAGGTTAGGTGATCTCAAATGTTGGTTCAAGTTCTAAGATTCAATGGCTCTTTTCTATTCTGTGTACCTTATCTTTCCAAAGCCACCAGGCAAGGACAGGAACTGTCACTGACACACAGTCAGAAGTCCCCATGACTCACCTCACCCAGCCCACCACATAATAAGCTCCTTTGTACAACCCATCAAACTCGATGAAAAACGTGTTGAGAGTTCAGGCAAAGTGGAGCCGGAGGACCACACCTATGCAAGAAGGGATATGACTGACTTTTTTTGTGCTCTCTAGTCTCCCTAATCTCCCCCTACTCTCCCCTTAACCCTCTCCCTAGTTAAAAAAAAAAAAAAAGACAAGTAAGAAAGATCTGGGAAGGGAGTAACAAGCCTACACTTGCTAAGAATGTGAGCTGTGGAATGATTCAATCACAGAGTGAGTAGTCGACAAGAACTCGAAAGAAACCAGTCCTTGGGGTGACTATGTTGCCTGGTTTCACACACTCTACCTCTCCCTGGTGAGAAACTATTAGGGATATCCCCAGGATAACAACAGAGGATCCTATTACTTCTCTCTTGCTCACAAAATGACCCATCAATATTATCATCATTAAAAATTATGGAAACCTGTTGGATTTCAGATGAAATGCTAAGTACTATAGAGAATAGATTTGTCATAAGTCTTGTTTTCAAGCCTTCTACAATGCATTAGAGAAAATAAATAAGGCAAATATGAAAACTAATATACTTCATAATATTAGATGACAATTCAGAGGGAAAAGATTCTCAAGAATTAGATTTTAGATTGAGCATGATGGTATATGACTGTAATCCCTGCTATTGGGGGAGGCTGAGACTGGTAAATCTCTTGAACTCAAGAGTTCTGAGTTATTGTAGAGCTAAAGCCAACAGGGTGTCTGAAATGAGGTTCAAATTACTCTATAGACAAAGCCTAAAGACAAGCATTCTGGAACAGCACAGTAGTTCCTGAGTATTAAAGGACACTAAGTGAAGTCATCCAATTAGGTGACGCCACAGCTATGAATGCATCAACTATGTGCTCAGTTATGATCATATCATCAAGGAAAGTGTAGCCATTTGGGTTATCATAAATTCTAGCTATTATTACTGTTTAGACTACACAAGCCACATGGTCAGTCCACCCAAAACAGGATTATCCCTGGTCTTTGGAGGGTAAGACTTATTTCAAGCCTCCATTCCATTGTTCCTCAAAACCTACTGCTTGAGGATGGTATAGGTTATAGAAGACCCACTTAATATTCAGGGGAAGCCCTGTTTCTGGATTTCCAACTCCCAGAGTTAACTCTTAAAGGATCTCCACCCCCTACTCCAATTGGACCTTTGTCTGGCCTGTTTCTATTTAGAAAAACTGCTACTTGTTTCCCTTTCCCTCTCCTCCCATAGTCACTTGGGGAAGGAAGCCTCTTAGATTTCCTGCTGTACAGCAGTTGTTGAGTATGAAAGGAGCCTAAGTGAGGTCACCCAAATGGGTGACCCCACAGCTATTAGTGCATCAACTATGTGCTGGGTTATAAACATAGCATCAGGGGAAGCATATCACAAAGCCACAAAGTGACTGCCTCCTGTCTCAGGCTAAAAATTGCTACTGTGGGGGTGGGCTAACACTGTCTGGAGCAATTGGGAAATCTACCTAGGGGAATATGTTTTTTTCATGGCTAAGTAAAGCCAGACTTACAGGGTATCTAGTCCCTGCTCCACTTACTAGGTAGCTATTTTATTAGTCAGGAGGATTCATTCATCTTCCACAATTTTGACTGATTAGAGTTTCTAAAGATTTTGTTGGTACATCTTGAGAGTAAGCTCCATTACACATCTGCAGGTCACCTCTGGATGCAACTGCTATTTCACAACTGAGTGGAGGTGGTTAGGAGCAAATTCTTTCTCATTTGTGCTGCTCATAAGCAAAAATCTGCTTCTCCAGCTCCCTCTCCCTCAAGTTAAAAGCTTCTATCACTGTGAGGAACAGCCAACGTACAGAATCTGTGACTCCCTTGGGATTAATTGACCCTGAGCAATCTATACTTGAGATTCTGGGAAACAGGAGACTGAAGCTCTTTCAACCAGTGAATGCCTTTATAACCTGTCTCCTAAGAGTTTGACCTCTGCTCTCCACAGGGAAGATTCCCATCCCACCTGCTTACTTCCCTTCCCCCATTCCTTCCTTTCTTTCTCCAAAAAGTTAGCCAGATTTGGTTTTTCATCTCCTGGTGCTGCTAATACTTTAAAGTGCAGAGGGAAAATGTTATTCCACACAGAGATAGTTTTAACAAACTGTATTGCTCGCCAACAGGGGAGAACAGCTGTTAGGAGGAGAGTCTCAGTGTGTGGCTTCTAAGCACCTAGTGAGCAGCATGGGGGGAGGGGAGGGACCAATTAAAGACTGAGAGCCCTCAGGGTCTTTCATATTTCATCCTAGGGGGTTGGACTAGACCAGTCAAACCAGTTTTTACTGGCTGACAATTGAGTAAGTGGTTATTCATCTTTTGCTTGAATTCTTGTGAAGAGAAATGCATCCTCACCAAAGCAACGTTCTACTTATAGATAATTCTGATTATTATGAAGCTTTTTCTGTCATCATACCACTCTAGAGTAGTGTAATAGATACGGTTCTGGGCTTAAATTCAGGAATTTGGGGTTCAGATCAGATCTCAGACCTTATTGACTGTTTAACCCCACAAATGTCATTTAATCTCGAGATGGTTTAACTCAATAGTCCCTGGAAATCCTTCTAGCTCTAGACTTATGAGCTCTGAGGCCAAGATGGACAACAGAGCCCTTCAAATTCTGAACAAGAACTCTCATGCTCCCCCATCCAGTCTTGGCATCACTAAGGAGATCAGAATTGCCATAACCTGACTCCTTCCCTATAGTGTGCTGCTCTAACCTTGGGACTAGTAATTAACCTAATTTTGAGGAACAGACTAGCCCTGATCCACCTTTGGATTTATAAGCAAGAGAATCTGAGAAGCAGGAAGACAGAGTGTATCAGTATGAGGCAAGAAGGAGGGGGAGAGGAAGATGAGAGCCTACAGTTGCCAAGAGTTAGGGAGGGAGGAGGAGAGGAATGCTTCAAAAACTTTGCTTTACTTTTACTTTCTTTAAATGTTTATTTTGTTTCTTAAGCCAGCAATCGTGATCAGTTGTTAACCACTTTTGTTGATCTGTGTGTCCCAAATCCAAAGCAGTAGAGAAAGAAAGAATTTTGAAGAAAGCCTCCTGAAAAGGAGGAGAGACATTAATTTAAAACTGGAATTTTGCCAGAATTCAGTGTCTGGCTGGGGACTCGGAGCTATAAGAAAAAGAGTTGTTGATTCACTTTACACCTTCTCTCAGGAGAGAGAGAATAGTTAAACCAGGATTCCCGTAGGCAATTAAATGAGTAATGTCTAGAACTGCAACTACCGGGTACCACTGTAGGGCTTCTGCCACATTCCCAGGCTTGCCTTAAGTGGAAAGTCAGTCTCAGAGAGGAGACAACCAGGAAGTGATTGGAGAAGTCATATCCAAGGGAAGGAATAACCCAACCCACAAAAAAGTGGGAAGCAGGAAGAAGAGAAAATGACTTTACTGACTGCTTTCTAGCCCAATGTAGCACCACCCAAGCACTGCTAGACTTAAATAGCCACTGGTTAATTATGCTTCTAAAAGAGGCAGATCACTATGTAATGCTCCCTGGACAACAATGTCCACTTCCAGACCTCTGAAATACCATTTTTACTGCTGCTACTAATACCAGTCTATATTTTCCTGAATCCACCCAAATTCTGTGATTCTGTGAAGCTGTCCTGTTCCAAAGTAACTTACTTTATAGTGGGAAGATAAAACATGTACACAGATAAATAGATATTGGGTCATTTGCGGAAAACCAGATGTAACAAAATGAGAGATCAGAAAAGACTTTGGCTAGGAAGGAAGTGGTATCTGATCTGAGCTTTGAGAAAAGGTATGGACTCTATGAAGTGAAAGTAAGGAGAAGGTACATTGAAGGATGGTCTATGGAAAAGCATGGAGACTGGAAAATAGCTTAGCAGGTCAATGTGGCTGATACAGAGTGCATGAAGTAGAATAAGAAATAATCTTGAAAGGTAAATTGGAACCAGATTGTGAAAGGTTTTAAATGGCAGGCTGAGAATTTTGTGTTTCAATTTAGAGATAATAGGAAACCATTCAAGATGCTTGAGCAGGGGAGTATCGTGGTCAAACCTGTGTCTTACCAGGCAGTCAGACTATTGTAAATTAAGAGCTAATTTGGTTTTTCAAATATCATCTAGGCCAAGGGTCTTACCTTTTCTGTGTCATGGATACCTTTAACAATCTGATAATGTCTATGTGATGGGGTGATGAGACCTGAACTGCTAAAAGGAAAAAACCATATCTTTGAAAGCAGCCCAGTCCCTGAATTTTCCCACATATTTCTTCAGCCCAGATCACCAGCCTCTAGACCCAGGCATCTGACCCAGCCCAACCTGCCTAGATATTTGACAGTCCTTTCAAGCTCTTGACCCAGTCCAGACCACTTAACTCCTTTCACTGTCCACCGGGACCATTCCCAGCCTTACCAGTCCTTAATCCCATCCATATCTTTTCACTGTTCTTTTTTTTGCATGTAAATATCAATATCACCCCCATTAAGTGGCAGATTCATTAGGAATCTAGCTTCCTTACAATAAACCTTGCCATTTTAACTGAAAGAAGGCTTGAATTTTTTTTTCCAGGAGGACTCTCTCTGTACCTTTACATTTCAAGGTTCCTAACACCCCAAACCATATCATATGGACCATGTCTTGGAATAATGTTTTTAAATGCCTAAAATAAAATACATGGGATTAACAAAGAAAACCAAACATACTGAAAGCTATCAAAATATTCTTTAAAAAAAAGTTAATGGACCCCAGGTTAAGAATCCCTGATCTAAGCCAAATCCCCCATTTTACACATGAGGAAACAGACTCAGAGAGATAAAATGACTTGCTCCAGGTCACTCAGGTAGGAAGTAACTGAGTTTGGGTTTGAATCTAGAGCTGCTGACTCTACATTCAATGCTCTTTCCATTGGACCATATTGCCTTTCTACTGGAATCATAGATTGCTTTCATTTTTTGGTCAGTTGTCTATGCCTCTCTATAGGATACTTGGCTGAAGAAAAGCTCCACTCAGGGGATAATTCAGTGTTCATGTTCTCCTGGGATGTGTTTTATATCCTAGAGCTATGGGAACTAGTGATCCAGGAATTCAGGGCAAGCAGACACCAAAGGGAGTTCAATGACCATTAAACTGAGGCAGCTTAAGTGGCACAGTGGAGAGAGTGTCAGTCCTGGAGTCAGAAAACCCTGAGTTCAAATCCAGCCTCAGACACTTACTAGCTGGGTGACCTTGAGCAAGTCATTTAACCTCTGTTTGTCTCACTTTCCTCATCTGCAAAATGGTGACATACATATAATAGCACCTATCTCCCAGGACAAATGGGGATAATAATAGCACCTACCTCCTAGGGCTATTGGGAGGACCACATGAGATAATAATTGTAAAGTGCTTGGCACAGTATAGATTCTATTGCAATGTTAGCTGTCATTATTATTAAATATCAAAATATAGTTACTTGATTCTTTCCAAAATCCTCCTGTCGAGTCTATTCTTCATTCCCTAAGAATAAATTTGTCAAAGATTACAATTGCTGATGCAATGAGTTTGGTAGTGATCTCAAGGAAAATGATTTTTTTTAAGTTTCACTTTTTTTTTGGTTTTGGTTTTAGTTTTTTAACAGATGACCTGTGAGCACTTAGAAAGGGAAGAAGTGATCTCAAAGAACCACTAAGGGCTCACTATGAACCAGTCATGCTACCTCACAGAGTTGTTGTGAAGATCAAGCGAGATAATATTTATAAAGTGCTTAGCACAGGACCTGGAACATATTAGGTTCCATATAAATGCTTATTCCCTTCCCTTTCTGCCAGATTCACCCTCTCTCACTTTTTGACATAACTTCTAGACTAATAGATCAGAGGAATGCTTTAGGAAATTCAATAAAGCATGTAGGGTATGTTCAGGGAAGACTAGTACCTCTGGTGTGAAGACTGCCAAGCCTTTTCTATGGTTACTCCCACCTTTGGTGTCTACCTGACTCACCTCACTCTCACCTGTAGCTCCAGGAAGCTGTAACACGTACAGTAGCCACACCCCAGTAAACCATTTTGGGCTAAACCAGGTTGAGGGTAACCACCAGGTCTCAAACACCTTGGTGATTTAGGGAGGTGTCTACCCCAAGCATGTCAAGACTTCCCCCAGTGAAAACTATTTGTACCAATAGCCATGAAGGCTGCTGAAGCAGGTGCTGTGGAGCACTTAAGAGTTTGGTTAGACATTGAAGAGGTGCAGGTTATCACTACATCTTAAGCCATCACCGGTCATCTTGATTTTGTCCTGCCACTGGGACTGTGACAGCTCTGAAAGAGAAAGTGAGGCCAGAGACTTTGTACAACTCTTCCTCACTTAAATCCAGTTTATGCATGAATCAAAAGACATCAACCATATCATTTTACCATTTTTACCTATCTCAAAGTCCTGTGGTGATAGGCAAGTGACAAAGCAGCAGGTGTGGATACTCTAGGAGCTATAGTCACAACCCTGCACACAGAAGGCTCAGATCATAGGGTTGTCTTCTCACTAGAAGAAGCAGTGGGATTCAGCAGCCCTCTGAGTGTCTGATCAGCCTTTTTTAAGTACCATGTATCTAAAAGTACTTAAAGTTCTTAAGTACTTTTTAAAGTACCATGCCTCTAGGTGTGAGGAAGAGACTAGAAAAGGTACTCTAAAACAATTTTTATCTTTTACTATCTCCTAAGAGACATAAAGGGAAAACATTAGGTGAATAGTAGAATTCAATAGATTCATAACTGGTTGAGTGATTATACAGAAAGTTATTGATTAATGGATCACTGTTGAGCGGAAGGGTTATTGCTTGTATAATACTGCAGAGTTCTACTCTGTATGTTCTAGTTGGCATTTTTATCAACAACCTAGAAGATGACATCTATTGTATACTTGAGAGAAAATGTAGTTCCATGGGTAAAGCCAACCTCAGAATCAGGAAAAACTGAGTCAAGTTCTACTTTTGACACATGGGCAGAGTGACCCTGGGCAAGTCACTTAAACCTTTCAGTGCCCCAAGCAACTTCCCAAGACTAAGTTTCAGTTTCAGAGAAGTCATCCATCCGAAATGATGGATGGATTCTCCTCACCAAAAATTTGGAATACAAATGAAATCACAGGTCTGGACCAAAAATAAATGGCAATCTTGTCAAGTTTTTTGGGTGACACACAGTTAAGAGGAATCACTAATGTGTTGGATAGCAGAATTGGGATCCAAAAAAATCTCAACAAACTGGAATAATGAACTAGATTTCACAGAGTGAAATTTAATATGGAGGTGGCATAGATTTACTTGGAGTCAGGAAGACCTTGGTTCCAATCCCACCTCTGACACTTGCTGGCTGTGACCTTTCTGTGCCTCAGTTTCCTCATTTGTAAAATAGAGACAATAGTACCTGTAGCACCTATTCCACAGGATTGTTGTGAAGCTTAAATGAGATGATGGATAGGAAGTATTTGACACATTTTAAAGTGGTATATAAAAGGGGAGATTGTGAGGTTCAAATGAGAGTGTAGATGTCAAATTTTTGCAGACCTTAAGGTATTAAATGGATGTTGGTGGTTGTCGTTAGACTATAAACACCAGATCTCTAATCTAGCAATGATTTTGTTCCCTGAGTCTTCTACAGCTATCCCTTCCATACAGTAACTTTCTCCATCTTGGTTTTGGGTTTCAGGTCAGCATAAGAAATTAAATGGGAATTTTGAAGGAGTTTTGTAGAAGGCACACAAAGGCTAGCAGACAACATAGAAAAAGTTTAGAAACTCCAAAATGCATAAAATATATGTATAGTATCATATAATATCAATATATTTTATCTTTTAATACCATAATAATTCAGACTTTTTCTCTGGTACAAAGGAAGTGCCAAAAAATTTTACATGGATTTTACAGATTGCAGAGGGGGGACACGGGAAGGAGGGAGTGTGGCATGATGAGGGAAAGGTTGAGGGAGGGAATCGTGATATGGAGGGGATAACTGTGCCACACTTCTGCTGAGCTCAAGCAATGTCTATGTAGCAAAACAGGGGTGTGCTGCTAGGCTCTCTGGGTTGGGGGGAGTCATGCACACATACTTTCAAACATTACTAACATTTACCATTAATACTTTCTTAAGTCTAGACAATGAACTAAATAATAAATCAAGTTCAGATTTGTATCCATGGCCAATTTATAAGGTATAAGATGCTCACATTGAAAATTTAATATTAAGCTCTTAGTAGCCAGTTAGAGCTGGCTCCAGCACACCCCTCTATAAATGCCAGTTAGTATTATGATAAATATAAAGTCTTATATTTAGGTTCAAAAACTCAATTCTATAAGTACAGTGTGGGTGTTACATGATTAGATGGTAGCTGCCTTTAAAAAAAAATTAGGGCTTTTAGCTACCTACTATGATATGACTGCCATAGGCTGAATTAATAGAAGTTCAGTGTCCAGAATAAAGGTGGTCCTGTCTCATTGTCCAGCTATATCTAGTATATTGTGTTCATTATATATGAAACACATCTGTCAAACAGAGAGAGTGAAAGGATTAAAAAATACATATTATGAAACCATTAAAAGAAGTGAAGATGTTTATACCAGAAAACAATAATTTGCAAAGAATGATAGCTGTTCTCAAATATCTGAAAGCCCGTCATGTGGATGAAGAAGAATAGTTAATATTTACAAAGCTATTATTAGAAGAATTAGATTAATTTTGTGAGTCCAGAGAACATGCCTAGATCAAAAAAAAATGATTATGTTATTAGTAATAGCTAGAAATTATATAATGTGTTAAGGTTTACAAAACATTTTTAAGCATAACCTTATTTTATCCTCATGATAACTCTGGAATATTAGATATTATAATTATCTCTGTTTTAAAGATAAGGAATCTGAGGTAGACAGAGAGATGAAGTCACTTGTCCTAGGTCACAGAGTTAATATCTCAGGATGGATCTGAATTCTAGACTTCCTGACTCCAGCCAGGTCCAGCACTCTATCTGCAATATCAGTTAGCTGCCACAGTATAAAGGAGACCAATTTCAGCTCAGTAAAAGGGAGAATTTTCTAATCATGAGAATTATCTGAAAATCAAACAGGCTTAGGAAATAGTGCCTAACACTTAGGAACTAGCAAAGATAGTAAAAGATGAGAATACTCATTATTGGAGGGATTATGGGAAGATAGATATACTAACTCACAGTTGACGGAACTGTGACTTGGTTGGGCCATTCTAGGAAACAATTTGGAATGATACAGAAAAAAATTATTATATTGTTCATATTCTTTGACTCATAAATTCCACTATAAAATTATATTCCAAGGAGGCAACTGGCAGCAAGAACTGTTTAAAAAATACCTTAGAACATTTTTTGGAATAACAAAAACTGGAAATAAAATATATGGTCTCCAATCAGGGAATAACTGAGCCAATAATGGGATAGGAATGTAATGGAATATTAAGGAATAACAAATAGGAAGGGTTTAGGGAAACCCGGGAAAGCTTGTATGAAGTGATAATGAATGAAAAAAAAGGGGAGCCAAAAAATAGATGTTGTTTGTCCTTCATTGTGTAAGAGGAGCAATGGCATCCTGAGGTGATATTTGACTTGCTCATGAATTAGATTTGTGAGGCAGAGTTGCACAAAGTCATCAACCTTACTCTCTCTTCCAAAATTATTGAAGTTCAGTGGTGGGACAAAAGTCAAGAAGACTGGTAACAGGCTGGGATGACCTTGGCATATTCAATGCCTTACCAAGCTCTAAGAACTTCACAGCGTTTGCTTCAGCCATTGGAACAAATTGTTTTCATCTGCCCTTTCCACTGAGAGAAGTCTTCACATCCTTTGGATGGACACCTCCCTAACTCACTGACAGATCTGAGACCTGCTGCTTACCCTAATCTTGGTTTAGCCTGTCTGTCAAGATGGTTTCACTGGGTTGTGGGGACTGTACATACATCTTCTTGGAGCCATAGGTGAGAGTTGGGTGGCAGATGGACACCAAAGATGGATGAGCAGCCTTGAAAAGGGTTTGGCAAGCCCTCACACCAGAGGTTCTAGTCCTTCCTTAACACTCCATACACCTCCAAAAAGGACATGGGCTCAAGAATCAGACTACATGAATTCTCAGCTCACCTCAGTACCTATGTGACCTCAGGCATGAACGTAACATATACGATTTGTTGTTATTCAGTTGTTTTCAGTTGTGTCCAACTCTTTGTGACCCTATTGGAGGTTTGCTTGGCAAAGATACCAGAGAAGTTTGGCATTTCCTTCTCCAGTTTATTTTGTTGATAAGGAACGGAGGCAAAGAGGGTTAAGTGACTTGCTCAGGGTCACACAGCTAGTAAGTAAACTCAAAATGTGGCCTGGCACTCTATCCACTGTGCCACCCAGCCACAATTTTTTTAGCACTCTGGTGCTCACAAAATGTATACACATTGATTACAATACAAAAAAATACCAGAATGGAGAGACAAAAAAAAACCCATCCAATAGAACAGTCAATATTAGTAACATTGTCAAAGTTAAAGGATACATCCCATCTTTCTGTTCACAATCAATTAACTTTTCACAAATGTACTTTGTGTACCTTAGAGAAGGTAGTTTGGGTGTTTGCTGAGAAGAATATCAATAAATATTTAAATTTTTAAAATTGAAAGATAAAACAATTGTCAAAAAATCTTGTTCTGCTAAATAGAAGGTGGTGAATTCTAAAGGGAAAAATATATACATATGCTTATGTGTGTATGTGTGTGTATATATATATTCGTGTATGCGCGTGTGTGTGTCTGTCTGTGTGTAAAATTGGGCTGTCTCAGGAAATAGTGAACTCTCTGCCCCTAGAGACATTCAAGTAGAAGCTGACAGCTTGTCAGAGCTGCTATAAAATGGATTCCTGCTTGTGGTTTGGGTTGGAATGAACTGCTCCCACTGAGGGTGAAGTTGTTTATTTTCTTTTCTGCTCTGATAATCTTTGATTCAAAAAGATTCCATTTGCCAACTCAGAAATTGGAACTATCCCTCATGACCTTCCTTGTCATCACGTCCTCTCACTCAGCCTTTTCTTCTGCCCTGCTTCTGTTTGCTAGTGCCTTCTTCCCACCCTTAAATTCTCTGAACACACCCCAATGAGTCCGACCCACAGACCTCCCCCTCTGTGAGGAGGAACAAAATTCCTCTTTAATATATCAGAGTCACTTCATGTGGAATCAACTTCTGGGTCAAGGGTTCTTAACCTGAGGTCCATGAAATTGGTTACATAGAGAGACAGACAGACAGACAGATAGATAGATAACTATTTCAACATAATTCATTTCTTTTGTAATCTTATGCATTTAAGAGCATTATTCTGAGAAAAGGTCCATAGCCTTCATCTGACTGTGTGCATGACACAGAAAGGGATAAGAATACCTGTTCTGGGTTAAATAGCAGGCCCCAGCACTAGGACTTGAACAAATAGTACTTAATCCATTCAGATCTTCTAAACAGGAATCAAATGGGCTGTCTTTGAGGTAGTAAATTCTCTGTCATTGGAAGTATTTAGGAAAAGGTTTGGATTACAACTTGTAAAGGATGAAATGATGAATATTCTACTATACAAAGGGTTGAAGTATATGACCTCAAAGGTTCAAATTCCAATTATTCTATAGTATTAAATAAGGTAAAAGTCAGTAGGAGGCAATATAAAGGGAATCAGAAGACCTAAGTTCTAGTCCAGGGGTGGGGAACCTGTGGCCTGGGATTTGTTCTGTGAAGTTTGGATACAGACAAAGGACCACACTTGAGGCCCTAGAGGGCCACAGATGCCCCACCCCTGTTCTAGTTCTTACTCTTAACTCACCATGTGACCTTGGGTAAATAGTTTCACCTCTCTAGAACTCAGTTCCCTGATTTGTAAAATTAATAGGTAGAAGAAGGTGACCACTAAGGTCCTATTCAGCTCTGATTTCTAGTATCTTCTGGAAATTATCTGGTTCCATAAAAGTCAAAACTGGAAGAAGATTCATAGAATTCACAGGGAGAAGGTCCTAATAGCCAGAAACAGAGTGAAGAAAGAACCAGGTTATAAGACATGAAAACAAGGAGGGCTCTGAGTTTCTGTTCCAGTATCAGAATGTACTACATGACTCTCTCTGAATCAGAGACTATTAGAGTTATTAGACTATTATTAGAATCAGAGATTATTAAACTAATTAGAATTCAAATTAGTCTCTTTATTTTACAGATGATGAAACTGAAACCTGGAAGGAAGAATCTACTTGTCCAAAAACACACAGGCCATAAATAGCCAAAGTGAGATTTCAGTCCAAGTCCTCTGATTCCTCATCAGAACACTAGTTCAGAAACTTCCCATCACATGACCAACAAGAGGAGGACTAGACATTTTCTTCAGTCTTCATAAACTCACAAAACTCCTCAAAATATGAATTAGGTACAAGTAATTACAGCTGTCTCCATAGGATAAGATAACATGTCTAACAAAGTAGCAACCTAATAAATGCACAGCAAAGAAGGCTAATCCCTGATAGACTCACTCAGCACTTCCTTCCCCATTCACCCCAGAATTCTAAAAGGACAGGACACTCTGACCCAGCTCATGCTTTGGGATCCTGTCCTCATTCTCACTATTATGAGGTGACAAGCAGAAGGACTCAACTCTGCATCTTGTTACTGGTCCTTCCTTCATTCTCAGACCGGTGACATTAGGAGAGTGATGTCTTGACTTTCAAGTTGGTTGGATTTAAGTGAAGCAGAGCTGTGCAAAGTCCTCAGCCTCACTCTCTCCTCCAGAATCAATGGAGTTCCAATGGCAAGACATTCATAGGTCAAGATGACTAGAGATGGTCCCAGATGCCATGGGGGACTTGGCTTTTTTGAACTAAGATCTTTCTCAGGTCTCAGTTTGTCTGAGGCAAGGCCTATTCAGTAATTAAAGGCTAGGTAAGAACTGAGGCAAAAGATGACAAGTTTGCATTCATAAGGCATCAATCTAGGGAGGGAAGATTCTCAGAGTTTCCTCTGTAAATCTATTCTGGAGGAGGAGCTACAGGAAAGTGGAAACACTCTTTGCCTAGGGCAGCAGGGTTTTCTATTGCAGTAGCACTCAACCAGAAAATTAAAGAAAAGAAGGCACTGGAGAAGGATTCTAGTATGTATGAGGAGCTACACCAGACCTGATGGAAAAGTGACTGGTATTTAGCTGCAGCCATTTCTTCTATCCCCCAGAAGTCACATGGAGCAAGGACTGAGACTGATAAATAGGGAATTATCCAATACGAGAGAAGATTAAGACAGCTTTGAGGTCCTACCCTCAGGAAGTTTACCATCAAAGTGGGAGGAGTCAGAAGATGAGCAATAGGCAAATATAAAGAGAAAAACTAAGTTATGTAAGGCCCTAGAAAGAAGAAAACTTTAGTTAAAAACCTTGAAAACAAGCAGATAGATCAACAAGGAAGATTTTTAAACAGAAGGGGAAGATGGCCACCAAAAAAATCTAAATGAATCCAAACATCTTTAAATAAATATTGCAAGACAAATGAAATTGAGCCAATATTTAATGAGACAGAGGGCCTAAGAGAGCATGGAACCACAGCAAGATATTCCTAAATAATTGAAGAAAAAAATAAAAATATTGAAAAAGAATTCTTATTCTGCAACCAAAACTAATTGATAGAAAAAAAACAATTTAAATTCATGCTAGCAAATCTCCCCAAAGAAACAAAAGAGAAAACAATGAATCTGGGAGGAAATGTACTTAAGTAAAAGACAATCTAGAGGAAGAAAATCAAAATGCAGCAATATAAGAATGTAAGACTTCTATACAACAAAATATGACCTCAAAGACAAGATGCATAGAAACAAGTTGAGGATGATAGGTTTTCTAAAAGAACAGAAATTTAGAAAACCTAAAAGCCAAAATACCAAAAAAAACTGTCTAGAACTTCTGAAAATAGAAAACAAAGTGCCAGTTGAAAGAATTCACAGACTGTATCCAGAAAGGAAAAAAAACCCTACTGCAAACTCCAAGACACACAGTGGTTAAATTTAATTATTCCAATAATTACCAACAAATAGTGCAAGCAACTATGAAAAACACTTACAAATATCAAGGAAGGGAAATTTGAATAATACAACACCACCATAAACTATAGAAAGGAATGCAACAATGGGTTCTGAAGAGCAAAGGAGTTCAAGATGCAACCTAAGATGCCTTACCTTACAAACCTGAATCTAATCACCAATAAAAATGTGGATGTGCAATAAAAATTAAAGCAAAAGAAACATTTCATACCAAAAAAAAAGACATGAGATTATTCACTTTGCACGCACTCCTGACAACAGAAACATAAGGAAAAAAGCAAAGAGAGTAATCAAAGAGAGGGAAAGTGATGTAAACAGGTGTCCCACTAAAGGACACTCCCATAAGGAAGGACATATTGTGTAATGAGAGATGGTGATCTTACCATGTGTATAAACTGTAAGGATATGATACTTAACGAGGCTACTACCTGGGAGAGCATTGTGCCTTCATAGAGAGCATCACACAGGGCAGGTAAACAAGCCTGGTTGAAATAAGTTATCCTGGGGGAGACTCAAGTCAATCTACCATTGCCACCTTCACCACCATCTTCCCTCAGACCTTTATGCAATCAGCCCAGGACCCTGAACCCAAGAGCCTTGGAAATAGCAGTACCCCTCAAAACATCAGATCTGCTTCCAGCTCAGCCCCACAGTTATCATTAAGGGGAAAGAGGTCCTACATTTTTCAACATTACCAGTAAGAACAACCAACAAAATACCAATAGACAGTCGCAGGAGCACTCCAAACATTACCATTCCTGCTTCTAGCTCAGCCCTCACAGCCATTTTCTGAGAACATACAGGAGGCAGCATTTCCAAGCAAGTCAAATCATCACCTTGATACCATTTCTCCTTAGGAGAACAGTTCAGGACCCTGAACCCAAGAGTCTTGGAGATAACTTTGCTTCCAACTCAATTCCCTCAACCATCATCCTGGGAAGTAACCCTTATGATGACATAGCCTAGCAACTGTTCTTGTCACTGCTGAAGCCACTGCTACTCAAGAGCCAGAAAAGAAAGTTCTTGCCACAAAAGTCCTTGGCACTTCAGCATCAGAATCTGATATGTTAACAGTGGAAATATCATTAAAGAGGAGATAGTAATGCCTGATTGATCTCACCCCACCAACTACACACATGTATCACCTATGTTTGGAGTCACCATCCATGAAAGCTGAGAGCACAATCTCCTCACTGAGGCCTTGATCAATCATCACAGGATCCTGGAAGGTAAAGATCCCAATGAACTGGTTTTTCACCTATCCTACAATAGATAAAGTCCCAGCTCCTGCTCTTATTTCTGTGATTCAGAGTATCCATCTATTGAGGTGAAAATTCCCTGTACTCTGTTACCTCACCCCATATTTTATCCACCTCTTTCCTACCCTTCTGTGATCTATATCTTCCTCTACCTCTTACTCCATTTTGCACCCTGGAATCCCTGCTTAGTTGTTAACCAACTCCCCTTTGTCCTAAACAAATCCAGTTCACACTTATGGCTATAATGGAAACTGCTTGCTCCCTCCTGAAGACATTTCACTGAGGCATCGTGATATAGGAAATAGATTATTGGGCTTGAGGTCAGGAAAACCTGGGTTTAAATATCACCTTGGAAACATAATAGCTGTGGGAACCTGGACAGATCATTTAAATCTCTCTGGGCCTTAGTTTCCTCATACATAAAATAAGAAAGTTGGAGTCAGTGACTTCTGAAGTTCCTTCCAATTCTAAGTCTATCCTTCTAAACAATGTGGTCACTTTTCCCCAATACTGGGTACTCTTCTCAGCTACCTTGATGACCAGAAGTAGGTATATTCCCTTCTCTTCAGTGCCACTAATATCACTCAGTAGCCACTCCACCTTTAAGGTTCACTCCCTCCCCCATTGCCCCCTAGTCCAGATCCTTTTCAAAATAATCTGCCAGTCTCCACATCATTCTTTTTTCTTTCTCAAGGAAAATAATAATAACTATTTACATTTACAGAGCACTTTAAAATTTGCAAAATGCTTTACATACATAATCACATTTGATCTCACAACAACTCTGTGATGTAGATGGCATAATTATTCCCATTTTACAGATAAAGAAACAGACTGAAAGAGGATGTGACTTTCCCAGGGTCACATAGCTAGCAAATGACTAGGGCAAGATTCATACTCCAGTCTTCCTGATCCTAATTTGCAGCTCTCTTAATATGAGCCATCATGTGGCTCTAAAAGTCTATTTGCATTTCAATATATTGATCAGTTATCCTGATTTCTTTTTTTTTTAATTAAAAAAATGTTATTTGTTTTGTTAAATAGATCTCTAGGTAGGGGAATAGTGAGGGAAACTATGATGATGTAAAAAGAAAATACTTCAATAAAAATTTATTTTTTTAAAAAAATCTATCTTCATCTGATCACAGATTCTTCTCTGAGACCACATGGCCAACTCAACATCCTTATCCTCTTGAGGAGCTCAACTCCTCAGTCAGTGGTTTAATGTTCTCTCCCTCCTGATATCACTGAATGTGCTATATATCTCCTTCCACTCTCCAATAAAAGCTCCTTGAGGACAGAGACTATATCACTTTTTAATTTGCATTCCCATCACCAAACTTGACACATAAGAGATGCTTAACAAACATTTTTTGTTGAACTGAATTAGATCTCCAAATGATCTTTTCGGTGTTATCTCTTACTACACTTCTTCATGTAGTCTATGCTCCAGGCAAATTAAACCCTTTCCCATAGATCACCTCAGGGACAGTGAGACTCTTTGCTGTCATTATCACTCAAATGCACTTCCTTTTTTCCCCATCACACCCATCCATTCAATCTTCCACTTGCATGGCCCACGGTCCCATACTGTTTTTAAATCATTTCTATTTTTCAAGGTCCGCTAAATATTCCTCTTCTTCCAGGAAGCCTTCTTTAAAATCAATCCCCTTTCCTCTAGAGAGAATCTTCCTTTTTTGCATCTTCCCTAATGATCTGTTTCTTCTGTACTGTACATGTATCACATTCTAACTTATGCTACAGTTATTTGGCACCTTTTCTCTCTCCCAATTAGATCATGAGCTCCTTGAGAGCGGATGCTATGTTTTAGTCATCATTGTGTATCCCAAGGGCCTCATACATAGTAGCTACTTAAAGCATGTTTGTTGAATTGAATCATTTATTAATTGATATAGAACTTGAGAGTCAACAAATTTTGACATCAATTTAGTAGATAATCCTAACTACATCACCAACAACATATGCACCATAGGGTTTGAAGCTGGAAGAAATCTGGTCCAATCCCCTCATTTTTTAAATAAGGGAACTGAGGCCCAGAAAGGTATCTTGATCAAGTATGTATAGTTAGAAAGAGATATAGGTCTTCTGACTCAAAAGTCAATTCTTTTTTCCACTAACCCACAACATGAATGGAATATATTCCCTCCTTAACTCTACTGTCTAGAATCCATAGCTTCATTTAAAGCACAACTAAGATACTATCTCCCACATGAGGCCATTCCAGATGCCCCAGTTATGAGCTTTCTCTTACTCTTAACAAATATTTTGTACATATAGTCATCCCTTCCATATCATGCCATCAGTTTCAATACATCTTGGATCACATAAGAAATTGAATGGGAATTTTTTTTAGTTTTGCAGAAGCTGCAGAGACATACAAAGGCCAGTAGACAGCACAGAAAAGGTTTAGAAACTCAGAAATGTATAAAATATAAGGATAGTATCATATAATATCAAAATATTTTGTCTTTTAATACCATGATATTTCAGATTTCTTCTGTGTTACAAAGAGAGGACCAAACTACTTTAAGCAGATTTTCTCAAATTGTGGGGGGCACTGTACCCCTAACCTGTCCAACCCCCCCAAGTAGAAGGGATAACTGTACTTACTTCTCTATACACTGACCCCTCCCAGTACAATGTAAGTCCCCTGAGGGGAAGGCACTGTTTCATTTTATCTTTGTATCCTCAGCACCTACCACAGGGCCTTGTACATAGAAGGTACTTAATAAATGATTGCTGAATTAAATTAAATAATATCTGCCCTTTCTAAGTCATAGAGTTGCTGTGAGGGTCAAGTGGAACAATATTTGCAATCACTAAAGAAAAGTAGGTTATTAGCCTGATTATCAAGGATTATTGTGCTACTACCTCCTTCCCTGTAATGATATCTGAACAAATTAAGAATTAAAGCTCATCTTTATTCACCCTGGCCAATAGCAGCACGCCTGCTATTCCCAATCATTGTGCTCTCTAATCTCAGAAGATCTCAGTTTTCACATTTAACAAATTCCACCAAAAACATTAGTGTCTGGAATGGGCCATACAGTGTAGTAGAAGGGACTGCTAGGTTGGTGACCTGCATTCAGGTCTTGCTTTTAAGACTTGTTACCTGCGTACCAAATCACTTAACCCCTCTGAGTATTATTTTCCTCATCTATAAAATGGGAGACAGTCAGGGAGGACTGAACTAAGTGATCTCTGAAGTCCCTTGTGGCTCTAATTCTATGATCCTATGACTTCCACGGGGGCTAGGTGGCACTGCACACAAAGGACTGGCTTTGGAGTCAGGAAGACCTAAATTCAGCTGCATGACCCAGGGCAAGTCACTTCACCTCTGTTTGCCTCAGTTTTCTCCTCTGTAAAACAAGAATTACAAACTGTATCTATTTCACAGGGTTATTGTGAGGATAAAATGACATTAATATTTATAAAGTGCTTTGCAAACCTTAAAGGACTAATATAAATACTAGCTACTATGGTTACTGAGCATTTTTCACACAAAATTCCATTTGTTCCTCATATTAACCCTGTGAGGTAAGTAGTATGGGTATTATTATCTCCATTTTACAGATGAGGAAACTGAGGCAGGAAGAGACTAAAGAATTGTCCAGAGTCACACAGCTAACAAGTATCTGAGGTGAATTGAAGTCATCCTGGCTCCAAGTCCAAAAAAAGAAATTCAGAGAAGTTTAAGTCATTTACCCTGGGAGCTGGTAATACTTGGAGTCAGGATTCAAGCAAGAGTATCTAATGATTCAAGGTCAAGCATTAAGTTCCCTAAGGCCACGGTCTATTTCATATTTTTCTTTCCCTCTTCACAACACCTAGCACAATGGAAGCAACTACTAAATACCTGTTAATTGGTCGATTAATACACCAGTCTGCCTCTTGCTCACATGCCAACAAAAACAAAACAGGTTGAACTGGACAATGTAATTGAAGGGGTTTTAAGTCTTTACAGCACCCAAAAAAAAATCATGAGGGCTGAATTTTTCTAGGTGCAAACACTCTTGTTTTAGTCTCCTCTGGACAATACAATATTGTTTCCAACCAGCTAAGACCTAAGAGGAATGAGCTCATGAAAGTGAGTGCCAGACTAAATGATCATCCTGTGTGGAGAACAGAGACTGTTTATCTTCACGTTGGACCGTGCCCAAGATCAAGCCCTACAACACCTCCATTCAGCGTTCTCTGGCTCCTTCTTCAGACTAGAGCAGAAGTGGTGGGTAGTCGTGGGGGGACAGGAGAGTGACATGCAAATTCTACTCCATGGCTACTCCTTCGGCCGCCACCAGAGGTTCCCAAAGTATTAACAAGACGAGAGAGACACGCCCTCTTCCCACAGATGAAATTGCCACCTCTTACATCGACACAATAATCTCCCGCAGTTTCCAGCTTGTCAAATCTCCTGGACATGCCAATGCATAGTGCTTGCTGACATTTTAAGGAGTCCTAAATCCATGAATAAACAGTCAGCATTTCAGTTGGGGCTTCGGTTATCCCCACCTTGTAGAAGGCATTCCTGTGGGCCTAAGCGAAAGCATTCCAGCCTGACCTTTCAGGCGGGGCGAAGGGCTCTGTTGGGGACTGGCAAGAAATGACCCGAACTGCTCAGAAAGAGGCTAGTGTTGCCTACCATGGAACTCTAAGGAAGAAAACAGATCTTTGGAAAGGTATGACACCATATGAATCACAGACGCATGTAGAGTTGGAAAGAACCCTACCGATCATTTCGGCCAATTCCCTCTTTTTCACAGATGAAGAAACCAAAGGCAAAGGAAATTGAGTGACTTGTCCGAGGTCATCATCTATTCCAAAATGTGTGCTCTTTCTAGTAGACTTTGCCAGCAACTAGCACAGTGCCTGATACTGAGTAGGTACTTAATAAATGTTTATTAAATGAATCAAGGCCAACTTAATGACCTTAATCAACTGTTGGGAGTTTGCAAGAGAAAACAAAGGTTCAGAGGAGCATAGATTTAGAATCGGAAGTCACTTCATTAATCCAGGAAACAGGCCCAGCAAGGTTAAGTGATTTGCCTATGGCAATATAAATACTAAGTGGCAAAGCCAAGATCAACTCAAGCCCTTACCCCAACTCAGAATTCAGCAGTCTTCCACCGTACCACCATGTTAACTTGTTGGTTTAAAGGACAAGAAAGGGAGCTCAAATCCATAGGTTATTCCTGACAGGCACACAAACACCCAGTATAATCAATCCCAGAAAAGGGTTCTCAGTCTTCTTTGTCTCTCTTTTGAGTGTTTACTTTGAGACTAGTCAGAAGAGAATCCTATAGCAATGATCATCCAGGGTCCTACAGAAACCATAGTCTTACCTTGAAGCTATGCTGCACATGGTATCCATGATTCTGGGATTCAGGGACTCAGAGATTGTCTTGTCAAGGAATTCTTCACTTGGGGTCCATGAACTTGTTTTTTAAATGTCTTATGAAAGGTGTAGGACATCCCAAAAGTCTCAATGCAGTTTTAGTCAGTCAGGTCAACAAACATTTATTAAGTGCCTATTATGTGCCAGACACAGTGCTGTGTTACATACACAAAGAAAGGCAAAAGAAATCTTCTGATTCCAAAAGGACTCAAGATGAAAAATGCTATCCACCTTTATATAAAGAACTGATGGACTGAGGGCAGATTAAAGTATATTTTTCTTTTACTTGATTTTTCTTGGTTTTTTTTTTTCTTTTCACAACATGACTCATGTGGAAATACGTTTCACATGACTTCATATATTTAATGGGTATTACATTTGTTACTTTCTCAATGGATGGAGATGGGGCTGAAAAAATGGAGAGAATTTAGAATTGAAAATTAAGAAAGTAGAGACAGTAAAAGAGTTCATAATCTAATGGGGAGGAAATGACATGCGAACAATTATGTACAATCACTATATACAAGCAAATTGGAGCTAATCAACAGAGGGGAGACTACAATTAAAGAGGAAGAAGGAAAACTTTTTATAGGAGGTAGGATTTTAACTGAGAATTTAGGGAAACCAGGGAAGCCAGGAAGTGGTAATGAGAAAGGAGAGAATTCCAGGTTCTGGGAACAGTGAACTAGAATCAGGAGATGGAGTGTCTTGTTTCAATAACAGCAAGGAAGTCAGTGTCACTGCATCAAAGAGTTTGTGAGGAAGGAGGGAAACATAATGGATCAGAAGACTGGAAAAGTGGAAGTATGCCAAAATGGGATTTTGTTTTCATTATTTAAACTCTGAACTTAACAAACGCAAAATAAAATGGGCATATCTATAGACAGAGTATCACAGAGGAAGATTGTCATACGCTAAATTGTGGGTCTCCATTATATATAGTCTGCTTTTCTTTTAAGTATATAATCAATTCAACATGTAACTTTCAAAATTGCCCTACTTATCTGTGATTCTTCTGTTCTTCCTTCTTTCTGTTCTTTTTCTTTATTTGGTTAATTAGCAAATAAATTTTGATTTTATTTGAAATTTTGAAAATATCCAATTATTATTTATTTTTTCCTATTACCTCCCTCCATCCTAAAGAAAGATAGGAAGGAAGAAATGAAGGAAGGAAGGAAGGAAGGAAGGAAGGAAGGAAGGAAGGAAGGAAGGAAGGAAGGAAGGAAGGAAGGAAGGAAGGAAGGAAGGAAGGAAAGGAGAAAAGGGGAGAATTAGTTATCATATAAACATAATTAAGCAACGTAACAGCTATATCAAAAAAGTGTTTATTTTTTCCAATTTTTATTTATTTAAAGTTTTGAGTTCCAAATTCTATCTTTTCCTCCCTCCCTCCCTCTCTCCCTCCCCTCCCCTCTCCCCTTCCTGGGAAGGTAAGTAATCAGATATTGATTATATATGTGCAATTATGTAAAATATTTCCATATTAGTCATTTTGTACAAGAAGACTCAAATAAAAGAAAAAATAGATAAGAAAGGGAAAAATATCATGCTTCAATCTGTATTCACCCAATATCAGTTCTTTATCTGAAATAGTATGCTTCATTATTAGTCCTTTGGGATTGTCTTGGATCATTGTATTGCTGAGAAGAGCTAAGTCATTCACAATTCTTCATTAAACAATATTGCGGTTACCGTGTACAATGTTCTCCTAGTTCTGTTCACTGCACTATGCATCAGTTCCTGTAAGTCTTTTCAGGTTTTTTCTGAAATCATCCTGCCTGTCATTCCTTATAGCACAATAATATTCCATTAATATACCACAGCTTCTTTAGCCATTCTCCCAATTGATGGGTATCTCTTTGATTTGCAATCCCTAGCTACCACAAAAAGAACTGCTATAAATATTTTTATACAAATTGACCCTTTTCCATTTTTTTGGATGTCTTTGGGATACAAACCTAGCAGTGGTATTGTTGGATCAAAGTATATGCACACTTTCATAGTCCTTTTGGAATGATTCCAAATTGTGTTCCAGAAGGGTTGAAGCAGTTCACAGCTCTTCCATCAGTGCATTATATCCCAGTTTACCCACATCCTCTCCAACATTTAACATTTTCCCTTTTGCCATATTAGGCACTCTGATAGGTGAGAGATGGCACCTCAGAGTTGCTTTAATTTGCATTTCTCTGATCAATAGTGATTTAGAGTATTTTTTCATATGATTATCTATAGCTTTGATTTCTTTGTCTGAAAACTGCCTGTTCATATCCTTTGACTATCAATTGGGGAATGACTTCTATTTTTATTAATTTGGGTCGGTTCTCTATATATTTGAAAATGAGGGCTTCATCAGAGATATTTGTTGCAATTTTTCCCCATTTTCTGCTTTCTTTATCATTTTGATTGTGTTGGTTTTGTTTATGCAAAAACTTTTTAATTTTATATAAAAAATATCTATTTTACATAATATAATGCTCTCTATATCTTCTTTGGTCCTAAAGTCTTCCCTTATCAATAAATCTGACAGATAAATTACTCCATACTCTCTTAATTTGTTTATAGTATCACCCTATATGCATAAATCATGTATCCATTTGGACCTTCTCTTAGTGTATGGTGTGAGATGTCTATTCCTAGTTTCTGCCACACTGTTTTCCAGTTTTCCCAGAAGTTTTTGTGAGATAATGAGCTTTTGTTCCAAAAGCTTGGATCTTTGAATTTATCGTATACTAGATTACTATGGTAATTTACTATAATATAATCTACACCTAATCTATTCCACTGATCTACCTCTCTATTTCTTAGCTAGGTTATTTTGATAATTGCAGCTTTATAATACAATTTGAGATTTGGTAACTTCTTTCACTTTTTTATTGATTTTCTTGATATCCTTGAACTTCTGTCCTTCCATATGAATATCATTTTTTTTCCAGCCCTATAAAATAGTTTTCTGATAGTTCAATTGGTATGGCACTGAATAAATAGATTAATTTAGGTAGAATTGTCATTTTTATTACATTAACCCAGCCAACCCATAAGCAATTAATATTTTTCCACTTGTTTAAATCTGACTTTATTTGTGTGAAAAGTGCTTTATAATTGTGTTTATATAGTTCCTGGGTTTATCTTGGGCAGGTAGACTCCCAAGTATTTTGTCTCATCTACAGTTATTTTAAATGAAATTTCTCTTTCTATCTCTTGCTGCTGGACTTTGTTGGTAATATATCGAAATGCTGCTGACTTATGTAGGTTTATTTTGTATCCTAACACTTTGCTAAAGTTGTTAATAATTTCAAGTAGTTTTTAACTGATTCTCCAGGATTTTCTAAGTATAACATATCACCTGCAAAGAGTGATAGTTTTGTTTCCTCATTGCCTATTTTAATTCCTTTCATTTCTTTTCCTTCTCTTATTATAGCTAACATTTCTAGCACAATATTAAATAACAGAGATGATCATGGGAATTCTTCCTTCACCCTGATTGTATTGAGAAGGCTTCTAACTTATCTCCATTTCAGATAATGTTTGCTGGTGGTTTTAGATAGATACTGCTCCAAAAAGTCAATGAGGAAAAAAATGCTTTAAACAGCAGAATTGGCCAAATGGAAAAAGAGGTTCAAAAGTTCACTGAAGAAAATAGTTCTTTAAAAATTAGAATAGAGCAGATGGAAGTTAATGACTTTATGAGAAACCAAGAAACTATAAAACAGAACCAAAAGAATGAAAAAATAGAAGACAATGTGAAATATCTCATTGGAAAAACAACTGACATGGAAAATAGATCCAGGAGAGATAATTTAAAAATTATTGGTCTACCTTAAAATCATGATCAAAAAAAGAGCCTAGACATCATTTTCCAAGAAATTATCAAAGAAAAATGCCCTGATATTCTAGAACCAGAGGGTAAAATAGAAATGGAAAGAATTCACCAATCACCTCCTGAAAGAGATCCCAAAAGGAAAACTCCTAAAAAAATTGTAGCCAAATTCCAGAGTTTCCAGGTCAATAAGAAAGTATTATAAGCAATCAGAAAGAAACACTTCAAGTATTGTGGAAATACAATCAGGATAACACAGGATTTAGCAGCTATGATACTAAGGGATCAAAGGACTTGGAATATGCTATTCCAGAGGTCAAAGGAGATAGGATTAAAACCAAGAATCACCTACACAGCAAAACTGAGTATAATACTTCAGGGGGGGAAATGGAATTTCAAATAGAGGACTTCCAAGCATTCTTGCTGAAAAGACCAGAGCTGAACAGAAAATTTGACTTTCAAATAAAAGAATCAAGAGAAACATGAAAAAGTAAACAGGAAAGAGAAGCCTTGAGGAACTCATTAAAGTTGAACTGTTCACATTCCTACATGGAAAGATGTCTTTTGTAACTCATGAGACCTTTTTCAGTATTAGGGAGGTTAGAGGGAATATAGATATAGATATATGTATAATTTATGTGTGTATGGATATGTATGTGTATATTATATATGTGTAGGTATGTATATGTACATGTGTGTATGTATATATACATATATACACACACACGTACACACACACACACACACACACACACACACAGAGGGCACAGGGTGAGCTGAATATGAAGGGAGAGTACCTAAAAAAATAAAATAAAATTTACTGTTGAATGGAATGTAGTAGGAGTAAGAGAAAGGGAAAGGTAGAATGTAGTAAATCATTTCACATAAAAGAGGAAAGAAAGAGCTTTTATAATGGAGGGGAAGAGGGAGGAGATGAAAGGAAATAATTGAGCCTTACTCTCATGGGATTTGACTTAAAGAGGTAATAACATACACTCCATTGGATATGGAAATCTATTTTACCCTGCAGGAAAGCAAGGGGGAAGGGGATAGGAGAGGGAAGATAATAGAAGGGACAGCAAATTGGGGAAAGAAATCATCAGAAGGAAACACTATTGTGGGAGGACAGGTCAAGGGAGAGAATGGAATAAATGAAGGGCAGGATAGGGCACAGGGAAATGTGTTTAGTCTTTTACAATATAACTATTATGGAAGTTCTTTGCATTGTTACACATAAATGACCTATATTGAATTGCTTGTTTTCTCAATGAGGGTGGGTGGAGAGGGAGGGAGAGAATATGGAACTCAAAGCTTTAATAATGAATGTTAAAAATTGTTTTAGCATGCAACTGGAAATCAAGCTATACAGGCAATGGAGTATAGAAATCTATTCTGCCCTACAGGAAAATAGAGGGGAAGGGGATTGGAAGAAGGGTGGGTAATAAAAGGGAGGACAGACTGGAAGAAGGGGTGGATAGGATACATGCTGTCCTGGGGTGGGGGTGGGGAGAAATAGGGAGAAAATTTTGAATTCAAATTCAAATTTTTGTGGAAGTGAATGTTAAGAACCAAAAAATAAATAAATTCTCTACTTAAAAAAATTACATATTTATTTGAGACTTCATATGTAGCCATTTTGACATAATTGTCCTCTTTTAAGTTTATGCCTTGATCCTCTCTATCATCATAGTAACTTTCTATAGTCAATCTCTTTTTTGTTTTTTTTGCTCATTTTTTCTGCCTTGTTTTGTGACTGGGTGTTTTTATGTGAGAGATGGGCTCTGATCCTGAACTGTCCCAAGCTTTTTGTGCTAGGGCTCTGGGTCTTACTGCTGGCTTTTACTTAGGTTCTTGCTTTCTCTGGAGGGTAGGCCTCCCTTATGACTTGTACTGGGGCATTAGGGGCCTCCCTGTTGGCCTCCCCTGGATGTGGGGTTTAACTGCTGGCCTGCTTCAGGAGTAGGACCTTGTTGCTTGTTTTCTACGGAAACAGTCTCTTTCTGCTGGTAGTCCCCAGGGATCAGGTCTGCCTGTTGACAAGCCCTAGGGCAAGGCTGGTCAGCAATGAAATCAAGGCTTTGGTGGCTTATGCTGTGGATGGGGTCACTGGAGTGTCTTGCTGCACTGCACAGACTTGTCTAGGGGCCTGCTGGTTTGCAGGATGGCAGGGCCTTGATGGAGGATTGCCCCAGTTTTGGAACCTTGCTTTAGGTTCCTTGCTGTAAGCCTGGCTGCTGCTGCTACTGCTACCAATATTCTTAGATCTCAGCTCCCTTCCCATACCAGTGAGACAGACCTTTCATGCTGGGCTGGTAACCTGCTTCCTTTCTCTTAGATCAGTTCTGAGGCAGTTGTTTACACAGAAATTTGGGAGGGCTTCAGAGGAATCTTTCCTCACTCTGTCATCTTGGCACCAAAAGTTCTCCAAAATATGTTTCTTATTTTTCATATCAATCTATCATCTGTCTGTCATGAGCGCCATTCTTCTTTGTCAGTCCTTTGAAGGACTTTATTAGTCCTTCGAAGTCATTTAGTTGATCAAAGGTTTTAGGTCTTTAAAAATTGTTTGTTTTTGCAATATTAATGTCATAGTATGAATTGTTCTTCTAGTTCTGGTCATTTCATTTTGTATCAGTTCAAATAAAGTCTTCCCCAATCTCTTTGCAACTGTCTTTTTTCTTCATTTCTTATAGTACAATAGTGTTGCATCCCATTCATATACTACAATTTGTTTGCCATTCCCCAATTGATGGACATCCCCTTAACTTCCAATTTTTGCCACCATAAAAAATAGATACCAAAACTATTTTTGAATATATAAAACCTTTTGCTTACTGGGTCAGAGAGCACACATTTTTCAATAACTTCAAGGGAATAATTAAAAATTGCTTTCCAGAATGCTTTAACTCATTCAGTTCCTCTAATAAAGGTTTCATTTCTGAGAGATATAAGAAGCTGATTCAGATTTGTAACAATAAGATCCACTTCCTAATTAACGAACAATCTAAGAATATGAAGAGATAGTTCTCAAAAGAAGAAATCCAAGCTATCAATAATCATGTGAAAAAAATGCTCCATAATCACTAGTAATTAGAGAAATATACATTAAAATAGTTCTGAGGTCCTACCTCACACTCATGACAAAGGCAAAACTGGCTCCTCACACACACACACACACACACACACACACATTACAAATATTAGAGAGGTTGTAGGAAAACTGGCCCATTGATGAATCGTTTGGTGGAGCATTCAGTTACCATCATCACTATCATTAGCAATACTATTCTTATCTTTCTTGATAGTGTTCAGATAGAAATCGTCTTAGGATCAGCTATTATCCTGCTCTTCTCCTTTTGTTATTAATTCTCCGAAGACTATTGCCCAAGTGAACAAAATAACTTTTTCTCATTGAACAAAAAGAATTGGGATAGCAGTACATCTTCTACAGGTTCACTGAGGGCATCTTCAGAGCAGCTCAAGTAACAGACAGGATAATAAGGTTGGCATTTACCTCCCTGTTTCCATATATATTTTATTTTTTCTATCTTTAAGGTAAAGAGAATAAAGTGCAAGTTCATCACACCAAGACTCCTGCCCAGTCTTCTGCCTCCCTTGTGAAGAGGAGAAACAGTGTTCCATTGAGCACCAGTATCCTCCAAGGAAGGGGAGAAATGAGTTCATCCAGCCTCCAACCTAGTCTTCTTCCTTGGGGGAAAGAGAATAACATCATTCCTTCCACTCACAGAACTTGTTTGACTACAACCCAGAGAAAACTTTGACCGAAGGCCAACCCACTATGGACAATGAAAACCTACCTGAACTCATTCCTCAATGATTAACCAAGGCTCCCCTGGTAATATCTTCCCCATGCCAGTGGTTTTGAACCCTTAGCTGCTATTATTCAAGCCCCATTGCCTGTCCCTCACTTCCCAGTGCTTTATTCCCACTTCTGCAACCCAACTGCATCAAGGTCCCACTCTAAAGCTACCCTCCCCTTCCACTGTGCTCTCTGCAATGACTGCCCTGTAGGTAACAAACCTGCTTTTAACTTAAATCTTTTCCTTTCCCACTCCTGCCATCTTCTGGCTCTCACTTTGACCTGACTATCTCCACATGACACAATCTCCCTGGTTTCTCTTTCCAGCACTGGAAATTCTCTTGATTCACTCGTCAAGACTGGGGAATTGGAATCCTCACTGCTCCCCATTATCACTTCTAGATTCTCCCTCTACCGCCATTAGTCAGTAACCTCTCTTTGTTTAAGGTTTACTCAATCCAGATGTACCACACAAACAAAATCTGACAGCTGGGATCTCCAGGACACTCCCCTTCTTTTTTCAGAGTTCAGTACCCAGTTCAAAATTTTTCTTTCCTTCTCAACTCCTGCCCTCCCACTAGGGGATTTCAACATACTTATTGTTATCCCCATAAACACCCTAATCTCCCAGTTCTTCAACTTTCTCACTTTGCACAGCCTCCTTGGGCAAGGTTCACCCAGCTAGTAAGAGTCTGAGGCTGGATTTCAACTAAGATAAGTCTTCTTGCCTCCAGGGCTGATGTTCTGTGCACTATGGCACCACCTAGAAACTCTTCTAGGTATTCAGTAGGGTCTACATTTTTATAGCTTGTAGTGATAGAATACATAGTTTCTACTGTTGCCTCATATAATCTGCATTGATCGCTAAATCCAGGCTCCTTCTCTAGTCTCTGGTTTCAATGACCAGCTTTGGCCTTCTATTGCCTGGGTCAAGACTTGCACAGCACTTCCTCGCCTCCCCAGCATGGTGGTATTTTCTTTCCCCAACCCACTCCCTTTCAAACTCCCTTTTCTGTGTTGTCTTTCCCCATTAGAATATAACCATGTTGAGGGCTGGGACTGCCTTGCTTCTCTGTATTTGCATCCCCAGTGTTTATCTATCTGTTTTTAATATTCTATAGACTATTGAAGGAGTAAGTAAGATCACTACATTTTATAATTTAATAATATTAGGATGCAGGCAGCAAGCTGGTGTCATAGAGCATAGAGTATCAAGCCTGGAGTTAGGAAGACCCTTCTTGAGATCAAATCTGACCTCAGATACTTACCAGCTCTGTGACTTTGGGCAAGTCACTTTGCCCTATCAGCCTCAGTTTCCTCATCTGTAAAATGAGCTGGAGAAGGAAATGGCAAACCACTCCAGTATGTTTGCCAACAAAACCCAAATGAGGTCACAAACAGTGAGACACAACTAAACAATGATAACAACTAGGATGTTGCTATTAGTAAATCAAAGTTTTCTAACAGCATCTCCCCTTAATACACTTCCAGTAGCAGACAGGATGATGTACTTCATCCATTTCTTGCATAATTTTGATTTCTTCTGTTGGTGCTTTATAGTTTCCATGCAGCTTGGACATTGTGAGTATTTGGTGTGGTCACATCTACTAAAAACATTGTTCTTACATTTTTATTGATCAGCATCATGTTTGTTTGCTGTTGGTATTTCCAGCGTACAACCTCTGCTTTAAAGTTGTCTGCTCATAGCTCCTGCTCAGTCCATAAAGTTGATTGTAAGCCTGGGTTGCATGGCTGGCACAAATCAGTTGCTTCAATTCAACATTTATGAATCGCCTGCCAAGTGCAGAGTTCTATGCGAGGCATTAAGACATATAAAGTTTAGACAAGACTCAGCCTCTGTCCTGATGGATCTTATGGTCTAATACGGGGATAAGACACAACCATAAATAACTACAAAACATGATATTTTGAGATGAGTAAGGATTTCCATGGTCCTCCAGGCATAGGACCTCATTGAACATTTGCTGGCAAAGACAGGACTATCTAGGCTAAGTACCTGAGACTCACCCCCTGACATGATGTGTGATATGACCAGAACTGGATATTAGAAAGATTAGTCTTCCAAGCGATAGCAGGATGCCATTGAAAACTAGCTTCACAGTCTCCTTTGCTTTCTGTTCTAACATAGGACTGGCCTTAGGGAAATATCTAAAACAAAGGAGAGACTCATAAACATCCAGTTTTCCAAGAGGAATCCTCATGAGTGAAGTCAGCATCACTGCTGCAGAGAGGGAAGCGAAGGGAATGCTGAAATCCAAGCATGATTTTCCTGGCAATGATCAAGATTAATCATGTGCTGACACATCTAGGATATTCCCTGAGTCTGTTCATTCCTTTCTGATCATTCATTCCTTTGGGATGTCCCCTTGAGAGAGAAGTTATGTAGGAAAGAAAGCCCCAGGAATTAGTTCTGGGCCATTTTCCACCAGTACTTATTTGCCTGTAGCTTCTGAAGATGCGTGCCTGAAACACGACTAAAATAAAAATCTGCCTGAGAGTGTTTGTGCTGAGGATTATAAGGGCCAGACTAATCTTCCTAATACCTGGTTCTGGTCATCACATCATGTCATTCCAGTCACTGCTCAAAGATTTTTGATGGCTCCCTGGGACCTGCAGAATCAAGTCCAAACTCAGTTTGTCATTTAAAGTTCTCCATGATCTCATTCCTAAATCCAGACCTCGAAGCAAGTCATATTACTGCTCTGATCCTCAGTTTCCTCACCTGTAAAATTGAGGGAGTGGAACTAGATGAAAGATCATATATTTAGGGCTGGAGAAGACCCTAGAGATCATCTAGTCCAATCAATCCCCTCATTTTAGGTAATAAGCATTTATGTAGCACCTACTACATGCCAGGCACTGCTCTAAGCACTTATTTTTACAAATATTATCTCAAATATTTTATAAATATTATTTGATTTTACAGAGGAAAAAACTGAGGTCCCACAAAGCTAAATTCCTGGCCCCAAGTCACACAGATAGTAGGTGGATTAAACCCAGGTCTTCTAACTTCAGATCTAATTCTTTTTCCCCTACACCATGAGCTCACTAACCTGTGACTTCCAATCTACCTTGCCAGTCTTGTCACATGGCAGATCTACAGATCCTATTTTCTGGGCAAATTCAGCTGCTTGCTATCCCCTCTATATGCCCATTTTCTCCTGATTCTGCCTTTGCTTGTGTTGTTCCCTAGGTCTTCTCTCCTTACCATCCCTCTCCACCACTGTTCATCTAATTGTGACTCATGCTTTAAAACGAGTGGTATGATAGAACAACCAGTTCTTCCCCCCCCAAAAAATTGTGTGCAGGACATACTTTTAAATGTAAATGTTTTCTCCAACACTTTTTAAGTCTAGATAATCAACAAAACAATACATCAAGCCCTGATTTATGGCTTTCTGATTTTCAAGGTATAAAATGCTCATACTAAAAATTTAACAATCAGCTCTTGCTGGTATATTCCCTGTTTAAAGCTTACTTGAAGTGCCTCCTTAATTATTAGAATTATGAGGATTTAGAACTAGAAGAGACTTCAAGATCAACTAATCCAACTTCATCATGCACAGGTGAAGAAACTGAGGCTAAGTGACTTACCTTGAAGAATTTGGGTAATAATTAGCAGGTTTGGAGAAGGAGGGAACAGCCAGATGGTGAAGTGGATAGAGAGCTGGGGGTCTGAAATTAGGAAGATTCCTCTTTCTGAGTTCAAATCTGGCCTCAGATACTTAATAGCAATGTGACCCTGGGCAAGTCACTTCACCCTGTTTGCCTCAGTTTCCTCATCTGTCAAATGAACTGAAGAAGGAAATGTCAAACCCCTTTGTATCTTTGCCAAGAAAACCCCAATGGGGTCATGAAGAGTCAGACAATGGCTGAAAAATACCTGCAGAAAGGAAGTTTCACATTCATGCTGGCACTTTTTGTCTTAGCAAAGAATTAGTTGAGAAATGACTAAACAAATTGCGATAGGGGAATATACTACAAAAAATATAAGACTATACACAGTGTTCTGCACACAGTCTGCACCTAATGAATGTCTTTCATATTGAATTGGATTCAACAGGGAATAGTAACAGACTTGGAAAGATGGTAGGGAGATCAAGTAGTAGCCTATATTCATGCAACTTCCTTCAATCAACAAATATTTAATTATTTCCATGTGCAAGACTATGTACTATGTGCTGTGAACTGCCCAGTGTCAGGGTTGGAAAGAACCTCAGCAGTAATTTCATTAAACTTCTATCTGAACAAGAGGTGTCTGCAGTGTCTCAGGTAAGCAGTCACATAGTTCCTGTTCCTCACGAAATGTTCAATCTGGGATGTATGAGACTGAAGTTCCAGTCAAAATCACCTGGGAGAAAGAAACCTGGAAATAAAAACTTTCTGAATCAAAGGAACAGTTCAGAAAATACTGCTCTGTATCCAGTTATCTTTCTTATCACCAGTAAGGATGACTACAACACCTCAGAAGAGGTGATATTAAGGAACAATTAGATTTTCCAGTGAGCCTCTTGTCAAACCCCATTCAAACAATCCCGAACAAATTTCAAAAAGTCTGGTGGCTTACCAGCACTTCCAGGTGACTTCATCTGAAACCACTGGCACTAGCAGTTATGATGGTGACATCCCACATGGGCCCACAAATGTTTCCCAGTAGTAAATGGAGGCAATAAGCTTTAGAAAGCCTCCTTGCCATCTGTCTAGCCTTAAAAAGGGCTATATGCTACTGAATACAGAGGACAATAATCAGCGTACTTTGACCTGGAGTGGTGCAACCATAACCGAGAACTTTGGTTGCCCTAATCACCATCAATGCTGTTACTCACAAGGACTGACACTAAAACTTCCTATATGTCAAGCAGTGAAACTCTGGAATTGTCTATAGTCACTTAACATCTCCTGGTCACTGTTTCCCCATTCATAAAATGCACAAGGTTAGTCTTCATAATCTCTAAGCTCTAAAACTATGAGCCTATAACTTAACTAGTGGCAGCTGAGTGGCACAGTGGATAAAGTGGTAGGCCTGGAGTCAGGACTACTCATCTTCCTGTGTTCAAAGTCAGACACTTACTAGCTGTGTGTTATTGGGCAAATCACTTAACCTTGTTTGCCCCGATTTCCTCCTCTGTCAAATAAGCTGAGAAGGAGATGACAAATCGCTTCAGGATCTTTGCTAAGAAAACCTCAAGTGGCATCACAGAGTTAGATATGACTGAAAATGATCTGACTATAAATCAAAAATAATTAAATTTACCAAAACTGATGTAATACCCTTATATGAAAGTCGATCTAGCAGAGTGGACTTGGAATCAGAAGACCTAGATAATGAAGATAATAACATTTTCAAGAGGCAACATTGTATAAAGGATAGAGAGTTGATATCAAAGTTAGAAAAACATGAGTTCAAATTTTACTGCTAATAGCTAATGGCTACTGATTAAATAGCCCCCAGACAAATCTTTAAGACTGAAAGTGGAAGAGAAGATATAAATCTGCATTGGTAACAGAAATTCCTCAACAGGAACTCCCTATAGCAATGAAATCCAAGATCTGGCCAAAGAAATAAGAAGGTGGTTGTTGGGAAAAGGTTTACTTTGTTAGGTCCTCGAGTGCTATAAAAATACTAGCTATCATTATTTTTCTTTTTTGAACCACTGGAGATAGAAAGAAAAAGGCAGATCTGACCTTCAAGGGAGACTCTGTCCTAAGGGGACAGAGATGAGCTTAAAAGAAAGTATGATGTGATAGAGGAAAAAAAGAGTGATAATAAGATCTTAGATATGGAAGAGGCCTGAGTAATTCCTCTGGTCCACCCTCCTTATTCCAAAAATGAGAGAACTGAAATCTACTGAGGTTCAGGAACTAGTCCAGGATCACATAAACAGTAAGTGACTGAACTGACATTTGAACTCAGATTATTGAACTCCAAGATCATCATCATGCTCTAGAGTGGGTGAAGAGACTGAGCTGGGTCTGTATCTTATATGCAACAGCTGGGTGGCATAGTGGATAGAGCCCTGGGACTGGAATTAGGAAGAGTCATCTTCCTGAGTTCAAATCTAGCCTCAGATACTTACTACCTGTGTAGTGGACTACCAAGTCACTTCACTCAATTGGCCTCATCTGTTATCTATATTTCCTCATCTGTTAAATGATCTGGAGAAGGAGATGTCAAATTACTCCAATGTCTTTGCCAAGAAAACCCCAAATAGGATCACAGAGTTTGAAATAACTCGACAACAGCAAAAATATCTTATATGTATGTAGTTGTGTTCTAATTCTAAACTCTTTGAGAACAGGGATTGTGTTTCCCTTTCTTTGTTTAGCCAGAATGGTGCCTAGAGACAGAAGGACTTAACCTATGCAACTTGGGGTTGTTTCTCATGCAATAGAAAATTCCCAAGTTGAGCCTTAATAGAAAAGAAAGATTTCAACAGGGAAAGGAGAGAAGGCCCTATACCTATTTCAATACTTCAATGGAGCTGTGATCTCCTTGAGGTGAGGGCTCCTTCCAGTGGTGCAAATTGAAACCCATCCACACCTTGTCCTCCTCTCTTACCCTAATCATATGTTCACATAAATTCATCCAATAATCCAGGACTCTTCCTCCCCCTCTTTTCTTTTCCCCTACCCTTCTCTTCTTGACATTGTGTGGATACTAGGCTAGTTGTGTGCCATCCCTCACTGGCTACCCAACTCTAGACTGATACATTGCTTTGTTTGATCAATTTGTAATACCTGGCAACCTCTGGCACCATTTGTCTCTCCATTGCCTTTTGGGTAACCCGTAATTTTGATTCCTTGGAAATTTTGGTTACTGTGTGAGTTTCAGAATATTGCTATTGGAATTGTGCTTCAGGGAGAAGTTGGAGATATTAAAAGTATGCAATTTCCCAAATTCAATACCAGCTCCTCTCCCCACTCCTTAGCAAACCCACTGCTTATTGAATTGAATTCAATCCAATCAGCTCTCCTTTTCCTATTCAGGTATAGGCTAGGTTCATTGTCCATTCACACTGTCTATCTAAGATATAAGTACTAATAGAGCAGCTTTATGGGCTCTCTATCCAACCACACATTACAGTCTGGACAACAGACATTCTAAGTTACACATAGTAGGCACTTAACAAATACTTGCTGAATTGTTGATGGAGCTCATTCCAGGACAAAACCAGAATAAAATCAGGGAATATAGCTAGTAATACTTTCAAAGATTTCGAAACTCACATTTTTAAAGTATCTACTAAAACTGAAGCTGAGACATCAGTCAAAGTAGAAAATGAAACCAACAGTAAAGAAAAGGCAAGTCTCCCATTAGGAAAAAGACGCTTGATATATACATCAACCTAGGAAGTCAAAAAAACTTCAGCGCAATGTAGTAATTATTTTAAGTGCTCACATGGTACTAGGCCCTGGGGAATACAAAGACAAAAACAAAAGCAGCTCCTGCCTTCAAAGAACTTTCTCCCAACAGCCGCGAGTCTCTTTTGCCATTCCCCTCCCTCCCCCTAGAATCTCTTCCCTTGCGCCCTCCTTGAGCTGCTAAGAGGTTAAGAAAGTAAAAGGAGGTGGACTGCATTCCTTCCTCTTCCTTAAGAATAAAGAGGGAAACCTCCGCTACGCAAGGACACCCCAGCCAGGGAGGAGTCTGGATTGGCTTCAGGGTTCTTGGAGCGTATGTTCTTGGCACAACCCAAATCTTGACTAGCTCCCAGCTCCCAGACAGTCCCACCTTCTCCCAGCAGAAGCAGCTAGGAAGACGAGTCTTGGAGAAAACAATTCCCAGACCAGGCTGATACCAGAGTGCCTGTTACAATTGGTTTTGAGCCAAATGGCCCATCCCACCGACTGCTGGATGCTTTTGTTTCCACCACCATCCACACACGGACAGAGCGAGGACACGCCCCTACCTCCCCCACGTCCTTGTCTCCCCCTCATTTCCACACAGCCTATATTCTAAAAGTAACTCAAGTGGGAAGTGCACTGTTCTTGCACAGGGATGCCCTGAAGCCTTCCATGGGGAAGCACATTCCTGCCTGAAGAGAACACACGCGCGCACACAACTAACGGAGGGAGGGGACTGGAAAAAGTTAGAACCTGGGTCCTAGAGGTGGGAGGGAGAGCAGAAAAGGGAGGGAGAGGGAAAGGGGTGGGGCAAGAGGAGGCACTGTGCAATCAAAGCCTACTCCAGTCTCCCCTGCCCAGCCCCACGTTCCTCCCTCTCCCGCACCCACCCCAAGGAACTCCAAGACTAATAGTGCTTGCTGCAGTCTTGTCGTTTCGTTCGCTCTGAGCTGCTGCTTCTTGCTTAGGCAAGGTGAGTTCGTCTCTCTGTGTCTCTATCTCTCTGTGGTTATTTTGGCTGCTTTGTCGTTTCCTCCCACTAAGGCGCAGATGTGGGGAGGCACGAGCTAAATCCAGCCACCTCAGGGAGCAGCCGCAGAGCCGGCTGCGCTACTCTAGGACCCCCAGGGCTAGACGAGCGCCCACTCGCTGCCCCTCCAGTCCGGAATTCCCACCCGCCCGGAACCAGGCTGCTCAGGACCAGGGCCGAGGTCCCGCCTTCCCTGCATTTCCCAGCGAGGTCAGAGGTTGAGGGTGTCCCGACCAGGAGGCGCCCGAAGCCACTTGCGGGTAGCTGTTCTCTGGGGAACCGCTGTTCCAGAATGACTGGGACCACACCCAGGGGCGCGCCGTGGCGCACCCCTTCCCGAGTCAGGGCTGAGTGGGTGCCTAGGCAAGGCAGAAGGTGAGGCGCAGGAAGGCAGGGTGTCTGGGCACCTGGGACACCTGGGAGTTGGCATGCTGAGAATATGCCTGCAAGGATCCGGGCTGGAGTAGTGCCCCAAAACGTTTGGAGGAACAAAGGCGACTGACGGACGTTAAACTGCCTTCCTTTTCCTAACAGCACCCTGCTCCCTGCCTTTATCTCCCAGTCTCTCTCTGCTTTTTCTTGTCCTGCTGTCTATTTCCATTTTCCAATCACTCAGCCCCTTACCCTGCTGATCCTCTGGACACTGGGAGCCATCTTTCTGGCAGTCAGTCTTCAGCCAGAGGTGGCCCAGCTCTGGCCAGATGTTCCTCCATTATTTATTCCCAACAAAGTGCCAAGTGAGGCGGTCTTAGGAAATCCTCCCTGGAATAGACAGGCGTGAGCTTTGTCTGACAGTTCGGTCAGGGAAGCTTGGACATTTAGCCGAATTTAATGTGGGGTCATTTCCCTGGGGTGGCTAGAACGCTGCTAGCTGGGTCGCTGCCTGGATCCCCACTCTTGATTTACACTCTCGAGGCGTTTTCTTTCCTAGATATTTTGGGCTGGGTTTCCTGTTGTTTGTCTGCTTGACTAGAAGGTGGCTGACTGATCGTTACCCAGAGGGGAGGAGGGGAAACGGGGAGATGAGATGAGAAGGGCAGAGGGATCTAGAGGAGGGCAGATAAAAAGAGATGGGGCAGGAATCAAAAACAATCTTAGAACCACCCTCAGAGTTGTTTGTAAGGTAAGAGGAAACTACAATACAACTAAAGCATTTCCTCTCCCCAGGGGGAAAAAAAATAAACTTTCCATTTCACTCTGACAAAGTTAGAAAGTTAAATGTGAGAGCAGGGCAAAGAAGAAAAAAAACCCAAATTCCTAAATCCCAAGTTAATTTTGCCCAATGGGAAGGAGACAAATAGACCCTGATAACACAATTCATATACATATATATATATATATATATATATATGACACAAGTCATATATATATCATTAACCATGGTAACCTAAAGGAATAGAGGGTGGGAATTCCAGACCTTATTACTGTACTATCTAAATTTTAATTCTGCAGCTAGAGGGATTCACAGTCATACCTTGGGGATATTGGAAGTAGAAGAACCAATTGGCTTGTTTGGGGTTGTTAAAAAATAACTGGAAGAAAGAAATGGGAAGAGGCTAGATTCAAAATGCTTTGGAATGGGTGGCATCTATCACCTCACTAGTCACTCTAGGCCTAATGGCTTCCAGGGGCATATGTGAAGCACACTCTGTTCCTGGATTCACCTAGTGGTGGAAAGAAGGCAGAGTGATTCAGCTGCCAAGATGGTGTGGGTGTGGCCCTGGTTCCCCACAAATTTCTCTGTTAGGGCAGAGCTGTCCCTAAAGGAAAAGGGAAATTGCAACTTTAGAGGGCATTCCCCAAAAGGAAGTCAATCAATGCCATATTTGAACCGTGATTTGAAAGAGGATCAGTTTGCTTCAATGGCGGGGCTCTGTAGTTGAGGACAGTTATAAAACTGATAGAGATCATGGCAAGGCTTCTAGATTATCATTCATTCATCATCTACTTAGTGAGTGGTTACTGTATCTAGATGAGGGAGAATACAGTTCCTGCCCTCACCTTTAACTAAAGTAGGGTTTGGTAAACGATTTTGCATCATGGACCCCTTTGGCAGTCACATGAAGTTTTTGAACATTCTTTTTAGCGTAATGTTTTTAAATACATGGAATTACAAAGGAAACAATGCTATTGTAATACAGTTATTCAATATTTTTTAAACATGCTCATGAACCCCAGGTCTAGTGGGAGACATAGATACAAAAATGAATATCAAGTCCTCAGCAGCATGGTATGATGGAAATATCATTGATTTCGTGTTTCATTCCAAGCCCTGCCCTGTATCCTTTTAGACAAGTCGTTCAACTTCTCTGGAAAACAATTGTTGAACCAGATGACCCATAAGGTCCTTTCTAACACTATGATCAAGAATCCTATTAAAAAGTAGCATGTGATTAGTATGTTACAGAGAAAGGGTTCAAAGGAGGGAGACATGACTTCTAATCTAGGAGAATAGGGGGAAAAAAGACTTCCTGAACAGAGGAATTGGAGTGTAGCCTTGAAAGATAGCTAGTATCTTAGCAGGTAATGATAAGAAGAGAGCATTTCAAGAGCAGAGGACACATGTATGTGAAAGCACAAGATAAGTTCAGGGAACCAAAGGAGGCTAGCTTTGTAACTGCTTGTCGGAGAGATACACTGGCAGGTATTTTTTTCTGTTTGGAAAAGAGGTCAGTCGTTTTTTTTTTTCCCCTACAGTTTGAATTTCGATCTTTTAAGTGTAAGACTTCATATCCTGGGCTTGGGGTGAGGCTATACCCATGGAAACACTGTCTGGCAGTCATAACCTGATCTTTGCCTCCAACGTGTTTCAGCAAATTGCGAAACATACTATGGTGGGTGGGGGAGAGGAATGAGTTCATAATTCATTTCAGATTTCCTCCTCAGCCCCACCCCTGCTGATTGTATCCAGTTTTCATCCTCTTGTAAGAAAAAATACTTCCCATTTGCAAGTGGTCAGTTTCTCACTGCATAAGTATCCAGTGTATAGAAGTTTGGGGGGAAAGTCTGAGATTAACCCTGATAGCCAGCTAGAGTGGGTTCACATATAGTTGGACAAGAGAAATCTTATTAGGTGATACTTTTTGCAGGATGTTTCAATTAATAAGGCAACCTCTAGCCAACTCTCTGGTATGGTATCTCCGACCCTAAGTTGGGTGGGGCCTAGATTGGGTGTGCCTTTGCTCAGCTCAAAAAAAAAAAAAAAGTCACTTTATTAGAGTTTGGCCACTTTGAGTAAACTTGGATCCTGAGTGAACAGTCCCATTGTTTCCATGCTATTCTGCATATGTTAGCATTTTGAGCTCAGTGAAATGCCAGAGTATTCAATGATGTATACCATAGTCCATCACCACCCCTCTAACAAAGGTTTTCCAGTACTTAACATCCCTTTGCTAAGCAACTCCCACCTGCCAATCTTCAGATGAATTGAATATCAGAGAGTGGTACAAATCAGAATGCAGATACATAACAAATCTTTGGAGAAGTACATATGCTGATGAATAACTGATATTTTTGATTTAGTTCAAAATTAATTCCTCTTATTGAAATTTCGGCTTCAGTATTTCTTCAAGGATGCTTCCTCTGCTGCTTAAAGTTTTAACAACCTGATTTGTGCAGCAGGGCAGGAGTTAAATTGTACTCAGACCCATTCAATCAACCCAATTTTTCTGAACCCCTAATAGGCCTCCCTGTTAAAGACCAAACTCCAGAATTCCTTCTAGTTTCAGCTCTGGAACCATTACTTTATGACTTCCCAATGACAAAAGCAAGAAAACCTCAACCACGTTAAATGGCTTTGTTTTTGCTGAAAGTTTTTGCTGAAATGCTGCCAACCTCAGACTGGGCTGGGTGGGCTGCAGGAAAAGAGGGACAGATGAAAAGCATGAGATGAAAAACGGTGATGTGCCTATGATTCCTATTTAAATTAGATCCTGAACAAGAGCCCAAAGTTGGGTTTAGGGGGTTTTTGTTTTGTTTTCTTTTGTTATATTTTGGTTTTGAGCTGGGGCATTGAAATCTCTTCAGAAGTACCTTCCAAAAGAAGCCAACAGTCTTTTAATTCCCACTGTTTCCAAGAAGTAGATATCCATTCATTTCATTTGAAGCGAAAGGATTCATTAAATGTAGTTCTGATAACCTGAAAAGAAAAACACTCAAGACTGTACCCTTCAGTCCAAGAGAGGCAAGCTGGCTATAAGAAATGGTATCCAAGGATCTGGGTTAGTATCCTGGCTTTTAGCTATGTGACCTTGGTCAAGTCATTTCCCTTTCCCATGACCTCACTTTCCTCACCATTAAGAAGAGAAGGTTGGACAAGACCTCTTCCAACTCCAAATCTATGGCAAACAATATAGAGCATACTGGCCACAACAACTGAGGAATATTAAACAGATACAGAATTGACAGTAAACATACAAAGGTCCCAATTAATACAAACAATAAATCCTCTGAAGTGTTCTCAGATATTGAAATTCTCAGTATTTGAAGTAATGTATGTAAGTATGTAAAATATGATCTTTGGTTCCAGACCAATGGAAATATACCCCACTTCCTGGGGTAGGATATGATTATTCATACTTATTGGGACCTAGCTATATAGGCTAGAGGATTTGATCTTGTATAGATTCCTATGAAGATAAAAAAAAAAATCCTAAAGGAAAAAGAAGTGTGAGAAATTTTAGAGAGAGTAGAAAAACAAGATTAAAAGGAGGAAAAAGCAATTTCAAGGGTCTAATCAGACCTGTTTTGCAGGATTCATATTTTCCTTCATTTCTGGAATGTGTTTTCTCTGCCTGCCATCCTGAGGCCTTTCCTTTCTCAGCCCTTCCCTTCTGTTACATCTGGTTCAGACAGTTATGGTACTTTAAGCTCCATCTAGTGGTCTTCCTTGTTTCCCAGTCTTGACTAAGGGGCTTAATATAAATGCTCCCTTCCTATTGGGTTCCATAGTAACAGTTTGAGAGTTCCTTTTAGATTTAGAGCCAAAAGCTTGGGGTTCATATCCTAGCCCTTCTGTTGTATTGATGGATCGCCCTTGGGGCCTCAATTTCCTCCTCCGGAAAATAAGGAAACAAGTTGATGAGCCCAGGCTGGCACAGTGGAAAGAGGACTGGATAAAGAATCAACCTCAGCATGAATCTTGGTTTAGCTGTTAACTTATGAGTATAATATTGGACAAGTCACATTCTGAGGCGTCAGTGTCCTAATTTGTAAAATGGAGGTGGAATGGGTAACTGCTGAGCTCCCTTCAAATTCTGTACTTCTAAACTGGCCAAGGGCCCTTCTTCAATCCCTATGACCATTTTCTGTCAGCTGCCTTTAGAGTCTGTTTCTGGGTAGGATTTGAGTTTTCAATATAAGATGGAGGAACCCCACCCTGTCTTCCATCCAGAGTAGCCCAGCTTGGGAGGATAGCTGTGCAAATGGAAACAGAAGACTCACTTCCTCTAAAGTGCTGCCACTAAACTCCAATCAGAATTGGAAAGGGTCAGTTTGCCTGAGCCCTGCCCAAATGGAGAGGTTTTAAACGAACTGATTCAGACTTTGCAGCTGCCAGAGAGGGAAGCAAGAGGGGCCCCCAGCAAGAACTGCAACTTTTTGATGATTCATTCATTAACCAGAGGACCGCTTAAGGCATGAATTTTCCTCTACTTTATTGGTTTTGGAGTTGGTTAGCCCCCTTCAACATAACACAATTACCCAACTGTAGTCCTTGGCCAACTCCCACTAAAGCCATGGTGAATGATTGTGTTCAAAATGCAGGCCTTTTGTTTCAAGATTTCTTTTTTCATTTCATCATCATAAATCTCACTTTTCTGCTTTTTCATAGGAAAGGGGGAAGGGGAAGCAATCAGCAAATTGCTAAATTCTCAGTACATTTGCTGAATTAAAAAGCTACCAGGAAGGAAGATGGGCAAATTCCACTGCGGATGTTTTCTTGACAATGTGACCAAGTCACTTTCACCTCTCTGTGCCTCAATTTCCTTTAAAATCCCTTCCAGCTCTAAATCTCTGCTACTATAAGAATAATGATCTGTTGTCAGAGTCCATCCATAAACTTAATTAAGAGTCTATTATGTGCCCAGACGCTATAATAAATGCTTCAGATACAATGAAGAGGAAAGCATTCCCTGTTCTCAAGGAGCTCACAATCATAACAGGGAAGAACCCTTTAGAGAACCAGAATTCATATCATAGATCTGTCAGCACCCATGTGACCTTGAATGAGTCACTTCTTTTCATACAGATCAGCTTCCTCGGTTTTAGAATGAGGGAGTTGCCATGAATCCGTGAACAGAAGGGACAGGATGGCTCATGATAAACCAGACTCCAGGCAGAATCTTTGAGAATGTCTGATCTTTCCCGTCTTAGAGAAGATATTCATAAGGTCTCTTGGTTTCAAAGACCACAGGAACCATGAATAAATCCTTTCTACAACATAGCTGAAAAATAGTCATCCAATCTCTGACCTCCAGTAAGGGAGCTCACCACCTCAAAAGGCAATTTGGAACAGCTCTGATTGGTAGAAAGTTATTTTTCCTCCCTAACATCAGGCCTAAATTTGTTTCCTTACAACTTCTGCCCCTTGTTCCTGATTCTACCCTCTGGGACCAAATGGAACAAATCCAATCCCTCTTGCATCTAACCCTTGGAACCCTTGAAGACAGCTGTTGTGTTCCCCTTCTGTTCTCCAGACTAAACATATCCAGTTTATAGGATCATGGATTTAGAGTTCAAAGGGACCTCAGGGGCCATTTTCTCTAACCTCCTCTTTTTACAGATTAGGAAACTGAGGCCCAAGGAGGTTAAGTGACTTATCTAAGGTCAGTCACATCAATAATATGCCATATTTAAAAAGTGATTCTCTGGTTGCAAAGTTTACAAAAATTGCACTTGAAGAAAAGTCAGACAGTGTTAATTTATGTACTACTTTATGGAGAATATTTTCCAAAGAAAATGTTTCATTGTACCTCATATAAATAAATGAGTGACAACATTGAATTCATCTTTATGATGCAGGACTCATGACCTTGCTGAAGCAACAGAGGTGGAGTGGTCTCTTTCCCCTTTATCATTGATTTTAGCCAAATCATATGTGGCATGATCTAAAACCAGCCTGATCACTGTCTTCTGGAGGCTCCTCAGTTTCACAGTATTTTTGAAGATCAGAACTAAACACGACTCAGAGATGACCAGACTTTCTCACTTAACCTTCCTATTGTTTAAAAAAAAACATTCTCTGGAAATATTCCACCTTTACCTATAATGAAGTGAAACTAGAGGAATTATACAGTAGATTGAAATTTCTAGGAGTCTTTAGAAATGAATAGGAAATGAGACAGCAGATCTGGCTTCAGGGGATCTGAGGACTTTGGAATAAAGGTTTGGGGGTTTTTTTTTAAATCTTTGTGGTATGCCTATTTCATTTCCTGGATTTGAGCTATTTTAGATTTAGGGTGCGGTGATAGGACCGACTCATTCTCACTTTAATTCTCTCAGAGAAGACAGATGATCAGACGCCCTCTGGAGACTAGCAGAGACAGAACCACTGTCACCCAAAGCAGATCCCTTCCATTGTTCAGTTGTTTCATTCTGTCCAATTCTTGGTGACCTCATTGGAATTTTCTTGGCAAAGATACTGGAGTAGTTTGCCATTTCCTTCTCCAGCTCATTTTACAGATGAGGAAACTGAGGCAAACAGAGTGAAGTGACTTGCCCAAGGTTACACAAGTATATAGTCAGATTTGAACTCAGAAAGATGAGTCGTCTTGTCTCTTGCCCAGCATTCTATCCATTGTGCCACCTACCTGCCCCTAAGACCCCTTCCAGGCCCTCTCTAGTTCAGACTCAGATGGTCTAGCTCTGGATTGTACTTTGTCTATTTTCAAAGGGTGGGGAGGGGCAGGGAGAAGGATCTCCAGGGTATTTCACACCGCTGTAGTTCTTACTATTCTTTTCAAGTGAAATAACTTCCTAATTCATTCTTCTGGTTCTGGTTTGTAACATTCTGGCTCAAAAGGCTGAACATGGGCACATTGGCTTCTGCATCTCTCTGAACATAAAAAAAGGGGAGGGGGACTGATTGTTTTTAAGTGGAATCGATCCTCTTGCTCACCAACTTCACCTTGAGCTCAGTAAAGCAGATCCTGGAAAAGACCATCAGTGTTGAATATGTATCAGCTAGTTAATGCCAAGCAAAAACCACAACTTTTTTGTGGTTTTTAAGTGGTCCTTTGAATGTCTTACTTCTAAACTTGCCATTTGTCCCATATCCAGTGATTCATTTGGCAAGGATGCTTTGGTCAAGGTCTCTCTTTGTTTCTGCCAAAGCATTCTTTCTGAGTCTTGACAAGACTCCTCCTCCCCATTCATTATGCTCAATTAGTTAAAAGTCATTTCAACCAAGCATTTTAACTGTTACTGTTCCTAGAAACATATTCATTCATCTTATCCAGAAAGCATTTATTAAATGGCTATTATGTATCAAGCGTTATGCAAGTACTAGTCCCTGCCTTCAAGAAGCTTACAGTTTACTGGGGGAAATAATATACTCAAAGAGTCAAATACTTCAATGGATCTGTAATTAAATCAAAGAGGATATTTCCTCCACTGATGCAAATTGCAACCCATCCATTTCTACTCAATTATGTCTTCTATCCAAGTTCACCCCAGAGGACTCACCCAAAAACTTGGGGACTTTTGTTGGCATCAGCTGGATTCCACTGCAACATATAATCCATCCAACACTCCCTTCTCAGCATATGGCCAATTCCTGTCTTTTCACCATTCAATTCTTTGATACTATCCTTTATTCCAGTTTTTCTTAGCTCCTAACTTTTAATATGTTGCAGCCTATTCACACGTGCCATGCAAAATGCGTACATATCAAAACATCAGAGTTCTTTTTCTAGTGCTACCAAAAATTGGTCTCACCCTTAGGAACTCTGACAACAAAATCAAGCACAATTCTAGAGGACCAATGATGAAGTGTTACCCCATTTCCAGTAGAGAGGTGATGGACTTACAGGTTAGATTGAGACATAAACTTTTGGGACATGGCTAATGCAGGAATCTGTTTGTTTGAGTATACATATTTGTTACAAGGTTTTTGTCTTTATTTTTTCCCAAGGGGATGGGAAGGAAAGAGGGGGGGAAATAAATTTCTGTTAATTGAAAAAAATTTTAATTAAAAAAAAAACTCCAAGGGAAAAAACTAATCTCTTTCCATAACATATTAACATACATGGTTTCCCATAACCTATCAAAGAACCATGGCAATACAGCTGCAACTCTTTTATTTAGTTAAGGAATGTTATTTCATTGTAAAATGTGGAAATTGATTGCAGTAGCAAGTTACAGTCACCATATACATCAATGCCCAAGGATTTCAGCAAACACAGTCATTTGCAGGCAACTATTTTCCTCCCCTACAGTAAGATATAACTAGGTTATAAAAACAGGCTTAAAGAGTTGAATTTTCATATCTGTTAACTGCATGGCTCTGTGGGGTTTTGGTATTTAGTAAGAGATAAAAGTTTGATTAACAGAAACCAAGGAAAATGATGAAATATCTTTCCTTTCAATACATTGTCTTATCAACTAAAAAGCTTAGAAAGTGGGGGATGGGAGGAAAGGGTTAGGAGACACATAAAAGAACATCAGGGAGAAGAACACTGATCCTACTTTTCCTAATAGTTACAGTTAGATCTAGCTGAATTACCTCTGAGTTGGGAGGGGAAATGGTGGCAGCCCATTCAAAGCTGTGAAAACACACAATATTTGTGTCTGACCTTATTAGAACCAGAGTTTGGTGCTGTAGAGACAACTGTCTTGAGAAAAACTAACATATAGGTTATAGTGTCATATCTACTGGACTTAAACTTGGAAATGAACTCTGTGTGTTGGGGGCATCTTTGAACAGGTTTCAGAAGACCCCGCCAAGATGCCATCTCAAATGGAACATGCCATGGAAACTATGATGTTTACATTTCATAAGTTTGCTGGAGACAAAGGCTACTTAACGAAAGAAGATCTAAGAGTTCTCATGGAAAAAGAGTTCCCTGGGTTCTTGGAAGTAAGTATTGAAAAATCTTTTAAAGGTCAGAAGCGAAGCGCTTAGCCTCATCTAGACTTTCATTTTTTCCTTTTTTTCCTGTTCAATCATTCCCTTCTAGTGGCAAATGTGGCTCAGGCATTTCTATTCATTCAACAATTATTTGATGAGTGCCTCATATATACAGGGGAAGGTGGGGGGCAAGACTTTGCAAAGATGAAGACAGGATTTCTATCTTCAAAGGGCTTATATTCTGATGAGTAACAATAATAGCTAAGTTTATATAGTACTTTATGGTTTGCAAAATGCTCTACATATATGATCTGCTTTGATTCTCACAAGTAAACAGTGAGGTAGGTGCAATTATTAGGATATCTATTTTACAGATGAAAAAACCAAGGTTCAGAGAGGTTAAATGATTTGCCCAAGTTCATACAACTAGCAAGTGCTTGAGGCAGGATTAGAACTCAAGCCTTTTCTAATACTATAGCCAACATCCTTTCCACTTAAAACCATAACACAATATAAACTTCAACCAATGGTATAAAGAGTCAAAACAAGTAATATCCAGGGGTCATCAAATGGACAGTATATTTAGAGGAGGCAGTAAATGAGTGAATTGATTCACCCCCTTCTCAAAATCAGGTTGCACATCTGGCCGAATTCCACAACTTAAATTGTCCCCCTTAAATCCCTCCAAGGAGATAAACTTTTTCTTCTTTCCCCAGTTCTAATCTATAATGATACTAAATGTTTCCTTAGTGGAAGCCAAGCTTCATTTGATAAGGAATAGCTTTCCCACAGAAAATGGAAGGCTCATTTAGCTGAAAATGCAGTGAGAATGGCGAGCCATAATTTAGGATAATGGAGATTTAGAGTTGGAAGGGACCTCAGAACTCGTGACATTTCCACTTTCTGTTGCTCTTTTCAGTCAGATCTGGTTTGGGGAGTCTGGGTGGAAGCCTCTGTCCTTTAGGTATTGATTGGATCAACCTGTCTCAGGAGATAAGACTGATCAGCAGATGGAAATGGGTACAGTAAAGCATTAGACCCTAAATTGGCCCTTCCTTCTCTGGAACAGTCATGATCACTGGAAAAGATAATTACTGTGCTTGATGCTAAATAATTTAATAGCTTCTAAAGGATGAAAAGATAGAAAGTTAAAAGGCTCCCGGCTGCCTCTTACCATTTGTCCCCAGGAAGTGGTGCATTAGTAAAGTGGATAACTCCTCTTTTATAGACACAGAGTTATAACATCATAGGGTATTTTGACTCGCATTTTATTTATAACAATATTCTGACAGATCTCAGAGATGACTAAATTGCCAATTTTGTTGAATCTTTGTTGATTGCTGGGGTATTAAGACAGGTGTTCCCAGGTTGATGAAAATGGAACAGTGGAAATAAAGAAAACAAATCAATCCACTGATAAATATTTATTTAGCACCTATTATGGGCTCAGCATTGGGCCTGGCTTGGGGAAAAAGATAAGCATATGGAACCAGGCTTGGGATTTCATTAATACAGGGAACCCTGAGATAAGGAAATTATTCTATCTGTGCAAATTTGCATTTTCTTTACAAATTACAGCCTTAAAAAGTTGCCTAGAGCACTGAATAGATAAGACAAACAAACCTAACACTTTCTGGCTCCAAGACCAGTTCCCTATCCTGTTATATACTAGGACTGCCTCTCAGGCACTGGGAATAAAAAAAAGAATTAAAAAATGAAATTGTCCTTGTCTTCAAGGAGTTTCCAAGTTTGAATCTGTTCTCTGAACACAAATGACCAAATTCCCTTCCAACCTGGCATAGTATCTGAATAGATGCTAGACTTGGAGTCAGGAAGGTCCAAATCCTTCCTCAGCCACTTGAAAGATACTAAGCAAATTACTTAACCTCTGTGAGCCTTGGTTTCATAATCTGTAAAATAGAAACAGTTGTTATAATGACCTCACAGGATATTCATGACAATCAAATAAGAGAATGTTGACATAGTGATCTGCAAACCCTAGAGTGAAGTATAAATGTGAATTGTCATTATCCTACTTCTAAAAACCAAAGCAAATCACTTCTGGGCCTGTTCAAGCCTAGATTCAGATTCCTAGAGTTGGGCTAGATCTGGATTACCCTTTGTGTATAGTTTGGGGAGAGAGGAAAAAGAAAGGGAGGAGTTTTCCCCGGGGTATTTCATCTCCTTCTGGATATTGTAATATTAATTTGCTGTTTTCCTCAAGCCTAGGCCCTTCTGAATCAGTCCTTCCTGGCTCTTCACAATCCAGTCCATGACAGACAGACAGCTAACAAAGGGCCCTCTGAGTACCCCATAGCCTAGATCCTGAAAAATTACATAGAAGTTGCACAAGAAAGAAAGCTATGAGGCACAAACATTTACTACTAAAGGCTGACAGGTCCGGAAAGGATTTATTGACAGTGTGAGGTCATGATTCTAACTCTATACCTTTCCCTTCCTTACTTATACTGCATGCCCTTATGTTTTTACAAGTTGGTTCCTTACGTCATCTAAATCTCACCGATCATCTCTGCCTATAGCAAAAATGTTGGGAGCATAGCCAGAATTTGCAGAAACCTCTTCCCAAAAGCAGTCAGCTTCTCAGAGGCATTAGAGGCAAGCATCAAACCTCATTTCATTGTTCAGGGTTTAAGAATCAAGCTCTTGAGAGAAAAGAACAACACATCTTTGGCTTTGACTTCCTGGATTTTTCAGTGAAAGTCAGAAACACTCAGCAAACCAATTAAGGGTTTTACTAAAATGTGGGGAATATTTGCTCCCATATATGCTCAAGTGAATTCCACAGAATTTCATCAGTGTTCTCTGAGGCAGGTCCAGAGCTGGGGAATCTTCGAACCTTTTTTGTGTCATGGACCCCATTTGGAAATCTGACAAAGCTTGTGAGCCCCTTTTCACAATCATGTTTTTAAATGTATGACATAAAATGCATTGGATTCAAAAGAAACATTATTGAAATAGCTATCAGAATATTTTTTTTAAAGTTCTTGGACCCCAGATTAAGAAACCCCTAATCAAGAGGTTTCCATAGTTAGTGATGAAACTCCATGAGATCTTAGGATCATAGATCTTGAGCTGAGAGAGACTTTTCAAGTCCAAACCCCTCATTTTATAAATAAGGAAACTGAGAACCAGAGAGATTTAAGTGACTTTCCCCCACTTACCTAGATTCAAAGTTAGGCTTTGCTAACTTGAAGTCCCACACTACATACCACATTATCTCAATCCAACCCTCTTATTTGACAGATTAGGAAATTGAGGCCCAAAGAGGTTTAAATGACTTGCCCATGATCACAAGAAGTAGTCATTTGGAGCTAGGATTCAAGCCCAGAGCCTCTGACTCCGTAACTAGGATTCTTTCCCCAACTCCATAAGAATGCCCACATTAACAATTTTAACTGACAGCAGACTGACAGCAGACTGATAGCAAACTACAGAAAAAAAGTAAAACAAACCACCATGAAACCAGAAAACACAGTCTCCTTTCTAACCTCTGCCAAGAGTGACCCAGTCCTGACTTCTCCTTTTACAAGGGAGGAAACTGAGGCCTAAAGTGGTAAAACATGTTGCCTGAGATTACACAAATAGGAAGTAGCAGAATTAAGAATTTCATCCAGGGTCTCTAACTTCAAATTGAGCACTCTTTTCTCTTATTTTTAATATAAGAAACAAAAGATATAAATAACAATTCATTTTAAAAAAAGAGTATTGTAGCCACAGCCTGTTAAGGGGAGAAGGAAAATAAATTTATTGTAAAAAATATGCAGTTATTCAAAATAAATTACTCCTATGACTATAAATAAAAATATACCTCATTCTCAACCCTAAATCCATCACCTCCCTGTAATGGATAGCACATTTCTCTGGCATCATGAATGACCTTGCATTAACCGCAGTCCTTACAGCTTTCAAAGTTGTTTTTCTAACCCTCTTTACATTGTTTTCTACTTTTCCACTCTTCTCTATCCTTTTTAATCTTTCCTTCTGTAAACTAGTGGATCTTTATGGGTCCTTTGAATAAATCAGGATGCAAAAATTTAGGGACTTTTTCTTTAATGGCTAGCTGTATCTAATCTAATGCCTAAGTCTCTTGTCCAATGATTGATTCATATTTTTTGCTTCTTGTGATTCTTTTTTTTCCAGAACCAGAAAGACCCTTTAGCTGTAGACAAGATTATGAAAGACCTGGACCAGTGCCGAGACGGCAAAGTGGGCTTCCAGAGTTTCTTTTCACTAATTGCCGGGCTGACCATCGCATGCAATGACTATTTTGTTGTACACATGAAGCAGAAGGGGAAAAAATGAGCCCAAGCCAAGGAACTCCCCCCAGTCCTAATCCATTGCAGTATCCTGAGTCATCCCTTTTGAGATATTCCCATATAGCTCCCCCTAGGATGAGGCAGTTGCATGAACAGCCCCAAGGCCCTCAGATGTACAAATGAACTCCAGGCTTACAATTTGACAGCTAGGGAAAGAAAATACAAATATATGTCAGATAAGCTTTTGATTTTTTTTATATTATATGCACCCTTTACCCTACAATAAAAATTTTAAAAAGATCCTTTTTTAATGTCTAATTTGGGTTGGCTTGTCTCTTCAAAAATGTTGTTTTTCTTCCTTGCTCATCCCACAGAGCTCAGAGAGGCATCTTGCCCTTGGCCCAGTTCCCATCCACCCCTGGCCAGCTGGCTCAAGCAATGCTCTGTCACCATATTCTACACAAAGAGAGTGAGTTATTTTTCCAAGTTCTGCCTGATTGCTCCACAACAGAATGAAACCTACAGCTATGTTGACACCAATCACTCAGGGAATAGGGAACATCCCTACACAAGGGGATCCCAAATGTTAGGCTCATGAATGTAGCCTACCCTAGTTAGAGGGGAAAAAAACCTCAAAAATGTGCCCTTCAATCCTGCTTTTTGCAAGCATATCTAAGAGACACTTGATTGTACTTTTTATACCAAACAATATCAGCTGAAAATATACACAGTGCCTCAAAAGTGGCACATGTTATAAATAACACTTACAGAGCACTTTCAGTTATGAAGCACTCATCTGACATAGGTTCTGTTATAATTCCCATTTTACAGTATGAGAAACTGAGACTGAGTATTAAGTGCCTTAACCAAGGTAAGAATAGAACAGGATGTAAATTCAGATCTTCCTGACCATAACTCCCACACTATATTCACTATGCCACCTGGCTGCCTATCGAATTAGATTTTAAGCAACTATTTGAGACATTATCTCTGTTTTATAGAGGAGGAAGCTGAGGCTCTAAGAGATCAAACAACTTCCCTATGATTATGTAGGTAGCTAGGTGGCACAGTGGATAGAGCAGTGGGCTTGAAATCAGGAAGATTCATCTTCATGAGCTCAAATCTAGCCTCAGACATAAGCTGTGCAACGCTGTTTGCCTCAGTTTCCTTACATGTAAAAATAAGCTGAAGAAGGCAATGACAAGCCATTCCAGCATCTCAGCCAAGAAAACCCCAAATGGGGTCATGAAGTCAGATACAACCTAGCAACAACCACAAAATGGTTACATAGCAAATGTCAGCAGCAGAAATTGAACCCAGGTCTCCTAACTGATTTCAGTGCCCTTTCTACTATCCACAATGATTCCCAAAATAAACCAAAACTTTGTTTTTCAGTGAAGACCCCTAGAACAATGGACAAATGCATTCAAGTCCTAGGACAGAAAACTGACTGGTGGGAGGAATAGAATCCCTCAGCAAAATGCCCATTGACATTCCTTGAGTGCCTACTATGTGCAAGACATTATGCTAGACACTAGGAAAACAACCAAACACAGCTCAGCACAAACTTTGTAGAAAGGAAAGGAGACTCCCTTCTTTTAGCTAGCAGATTTGAGCAGAGCTAAGAGAATTCAATAACAGGTTCTATGTGACTTTTTTCAATTTCTTGCTAAATTTTTTTTCTCTAAGAACAGACACTAAACCTCCGAAGAAAGGAGGAGGAAGAAGCTCTAGAGTACCCATACCCTTGATAGCCTAGGATGACTACTGATAACCAAAAAGTCCACTTTTTCCTATCCAAATAAATTATATCTTTTCTTTTTCATTGATTCATTTATCAAAAAAATTCAGATCTTGTTGAGTCTACAATGCATCTCTTCCAGGTCAACTGTGGTTCCATGTTGGGGAGGGTAATCACTGCTGTTTAAGTGATATGAAGCAGGTACAACCAGGGCAAAAAATGTATCTACAGGGTTCCATGACAACCTTTCACATCAGTAGCCACTTTATCTAAAGGCAGGAAGTCAAGTCATGGTCTAGATTTCATCACCATACCTTGACTGAATTCTCCCTCTTTGCCTGATGCCCCCTTCTCCAATTGGTAAGTTCCTCCTGCAACCTCCATTTCAAGGAAGGGCCCAGACTGGCCATCCATCCTCTAGGTCAGGGTTGGGGAACCTACAGCCTCAAGGCCATATGTGGTCCTCTAGGTCCTCAAGTGCAGCAGCCTTTTGACTAAATCCAAACTTCACAGAACAAATCCCCTTAATAAAAGGATTTGTTCTGTAAAATTTGAACTCAGTCAAAAGACCATACCCAAGGACCTAGAAGGCCACATATGGTCTCAAGGTCACTGGTTCCCCACCCCTGCCCTAGACCTTGCCACCATGCTTCCTTCCTGCTTTCAGCTTCCTTTTATTTATGTTAGAATATAAGATCCTTGAGAGTGGGAATTACCCTTTTTTTTTGTATTCATATCTCCAACACTGAGCACCATGCCTGAAACACTTTAAACACTTCATAAATGCTTCTTAACTTGACTTGACTTGCCCAAGATTGCACAGGTGGGAACTGGCAGAATTCAGATTTGAATACATGTCTCATCACTCCAATTTGGGGCACCCTTTCTACTAAATCATGCAGCTCTTCTCAAGGCTGTTGGTAGGGGGATTGGCATTCAAAATGTGTACACAATTTTATAAGAAATGTCATAATTCTGCAAGTAGGGATTAATCCAGGGGAGGTTACTCCATGGTTTAAAGGATGCAAAAAAATGGTCTCTGAGTCAAATTTGGAAAAGCAAACCTTCTTCACAAAGCTACAGAGGAAAAAGAGGAATTTCCTAGTTTATATCAGGAACAAGAAGAGACCCAAAGAAGAAATAAGACCTCTTCTCCAGGTGAAAGGCTGTACAGATAACACACAGTGGATAGAAAATAGAATTTTTTGCCTCCTCACTTTTCCTCTCTTTTTTTTCTGCCAAAGAGCATGGATCTTTTAGCTAGAAAGAACAAATCAAAGATGGTGACTAAGATAGTATGGTGGTAATGATTTGGCCTTTAGGAATTCACATCTCTGGGCCCAAAGGAACTACATCCCAGGTTACTGAATGAACTAGCAAATAAAAAATAATGGTAGTAGAGATTTTATTTCAGGATTGCAGAAGAGCAAGTGAACTTATTTTCAAAATTGGGGAAAAAAAGAAAGAATAGATTCTGCAAACTATAGGTCAGTGAGACTAACATCAATTCCCTACAGAATTCTAGGAGGTGTTCTTAAAGGGGTGGCTAACAAATGTCATTCATTCAAATATTCAATAAATATTTATTAAGCACCTACTATGTGCTAAGCACTAGGGATACAAAAAGAGGCAAAAGATAGTCCATGCCCTTAACCAGCTTTTATAGTCTAATGTCAGGAAAAGATAGAAGTGATTACAAAGAGTCAGCATAGCTTCAGTTGGACTGTTTTCTTTTCTGTATGAGGCTATAGCCTAGAGGGAATGGGGAAAGGAATAAAGATTTATATAGCTTATTTAGTTTCTACGGTGCTAAGTACTTTGCTAAACACTTTACAAACATCTCATTTGATTTTCACAATAACCCTGTGAGATGGATGCTATTATTATCTCCATTTTACATTTAATGAAACTGAGGTCTTCTTGACTCCAGGAAAAACACTCTATCCACTGCAGTGTCTAGGTAGGTAGTACATGGGAGTAAAGTATTGGACTTATAGTCAGGAAGGACAAAATTCAAATTCTGTCTCAGACATTCTTTAACTAAGTGACTGGGCAAGACACTCTGTCTGCCTCTATCTTCTCATCTGTCAAATAGGCTAAAAACAGCACGTATGTCCCAAGATGGTTATAAGAATAAAATGAGATTGTAATAGGCTGTGCCCTTCTGTCATCACAGAAGGTGCAAGGTTAGGATTTTCTTTCCCAACCCCACACACATCTATTATTCCCACCTCAGATCAAGTTTATCACATTACCCCAGGGACCAACAAATAAATCACCTCGTGAGATCTCCCCTTAGCACTTAGGCACACAACACACACACACATATACACATACATATATACATACATGCATATGTGTATGCACATATATGTATATGCAATATATGTGTGTTGAGGGCCAGGATGGAATGCAGTTGATAAGTTCAGGATAGACCTTTGGGGAAACTGTTCTTTGAGACTGTGCTCGTTATCATCCGAAATGGCTCTTCATGCCCCGTGAATGTTGCTGTCGCCATGAGACAAACAAGAGAACTACAGAATACAAGGGATATGTAAAATAGATGCCCTCTAGGCTAACAGTCTTTAAGACTATAAGACTGGCCAAATCACTAGGACAGGAGACGAGCAGTACATCATGTAGACTTGCGGTTTCTGTCTATAAATGCCCTGACCCTCGGATCAATAAATGTAGTTGCCCTATCTTCTCTTGCCTGCCCGTGTGTCTTTCTTTTTCATCGCTGTCACTAAGCCACATGGGGACGCAGGCCATCCGCCACATATGTGTGTGTATACATACATATATTATCTTCTATTTCCTCTGTATCTCTCTGGCTCTGGCACACACATAATTATTGGTATGTTGTCTCTCCCATTATATTGTGAACTCTGGAAGACCAAGAATTGTTTTTTGCCTTTTTTTTTTTATCTCCAGTGCTCAGCACAGTGCCTAGAACAGAATAAGCACTTAACAAATGCTTTTGGACTCACTGTATAAGTGCTTTGCAAACTTTAAAGCACCTGTATGAAAGTTAGTCACTATTAATACAAAATATGAGTCAATGGTGGGATAAGGCATCCAAAAATATAATACAAACTTTAAGCTGTATTCAAAAAGCATAGTATCTAGGGCTGTGGTGCTGGTAGATGTGCTGGATTCTGCCTCAGTAAGACCTTGGTTCTGGAGCATCCCATTTTAGGAAGGGCATTAATGACCTGGAAAGAGCTCAGAGGAAGGGCAGCAGGGTGGTGAAGGATTGTGAGATGTATGAGGATCAGGTCTCCAGCCAGAGAAGCCATACAGCAGACAACAGTCAGGGGAGACATAAGGCATACTAGCTTCCCTTCAAGAATATGAAGGCTTTCATTTCTAAAATATAGAGAAAACTGAGTCAGATGGTCAAAGGATATGAACAGGCAGTTTTCAGAGGAAGAAATTAAAGCTATCTATAGTCATATGAAAAATGCACTAAATCACTATTGCTTAGAGAGATACAAATCAAAACAGCTCTGGGGTACCATATCACACCCATCAGATTGACTAACATGACAAAACAGGAAAATAATAAATGTTGGAGAAGACATGGGAGAGTTGTAACACTAATTCATTGTCAGTGGACCTGAGAACTGATCCAAACATTCTGGAGAGCAATTTGGAACTATGCCCAAAGGGCTACATAAAATGTGCATACCCTTTGACCCCACAATATTGCTTCAAGGACTGTATCCCAAAGATCATAAAAATGGGAAAAGGACCCATATGTACAAAAATATTTATAGCAGTTCTTTTTATGGTGGCCAAGAAACAGAAATCAAGAGGATGCCCATCAACTGGGGAATGGCTGAATAAGTTGTGGTATATGAATGTATTGGAATACTATTGTGCTGTAAGAAATGATGAACAGGCAGACTTAAGAAATACCTGGAGATACTTATATGAACAGATGCTGAGTGAAGTAAGCAGAACTAGGAGAATATTATACACAGTAACAGTCAGTGTGGGAGGACTAACTTTGATAGGCTTAGCCCTTCACAGCAATGCAAGGATCTAACACATCTCCAAAGGACTCATGAGGCAAAATGTCATTCACATCCAGAGAAAGAACTATGGAGTTGGAACACAGAATGAAGCAGACTATTTTCTCTTTTATGTCGCGTTTTGTTTAGTTTTACTCATGCTTTCTCCTATGCATTTTAATTCTTCTATGCAATATGACTAATGTGAAAATGTGTTTAATAGGAATGTATGTGTAAAGCCCATATTAGATTGCATGCTATCTTGGGGATGGAGGGGGAGAAAATTTGGATTTTATGGAAGTGATTGTTGAAAACTGAAAACAAATTAATAAATTTGGGGGGGCAGGGAAGAATATGAAGGCCTGTCATGTTGAAGAGGGCTTTAACTTTGCTGCTTAGCCCAACAGGCAGAACTGGAAAGGACTAGTGGAAATTGCAGAGGTAGATGTGGGCTTAATGTATGGGGAAGCTTGATAACCATTAGAATTCTCTTGAAATGGTCTGGGGTGCCTTAGATTACAGTATCCCAGGAGGTCTTTAAATAAAGGCTGAGTGATCATTTGTCACACAAATTAAAGGAGGTATTCTTGCTCTGGTACTGGTTCAATGCCTTCCAAAATCCTTTCCAACACTGAGATCCGATAACTCTAGGATTCCACCGTTTGCTTTAGTAACATGCTTACTATGGAATTATCATAAGGAAAATAGACCTGTTATTGCATTTTTTAATCCAATAAGTTCACACATGAAACAGAGAGCCTACAACATGTCCTGGTGAGACACAAGTGAGGTCTTCCGAGGCCACACCTCAAAGATTCCAAAAGGATGCGCAAGACAGCAAGCTTTGGCAGAAGATACTGTCGGGTATTTAGAGATGGCCAGGGGATAGCGCTGTGTCTAGATGGCTCTGTGGTGAGACCTCTGGAAAATTCCAATGACTTTGCTGTGTAGCTACACAGGGTTATAGAGGCAGTTCTCACTTCTCTCCACACCCAAATATAACAGGAAAAGAGAACAGCAGAGTAGAAAAGCAATCTAAAATTCAGCTCCCAGACTAACAGAGAAAAGTACCTAACTCTCCTCTGTCTCTCTCTCTGTCTCTCTCTCTCTGTCTCTCTCTGTCTCTCTCTTTTCTCTCCTCTCTCCTCTCTCTCTCTCTGTCTCTCTCTCTCTCTCTCTGTCTCTCTCTGTCCTCTCTCTCTCCTGTCTCTCTCTCTCTCTGTCTCTCTCTTTCTCTCTCTCTGTCTCTCTCTCTCTCTCTGTCTCTCTCTCTGTCTCTCTCTCTCTGTCTCTCTCTCTCTTTCTCTCTCTCTCTCTGTCCTCTCTCTCTGTCTCTCTCTCTCTCTTTCTCTCTCTCTCTCTGTCTCTCTCTCTGTCTCTCTCTCTGTCTCTCCTCTCTTTCTCTCTCTCTCTCTCTCTCTCTCTTTCTCTCTCTCTCTGTCTCTCTCTCTCTCTCTTCTCTCTCTCTCTCTCTCTCTCTCTCTCTCTCTCTCTCTCTCTCTCTCTCTCTCTCTCTCTCTCTCTCTCTCTCTCTCCTGATTCCCTGATAAGACAAGACAAAGACACTGCTCTCAGATCTATCCACCCACCCACTTCATTGTATGATTATGGGCTACTCATTAACCATCTGTCTCAGAGTGACTAACTAGAAAGTGGGTAGGTACACCAAAAAAAAAAAATTTCCTATCCTATAAGTTCAAAAAGCTGGTTATATATATGCATGTACTTATCCAATCAATGCTAACACTCAGTAAGATGTTATGGGGGATGTAAAGAAGGATAAGGCCTCAGGTAGCTTACAACTCAGTTGGGAAGATGAGACAAACACACCTGAAAAATTAAATAGCAATATAAGAAAACAGTATAAGAGATGGTATGTTGGTGTTGTTGAATCATTTCCGTCACATCTGACTCTCTGTGACCCCCTTTGGGGTTTTCTTTGCAACAATACTAAAATGGTTTGCCATCTCCTTCTCCAGTCCATTTTACAGATGACAAACTGAGGTAAAGAGGGTTGAGTAGGTTGCCCAGAGTCACATAGCTAGTAAATGTCTGAGACTGGATTTGAACTCAGATCTTCCTGAATCCAGGACTGGCGTTCTATCCACTGGGTCACTTAGCTGCCCAATCACTCCATCAATAAGCATTTATTAAACACATACTATGTGCCAGGCACCATGCTAGTTGCTGGTGATTCATATAAAGAATGAAACTATCCTTACTCTCAAGGAATGACAGATATTGGATTGTGAGCTCCTCCATGGACAGCTTTTGCCTATCTTTGTATCTCCTGCACTTAGCACTGTGCACATAGTAGGCACTTACTAAATGTTGATTGACTAGCAGAAGAGTTCAGGAGAGGGAGAGATCTTTGAAGGAGCTGGAGTGATCAAAGAAGCTGTCATGGAGGAAGTAGAACCTGAAATGGACCTGAAAAAAAAAAATGGGCAGGGTCTAGATCAAGAGAGAAAAAACTGACAGGAGAGGGGAAAACAGGGAGGAGAAAAAAGGAAGAAAATAAATGTGTATGTAGCACCTACTATGTGCCAGGCCCTGTGCTAAGAGCTTTACAAATATTATCTCATCTGATCCTTACAACCTGGGAAGTAGATATTAGTATTATCCCCCCTTTACAGTTGAGGAAACTGAGGCAGATAGAGGATAAATGACTTGCCCAGAGTCATGCAACCAATAAATATGATCTTCCTTCAGGCCCAACTAGCTGACACCTAGATGAAATTCCAGGAGTCAGTAAGAATATGAGATAAGCCTCAGTCATACACTATATACCAGGTATTCAAAGCCCAGCAAGCAGATCATTCTAGCCAGGACAGAGGGAATGAGCAAAGGAGAACGCTGAGATTAGGTAGGGACTGATAAATGGGATTGCATATAAAGGAGCTTTGTGGTTCGAAGTTCTGGTAAAGGTCTTTTTAATTATTGCTGTTACGATGAGAGTTTGAGGAACAGAGACCACTCCCATGTTTAAAGGGAGAGCGCCCGGATATTTGACATACTTATACATAGGAAGTCAGCAGAGACCACGTTCTACTCACATTCTTTCCTGTAATGCTCATATTCCACTCACATTCCAACTACAAAAGAGAGAGAACAGGGTGGGGATTCATGCTCCTCTTTCAAAGAGGCCTCAAAAGTAGGGGGAGGGGAGAAGCATGGAAAAAAAACCACATTCCTTGGGGGTGTCAGTGGTAGTCTGAGGCAATCACAGCCTCTGCCCAGATGGGTCTGGAAAAGATTGGAGAGTTTCCACGAATTCAATTCAAGCCAGAATAATAGGGAGTAAGGTCAGGGAGCACAAGATTACTCCCCAGGGTGCTGGTTCTTCTCATTTCGCAACAAGATTTCCCTGAATCTCATCTCCCTGACCCACAAATACTGCACAGCTCCAAATGAAAGTCTGGTCCTAATCCAAAAATCGATCTGTAAGTCTGGCTGTTGCCCATATGATCCATAAGTGCCCAAGCTGTTATTTTCAGCCTCTCTTAGGCTTGTTTATCAACTAAGCTGACAAGTATCCACTGGCACTTGGCAGCAAATGTGGGGGGTTATTTCTTTTTTTCTTCTTCCTTTCTTTCTTTCTTCCTTCCTTTCTTTCTTTCTTCCTTCCTTCCTTCCTTCCTTCCTTCCTTCTTTCTTTCTTTCTTTCTTTCTTCTTCATTTGTTGTTTTTTGAGGAGAAGAAGAAAGATTTGACTTTGGCCTCAGCAATGATGGTTCTGCCCTCCCCAGTCATATCAATTATTCTGGAACTCCGAGCCTGGTGCACATGAGTCAGTGCTCTGAACTGTGTTTCTTAGTCTTTGGGCCAAAGGAATTTCTAAATGTCACACTACAGGGCTCTTGGAGAAGCAGTATGACTTAATAGGAAGCTAGAGTTAGAGGCAGTAAAAGCTTGGTAACTGTGTGAATATTGCCAAGTGTCATTTTACCTCTAAATTTCCAAATATTTAAAATAGAGATGGCAATATCTGTTGTGCCTACCTTACAGGGCTCTTCTGAGACTCAAATGAAATAACTGATGTGTGTAAAGCATTTTGTGTAACTTCAAAGTGCTACGCAAATGTCAAAGAAGCAGGATGATGTAATGGATAGATGAACTTGGACCCAGAAGATCTGAGTTCATGTCCTTGGCTCTGATACATAGACCCTGGAAAAATCTCTTAAATCAGTCTGAATGCTCTGGACAAGTCTCCAACACTATGTATTTTAGAATCCTTAGCCCTTTCAAAAGGTTCATCAGAAGTGGATGTGATTTTATCAGTGCAAATGACATTAAAGAGGCCTTACCATCTACTCTGCTGCTGTACCCTAAGGACCATCAGACCTTTCTATCTGACTTGAAGCTAAAACCTACTTTTTATGTTACTGACAACATCAGAATATGAGCTACTTGAAAACAGGCTCTATCTCTAATTTTTTATTTGTATCCCTAGCACCTAGAATATTGCTTGCACATAGTAAGTGCTTTTTCAATTTATTCATTTGTACAGGGAGTTTAATCACTGAGAATTCCCTATACCAGGGAAATTAGAGGGCTAATCCAAAAATTAAATGTCAATTATTATTTCTTCCTTTTTTATGGGAAGAGGGTTCATAAGAAGCCGACATGAAAGGTCAGGTTGCAAACTGAGGAATTTTTTATACATGAGGAACATCCACATCAGATGAGGGAATTGAATTAGATAATGTGTAAGCCCCCTTTGAGCATTCTATTCTGACGTTAGCCCAGAGCTAACATTCCATGTTCTAACAGTCCTGTGTTCTAAGGTCTCTTTTTCTAAAATCATGTTTTGTTGTCTCAAATTATATAATTCTAAGGAAATTACTTATTCTGGAAAACTGCCAGTATCTTATGTCATCACCAAGGGTCCCCAAGTATGCAAGGGCACAGCCTGGGATGAATCCAAAGCCAATTTGTACCAATTAATGACTCTTTAGTATTAACCACTGTAGTTCAATTTAACTGAAAGTCTCTAATATGGATGCCAGTTCATTACTAAAAATGCATAAGCCACCAATGAGCCATTAAATTAAACTAAAAAGTGCATAGAAAGAAATGCCACACATTTTCAAAAAGTGGCCCTATCTTACATGCCTTTACCTTCTTCATTGTTACACAGTGGAACATGTACAGACCCTGGAGGCAGAGGACGTAGGCTCAAATTTAGCCTCTGACATGTATGATCTTGCAAAAGTCGATTCATTTCCATAAACCTGTTTCCTCATCTGTGAAAAGAAGGGGTTGGACTAGGTGATGGCCTCTGACATATAAGATCTTGCAAAAGTTGCTTCGCCTCTATAGACTGAGATTAGACTAGGCAGTCTCTGAGGTTTTAATTTTAGATATACAATCAGCAGAAGCATCTTGAGAAAACGAATCATGTCATATATTCCCTAGGATGATATTATCAACAATGAGGCATAAGGTAGCATTCAGGTGGATATAGAATGAAATAATGTCAGAATATTGATTTCTTAATCACCTATCCCAGAAGATGTGGGTTCAAATTCTGACTCTATTATTTACTAGCAATGTGATGCTGGACAATTCACCTTGATGGCTTCATGTGTAACCCTCAAACTTCCTATAGAAGTAGGGCCATTAAAGTAGCAGACTATTTCCAAGCTAGGCCGTAACAGATACACAATAGAAATTCAGGATCCAGCTTTGGGCACAGTTTTCACAGCCTCTCCTCTTTCCTATTGTGATGATTAAAAAGTTTGAGAAACATAGTTTCTGGATACTGTCAGCTGTATAAATATTTGGAGAATTTTATTCAAAATATTTATTTAATACCTATGTGTACACCTCTGCACTCATGTGAAGGATACAAAAGACTTCTGAGATCATTGATTTAGAGCTGGAAGGGACCATAGAGATCATCTCTTCCAGTCCCCTCATTTTATGGAAGAAATTTGAGTCCCAGGGAAAGTCAGTGACTTGCTTTTGGATACAAAGATAGTAAGTAACAGATGTAAGATTTGAACCAAGGTCCCCTAGGCTTGTGCTCTTTATAGCCATACCTCGCCATCTCTCTCCTCAAAGAACTAAACAGTTTTATTGAAGAAACAGGCAAAAATAATAATATAAGACTATGTATGAATAAGCGTAAAAATCAGAAATATACCCGGGGCTAGCAATGCAGCATGCAGAGATTTCAATGGATTTCATGCAGAAAGAGGGACTTGAGTTGGTTAAACTGAGAGGTATTTGGTTTGGTGTTGAAGACATACTGGTAAAAAAAAAAAAAAAAAAACATCAGCATGGCTAAGGTCAAACAGGCAGAGATAAGCATTGTTTGGTCAGGAGACAGTGAATTTGACTTGACTAGGACAGAGAATTTCATGATAGGGAGAAATCAAAGATAAAGTTGGATGAATGGGGTGGGGTTGTACCAGATCTCAAGTGTCAGCCTAAGGAATTTGAACTTTAGGAACTGTAATAACTTTATTCCTATCAGCATTGGGGAATCATCAAAGAATTCTGAGCTGGGGGAGATTTGATGAATGTGTTGTTAAGTCATTTTTTTCAGTCATATCTAACTCTTTGCTGACCTCATTTGGGGATTTTCTTGGCAAAGATACTGGAGTAGTTTTCCATTTCCTTCTCTAGCTCATTTTACAGATGAGGAAACTGAGGCAAACGTGGTTAAGCCACTTGCCCAGGATCACACAGCTAGCTGAGGCCAGATTTGAACTCAAGAAAAAGATTCCAGGTCTGGCAAGCTGCCCTTGAGGGGACTATTGTTTTAGTAACATGAGATAGTGGGTAGAGTGCAATGGATAAAGTCTAGAAGATCTGAGTTAGAGTCCTATTTCTAACAGTTCCTAGCTGTGTGACTCTGGCCAAGTCAATTAACCTCTATTTGTTTTAGACAACTCTCTAGGATGTATTTCCCTTGTCATAGATAGGTTGGGATCCTTCATAAATGGTTACACTCATCTAAAAACCATATTTACAAGTCAGGTGAGGCTAGGAGAGGACAAGTCAAGCCCCAGACAAAAATCTTGGGGGAGCAACTACCCCCAAGGTTTCGAGAAGAAGGCAAGTAATCAGCGAAGTCAAAGAAAGAGCAGTTAAAGCATCAGGATCAGGATAGCATGGTATCCCACAAAGACTCAAAATCTCAGTTAGAAACATAACCCCTACATGGACATGAACCCCTCCCCTACAAAAAGTGATCTAGCAAGTCCACTCTAACAAGGGGTTATCTGGTGATTCAGTCTTTGCTTAATGCTTTCCTTAATAGAGTTGAGAATAAACGCACTACATCCCAAGACAGCACATGATGAGTTCCATTGTTTCCGATTCTCCCTAGCCCATTCTGTTCCATTGATTGATATATTTTTTAACTAGTAACCAGATGGCTTTGATGACTGCTGTTTTATATTGTAGTTTGGGGTCTGCAAGTCATTCTCCCTTCATCCCTATTTATTTTCACTATTTCCCTTAATAATTTAGATCTTTTTTTCCAAATGAATTTTTAAAAATGTTTTTAGCATTCTGTAAAGTATCCTGTTGGCAACTTGATTGGTACAGCATTAAAAGTACAAGTTAACTTTGGTAATATTGTCATTTTTATCATATTAACATGGCCTACCCATGAACACTGAATCTTTCTCCAGCTATTTATGTTGTTCTTTATTTCTGTAAGGGGCATTTTCATAATTGAATCTATATAAGTCTTTTTGTATGCTGTGATTCCAAGATATTTTATGCATTTTGTAATTATTTGGAATGATTTTGTTGTTATTATATTGAAATGCTGTTGATTTTTAAGGGTTTATTTTTGGAACTTGCAATTTTGCTTACACAATTGTCTCAATTAACTTGCTAGTTCCCTAGGCTTTTCCAAGAATACCATCTTTTCGTCAGTAAATAGGGATAGTCCTAACTCCTCTTTACCTATCTTTATGCCTCAAATTACTTTCTCTTGTCATTACTATTTCTAGCATTTTTGGAACTATATCAAATAATAGTGGGGAGAGAGGACGTTGTTTGACTTTGGGGCGGCTCTAATTGTTAGGAAGTGTTTGCTTATGTCAAGCCTGAATTTGCTTCTTTTCAACCTCCACCATTCACCCCAACTTCTGCTCTTTAGAGACAAGCAGAATAAATCTAATCCTTCTTCTATCTGTGATAACCTTTCAGACTAATAATTTGCCAGCAATTTAGCACAGTGATTCTTTATAAATAGATTCTTTATAAATCCCTTTTGACTTGATGGCATTAAATACTTGAACATAGCTATCACATCCCCACTAAGTCTTTTATCCAAGCTAACCATCTCCAATTCCTTCAACAGGTAAAGTACCTGAGGTCAAATTTGAACCCAGTTCTCACATGGCATGATTTCAAGGTCCTTCACTATCCTGGTTGCCCTCCTCTGGACACAGTCCAGCTCATCAACATCCTTCCTAAACTGAGCACAACACTAGGGGATCAAGAAACTGCCACAAAATATAACCACTCCATTTAGTCTCTCGGACATATATTAGTTTTTCATTGGTTTTGAAACCATATCACATATTGAGTTTGTAAGTCATGAAGATCCCCATATTTTTTCAGATGAGCTATTGTATAATCTGAGCTTTCCCTTGACTTGGAAGCCAAAAAGGTAGAATCTATTCATTAAGAGGGGTGAGGAGTGAGACACCAGTATCAAGCCAAGGGAGGACAACATTTTCAAATAAACCATTGAGTTTGTGATTAAGAGGCAAGAGCTAAAAGTGATGGAGATAGAAGTCAGATCGTAAAAGGCTGAAGAATGGGAAGAAAATGGAGACACCATAAAAAGGCTATGTTTTCAGGAATTTTGACAGGTAAAGGAAAATAAGAAGAGGAACAGTAATTTGATACCATAGAAGGTCACAGGAACAAATTGATTTTAAAAAAACAGGAATGTAGATGTATTAGAATTGTAGAATCTATTACAGAAACAGAGATGGAAGGGACCTTAGAGAAAGAACTAATTCTGCTCCCTCATTTTTAAGATGAGAATACAGAGCTTCAGTGACTTACCCAAGATCACACTTACAGAAAAAGAACTAGAACAAAAACCCAGGTCTCTTGACTCCCATTCAGAGTCTGCTTCTAGTCACAGAAGTGATCCTCATGAGCAAAGGTAGGGTTATCGACAGCTTCATGCATGCATTAGTCATCTCCAGCGGAAACTGAGTCAAAGAGGACTTTAGCACCTTACTGGACTTTAGAATCTTGATTCAGATCACTCTCATAATGTTAGAAGCAGTTGGGCATTCAGAAGATTTTAGGGGTGGCAAAGTTGGATACATTTCAGAGCAGTGGGTAGAAGGAAAATTTTTTGGAAACCAGTCTTACTTCTTACTTATTTTGAAAATCAAAAGCCATCTTCTCCTGTTTGTTGTCTTACATATATGCAAATACATAAACCTGCTGGAATAAGGAAAACTGATATACTGTATCCTGGAAGGGACTGACTTTCAATAGCTGAAATCAATCGTACTGAGATTGTCTCTAACCACTCTACACAATCATTTAAGATTGAAGAGGCAATGAATGCATGTAACATGCTTAAATGTCATTTTCAGCAAAGATTTCTTAAGCACCTACTTCATAAAGACCACTGTGCAATATGCAAGGAGAAAGTTGAGATAAAATGCAATCCTTTTACAATGGAGTAAGGGCAGGGTACTGGAGCTAACTACAATACACAATAGTATTTGATCCCACAGCCAGATATGCAAAATAAAGAGCTCTGTAAAGTTCCAGGGGAAAAGTCTTCACCTACTGCTAAAATTGTTACACACTTTCTGGAGGATCTGATATCACTTGCTTTGGGCATTTAAAAAAAAAAGGCAAGAACTTGATAAGTGAATAGTGGGTAGAGGGGCTTACAGTCCAGTTATTGGGAACAGTGTGAACAAAGGTTCAGATGCACCACAGGGCATGTTCAACAGACTAAAAGTTCAATTTGGCTGAAGTGTAGAATTAATGACAGGGGTAAATATGCGATAAGACTGGAGAAATGAGGTTGTACCCTATTGTGAAGGGCCTTAAAAGCCAAGCAAAGGAGTTTAAAAAAATTTCATAGGTTTTATATTTATTTTATATAATAATGTAATTTTAAAATATTTTACTTTAAAAGTAAAAGTTTTTCAAATACTTATATTTAAAATATTTTATTTTAAAAACAAATTTAGTATTTTTATTTATAAATATTTAATACTTATAAACATTTTTATTTATATTTCATAGACTTATAGCTCAAAGGGATTTTAGAAGCCCCTCATAGAACAGAAGAGTAACTAAGGTGCAGAGGATGAAATGATTTGCCATGGGTCACCTAGCTAGTAAAGTACTTGAGTTCAGAGCTGAAACCCTGTTTTCCCTCTTTCCAAGCCCAGCACTCTTCTTTTCACTACATCATGCAACTAGTGAAGAATTTCAAACAGAAGAATGGAATACTTAGATAGGTGCAGATGGAAGATCAACACTGTAGGGTTAGAAAGGACATTTTGAAGAGAGTAGATGCAAAAAGACCTTTTAAAAAGCTTCAATTAAGAAGCTGAAATAAGCCCAGGTAAGTGGAAATGACAGTCTATACAAGGCAACTACAGAAGAGAGATGTTGCACAAGTCAGATCACTAGAACTTGATGGCTATGCGAGGTAGGGAGAAAGAAAATTCCAAGACAATGGCAGCATTTCAAACCTGGGATGTGGAGGTGCTGTAGTGAGAAGAGAGAAAGTGATAAACGAAAAACGTCAGTTTGGGACCTACAGGGTTTAAGGTGTGAAGGCAGTCGGAGGAGACTATAAAGTTTAGAAATGAGGGCAATGGTTGAGACTTGGAAGCGAAAGGATGTCAGGCAATGAATCTCTCCAAATAAAGTTCTTTTGTTATAAACATATCCCCATGCCCTCAGCTAAAAGAAGATCCCAAGGTGCTCGGGAAGACCTAAACAGATAAAAGGCACAGGAAGCCAGTAAAAGCATTAAAAGTAATCAGCAAGGAAGTTCTCCAGGGAACTCAGAAGCTCTCCTCCAAATGTCCGAAAACTGCCTTTATACTCTTCTATTGGGTCCAAGATCAATCCACATGGGGATAAAACTAATTCGAATGGGCCCACACCTGCACCAACCTGTCCTTGCTCCCAGTATCTTACCAGCCGGTGTGGGAATGTGGGGGGAATTAACTCACGCTGTCCGGGTTTGACCATTATCGTGGTTCACAACTCTAGGATTTGCTTTCTAACAAGTTTTATAACATAAACTATCCAAATATACTGTTATTTTTTTTAACAAAACACTTTAGAAAAAAATTGCGTTTTCCCCACTTGCTTAAATTATCAATAGGAATCACAAAACACAGGTTTTCTGGGAATCAACAGATTGCCACAAAATAAAACCAGATGTATTCATCTTTGACATTTTCCATAAGCCTTAAATATAATACTTCATTCTAAATGTGCACTGACAGAGTTTGTGATACGCTTCCTAATCCTCCAGAATCCTACTAACTACAAAACCTGCAATCAATGTTCCCTTCAAGCTGCAGAAAATCAGAATGTTTTTAAGTTATGTCTAGAAAGTGATGCACATTTTTTAAAAAGTAGAAATATCATTGCTGTTTTTTTTTCCCAACTAACTTTCATAAATTTTGCTTGTAAAATCAATTACCAGAATGCAAAACACTGAAATGCAACATTTTCCTCCTCTTTAAGAAACCTGCTTTCTTTGTCTACTAGAAAATCACAGGCTTTCATAGAAAATTGATCAAAACTATAGAGGGAAAAGTCAGCAGATAAAGTGTCGTTTTCTTCAGTTACAAAGCTAGAATAATGATATAAACAGTTATAGGATTGAAGGCAAATAATCCAAGGGAGTCTCAGATTATTGCCTTATTGTTTAAACGCCTGGGAGAGGTGACCTGAATGTCAAATTTACAAAGACCAGAAAGAACTTCAATTTGGAACACAGTGTATTTTGACTAAGATTCAATTAGAATGATTCTCTGTCTCTTTTGGGGGTTAAATGAACTATTAGGTCTTACTTTAATGTTTCTTATATTAAGAGTTAAAGTCTATCCAATCTACCACCCAGATCCTAGTCATGTATCAGATCTGAAAATAAAATGTCATAGAGTGGTGACTTAAAATTTCTGAAGCTCTGAAATTTCTGCTTTGTTTTCATGGTCCAAATCCCATCCCCAGTCATGTGCCTTACTGACTTGCTTGCTTGAACTCTCAATCTAAACCCAATTGACTTATGGTCTGAAATTTTCTTTTAATTCTCATCACACCCCCAGTTCAGGAGCTGGAGTCTCTTCAAATCATCCAGGGAGTTTCACTTAATAAAACTAAAAAGGATAGAACCCTTTAAAACAAATAAAATTAAAAGGTAGATTTGGGATGAGGAGCTCATTCAACCACAGCCATGCCATCCAAATCAAGAAGCCTTACAGAAAAGGTGGAGGTGGAGGTAGTGGAGTTGATGACATTGGCCCTACTTTTTCCCCAGCAACCAAATCATTGCACTTCCTTCTCTATTTCTTTTTTTCTCTCTGTTTTTCCCTCCTATCCTTCCTTCTTTTTGCAATAGGGATTTAGAGTTCTTACTCTAAATGTAACCTACAAGAAGGGGTTACCTTCTTAGTAAATGAAGCTTGCTACTTCAGTCATAATCATTTTCATCCTCATTAACCCAAATTCTAAGGTAATAAAGGGTATGCTGGGATATTTCTTTATTGATTGCTAAACTCAAAACATTCCTTTTATTAGTTGCCTCCAAGCATCCCATCTTATTAAATGATAAACTTTTTAATTATAAACATTTCAATGAAAAACCTATTTTCCCATGAGTAGTTTTTCATTTCAGAGAAAAAGAGACACAGACTGACGGAGAGAGAGAGAACATGTGTGTGTGTATGGGGCATTCAGGGAAGACTAGCACCTCTGGTGTGCCAAGCCCTTTTCAAGGCTGCTCATCTTGGTATTTACATACCCCCAACTTTCAATGGCTCCAAGAAGCTATAGCATGCATAACAGCCATATTTCACTAAAACCATCTGCCATGAAGGTGACTCAAGCAAGCATTGTGGAGCACTTAGAACTTGGCAAGATATCAAAGATGCCAAGATCATCCACTGCATCCTGGGTCATGACCAGTTATCTTGACTTTTGTCTTGCCACTGGACTTTGATTACTTTGATGACTCAGGAAGAGAGAGTGAGGCTGATGACTATGCAACTCTGCCTCACTTAAATCCCATTCACACACAAGTCAGGACATCACCCTCTGATGTCACTGGTCCTCTTGGAAAATGAAGGATGAACACCCACAGATAGCTATACCTATACACACAGGTGCATACATATATACATAGAGAGAGAGAGAAAGAGCTATACCCACACATACACATATATATATATACATGTTTATATATATATGTATATATAAATATATGTACACACACAGAGACTCACACACTATATGTTGTGTATGTGCATCCATTCATTCATTCCCTGCCCAGAAGCTACTTGAGGGCAAGGAATAAAAAGGCTTTCTGTCTGTATTTGTATTCTCACAACTTTAGTATAGTGCCTAGCATATGTGTGTATACATACACACACATATACACAACACACACATATACATATATATAATGTATATGTGTGTATACATACACATGCAGTCAGTAACTGTGCTGTATATTTAAGCTTAAGATACTTAGTGGTGCAAAAGTGGAGAACAACAGAGTGGAGGAGATTTCCAGCCCAGGGTGACCTGAAAGGCCCACAGGAAACGTCAGTTCAGTTGCAGAGCAGAGCCCAGCCCAGCCTTGGCCGCATGGGAGGAGGACACCTCAGGGGCAGAATCTCCAATCCCAGCAGCGGGTCCTCTGATCCCTCAACCCATAGGTGCCAAAGGTCAGTGATGGGTTTTTTCAGATGGTCAGGAAGGGAGAAGGGCCTTCCCATAGCTCCAGCAGCAGGCAGGGGCACAGAGGCTACACAGTAGCCTGTACAGATCACTCGATTGTTGGAGCATAAAAACCCCTGGGGGCACTGAAGAACTGAGTCTTACCTCAGCCCTGTGTGGAGACCCTGGGTGAGCTGGTCTTTGTCTTGCACTGAATGGTGGCCCTGTCCATCCAGCTTGTCTGAAAATTAGCCCTCAGTGTTGACTTGCTGGAACTGGAGGTCAGGTGGCTGTGGAGAGGTAATTGCTAAGATTCTGGGCACAAAAATCCCTCTCTGCATCCAGACAAGTACATGCTTGATCGTGCCACCTTGAAGGGACTGAGATCTCACAGATTCCCAAAGTATACCCTACTCTTAACAAAGGACCCAAAAGTCAAGTAACTGTTTGGGAAAATGACCAAAAAAGGGGAAAAAAAATAAGACCATAGAAGTTTACTCTCTTGGTGAACAGATATCTCATCCTTTCTGATGAGGAAGAACAATGCTTACCATCAGGGAAAGACATAAAAGTCAAGGCTTCTGTATCCCAAACATCCAAAATAGATATTCAATGGGCTCAGGCCATGGAAGAGCTCAAAAAGGATTTTGAAAATCAAGTTAGACAGGTGGAGGAAAAACTGGGAGGAGAAATGAGAGAGATGCAAGAAAAGCATGAAAAGCAGGTCAATACCTTGCTAAAGGAGACCCGAAAAAATGCTGAAGAAAATAACACCTTGAAAAATAAGCTAACTCAACTGGCAAAAGAGGTTCAAAAAGCCAATGAGGAGAAGAATGCTTTCAAAAGCAGAATTAGCCAAATGGAAAAGGAGGTTCAAAAGCTCACTGAAGAAAGCAGTTCTTTAAAAATTAGAATGGAACAACGTGGAAGCTAATGACTTTATGAAAAACCAAAAAATAACAAAATAAAACCAAAAGAATGAATAAATGGAAGATAATGTGAACTATCTCATTGGAAAAACAATTGACCTGGAAAATAGATCCAGGAGAGACAATTTAAAAATTATGGGACTACCTGAAAGCCTTGATCAAAAAAAGAGCCTAGACATCATCTTTCATGAAATTGCCAAGGAAAACTGCCCTGATATTCTAGAACCAGAGGGCAAAATAAATATTGAAAGAATCCACTGATCACCTCCTGAAAGAAATCCAAAAAGAGAAACTCCTAGGAACATTGTGGCCAAATTTCAGAGTTTCCTGGTCAAGGAGAAAATATTGCAAGCAGCTAGAAAGAAACAATTCCAATATTGTGGAAATAAAATCAGGATAACACAAGATCTAGCAGCTTCTATATTAAGGGATCAAAGAGTGTGGAATATGATATTCCAGAAGTCAAAGGAACTAGGACTCAAACCAAGAATCACCTACTCAGCAAAACTGAGTATAATACTTCAGGGGAAAAAATAGTCTTTCAATGAAATAGAGGACTTTCAAGCATTCTTGATGAAAAGACCAGAGCTGAAAAGAAAATTTGAGTCTCAAACACAAGAATGAAGAGAAGCATGAAAACATAAATAGCAAAGAGAAGTCATAAGGGACTTACTAAAGTTGAACTGTTTACATTCCTACATGGAAAGACAATACTTGTAACTCTTGAAACTTTTCAGTAAATGGATAGTTGGTGGAATTAAACATACACACACACACATACACACACACAAATACACACACACACAGAGTGAATTGAATAGGATGGGATTCTATCTTTAAAAAAATGAAATTAAGTGGTGAGAGAGAAATCTATTGGTAGGAGAAAGGGAGAAATGAAATGGGGCAAATTATCTCTCATAAAAGAGGCAAGCAAAAGACTTTTCAGTGGAGGGAAAAAGAGGGGAGGTGAGAGAAAAAACATGAAGCTTACTCTCATCACATTCAACTAAAGGAAGGAATAAAATGCACACTCATTTTGGTATGAAAACCTATCTTACAATACAGGAAAGTGAGGGAGAAGAGGATAAGCAGGGTGGGGGGATGATGGAAGGGAGGGCAGTGGGAGGAGGGAGCAATTTGAAGTCAACACTCTTGGGGAGGGACAGGATCCAAAGAGAGAATAGAAGCAATGGTGGGAGGGATAGGATGGAGGGAAATAGAATTAGTCTTACACAACACAACTATTATGGAAGTCATTTGCAAAACTACACAGATATGGCCTATATTGAATTGCTTGCCTTCCCAAAGGGAATGGATGGGGAGAGAGGGATGAAGAGAAATTGGAAGTCAAAGTTTTACAACTGTCGAGTATTGTTCTTGCTACTAGGAAATAAGACATACAGGTAATGGGATATAGAAAGTTATCTTGCCCTACAGGACAAAAGAGAATATGGGGACAAGGGAAGGGAGAGATGTTAGAAGAGAGGCCAGATTGGTGATAGGGACAATTAGAAAGTTCGGTGTTTTGGGGTGGGGGAGGGGAGAAATCAGGAGAGAATTTGGAACCCAGGATTTTGTGAAAATGAATGGTAAAAGTTAAATAAATAAATTTTAAAAAATAAAAAAGATATTTAGTGATATGTTTGTGTGTATATATATATGTGCATGCTTACATGTATATAAGTGTATATATATGGATATGGATATGTGTGTATAAATTGAGAAAGGAGTTTATAATGTTCATATTAATTGATATATGTAATACATGCATATGTCTATATGTATGTGTGTTGTATAGGTATACACACACATTTCTGAAAATGTCCATCACAGTTACTAGCTCTATAATTTATTCACAAATAATAAAACAAAGAAACAAATCACAATTTACAATGTTTCAGCTGTGACAAAGGTCACATTTACCTCTAACTGCTTCTCTGGCCTTCTCACATCTGAAAGAAGCCCAGCATTCAGCTGTAAAGATAGCTGCCAATGTCTTTGCATAATTCTCTTTATTATAGGGTTTCACAAGCTAAAGTTCAAAGAGGCCCATCATGCAAAAAGTCCTCTTCATCCTCTTTATCTCTATACCTTACTCAATCTATTGTTAGCTATGACAGTTCACAGTCCCTGAATGAAGTTAGACCTGACAGTCTTGGCTTCGGGGTATAATGAGAGAGAGACAGAGAGAGAGACAGACAGACAGAGAAAGAAATAGACAGAGAGAGAGAGAGAGAGAGAGAGAAGACAGACACAGACCAACAGACACAGACAGACAGACACAGACAAAGACAGACACAAATATGGTTGCAGATTCTCTTTGGGACTGACTTCAGGAAGAAAAAGAAGACTTTAGGAGCTAAGAACATGAAGAAGAAGAAACCAGACCTGCAATATGTCCTGGATTTTTAGTTTTGATGCTAGGTAGCCTTTTATCAAAGAATCTCTTGCATCTACACAGAGATACACAAAAAGCTGTAGGCTTAGCTGGAAGCATCACTTATGCTTCCTTCCTTCCTTCATTCCTTTCATCTTTCATTTTTTCCTTCCTCCATTTCTTCCTTCCTTCTGTCCTGTCCCTGCCCCCCAGAATATTTTACTGTCTTTGTATCCCTAGAGTCTAGTATACAGTAGATTAATAAAATATTTTTTGATTAATTGATCTTCTAAAAAGACACTGTGGTGTAACAGAAAGAGTATTATACCTGAAGTCAGGAGAGACCAAAGTTTGAATCCTACCTCAGACACTTATTAGCTATGTAACCATCTACAACTCATTTATAAACTATTCCAAACCTTTATTCCCTCATCTGTAAAATAATGATAATAACACCTGCAGTAGCTACAGGACAGGATTTGTCAAAAGGCTCTCATGAGATATGCTTTGTAAAGCAATATGGAAATATCAGTTATTGTTTCCTTCAAAAGAACCCTACAATGCCTAAGGTTCCATGGGATATGATTTGCAAGAATCAACTAACATGGAAGTACAGTTTCTTGCCATTGTCAACAGGGGCTTCAGAGACTCAAAACTGAATCGAGTAGACTGAAAGGATTGAGGGTGTTCCCCTCCCTGCTCATTCGCTTGCCTAGAGTTCTGCTTAGAAAGCCCAGGGCCTCTGAGGAAGGCCAAATGTCAACATCTTGGATGAAAGAATGCTGCCCTGGAAGCCAAGAGGCCTGGGTTCTAGTCTCCTCTGATACTCTGGGTCTTTTTTTTCTCCTCTATAAAATAACAAGGTTGGACAAAGTGGTCTCCAAGGTGTCTTCCAGATTCACAGCCCCATGACAGGGAGGTATGGGTTAGGTGCACACTTTGTGAGTGTCCCCAGTGCTGTTTTAGTGACAGCTGCCCACAGCCAGCTCATTACTCATCTTTCTGTCACCCATATAAAAGCAGGTTGTCACTGTTAATTAATTATCCAGGGAAAGAGTGTCTTATATATGGCCACCACATGGTTCTTCAAGCTATCAAATGCCAGGGATTATTCAAGGTACATGTGTTGACTTTCTCTAATGATAAAATATGACCACAACTCACCAGAAGACTCTTAGATTACAAATTCTAAAAACAATCTCCTCTCCCTGTCACTTTGAACTTGCAAAGTGGAGACTCAATTCAAAATTGATTTATGAATGTGTATGGAAACAAGAAAATGGAACATTTCTCAGAAGTATAAGGATGATAGAAATCTAAATTTGGCTCTCAGTCTGTGTCTCACATTTGGACTTTATCATGCCACAGCAGAATCCTCATCTTGAATGTTCACTCTGTCCCTAGCCTTTTCACCCTGGAAGTCCTTTCTGTCCCTTCAGCCCTTTCCTCTGATTCTTCCCAGAACTGCCATTTTAAGGAAAATGCTAAGGTCAGCCATGCCTCATGTCTTCATTTCTCTCCAGGCTCCATTTCCTGACTATGGAATTTTTCTACCATGTGCCTGTGGGTTCTTTATCCAGTCGGCACTGCCCTCCCCACTTTAACTTCCTTTTATGGGTTGTTTTCCCCCATTAGATTGTAAGCAACTTGAGGGTAGGGAAGGAATATCTTTCTTTCTGCATGCATTTCCAGGAACTTTAGCAATATCTGGTCCATAATAAGTGTTTAATAAATGCTTGTTGAATTGAAAAATCTCCTCTTCTGTCAACTAACCTCTTTCACAAGACCTAGGCAATTCACTTTTTAGTGGAACATGATTTATTAAACACAGTAAAGTGATTAGTAGTATGAAACATGTATTTGGTCCATAAATAGTTGGTTTGTCCCAAGGATTTGTATAAATGTGATTCCTGGAGAAGGGTGAATCTCTAGAGTCTTATCTGCTACTCTCCCAAGGGTACTTGGATTCCAAGCAGAAAGGGAGCAAGAAACGGGGGCCACACGGCTTTAAGACTTCTTTTAGGCTCCTCCTCAAAAACAGCTTTCTATATGAAACAATTGACATTAGCACCTAATTAGCCAGAATAGTTAAAAAAGAAAGTTATTAAATGGGTGGTGGGTGACTAGGGGAAGCAGTTAAGGTTGGGAGTGGAAGAGCAGCCTCCCTAGCAGAAGCCTCAAGGTTTTCCTGGGGTCTCCACTCATGAGAACTAGCACCCCTGGGTCTCTGTTTCCCCCAGGCCAGGTTCTTGCTGCTTCCAATAGGTGTGGCTTGTGATGCTTGCCTCAGGTGCAAAAATTCCTACTTTCAAGTCTGCTGGATACACATCACCTTTGCCTTGCTGATCATTGGGTAATGATTCAGAAAACTTGACTGTGCCCTACCCAGCTTCTACACAGGCCTATTCAAGTTTCTTATCTCCTAAAAATTCTTCAACCCCTTAAGGCCTGTGCAAATCCCAGTATGATCTTCCACTACATTTTTCAATTCAAAGTCTCTTTATAAACAAACCTAGTTAAGTCAGGGTTGTTCTATAACACAGGTTCTTTTTTCAAGTCATGGGCCCTTTTGGCAGCAATGCTTCCCAGAATAATATTTTTAAATACATAAAATAAAATAGAATTCCAAAGGAAATCTGTTATGTTGAAACACAATATTTTTTAAAACAGGTTCTTAGACACTCCCCACCCAAGTTAAAGAATGCCTATCTATAAAAAATATCTGATGGAAGTAGCCCTCCCTGACTTTCTTGTCATTTACAATCCACTTTGCATCTGTAAAGGTTTCTGCTTGAAATCTGCTTGATAGCTTGAAACATCTGCCAGGTTTCAACTCCATGGAAAAATATGATCCCAAACCAAGTACCCCTTGGTGCACCCCACCCTGCTTTCTAGCCTTCTCTTGTGTGCTGTCTTCCCCCATTAGATTGATAGATAGCCCTCACTGAAGACTGGGACTATCTTTCTTTTTTTATTTATATTTCCAGAACTTAGCACAGTGCCTGGAACATAGTAGGTACTTCATAGATTTTACTGAATTGAATTTGCATCAACAATCATCTATAAAACTTCTGCCAGAAGGGGATACAAACAAACAGGGTAACTTAGTTACTACCACGTTACGCACACTAAAAAAAATCAAATTGTACATGACAGACTTTCACAGCTTCATATAAAATCCTCTTTTTTGTTCTTGTTTGTATATTGAAATAGTCCTCTTTTTTTTTTTTGTCATTGTTTGAGTTCACAATAAAATCTCAGATTAAGGGGGGGAGGGGGCAGGGGAGGATATCCTGCCAGAGTTTCTCTGTAGACGGGCTTCTCTTATCCTTCTCAGTGTGAAATTCTGAAAGGATCCTAGGGGCAATGAGGGTGTGGTCATAAGGAAGTGGATCTATCTGTTCTAACAAAGAAGACAGTGGCTAGTTCACGAGTTCTCCCAGTGACCAATACATTAAGTTCTTCAGAAATGTCCAATCATAACAATGATCATTTTGCTCCTATTTACTGCACTCTTCTACAAAATATTAGCAAATGAACTAACTGAATTTTTCACATCCTGGATGTGAAAATTTTCGTATTTTTTTCACTTTCTGAACAAAATTGTTTTGACTTCCTCTGCCTTCTTATCTGGTGAGAAAGCATTCCTCCTGTAAAAATATTCTTTACATCTGACAAAATTTGAACTATTACTTTTTATTTCTAATACTTTCTTGTCCTTAATCTTATAATTTTTATCCTCATAATGCTGCCACAGGTCCTCCATAAGGATCCCCACTTCCCTTAATATCATAGATAAAAGGGATATTAGAAGTCATCAAGCCTACCCCCCCATTTTTTACAGATGAGGAAACCGAGGCACAGGACAGTTAAGTGACTTGTCCAGGATCATATGCCTAGTAAATGTCACCCTGGTCCTAATGACTACAAGTCTAATGCCTTATGTACAATGCCATGATGCTTCTCAACTATCAAACCCTGTAAATTTTACTCAGATACCCAAACTGGTATTTGATCTTTTTTTTCTCCAGACCTCCTTTGATGTATGTTTGTGCTTGTCATGGTCATGCCATTCAACACTGGGGTCATACTGTTACCTCCTTTCAATGTGGGGAATAATATTAGGTTCATGAAATGTATTCTCTACTAACAAACTAAACAGGAACAATAAATCAAATAAAACAGTCTTTAATTAAGCCTGAATAGCAAAGTATTTGAAAGAAGAAAATCAAGTAAAGGAATCTTTCCTATTTCCGCTAACACAAATGGGTTGCTGTTTGTCCTTTGTTTCAAAGAGGACCATGACATCAAGGAGGTGATACCATGACATGCAAATGAATTGGATTTATGTGAAGTAGGGCTGGGCAAAGTCACCAGCCTCACTTTCTCTACTGGATCCATCTGAGTCCAGTGGCAAGATATAGATCAGGACAATTGGAGATGGTTCAGGATTCAGTGGAGACCTTGGTCTTTTCAAGCTAAGGTCATTAACAAGTCTCAGTTTGTCTGATGGGTAAAATCTCCCACAGACTCATATGCCTGATAGGGAAGAGAACAGATCTTGAAAAATTCATATTGTGAGGGTGGGAAGGGTTTGAACATCCTGAATCCACATAGCACTATTTCCCTCAGCTTTCTGGCATAGTGTAGGAACTCCACTGCTTCTTGCCTCCAACTTTCATCTACTTCTATCAAGGCTGAGAAGTTCACCTCACCTCCCTATCTTAGCTGTTGTCTGCTGATCCCAGACCACTGGTGATGCTTTCTGTCCTCTTCCATCAGTGTTCCTCTGATCTTTGGGATCCTTCACTTCCATCATCAGAGGCTTTGACCCACAGAAATATTAACATTCTTTCAAAGTGAGATTGCAATATTTCCCAAACTAGTTGACATATCTTCAGGTCAGCTGTTAAACAACCACATAGTCTTCATCCAGTGGCCAATGAGAGAGCTGGTGAGGGCACTGTTGGATTTCTTTGACTCTTCCCTTCCTGTGGAAGATCCCGCAGATTTTAGCTCCAGGTGAGATAAGCTAAGTGAGCTTGGTTCAGGTAGCATGTCCTGCCTTCTACATGGCTGCACACTAGGTCCTTCTGAGATAAACATCCACATATTTGTCCTTTCAACTGCCATCCTTCCTGCTAACTAGCACCCAATCATGCAAATGACCCTGAAACTCTAATAAGCTTCCATAATATATTAGAAAAGGAAGTGGGAGAAGGAGAGAGAGGGAAAAGAATGAGGGATAAGCTAGCAGTCTGACAGTTTCTGTGACCATAGCAAGGGTCCCAATTCCCCTAACATGAAGTGGGGGGGGAGGGAGGCAGGGAGATCCAAATACATTACTTTCCTTCTCACTAGCAACATGTTTTAAAGCCAATGCCAAAACTAGCTATAACTGAACTAGGGGCACATTCAGCCATGAATGTAGTACAGAGGGCAGTCTAACTGAGAGGAAGCTACAATGATGCAGAGGACAGCACAGCTGGGGAGGGCACACAGGACAGTCCACCATGGATGCAGCTTTCTCCTGCCCACCAGAGAATATGTCCCTCTCTTCCTCACCCCCAGGATAGTGGTGCCACCTTTTGCATTTGACCAGAGGACTGTGAGAAATGGCAGTCACTTCCTCTGAGGCAGGATTTGAACCCAGGTTCAGTGTCCTTTAGATGAAACCATGCTGTTTCTCAACTACCACAATGTGTACACTTTCCCCAGATTCCAAATCTGGAATTTGATCCTTTCTTTAGCATACATTTTGACTCTTGGGATCCATCAGTCATCCTTTAGTATGTGTCTGGGGGACAAAGTCTCATTCACCCAATGCTAGTTATAATTCTTAAATTAAAATGTGACTTGAAACAAATATATTACATTCTATTCCCTCAGAAAAAAAAAACAACCCAGCTCCCCACACCACTAGGAAATGGTGGCACTATATATTCAGATTCAAAAACAATGTCATTTTTCGTTCCTACTTCTCCCTGCCTTCATAATCTGGGTTTTTTCTTTAACATCATTCTTTGACATCTTTTGTATTTACATCATCTTAATTTCCCAATATATTCTCCAATGCAAAAAGTCACCCTTTATAATAAAGAATTTTGTTAAGTGGGGAGGGTGAAGCAGTTCAGCAAAACTAACCAAACCAGACAGTATATGCAATGTTCCAACCCCATACCTCTTCAAAGAAGGTTCTGGCCCTTCATGTTTGATGGGTCACAAACTCTTTTAGATTCTTTCTCCATTATGCTTTTCCAGTGTCCTTTCCTTTCCATTGTCACATCCATCACCCTAGTTGAATCCTTTTAACGTAAATAATATCCCTTTTATTGTTTTCCCAGTCTCCTCCCAATCCAATCAATTCTGCTGCATACCACCAGAAACTTAATATTCTATAAAATCTTCATCATGCCAATCCATTGCTCAAAATCTTCAGCATATTCTCACTGATAATAGGATAAAGACCCAACTATTTAGTCTGGCATTCAAAACCCTTCACAATTTGGTCCCGAATCACCTTTCTCACTTCACCTCCCACTATGTTACCACAGACTCTCCTCCAGCCAGCTTGGCCTCCACGCTATCCTTTGAATAAGTCTTTACTTGTCCTATCTTTATCTTTGCTCATACCATTCATCCAACCTCTCTGCTCCAAGAGTATCTATTAATCCAGATCCTACCATTTTTCCAAGATCAGTTCAAATCCTTTTCCTTCTATGAAGCTTCAACCAATCCAACTCAGTTTTCTAAACATCTATGACATCTATCATCTGTACTTCCCCATTAGTCACTTACCATATACTGCATTGCATTATGGTTCAATTTAAATGCATACATCTTTAGACTGTAAGCTCCTAGGACTGTCTTTTGACTCTTTTCATATCCCTAGAACATAGTGCCTGACACAGGTTGTGGCTCAGTCTGTTTTTAGTGTGTCTGACTCTTTATGACCCCAGCCTGGTGCAAAGTAGGGACTTAATAAACATTGATTGATTGATTGATTGATAACATACTTTGTCTTTCCAGAATCCTTGAAGACAGTGACCTTATTTTATGCATTTTTTTAAATGCCTACAATATCGGCATAGTGTTTTACAAGTGTTTGCTAAGTTGTCAGTAAATATATATTCCATACTTCCCGTCTTCAATGATCTCTTATCTCATGGAAATGTGAATGATTTTAATAAATTCATGGAGGGCATTTTGTTGGAGGAGAACCACATTTTGCGGTAGCTAGTTCAACATCTCTTTGTTAACAATGAATAATAAACAAAGCGTCATCTTATATACGCTCTACCTTTCAGTTGAGTGAATGGTGGGAAGATAAGATTTTCTGTTGAAAGTCATTTGTTAAAGCTTTCCTTTGCCCCTTTCTTGTTTTAGTAGTAACCAGCATTTATATGGTATTTTAAGGTTTGCAAAGAGCTTTCCATAGGATTTACAAAGGATGTAGGTATAGATCATTTTGATAAAGATTTTCCAGGAAAAAGAGAAAGTAAATTAATGAATTGATGGTGATTGTCTTGGCTGCCTTTTGGGGGCAATTATATCAGCTGTGGAGGTTTTTCCAACCATTTCATATCTTTACCTATGAGATATCTTGAAAGCCGATACCTCAATGCCTTCAAAGTTGTATTGACTCTGTACACCTCTTCTCATTCAGTAGCAATTCTCTACTTTATATTATTTAGTGAGATTTCTATTTCCTCATATATGAAAACTTCAGGAACTGAGGTATTCAAATCTAAATGTAGTGGTTCCATTGTCATCAGTGATGAGACTAGATTCCTATAGAAAGACTGGTAAATTGTGGTTCAATTTTTCATCTCTGTTGTCTTCATTCTAGTTCTATATATGAAGGTTCTTGACATGATCTGGCTTAAATGAGTATTTATGCCAAACTTTTTGCAGACTAATTTATTCTCCACCCTCTTCTGCTTTTTATTATTTTGTAAGACTATTTTTCTTAATCTTCCCCCATTCTCCTTTATAAAGTTTTACAAATGAGTTTATATTTTAAACCAATGTTGCTCTTTGTTGCCACATCTCTGCAGTAGTGGGAGACACCCTCACCTAAGGGCCTCCATTTAGCAATCCTAGTTTCTAGGCATTTTATGAGTGAGAATCCTCTCCAAATTATAACTGAACCCTCAACATTGTTTGTACTTCTACTAATCTGTTCACAACTTAGTTCACAACTACAGCATTTAACCGAACTACAGACTAATAAAAGTAACAGTGGAACATCTCCCCAATAAACTATGGACTTCATCTTCTACAGAAACGTAAACAGTAAGAAGAGGAGATCTGCCTCTTGAGTTTGCACTTGAGATCTGTGGAACACATACGGCTAGAGCACCTACGAGAAAGTGAGAACACACAGGAAAAAAGTGATGAAGGTACCCATATGGAGGTGCAACTCATATATCCAATGCTGCAAAGCTGTCAATGTCTCCTAGGGATGTTTTCATACTACAGTGTAAATAATATTGAATGTTTTCACTTCCCCAACTGATCTTTAGCTATATAGATATCTACAGGATCGGTTAATATCTTGCACAACATCCACTAAGGGTCTCTGTGATAAGTTGGCCTATCCTCTGTAAGGAAAGCTGCAACCCTACTAACCTTTTTTTAAACTACTTAAGCATCCTTAGAAAATACTCTGGTTAATAAGCCTCTCATCTGCAACAGGACTACAATCTTGTCAATTGGGAGGTGGGGGAGAGACAGAGAGGAGAGTGAGAGGAGAGGGGGGAGGGGAGAGACAGAGAGAGGAGGTACAGAGTTTGAGAGAGAATAGTCAAATATCCCAGTTTCTACTTCCTGAAATGGAAAACTAGTTAAATAATACTGTGCTTTGGAAACTTTTCAACAAGCCTTCCCTCCTACCCATTCCACATCGTGCTCCTCTCTACCACACAAATAACAATGATTACGCTGACTAGAGACTATTAGGCTACATCCCCTAGAGTCTGATCTCTCTCAGGTCTCCCTGCAACTCTTTCCCTTGGAAAACTGAAATAATATTTTGGCTGAGGTGGTTTTTTGGTTCTTTTGTCACTCTCCTTATAATGAATGTTTTAATTAGTTCAACTTCTGTACATAATAGGAATAATTTTTTATTTTCTATTTTCAATTATTTATTTTCCATTGTGTACTTTCATTCCATTATCCATTTTCAGTTTTTTTGGCATCAAAAACAAGTCTGAATAGGTCAACAGGAGATGTTGTAATTGTAAGCAGTGTCTCCTCATTCTCATCTTTGTCCTTTCCTCTAACTTGTGGGTAACTTGGAGGTTACCTTTGCAGATACCATTACAGAATCTGAGAGTTCGAAGTGACCTCAAAGGATTTCTCATCCAACCTATACCTATAATGAGAATCCCCACTGTAATATATCTAAGAAGTGGTATCCCAGCATCTGCTTAAAGATCTCAATAGGCAGGTAGGCAATCCATTCTGTTCTGCCAGCTGAACTTTGCCACTGTAACCAACCTTCACTAGAAATCAACCTCTAACGCCCCCAGCCTAATGTTGCCTGCTGAGTACATCATGAGTGTCATCCCTCTTCCAATCCATCAATCCATCAATTTATTAAGTACCTACTGAGTGCCAGGAATTGTACTAAGTGCTGGAGGTACAAAAAGAGGCAAAAGATAGTTCCTGCCCTCAAAGAACTTATACATCTAATATGCAAATAAATATATGCAAAACAAGCCATATACAGGAGGAATAGGAAATAATGAACAAAGGGAATGCACAAAAATTAAGAAGATTTTAGTTGAGCCTTAAAGGCAGCTACATGATAATCCAAGTGATCATCTTCAGATAATTTTAAGACACATTTGAAAAGAGATCAAATGAGGTAATATTTATAAAGTGCTTTGCAAACCTTGGGGCAGCTACATGGTGAAGTGAATAGAGCACAGGGCCTGGTATCAGGGAGGACCTGAGTTCAAATCAGACCTCAGAAAAGTACTATCTGTGTGCCCCTGAGTAAGTCACTTAATCCTGTCTGCCTCAGTTTCCTCATCTGTCAAACGAGTTGAAGAAGGAAATGGCAAACCATTCTAGTATCTTTGCCAAGAAAACCCTATATGGGGTCATGAAGTGTTAGATACAACTGAACAACAACTCGGAAACCTTCAAAGTGTTACATAAATGCTACTATTGTTCTATCAATATTACCATGATCTCCCCCAAAGCTTCCCTTCTCCAGGCTGAACAGCAGCTTTTCCTTCAATCAATTCTCATATCAAATGGTCTCTAGTTCCTCCACAATCCCATTTATGCTCCTTTAGATTCTTTCCAGCTTAACAATGTCTTTGTAGAACCAAACACAGTAATCAATCTAGGTGAATTCTGTTGGGGAAAATTCCTTATATATTCCTTATAACTCCTACCAAGAAATACTTTTAATGATGTGGTTTAAAGTGCTGCATAATGACATAGGTCATAGGATCATAGATTTTGAGTCAAAGGGAGTTTTAAAGGCCTCTACAGGAATGGGTAATCTTTGGCCTTGAAATCATATGTAACCTTCTAGATCCTCAAGGGCAGCCTTTTGACTGAGTCCAAGTTTTACAGACTAAATCCTTTTACTAAATGAATTTGTTCTGTGAAGTTTGGATTCAGTCAAAGGGCTGTACTTGGGGACCTAGAGGGCCACATGTGGCCTCGAAACCACAGGTTCTCTACTCATGGTCTAACCCCTTCCTTTTGTAGATGAAAAAATTGAGGCCCAGAGAGGGTTAAATTACCCAAGAGGTCATCAACAGAGTTGAGATTTAAACTTTGAACCTCTAACTCCTAATATTAGCCAGAAAGTTTGAAAAAGCACTGAATATATATTAACTCCCATGATCCTCATGACAACCTTTTGAGGAAGATGCCATCAACACCTTCATTTCACAGATGAGGAAACTGAGGCATAGTGTGACTTGCTCAGTCACACAGCTAGTAACTGTGAAGTAGAATTTGAACTCAGGTCTTCCTGACTGCAGTTCCTCTACTTTTATCCACTGTCTCCTTGAAATCCATTTTCCAGCACTCTCCACTGAACCATACCGCTTTCCAGATAGGTCTTTAGTTTATCAGAATTCATTCTGCAATCCCTGTGTAGATGAAAAGGGCAACCATAACTCACTCTAACAACAGAAGGAAAAGAGAGAAGAGAAATCATCTATGCCACAAATGAGCAACAACAACAACAAAAATGTAACTTGACTTGTTTCTGATTTTGGAACATAAACCATGGGAGTGTCCAAACAACTGTAAGTCTGGCTAATTTAAGTGAAAACAGTTGTACTCTCCCAACCCAGCCTGCTGGTATGACTAATCAACAATCACCCATCTCCCTCTCTCCCCCCATCTGAGTGTTTTACAAAATACTTTGCAGTTACCACAACAACAGAGAAGTGAATCTCTCTCAGTTTGGGTGTGGCCAAAGCTCTATGGCTTCCTCCCCCTCCCTTGGTGGGGGGGGGGTGATTGTAGTGGTATCTGTTAGTTTCTTTGTCTGGTTGTAAAACTGAGTTGTGAATCACCGGAAGGAGCAGCTGTCAAAGTATACTAAGATTGGCAAGGAAGAAAAGTGGATCCCAAATAACCTCATCCTCTCCTGAAGGCAGCATTCAGGAAATATTGCAGGAGGGAAAAAATTGGGCTGGGGGAGGGGAAGGAAAGGAGATACGATTTAAAAAATATGAATCAGTAACTGGAACAGTACTACAAAAATAAACCATGGTTGAATATTCAAATTTACAGAACAGAAAAATCAGTAAGTTGGAATGACCTTTAGTTTAGGTATCGAGGCAATAGGAACTGCCAAACATCAAAGAGAGTTAAGTTGCCAGTCTGGAATTCTATCTAAGATCTCCCTTCTAAGACCTAGGAGTATTCCAACTTGGCAGTGTGGTGCAAGGGAAAGAGGGATGGGTCTAGAGTCAGAAAAATTGGGTTCATATTCTAGATCTGGTGCTTTATACTTGTGTGTGACTTTGGATGCATCATTTCACTTCTCTATCTTCAGTGTTCTTATCTGTATCTTTGAGGGAGTTGAGTCAGATGGTGTCTAAGGTCCCTTCCAGCTCTAAAGCTATGATCCCCATATGGTGTAAGAAGGGATTTCTATAGAGGAACAAGTTGGACTAAATGGCTTCTGAGGTCCCCTTCTAGAGCTGAGAAGACCTAGAGGATCACATGTGGCCTCAAAGCCACAGGGTCCCCACCCATGGTATAATCTCTTCTTTTTGTAGATGAAAAATTGAGGCCCAGAGAGGCTAAATCACCCAAATGGTCATCAATAAAGTTAAGTTTTAAACCTTGATCGTCTTACTCCCAATAATAGTTAGAAAATTTGCAAATGCATTGAATATATATTAACTCACTTGATCCTCATGACAACCCTTTGAGGGAGGTGCTTATCATCATCCTCATGTTGCAGATAGCGAAACTGAAATAGAAATTTTAACTGTGGCCATCCAATAGAGCACAAATGGGTATGCAGTGACTGTTTTATGCTTTGTACTTGTATCCCCAGTGCCTAGCACAGTGCCTGGCATACATAGAGTAGGTGTTTAATAAATATTAGTTGGGGGTGATTGATTGACCGTTTCCAGTCTTACATCTTTTGACCAGGGCACTTTACATGGTATACTGAGCCTGGCACCAGGCCACATAATGGAGTATGTGCTCAGCACTGAAGGATTCGATGCTTTAGGATGGTATAACAAATTGTGGATGTTCCATGGTCCAAGTCTCCCCCATCCCACCCCCACTGCTCAATGACAAAAAGTAGGTATGGTGTTCTGTTGTGACAAAGCAGTGCTGGAGAGAACTGACCACTGAACCAAGAAAAGCCTCCTACAGAGCAAACTTTAAAAAAGAATTACTCCCCCCACTCCCCTCTCTCATTTGGAGTACTCCCAAAACAGAGTAGAAAACTACTTAATGTATAATATAGATCAGGTAATGGACAGCTATTTTTTTTCCCCACACAAATGCTAAAGACACAAAAGACTCATCAGCACAAAACAAACATAAAATAGAAAGCTATAATTACTATCATATTCTCCTGAGGAGGATGATGCTTAAAACATCAAAACAAGAGACATTTTATGAGACTGCTGAATTGTGAGACTGCTTAACCTTTGACTTGACTCTATCACTCTCAAAGTCTATGTCTCCTGGAAAATCAGGTCGGTAGCTGTGTTCCTGTACCTGTCAGTATTGTCTTTGCTCCATGAAGTGCTGTAGGAACGTTAGCAGGAGCATGTCTTTAGTACAATCAGCACTGACTCAGAAAGCCAATAATTCAGAACTCTTAAACTCTCAAGGTTACCTCCAAGGCAGGAAATGTCCTTCTGAGGAATATGGTTTGGTTACCTATGCCCAGCAAAAAAAAAAATGCAAAGTAGATGAGGCAGCCAAAGACCCAGGCTTAAGCTTGTCAAGTGGAACCCTCCTCTACTTCTCATTGTGGTGGAGTAGAAGGACAGACCTACTCTAGCTCTCCCCTCATGACCCATAAAATACCTATAAAACATGACTCTAAACAAATTCTAGAACGCCAGAAGTCACAAAATGATAGAGTGAAACAAATTTCCAGGTCAAGACAACCTGGAAGGCTGACAGGAAAGGTCTATCACACTGAGCTTGGAGCAGAATGGAGTGCAGCCCAGCCTGGGCCATGTAGCAAGAACAGGACTGGAGCAAGCTTCAGGGTATAAAATCATGGGTAGCTGCTGCCTTTCCCAGATTTCTCCACCTACAAATGACAGACAGTTTCAAAACTCATGGGAAAAGCTCTTTCACCTGAGAAGGGAGTGCAGTCCACCCTGGCCCCAGGCTTGGCCTCAGAGCAATGGTAGCTACTGCTGCAGCAGCATCTACTTTTGAGCCCTGAACTAAAGACCCTGGAGGAGTCGAGTGGATGATCTGGGTCTTAGTCTTGAATGGTGGCCCTGGGGTGAGGAGGAGCACTGGCCTGGGAAAGCTGGCAGTGTCTGTGGAGAGGGAATCCTACTCCCAGTTCCAGGGCAGAAAAGAGTGCTTGTGGTTGCTCACAGACCAGAGCACAACCCAGTGAAATTGTGCCACTTTGGAGGAATTGGGAACTTCCAGGTCCCTAGAGATATCTCAGAGAACAACTACACAAAACCTCTGAAGCCTAGGGTAGTATATCCTCCACTTGACAAAGCACTCAAAAGTCAAGTAACTGGCTGGGGAAATGCCCAAAAAAGGGAAAAAATAAGATTATAGAAGGTTACCTATCCTTTTGGATGAGGAAAAACAAAGCATATCATCAGAGAAAGACATCAAAGTCAAGGCTTCCACATTCAGAACTTCCAAAAAAATGCAGTAGTCTCAGGCCATGGAAGAGCTCAAAAAAGATTTTTGAAAATCAAGTAAGAGAGGTGGAGGAAACATTGGGAAGAGAAATGAGGGTGATGCAAGAAAATCATGAAAAACGAGTCAACAACTTGCTAAAGGAGACACAAAGAAATGCTGAAGTAAATAACACCTTTAAAAATAGGTTAACCCAAATGGCAAAAGAGGTCCAAAAAGCCAATGAAGAGAAGAATGCTTTAAAAAATAGAACTGGTCAAATGGAAAAGAAGGTTCAAAAACTCACTGAAGAAAATAATTCTTTAAAAATTAGAATGGAGCAGATGGAAGTTAATGACTTTATGAGAAACCAAGAAATTATAAACAAAACCAAAAGAATGAAAGAATAGAAGACTGTGAACTATCTCATTGGAAAAGCAACTGACCTGAAAAATAGATCCAGGACAGATAATTTTAATATTATTGGTCTACCTTAAAATCATGATCAAAAAAAGAGCCTATACATCATTTTCCAAGAAATTATCAAGAAAAACTGCCCCGATATTCTAGAATCAAAGGATAAAATAAAAATGTAAAGAATTCACCAATCACCTCCTGAGAGAGATCCCAAAAGGAAAACTCCTAAAAATATTGTAGTCAAATTCCAGAGTTTCCATGTCAAGGAGAAAATATTACAAGCAGCCAGAAAGAAACAATTCAAGTATTGTGGAAATACAATCAGGATAGCACAGGATTTAGCAGCTTCTACACGAAGGGATCAAAGGGATTGGAATATGATATTCCAGAGGTCAAAGGAGATAGGATTAAAACCAAAAATCACCTACACAGCAAAACTGAATATAATACTTCAGGGGGGGAAATGGAATTTCAAATGGAGGACTTCCAAGTATTCTTGTTGAAAAGACCAGAGCTGAACAGAAAATTTGACTTTCAAATAAAAGAATCAAGAGAAACAGGAAAAGGTAAACAGGAAAGAGAAGCCTTAAGGAACTCATTAAAGTTGAACTGTTTACATTCCTACATGGAAAGATGTTATTTGTAACTCATGGGACTTTTTTCAGTATTAGGGTAGTTAGAGGGAATATAAGTATGTGTGTATGTGTGCATGTATATGTATTTTTGTGTGTATGTATATATGTACATGCATACATGTAGGTGTGTATGGTTATGTATGTGTATATTGTATATGTGTAGGTATGTATATATACATGTATGTGTGTACATATATGTATACACACACATAGACAGAGGGCACAAGGTAAGCTTAATATGAAGGGAGAACACCTAAAAAAATAAAATTTACTGTTGAATGGAACATATTAGGAGTAAGAGAAAAGGAGAGGTAGAATATAGAAAATGGTCTCACATATAAGAGGGAAGAAAGAGCTTCTACAATGGAGGGGAAGAGGGGGGAGATGAAAGGAAATAATTGAGCCTTATTCTCACGGGATTTGGCTTAAGGAGGGAATAACACACTCCATTGGATATGGAAATTTATTTTACCCTACAAGAAGGTAAGGGGGAAGGGGATAGGAGAGGGGAGGGGAGATAATAGAAGGGACACCAAATTGGGGAAAGGGATAATCAGAAGCAAACACTGTTGTGGGAGGACAGATCAAGAGAGAGAATGGAATAAATAAAGGGCAGGATAGGACAGATGGAAATGTGGTTAGTCTTTTACAACATAATTATTATGGAAATGCTTCACATTGTAACACGTGTATGACCTATATTGAATTGCTTGTTTTCTCAATGAGGGTGAGTGGGGAGGGAGGGAGAGAATATGGAACTCAAAGCTTTAATAATGAATGTTAAAAATTGCTTTAGCATGCAACTGAAAATTAAAATATACAGGCAATGGAGTATATAAATCTATTTTGCCCTACAGAAAAATACAGGGGAAAGGGTATGGAAGAAGGGTGGATAATAGAAGGAAGGACAGACTGGAGGAAAGGGTGGATGGGGTGCATGCTGTCCTCGGGTGGGGGATGGGGAGAGATGGGGAGAAAATTTCAAATTCAAATTCTTATGGAAGTGAATGTTGAGAACCAAAAACTAAACAAATTATATTAAAAAAAAAATAAAACAATTCTAATCCAAAAAAAAGAAAATTCTGAGAAAGAAAGGAAGGAGGAAGAAAGAGAGAGAGAGAGAGAGAGAGAGAGCAACCCAGACCTTTCTTGATGGGACACTACATCCCCAGATGGTATGTCAAAAGATATAGTGTAACTTCTGAATGGCCAAAGTTATCCTTGGTGCCTTTACAGGAAGCACATGGCTGTATACACAAAGCTCTTTAACTGATTGTCCCATTTGGTTAGAAAATTAAGCTAATGAGCTTAAAGATATGGGCTCAATCCTCCTAGGAGTAAATCAATTAGCTTTGTGTTCAGACTTTAATCATCCATGTCACAAATTCATGCTATTGATCACAAGAAGGTTTGAGAAGATGATGTAGAAGTATCAGCACAAACTCCTCAATTGCCATTGCTGGAAGCACAGCTAGAAGTGGTTCCCTAGCTACATCTTTGCATGTATCAAAAACAATGATCTCTCCATAAAACATGATCTATCTATTCAACTCTCGTTGTATTGGCTTTCCAATCTTTCGCCACCTAGTCTCACACTTGAAGTCAGAAGACTGGGGTTTAAAGTCTAATTCTGATACTGACTCACTGTGTCATTTCACATCTCTGAGGCTGAATAAAGAATTAAAATTCTTATATAAAATAAGTTCACCCTAATTGATATGAGGACCAGGAACTGAAATGCAGGCCCTGAGAATGTAACCACTCTGTGAACTTTATGACTTGGCTCAAGCTAACAGACCTGGATAGTGATTCTAGGAACTAGCCCCTCCTGGAATTGTTTATGCGAGGGGATCTGGCTACTCCCCTCCTGCATACTCTTGTTAAAACATCAAAGAACAGTCTGTTTCTTGTTCCAAGCCATAACACTCCACTCAAATAGTTGATTAATTGATTTATTTCCCATTTTAAGTCATGTATGTGCCCCGTGTGCAGAATCCTATTGCTAAGACTAGTTGGCTGAGTGCCTTCTTTGTTTAAAGACCTATATTAGCTAGCGAGCCTCAGAGCCTCTGGAATCTCACCCATGGAGATGACGATCTGCCTGGGACCTTCCCGTTCGGGACTCAGAGGCTGCTGAACCGGGATTCCCCAGCTGTGATTTTTAGAGTTGGTGCTCCCCCGAATCGGTGATGTTTTCTTTACCTATTTCTATTCTTCTTCTTATATTGTGTATACTTCTTGTTATTTGTGGTATTTGGTGTTTTTGTAAGCAACCTATTCCTTGTATAAAAATGTAACTCATACCTTAAATGATTGTATCGGTACTGATAAAGGTGCAGTTTGTGGGATGATGACCCGGCAGTTGGAGCCCTGCCTTCTCCCGCATTCTTCTAACTTTTGTATTTTAACTTTGTATCCTTTGAATAATTTCTCTATGTTATATGAAGTATCTTCCCAACATATATGTATTACTTCTAATAATAATACAGACTTAGCTTCTGTTTCACAAGTTCCTCCTTTTGCTGGTTGTTTCAGGGTGATGACTTTTATTTTTTCCCCTGATACCGATGTTGTTCAGAATCCTTTTTCTGGTTGTTTAACTAATATTTCCTTTTTACACTGGCAGGGTGATGACTTTTATTTTTCCCCTGATGCCCTGTATCTCCTGATACAGATGTTATCCAGAATTTAGCATGGGTACCTAAAATGTTATCTCTCCCTCAGATTTCTCTATCTTTACAACCTTTAATTGATATTCTCAATCGATCTTATGTCCTGAAAAGAATGTTAGAGTCTAATCAACGCGCCTTAAACAAACCGAATTCAGACTCACATAGTTGTAAATCAACTTCTCGAGGCCTCACATTTAGTTACTTCTGATACTAATCATCATTGGTATGATTTTTTATTTAAATCTCAAAGTGCTACTTGTTATTTTAATAGTTTAGCTATTCCCATATTATTATTATCCATTTTCTTAGTATTATATAATTGTGCATAATTAAATTTTACTTTCACTTTTAACTGCTGTGTCTGAGTGTCATTTACAGGAGCGAATCTGAACCATAATAAATTCTCAAAACAGAGGCTTAGTTTATTTATCTGTAAAAGTGGATATTGTCTACGTCATGGTACTGCAAAGCCCAAATATGATCATGTTCACATATGTCAAGCATTTTGCAACTTTATTGTACTATATTACTGATAATTATTTTTATTTTTGTTTGGAAAACCACATTTCTACATCCTGAATTCTTATTCTAATTATCCCTGTTCTCCCCAATTTCCAGTCCAACTTGGCTCTCCCATTTTCTAGCCCATTCCTTTTTGTCATTAGGAACCTCTGTTTTGTTCTGAACAAACTTCTAGATTTTAAACTTTTCACCTAGCATTTTCTCTCTTTAATAAGAACCTGACCCTACCCTGAGGATACCATACCTCTTGGATAAAAGCAGAAATGAAATAGTGAAATTAACATTTATATAGATGTTACTATGTGTCAGGCACTGTACTAAACACTTTACAACTATCATCTCATTTGGTCTTCACAACAACCCTGGGAGGTAGACACTATTACTTCCCCCATTTACAGATGAGGAAACAGCGGTTAAGTGACTGTCCAGGATCACACAGCTGCTCGGTATCTTCAGCTGGATTTGAACCCAGTTCTTAAACTCCAAGCTCTGCATGCTATGGTGCCACCTAGCTGCCTATATTTATCCAATTTGAGGATGACATAAAGCTGGGAAAGACAGCTAGGACCCTGAGCCTATTTGATCAGATAATATAATCTGGCCAGGATCTACAAAGATCTCAACTAGCTAGAATATTGTGCCAAAACTAATAAAGCTAACATTTAATAGACTCTTCCTACAGCCAAGATGACTGACTGAATGGGTGGGGACTACATCACTCCCATATACCTACACCAGATGGAAACTCACACCAGACCAAATAATGACCAGTATGTACGACAGGCTCGGAATTATAAATGACATTTATATAACACTTTAAAGAGTTCTATGGACAGAGCTTAATTGAAGTTTCACTGCAATCTTGAGACAAAGGCATTACAAGCATTATTATACCAATTGCACAGATGTGGAAACTGAGGCACAAAGGTTAAGAGATTTTCTCATGGTACCATAGCTGGTAAGTGTTAAGGGTATGATTCAAACCCAGAGCTTCCTAACTCCAGGAGTGTTGCCAGCCTCAACTGAGATAATGGATTTTACAAACTTTAAAGCACTATAAAAGTCAGTTATTTATTGTAGTTGTTACCTATTAGCCTACAGTTGTAATGCCTCTAATTTGGGGGTGACTTCATTTCCTGAGCCTTCTACTGAAGATCAAACAACGTTTATAGAGAAAACACGAGTGTGCTGGTAAATGTTTAACTACTGGCCTCTCTGGGGACAAAAACATATGTATGCACTTTTAAGTTTATTCTACAGTAACACTTTCTTAAACCTAGGGAGTCCAGGGCTTCTTAAACTTTTTCCACTCGTGACCCCTTCAGCACTTCTTAAACTATAGATTGCAACCCCATATAGGGTCATGTACTAAATAATAAGTCAAACGCTGATTTGGATCTACTGCTCATTCCTATGGGGTAAATGCTCCCACTGAAATTTGACAATCTGCAGATATACTATCTACATTTTCACCTACATTCTCCTTGGAGTTGCCAGGAGAACCTTGCTATGCTGAAAGTATTTACTTACTGGGTGAGTGGGAAACCACTGTATAAAAGAGAGTTTTGTTTATCTTACAAATCTCTGTTTTGATTGAATGGTTTGTTTTACAGTCAAAGAGGCCTGGAAGGAATGCCAGAGAATGGAAGGAGCCAGAGAATAGATTCTGCCATCTATACTTAAACATTTTTGGAGTCACATCTCTTGGATAAGCTACAAAAGAACCCATTTAAGAAATACACAAAATTTAAAGCAATCTTCATTGGCTGTAAACAATCTTGGGTTGCCTAACCTTGCACACTACTGTTTATTCATTTCAAGACAACCTTCATAACGCCAGTCCCACACTGGGCTTCTCCTCAGAAATTACTCCATGGCATAGATTTCTTTTTGAAATTAAAGTATAGGAAAAAGTTCCGCAAACTCAGTATTGCCTCCTATCTCCCAGTCTTTGAACTCCATGCCTGGAATGCTGTCTCCTCATCTTTAGGTCCTCAGGATCCTTAGCTTCCTTCGCTGTTTAATTCAGGTGCCCTCTCCCACTGGCAAGCCTTCTTTGATCCTACTAGATGATGATGACAATGCCCTTCTCTTCCTCCATAAATTATTTTGTATTTTTCAGATGAGGTCCCTGGGTCATTGCCTTTATTTAATGTTTTACTTCATTACATGAGCCATCTCTCAAAGTGGGAATAATCTGTAAATGTTTGGAATGCAAAAACAAAATGCAACAATAAATCTAAAAAATAAAATGTATCTTGTATTGACTTAGGGCTTGTATTACTATGTAAATGTTGTGTCTTCCCAGTGGAATGTAAGGTCCTTATGGACAAGGGCTAGGTTTTTGGTTGTATATTCTGTCCACCTGAAAGTTTGGTCAAAGAGGCAAACAGGCTTGCTGATATGCAAATTCATATTGTTTATTCCCTTGAAGCTAGCAGACACATGATCATGGAACCAGAATGAAACTTCTGACTGTCTGATACAAGGATGACCAGGCTTAAATCTGTTTTAGGACAATCCAAGGATATCTCTGTTTCTTAGACTTATGGTCTCTATATATGTTTAACTATACTATGAGAAAGGAATTTTCTTAGTTCAGTAAGTTGTAAATACAATAAGATAAGAGAGTTGACAAAGTGTCAATCGAAATTACAACTCAGGATATCTGTGCTTTCTTTATCATTTATATACCATAACATGGTATATGTGCACAACATATTAAGATATGTAAAAATTTCCATTATTCAAGGTAGTGTCTCAGCTTAAGGATCTCATAAAGAATGCTAAGTCAGCCCCATCTGACTTTGTTGACACAGGAAGAGGTATTCTCTGAGTTGCCTTCAGAGAACAAAAGGCTGCTAGGTCCAGGTTCTTCTTCTGATTGATTAATTCAGGTTCTGACCCTTATTAAAGTCCAAATATGATATTAAATGATTATCAATTTCTAGCACAATAGAGTATGCACTCTAAAACTGCTTACTGATTGAATTGGGGCAGCTAGATGGTGCAGTGGTTAGAGCAACTACCCCTGGAATTAGAAGGACTGGAGTTCAAATCCAGCCTCGGACACTTACTAGCTGTGTGACCCTGGGCAAGTCACTTAGTCCCATTTGCCTCCCCCTCAAAAACACTTATTGAATGAATGAATAAATGGAGAAGCAGGTTTGGGTTCAATACAAAGAAAAAGTCTCTATATGGGCTATTAACGATGGAATGAACTGCCTCATAAGGTAGTGACCTCCTTATCTCTGGAAATGTTCAAGCAGAGCCTAGCAGACCACTTGTCAAAGATATAGAGAGTATTTCCCCTTTGAGCAGGAGGTGCCTCTGAAGACATAAAGCAAAAGTTCTTACTTAGGACACATGAAATTATGTTTTTATATTTTGATAACTATATTTCAGTATAATTGGATTCCTTTGTAATCTCATTGACTTTATGCATTTAAAAACATGATTTTGAGGAGTCAGTCCATTAGTTTTACCAAACTCCCAAGGAATTCATAACATGAAAATAATTAAGAATCCTTGACATAGAATTAGTCAATCAACTAGCATTTATTAAGCACCTACTCTGTGCCAGGCATTGTTTTGGGTATTAGAGGAACTGAATCTAAATGTTTAGCTTAGGTAAAGGAAGACTTTGGGGGAAGAGAGAGAATATGATAGCTCTCTTCAAAATTTGAAGATCTTTTGTAAGGAAAAGAAACCATTTGATGAGTCCTGTTTGGCTCCCAGAGGCAGAAAAAGAACCAATAGGTAATAGCTGCTGAGATGAGGATTTGGGCTTGGTCAAAATGAAACGTTTTCTGTCAATTAGCACTGCCTGAAAGTAAAATGGGTTGCCTTGAGAGGTAATGAGTCCCCCCTCCACTTACCAGAGGTCTTCAAATGGATGTGGAATGACCACCTTTCAGGCTTTGTCCTAGATGATCTCTATGGTCTCTTCCAACTTGAGATGTTGTGAGTCTGTCACTTCAAAAGTTTCTTCCATTGAAACTCAATTCAATTGAATGTGTTTATTAAAAGGAGTACCATAGAAAGGCAGAGCAATACAGTAGAAAGAAAATCAGATTTTGAGTCAGAGGACCTAAGTTCAAACCCTGGTTCTGCCATTTACTATCTATGTGGCCTTGGGCAAAACACAGAAACTTCCTGGTACCTCAGTTTCCTTTTCTGTAAAATGAGGATGTTGGATTCAATGACTTCTAAAGTATCTTAAGCTCTAAATCTCTGACCCTCTGCTCCTAATTACCTACATCACCCCACTACACTGGAGATACTCTAGGTTATTATAAAAGTAGGGTTGAGAATTATAGAATGAATAAGAAAAAGAGACAATACACAAAACTATCATTGGGGGGAGGCACAGAGAATTGTTATTCTCATATAAGATTTTACTCTCAGATTTTCAGATGACTACTCCAACTCCCCTGTACTTCACAAATGTGGTGTATGGTGTGTTCAGAGAGTACTAGCACCTCTTAGCACCTCTGGTATGAGGGCTTTCCAAGCCCTTTACAGGACTACTTATCTTCCTTTGGTATCCGGCTCTCACCCAACTTTCACCTGTGGCTCCAAGAACTCATAAAATGTACAGTGGTAAAGTCATTTTGGTAGACAGGCTAAACCAGGTTGAGGGTAAACAGACAGGTCTAAAAGCTACTGGTGAGTTGGGAGGGTGTCTACCTCAAGCATGTGAGGATGTGGAACTGGCAGATGAGTACAACTTGCTCCAATGGCCATAAAGGCAGCTGAAGTGGGCACTTAGGAGTTTAGAACTTTATCAGACATCAAAAGACACCAAGATTATCCACTGCATCCTGGGTCATTGCCAGTCTTGACTTTTGTCTTACCACTGGACTTAGATGACTGATGACTCTGGAAGAGAAAGTGAGGCTGACCACTCTGCTCACTGACAGCCTCTCACCACAACCCCTGTGAGTGGAGGTAAAAATGAATGTAGATGATTGTGTGTATGGAAGAGAGTGAATAAAGTACAGAGAGACCAATAAGAAGAGTACTCAGATTCTAGAGAGATTTTTATTTAAATCCTGCCTCCACCATTTATCAAGTATATAAATATAAGTCCTGGATTCATTATCTGCAAAACAGGAATGATAACATTTACAATATTTACCTCGTGGGCTGTCATGAGAATTAAATGAGATAATATGTGCAACATGTTTTGCAAACTTTAAAATTTAGCATTTTAGACTTTTCCCAACCTTTCCTATCTTTTCAGTTTTTAAAACATTCATCTCTTCCATAGACTCTAAGATTCAGTCATATTGGTCTAATGGCTGATAGTCAAAAGCTCCATCTTTGCGCCTTTGCCTGGCTCTCTATCCCTGCTTCCTAGAATGCTCTCCCTCAAAACCTCCAACTGATTCACTGGCTTCCTTAAAGATTCAACTCAAGTGTCACCTTCTGTAGAAGCCCTTCCCCAGGCCACATAGCTGCTAGTTCCTTCCATGTTTGTGTGTGTTTGCCCGTTGCCATCAGAGAAATAATGACATGACTTGCACTTGCCTTTGTTTTGAGTGAGGGAGGGCTGTGCAGGTCACCAGCCTCACTTTTCCTCCAGAGCCATCTGAATTGAATGATCAGATATTCATCAGGATTGACTGGAGATGACAGGCAATTGGGGATAAGTGACTTGCCCAAGGTCACACAGCTAGTGAGTGTCAAGTGTCTGAGGTGAGATTCGAATTCAGGTCCTCCTGACTCCTGCACAGGTGCTCTATCCACTGCACCACCTAGCTGCCCTACTCTATATTGTATGTACTGACATATTGCATGTACTGATGTATCTCTAGGCTGTCTGTTCCATTCAAATGTAAGATCCGTGAGGGAGAGGCTAGTTTTTGCTTTTTCTTTGTGTATACTTGTTCTTCCAGCCAGAGCTACATCTTTTCCTCAGGTATCTAGGGGTGCCCCTGAGGGGATTAGAGAAGTCTTTCTCTAAAGCAATCAGCTCAAGCCTCCATTTTGGTGTGTTCTGCCCTTATAATCAACCAGTGACTAACACCCCCAGTTTCATTGACCCAATTAGCATCAATTAACTTTTATGAAGGATCTTTACTTTGCAGAATGAAGATCTTTACTTTTCTGATATAGCCAAAGTGAGAGTCTTTTGCTTTACCATGAATATATATATTACAAGACCTTTTGCTTTCCTTTTTTTCTACGGGGGGGGATGGGAATGGGAAGAAATAGAAAAGAGGATCATTAAGGCATCAGGTTTTGGTTGCTGTTGTTTTTAATGCAGAAAAGAAACCACAAGGAAGGCCGAAAAGAAACACATTCAAGCTGGAGACCTTTGAAAGCTACAGGTTCAATTTATTAAATACTTTAAAAGAACAGCAAATTGTAGAGATCTGAAGTTTAATGGACGATCCTTTTTTTCTATTCTACTATGTGTAGAGAAATATCCATTTTATTTGGAGTTTGCTAAGTTCAGATTTTTTTTTTAATAAAACAGGTGGTTGTTGTTTTTCATTCACATCTGATTTTTCCTGACATTTGGGGTTTTCTTGGCAAAGACACTGGAACGGTTTGTCATTTCCTTCTCCAGCTCATTTGAAAATTAAGGAAACTGAGGCAAACAGGATGATATGACTTGCCTCACACAGCTAGTGTGTGAGGCCAGATTTGAACTCAGGTTTTCCTGACTCCAAATCTGGCACTCTATCCAGTTGCCCATAATAAAAGAGGAAGTTGCATTAAATGACATCTGAAGGTCCCTTCCCGCTCTGAACTCATTATCCTAAGAACAGTGAACTTTTAGATGGGAAAACACTTCATAAATTACAAAAAGCTCAAGTTGTTGCTATGGCCAACACGGTGATTATTATTATGCCACATGGGAAAATCACAGAAGAGTCAAGAGACATAGCTTTAGTTCTAGATTTTACCAATAATTTCTATAGCCTTCTGTGATATAGCCTGTAGTGATATTCCTAAGCCTTCTGAGTCTATTTTCTTTAACTCCCAAAGGAAAAGGGTTAGGCTAGTCAATTCCAACATCCAAATCCTGTGATTCTACACTTGGGCACCTTCTGGTTCTGCCTGCCCCTGGCTCACTGTGTAGCTTGGAGCAAGTCACTTTATAGCTCTTGGCTTAGGTTTCTGAGTCCATAAAATCAGACCAGATGTTCATTAAGGTCCCTCTCAACCCTAACATTCTCTGATTCTTTATGGAAATGGCCTGAGAGACCACAGTCTGAAAAAAGGAGTAGGAAAGAACAGAGTGTTCAAATACGTACCGCTCTTTAAAATGTAGTCGTTCTTCCATTTCCTATGTATTTATTTATTTGGTTATTTATTTATTGGCACAAAACAAGGAACTGAGAGGCAATATTGGAAAGTGTACTTATAAACATCTGAAACTAATAATTCTAAAATAAAACTAAAATTCTTCTTAAACAATTCCATGTCGTCGATTCAAGTTTCTTGCTTACAACATTCAGCAAACAGAGCATTCATTGCCTGGGAGGACTCAGCACAAGAGCAGGAAAGGGCATGGAGGTGTCAGAGAAAACATGCTAATTACTTCTATAGACTGGATATTGGATTTCTATTTTCCCAGAAGAGTACCAAAAATTCAAGTGTGTACGTAAAAGGAAAGAAACGATGTTATGAATCTTACCAGAGGCGTCTACTGCAATTAAAAAAAAAAGAGAGATTACTTACAACTGTGTATAGTTACCAAGCAACTGTAACCAGGTTACATACACTAGTGGTAAAAAGGGAGGGAAAAACCCATGTATAATCTTTCCAGTGAATGAGCCACTGACTCATTTCTGCCACACTGTACGGGACTGTGGTTGCTATGATATCATTGCTTCTTCCAAGGAGACAAGGAAGAAACACTGTGTGGGCAAAATTGCTGGCCAGGGAGAAAGATAAATATCCCTTCTCAGTTTCCCAAACAACCAATCTAGCTGAACTGGGAAGGATACTAGAATGACATTCTCTATTAGGGAAATGACATTTTAGGATATGTCAAGAAGAACATGGAGTCCTCAAGGGGACCTCCTACTCCTTTCATTTAGAAGATAGAATTGAAAGAAGTTTACCAAGACTTCTCCTAGGACAAAGATAATTCAAAAAATGCTGGTGATACCAATGAGAGAGGAAGAATATTTGAGGTTCTGCTTGCTCAGTAAAATAATAATCTAACGATAGTCTTGATATTGACTAGTTACTGGACTTAAAGTCTAAGGATCAAAGTTCAAATACTGCCTATACCCTAGCTATATGAATTTGAGCAAGAGAAAATGATTTCTCTTTTTTAAGCCTCAGTTTCCTCATCCATAAAATAAGGGAGTTAAGCTTCTACTATATGTCAGACATCAGTCTAAGTGTTGGGGAAACCATATATTAGCATTATCTATGTTCTACTGTAATTTTAATTTATTTTGATCAGTATTTCCAAATTATATTTTAATTTAGTACCAGGCATCCTCAGGAGTGTTGCCAGTAGCTTTTGATGCCTCTGACCTAGAGGATCTGGAATTGAGGGTCTTCTTCTCTCTTGAAAATGTAAGCCAATCCTGACCTTCCCACAGGTGTGGATTTCTAGTAATCAGTCTCCACCAATGAGGAGAGTTTTATGGAAATGTACTTGAGACCTCCAGGTTACATAATGGGTCAGGATCAATGATCCCCAAAGACCCTTCCACTTCATATGGTTTGGATTCTGGGAATGTCACTTAAGTCCCAGTCCAGGAAGGTAATAATGCAACATAGAAGAGAATGAGAAGCTGACGCCTCCTGCTGGTAGACAAGTAGAATACAGGTACATTGGGGGTATTTACAGTTTTAATAGTCAAGTATGTGGACCCCAAGATAGGAGAATGATAAGATAGTGACAGGGTCCTGATAAGGTTTAATGGTCCTGATAAGGACATATATTGATGGTTTTAGTAGGTTACAATGTTTATAAGATTTGTAGCTATCATTTCAATTCGTAAAGAATTCATCATTAAGTGGTTTACATCAGAGGTGTCAAATGCACAGCCTAGAACCACATGCAGTCCAGCACTTACAAGTACCACCCAAACCAGATTAAAATGTAATTGGGAAATATTTAACAAAATAAATAAAAATATAAAAAAACATAGAGAACATTACTTTTTAAAATTCAGTCACTATTCAGCCCACAGGGATTCTTATTGTGGTTTAGTGGCCCCCAATTCTACTTCAATTTGATGCCACTGGTCTACATCTCTGCTGTCTCACAGCAAACAAAAGAAAGCAAAATTATAATCACAGAGTTTCACTATCTACTCATTCATCCAACAAACACTGAGTGTTTACTATGGGAAAGGCAGATTCTACCACCATTAATGTCCACAAAGCTCCTTACAGATTTCAAATACCATTCTATTCACACCAAGTACACAAGCCTTTGGTAAGTATCTGTGTGCCCAGCACTCTACTAAGGACCAGGGATAAAAAAAGAAAGGCAAAATATAACCCCTGTTCTCAAGAAGCTCACAATCTAATGTGCAAGACAAGATGCATATGACTACACACAAACAAAGTATGTACAGAATAAATTTAAGGAAATCTAAGAGGGAAAACCCTAGCATTATGGGAGACTGGTAAAGTCTTCTTTCAGAAGGTGAGATTGTAGCTGAGATTTGAAGGAAAGGAGGGAAGCCAGGAGGAGGAGGAGGAGGTAAGGAAATGGAGAACTCCAGAGCTGGGGGATTACCAAGGGAGAGTCGGGAGATGGAGTGTTTCATTCAAAGAAGAGCAAAGAGGTAAACATAACTGGATCATAGAGTCCAGTAGAAGGGAGTAAAGTATAAGACAACTGGAAAGGCAAAAAGGTATTAGGTTAGGAATGATTATATAATCTGAACGAAGGATTTTATGTCTGATCCCAGAGGTAATAGAGAGCCACTCAAGTTTATTGAATGGGGTATGAGGTGACATGATCAGACCTGTGCCTTAGGAAGATTATTTTGATAACTGAGTAGAGGATGGACTGGAATGGGGAGAGACCTGAGGCAGGGAGATGAATCAAAAAAGTTTTTCAGTAGTCAAAACAGGAAGTGATGGGGGCCTGTTGGCTGCAGCATCAAAGGAGAAGAGGAGTATTGGAGAAGTGATGGGAAAGCAGAATTGACAGGCCTTGGCAAAAGACTGGCTATGGGGTGAGATGGTATGATGAAAAAAGAAATGAATCAAGGATGAAACTTAGGTTGGGAAGCCTGAGTGAGAGGGAGAATGTAGCACCTTGGACAGTGTGTCATTTCACCTCTGATTTTATCAGAAATTATCTCCATTACATATAATGGTAGCTCTTGATAACAGTAATGGGGAAACTCAGAAATCAGAAAGATTTGTGGGAAGATAATAATCCAATTTTGCTAATTTTTTTTTAAATTTGCATCTATATTTGTTAGGGAAATTAGTCTATAATTTTCTTCCTCTGTTTTGACTCTTCCAGGTTTAGGTATCAGTACCATATTTGTGTCATAAAAAGAATTTGGAAGCACCTCTTATTCACCTATTTTCACAAATAGTCTACAGACTCTACATAGTCTTTAATGTTTGATAGAATTGCCTTGTGAATCCATCTAGTTCTTGGAGATGTTTTCCTAGGGAGTTCATTGATGGCTTGTTCAATTTCTTTTTTTCCGAGATGGGATTATTTAAGCATTTTAATTCCTTTTCTTTTAATCTGGTCAATTTGTATTTTTGTAAATATTCATCCATTTTACGAAGATTGTCAAATTTCTTGGCATACAGTTGGCCAAAATAGTTCCTACTTGTTGTTTTAATTCCTTTTCATTGGTGGTGAATTCCCTCTTTTCATTTTTGATACTGGAAATTTTGTTTTCTTCTTTCTTTTTTAAATCAAACTAAGCAAAGGTTTATCTATTTTATTGAATCTATAGGAGCTGATGAGATGACTAAGTAAGATATAATAGAGGAAGAGAAGAAGGCTCAGGACAGAACCTTTGCAAATCGCCATATTAATGGGCATAATTTGGATCAGGATCCAGCAAAGAAAACTGAGAAGGATCAGTGACACAGAGAGGAGGAAAACCAGGAGAGGCTACAGTCAGAAAAACCTAGAGAAAGAGAGTGATTGACAGTATCAAAGATCATAGAGAGGTCAAGAAGGATAAGGACCAATAAATGGCCATTAGATATGGCAAATTAATAGATCATTGGTAACTTTGGAAGGAGCAGTTCCAGTTGAATGTTATGAATTTCAAAACAAACTTGTGAGGTAATCACCAGGGATCTTATAGTTATCATGATTCATCTAATCTATTTTCACTCCCATTTTACAGATTAGAAAACTGAGGTTCAGCTCAGGCAGATTAAGATACTTGCTTAAAATCACAGTCATGAAGTGATGGAGTCAAGCCTCAAACCTAGGTCTTGTGACTTTCAGTCTGATTTATTTCCATTTTGCCATTCCTTCCAATTTTCATTCTCTTTTCTGGTTCTGTTTAAAAGTAGCATATTATAACATGCCTCCTCCCATCAGAAAGGATATTGGACTCCTGCCTTTATGACTTTAGCTTCTACAAATTTTTTAGGCTAACAGGGTTGTGACTTACCCAGGGTCGCAAAGTTAGTAAATGTCTGAGGCTATATTTAAACTCATGTCCTCTTGATTCCAGGGCCAGCACTTTATCCACTGTGTCACCTATAAACTTTCAACTTATCTTACATGTCACTGGCCCACAAAACCATGTTCAGACCATCCCCAAAGGGTACTGCAATGCCTGGATCCTCCATTTTCCCCCACTCTACTTTTCAATTTTCACTCCCCTGTATATGTTGTCTTTCCCTATTAGACTGTAAGTTCCTTGTGGGGAAGGACTGTCTTGCTTGCCTGTATTTGCACCCTCAGCACTTAATACAATCCCTTCCTTTATTCACTCATTGTAGCAGACAGTGTTGCATTTGGAGTTAGGACAACCAGTGTTTGAATCTTACTAGTCCCGCAACTCTGAGCAAGTCCTAGGACCATAGGGTTAGAAATGGAAGAGACCTTTAAGGTCATCCAGTTCAATCCTCTTATTTTTCAGTTCAGGAAATGGAGACCCAGGAAGGTTAAGTAATTTGTCCAAAGTCACACATATAATAAATGACAGAGCCAAGATTTGAACCTTGGTCCTCTCACTCCAAGTCCAACACTCTTTATGCTGGCCTTCTGAGTCTCACTTTCCTCATTTACAAAATGAAGACAATGGTGGCACCTGCTTCATAGCAATGTTGTGGGAATCAATTGTAAACCAGTTTGATAATCTTAAAGCATTATATAAATGTAGCAAGTATTTTGGCTTCACTGTCCCAGAGCAAGGCTGGCTACATCTGCCCTGCTTAGTCATAGGGGTATTGCCTGAGAGTTTGGAAGCACTTTTCTCTAATGCAGTTTAACCAAGCCCCTATTCTCATGTAATTAGCCCCAGTATTAGCCATTCCTGACTATTAAAGATATAGCAAAAACAGAAGTAAAGTTTCCCCCAAAATGTAGGGGTCCACTTTCCCTTATCCAACCTTAGCCTCTGAGGAGAGTGAATTCAGATTTAATACAGTTTCTATATATCACTGATCCTACCAAGTTATTGTTTTCAGTTCCAGACCAGAGGGGAGAACTGAAAGAGCATCTGAGGTCAAAGGTGCCATTCCCCATGCCCCAGAATTAGAGGTGATTCAAAAAATAAGCTACTACTAATAAAAAAATAAATAAATGAGCAGGCAGAAGAGAAAGAATCCAACCATAGAAAGTTATTGTGGTAGTCCAGGGATTCATCTTCAGAGAAGGATACTGAAGGAAGAAAAGCTTCTCCTACCCCAAGGAGTGATGCTAAATGGTCACCTGCCCAAAACAAATTCAGAGAAGAACTTTGAAAAGACTTTAAAAATTAAATGAGAGAGTGAGGAAAAGTTTAAAAAAAAATAAGAACAATCCAAGAAAAACAAGATTATGAAAAAATCTTAAGGAAGAAAATGATTCCTTGAAAATCAGAATTGGGCAAGGGGAAACCAGTGAAGTTATAATAGACCAAGAAATAATAAAACTAAATAGAAAGAATGAAAAAGTAAAAAAGAATATGAAACATCTCATAAGGAAAAAACAACTGATCTGGAGAACAGATCAAAAAGAAAAAAAAATAAGAATAATTGGACTACCTGAAAGCTACAATCCCCCAAAAAAAAATCTTAATATAGTAATACAAGAAACAATTAAAGAAAATTGTCCTGAAGTGTTAGAAAAAGAGGGGAAAGTAGGAATAGAAAAAAAAATCCACCCATCACCACATGAAATAGATCTTATGAGGAAAACCTACAGGAATATCATAGTCAAATCCCAAAATCCTCAAATCAAGAAGAAAGTATTATAAGCAACAAGAAAAAAAATTTAAATATGATGGATGTCACAATTGGAACCATACAAGATGTAGCAGTCGTGACACTAAAGACCACAGGTCTTAGAACACTAGATATATGAAAGATAAAAGAAGTGGGAATGCTGCCAAAAATATCATACATAGAAAAGTTAAGTATAACCCTGACTGAAAAGAAATGGACATTTAATGAATTGTCAGACTTACAGAATTTTGTTTTTAAAAAAAAAAACCTGAACTTGACAAAAGATTTGACATATAAGATCCAAGAGAAATATAAGGAACATATAAAAGACTAATTATAAGAGACTCAATAAGGACACTGTTTACTTTTTATATGAGGAAATGTAAAACATATGTCTAAGAGTGTTATTAATAATTTTCTTTCAAAAGAAAGATTGGGGTAGACCTGAGTATGATAAGATTCTAAAGTAAAGCCATTTAGGAAAAATAAAAACAATAATTATCTTATGCAAATGACGTTTAAGAAGAAGAACTGATATAGAGGAATTAGAAGGGAGAAATGGGCTGGTAGTTCTGGAACCTACTTTCGTCGGGAATGGGTTTAAGAGAGAACAATACATATATGTTTAGAAGAGTATAAAAATCTTCTAAATTCAGAAAGAAATAAAAGGCTAAGGGGATAGGGAGGGGGAGAGTATAAGGAAGATGTAGAGGGGTGTTTAGATTAACAGGAAGGGGAGGATAAGGGAGGGATCCTGGGGAGGGGGATGTTAAGCAATGAGAGAGCAAGGTAACAGAGTAGTCAGGAGGGATAGGAAATGAGATACACACAAACATAAAGTTAAGATGAGGAGAAAAATTTGTTAGGGGAAAAAAAGCAGGGGTCATAATCACAATTTCAGATAAAGTTAAAGCTAAAAATAGATTTAATTAAAAGAGGAAAATACACCCGCATTAATCAATACGATTTTTGACTATTTAAAATAACTAGACAGTATAAGGTTGGAATATTGCTGTGGTGTAGGAAATAATGAATTAGTGGACTTAGAAAAATATGGAAAGACTTGAACAAATGAAGAAAGAGGTTATCCATCCTCAGAAAAACAGAGGACAAATAAGTGTAGTATGATCTTATATAGATGCATATGAATATATATGTCTACAGATATCTAAATGTATGTATATGTATGTAAGTTAATTCATGTATTGGTATATGTATGTATATGTATCTTTGTGTGTAGTATGTATGTGTTTGTATACCTGCGTATATATGTGTATGTGTGTATATATGTATCAGCACTTAATTGTAGGCTTCTTGGGGAAGAAGGGGGCAGAAAGGAGAAAAAGGATAAAGTAAAAAGTACACAGTAGAGAACAAAAGAAAACTTAGAAGGAAGCAAAGAAAAGATGGACAGCACTGAACACAAGTAGAATTTATTATATAGGCTTTCTTGAAATGGTAATTTATTGTTGTATATTTGAATCCTCTCTTACGTTCTGTGCATATGACAATGCTTTCTTCTTTTCTTATTTCATATTTGTTTTAATATGTAAGTTTATAATATGTTTTTCTTTTCTTATTGTGTATTTAAGTTTAAAATAAAAAAATCTGAAAAAGAAACAATGAATGTGATGAATTCAGAAAATCTTAGGAAAACCTGAATGAATTTATAAAGAAGGAAGTTAACAGAACTAGGAAAGAATATACATAATTTTAGTGATGTAAATAGAGGTGGAGGAAAAGTATCATATAATTATTATGCTCAAGAAGAAATGAGAAAATGTAGCTTCCTCTTGTCTTTGCAGAAACAGGGGACTCTGTTGAACATTTAATATACCATTAGACTCAGTAACTTGGTTAATTTTACTGAAGTGCTTTTGAAATCTTTATTTGCTTATCCTTTTTTACAAAGTATGGCTCAGTGGGTAGGGCAGGGAATATTCAGTTTGCTATCCACATTGAGATACAATACAGTTGCCAGAATATCGGATCTCAACCCTGATAGACACCCTTCTCTTCTTTATCTCAAAAAATCTAAACAAGTAAATTACATTAATAGTCTCTCAGAGATGAAAGTTCAAAAAACAACAATGAACTCTGAGGAACTGAATTTCTAGAGCCAGAGCCTAGAATTATATTGATCTCCTGTGTACATTTGTTATTAAAAATCATAAAGTCATTCCCAGTCCAACCACATTCCACGCACCCTCTCAATCAACTCCATGGTAGAACAAGAAGGATATTGGATTTGAAGTCCAAAGTCTCGGGTTCAAATCCTCATTCTATCACTGCCAAGTGATCTTGGGCAAAATCGCTTAACTTAATGAGACATTATAGGCTTGTTTTTTTGTTTTAATAAAAGAGTCACATAATTAGGCTGAAATATCACATCCCAGGGTAGACTTCTGGTAATGTCAAAAAAATCTATTTCCTGCTTTATAAAGTTTGTAAATTGACAATTTGATCATCTATTGATCTTATTTACAATATGTCCCTGTGATCACCATATTTTTATTGGCCTGAAGGATGATCACAGAAAGACATCTCTTTAGATAAAGTGCTTTGGAGAGATCTCCAACAAAGGGAAGGTCTATAGACAGACCATCCAATAGCCAAAGTAAGCAAAGAGAGAATGCTATAACCTTGAGGCATTTCTTAAAATGGGTTTCCCTTTGAGTGATTTACAGGAGCTCTAAGAGTACCTGTGATAGCAATTTTCTTTGAGTATGGAGAAGTCTAAGTTCTTAGGAATCCCCTAAAATATATGGAAGCTGTGTTTTGCCCAGGGTCACAGAGCTAGTGAGGCTGGATTTGTATCCATATCTTCCTGACTCCAGGCTGGCACACAATACATTATGCTAAACTAACAACATTTTTTTGCCTCTTTAAAAAGTTGTTTCTTCTGAATAATAAAAATCAGCAAACATTTTAGAATGAGAGACATGCTCTGCCATATTTTGGAGAAGAGTAAACTTGGGAGTAAGGAGGTTAGGCCAAGAAAGCTTGTTTTGCATCCCTCACTGCTGCCCTCACACCCCAATTATAGCAGGCAATGGCAGGGTGCAAAAGTCTTTGGAGCCAGAGATGGAACAGAATGTTTTCCAGTTCTCAGCTACCCAAAAGGAAAAGGAAGTAGAAGGCTCAAATCCAAGGAATGGACAGGAAGCTAGTTGGGTCCAATCAAAATCATGGAGATGTGATTCCAAGAAAAGCTGGTCCAAATCTGAAAGCCACCAGGAGTCTGAGTAAACAGAGTTATCAAAGCCCTGTCTGGACAATATCCCCCAGATTTTGAAGGCTGACCTTCTAGCTGGTCAAGATCTTACCCAATTTTCCAAAAAATTATTTAAAATACAAATTATAATTTAAAATGAGATGAGAGACTGGAGCTTAGGAGAGAGGTTAGGAATAGATATTTCGATCTGAGACTCATCCGCAGGGAAATGATGAATGAGCCAATGGGAGCTGATGAGATCACTAAGTGAGATAGTTTAGACAGAGAAGAGAAACTGTGGATGCACCCACAGTTAGTAGAAATGACCTGGAGGAAGATCCAGCAAAGGAGACTGAGGAGTGGCTAGATCAGGAGCAGTTAAGAGGAGAAACAGGACAGAGCAGTGTCCCAAGAAGTTGGTGTTTGCTCAAAGAGGACCATGACATCAGGGAAGTGATGCCATGACATGCAAGTGAATTGGATTTAAGTGAAGGAGAGGCTGTGCAAAGTCACCAGCCTCACTTTCTTCTCTGGAGTCACATCCAGGTTCATCTCCAATCACCCCAAGAATCTAGAGAAACGAGAGTATCTAGAAGAAGGTGACTGATAGTGTCAAAGGTTGTAAAGAGGTCAAGGAAGATCAAGACTGAGAAATGCCATTAGATTTGGGGATTGAGGTAATTGGCAACTTTCGAAGAGAGCAGTTGCAGTAGAATGGTGAGATCAGAAGACCTCAAAAGAAGTGTTTAAAAGAAACTGAGAGGACAAGTGGCTGCACTGACTGTAGGTTGCTTTCTCAAGGAATTTAGCCACCAAAGGAAGGAAAAAATAGTATGATAGACATCTCATGAAGATGGTTGGATCAGGTGAGAGGTTTTTTTGTTTGTTTAGTTGGTTGGTTTTTTTAAGGGGAGGAGATATGGTTGTGTGACAGGAAGTCAGTATATGAGGAGAGGTTGAAAATTAGAATGGGGTTGATGGAGTGGGCAATCTGCTGGAAAAGATGGAATGGAGTAGAACCTATGGTGCATACAGAGGGTTCTGCTTTAGGAAGGAGAAGGGTCACTTCTTCATGTGAGATAGGGGTGAAGGAAGAGGTAGGCCCTGTCCCCGCACCTCCTTGTCAAGTTTTTATTCTGCAACATTTACTGGTAGCTGGAAAACCAATACCCATAATTCCCTTATTAATCAGGTTAAGTGAGAAGGAGACATTCTCATCCCAAGATAGGGGGAAGAGGCAAAGATGCATCTCCCATGGGGTCCCTTGTGATGCTCTTTGAGGGCCCTTGGCCCTGCTATGGCCCCTAGCCTCCTGTTTATCCCAAGATTCCTCCAGTTCTTAGAGTCAGGGTACTCAGGAATATAGGAATACCTATAGGTGAATCCCTTTACTTAAATAAGAAACTGCTGACTCTCCTTGTCCTCATTCTATCCATGTACAACCTCCCTCTGGAAAGCTTTTATGAAGCCTAATAATAATTACTGACATTTACATTATTGCTTCAAGTTTGCAAAGCACTTTACATCCATTATTTCATTTCACTCTATGAGGTAAGTTCTTCAGATCTTATCCCCATTTTACAGATGTGAAATCTGAGGCTCAGAGAAGCCAAAAGTGACCACAGTTACCCAGGTAATATGTGTCAGAGGCAGGATTGAACTCAGCCCTGTCCTGACTCCAAACCTATCATTCTATCCTTAATGCCATACTGTCTCAGGTGGGGGGAGGCGGTTAAAGGTCTCTATTAATTTGTGTTCTTGTATTTTATCCCATTACATAATGAACTTCTGGAAAGCAAGGCTATAGTTATATCTGTTTATATATATATATATTTAAATGAATTATAAAAATATACATTTATAGTTATGTCTGTTTTTGGTGCCTAAGACAAAGACATTTTGGTGCCTTGCAAACAATATACATTTAATATGCATTTGTTGAATTGCTGAAGGTGAAACACAAGAATTACACAGAATGAATTATAATCCACATCAGTAGAGGAAGTGCCCACTTGATGAGAAAAAAGATCCATATTCTTGGAAGAAGCAACAAGATGTTGGCATTTTCCAGTGGGAATGATGATGATGATGATGACAACAACGATGATGACAGGAATATTAAACTATCATAACTTATTGTAATAATAGCAAGTAGCATTTATATTGTGCTTAAAAGTTTGCTAATATTACAAATATTATTTCATTTTATCCTCACAATAACCATGGGAAATAGATGCTGTTATCATACACATTTTGCATCTGAGGAAACTGAGGCAGATAATGATTAAGTGACTTGTCCAGGGTCAAATAGCTAGCATATCTAGGACCACATTTGAACTCAGGTCTTCCTGATTCCAGGCTCCACTACTCCATCTCGTGGCAACAAGAGAAAAGGGAAGTTAACAATGTCTATGAGATAATTCCCTCTTAGCAAAGAAACAAAGAGGCCTTTGGTGGCTCACAGAAGGTCACTTTCCTCCATTAAATTATTTTAATTTTATTTCATTCAAGGAGCCTAAAAAATTTTGATTAGTACCAAATACTCAACACTTTTGCACAATGTTTAAAAGAAATGTGTTTGCACTAACCACACACCTGCGGAGGTGGACTGTGTTTCTTGAACCTTATAATTTAAATTGAATATTTAGAGATTATTTTAAACTAGTGCACCTAGAGAAGCTGGATTTTTTAATAGCCTTACAACTTTACCAGTTAACTAATGTTGTTTTCGAGATGTATAAACTAACTTTAAATGAAACAATTCCTTCTGCTTTGTGAGATAGGGGTGAACTGATCTAAGACAGGACCTAAAGGGCCACTAGGTGGCACAGTGGATAGAGCAGCAGGCCTGGAGTCAGGAAGATTCATCTTCCTGAGTTCATCTTCCTGAGTTCATCTTCCTGACTCTTGCTAGGTACATAATCCTAGGCAAGTCACTTAACCCTGTTGGCCTCATTTTCCTCATCTGTCAAATGAGCTGCAGAAGGAAATGGCAACCACCCCAATATATTTGCCAAAAAGACCCTCAATGAAATCATGAAGAGTAGATCGCAATGGAACAACACTCAATCTGAGTCATATATTCGTAGATAAATATGCAATATTTCTGCATTATTATTTTAAGAGAAGGAAAATCATTTCCTTTGATCAAAGGGCCCACTTCTCATCTATCACTGTGCAAGATAGGGCTAGATTTCATATCATCTAGTGTTTTCATTTGATTTATCATCCTCAAATGGCTGATACAAGTCTTCCTAGGTTTCTGTAAAATGATGCTTTTCATCATTTCTTATAGCATAATAATATTCTATTACATTCATATGCTATAACATGTTCAGCCATTCCCCAAACTAAGGACAATTCTTTAATTTCTAAGTTTTTTGCCACTAAAAAAGAGCATATGTACATATGAGTCCTCTCAGAATTCCTAGTTGGAGAAGTTGGAGCCTGGGGCCAAGATGAACCTGAGGAGTCAGTGTAGATGGAACCATCTTCACTTCAACTGCCACTCTTCTCCCTTTATATCTAATAGCTTAAATTTCCTGGGGCAAACCAACTTAAAATAGGATCAGGATCTAACCTGTCTTATACAGAAAGCAGCAGGTATATCAACTTGGTTGGAACACAGAATGCAAAGGGAGCATCTTAGTGAAGATTGGTTGTAGCCAGATTAAATGCTATACAGGGAAATTTGAATTCAATCCTTAGAAGCACCAGGGAGCTCTTTTAATGACTCAAATAGATCTGTCATTTCATTGATTCAGGAGTTCCCTCCTATAATTCAAAACCATAATAAATCTATATCTGTCCATCCTATGTGACACTTCTCTGTGTCCTCCCAAACATTCACCACTGATGGTCAGCTGTACTTGCTGGAGACAATTCTCACTGTCTTCCATCTCAAGGGTACCAGTGAATCATTAGTGAGTCATCTACCTGTCATCATTCTCGTCATTTGACCAGTCCCTCTTTTGGTTCTGTCATACAATTCTGTGATGACATCCTTTATTCTTGTTCTTTGTTATTCTTTATTGAAGCTTTTTGAGCAGGGGAACAACATGTTCAGACCTTTCACTAAAAATAATAATGTCTTGGCTACGTTAGTTTTATTTGAAGCATAAAATCTTTTTAATTTAATGTAATTGAAATTATCCATTTTACACTTCCTTCTACTCTCTGTCTCTTGTTTATTCATAAGTTGTTCCCCTATCCATAAATCTTATGAGTAACATGTTCCATATTCTTCAAATTTTCTGGTAATACCTCTCTTTATATCTAGGTCATATATATTCATTTTGACTTTATCTTGGTAAATGGTGTAAATACCCGTCTATGCCTAATTTCTGCTGTACTGCTTTCCTGTTTTCCCAAGAGTTTGTTTTTAACCAAATAATAAATTCTTATCCCTAAATCTTATCATTACACTTTTCAAATACAAAGTTATTATTTTTATTTGCTGCTATAAATTGTACATCTGCTCTATTCCAGGCAAAATGAGCAGAACAAAGAGAATGTTGTATACAGTAACAACAAAGTTGTTTTAGGAATAACTTTAAGTAACTGAGTAATTTTGACTATTAAAAATACCCAAATTAACTACAAAGGACATATGAAGGAAAACACTATCTCTATCCAGAGAAAGAACTGATAAATAGAAGTATATACAGAATGGTTTTAATTTGTGTTCGTCCTTCATTGCCAAAGGAGACATGCCATCAGAGAAATGATGACATGGCTTGTACTTGACTTTGTTTTGAGTGAGGGAGGGCTGTGCAGGTCACCAGCCTCATTTCTCCTCCAAAGCCATCTGGATCCAGTGACCAGATATACATCAGGATGACTGGAGATGATCCAGGATGCCCTTCAGGCCAAAGTCTATTCAGGTACTCACTTAAGGTGAGGCAATGCCCATTCATTGAATAGGCCTGTTTAAGAAGTAGCCAGGGCACGGCTCCTTTAATGAGGTCAAGAAAAAGAAAGACATCAGGCTTGATGGGAACCAACAACAGTTACTATTGATAATCACTCTAAAGCTTGAAGGGTCCAGAGGAGCCCTTAGGCAAGTGCCCATTGGAGTCCCAGTTCCAGACTGCAGTAGGTTTAAGGTTTGGGGACAGGAAAGGAAAGGGAGGGGAGGGAAGGATCCAGTAAAACCCAAGTCAACTGGGCAGCTTTTGGCCATCCAAATTTATCTTCCTTTGGAGAAAAGGAAGGGGAGGGGGAGGCAGACAGGAGAGGAGGAGTTGAGTTACCCAGCTAGCATTCAGTCAGCTGCATCTATTCACAGAATTATGTTCATCCTTTGTTGCCAAAGAAGACTATGGCATCAGAGAAATGATGACATGACTTGCACTTGACTTTGTTTTGAGTGAGAGAGGGCTGTGTGCAGGTCACCAACCTCACTTCTCCTCATATTAGTCAACTGAGGGAGGGGAAAAAAAGGGGGAAGAAATTTACATGATAACATTATTATATATTTAAAATGAATAGCAAATTGTACGTAATAGATTTGCAGTTTCTTGTGCTATCATCTTTTTATTGTACTATGTTTTGGAAATGCTTGTTTTATTTTGTAAATTTCAAAATAATTTTAAAAAGAATATTAATGTTGCAACAATGTAGAGAATTGTAAAGGATTGATTACAGAGGGAAGAGATCAACTAGGAAGCTGTTAGACCAGTTAGCAGTTGATTAAGATCTCAAAATGATGATCATGTAAGGGGAAAGAAGGGAACAAATCTGAAAGATTTTGTGAAGAAATGTTACTGGAAAAGCTTTTTAAAAAAGATCTGGCATCATATGCTGGAAACTGATGAGAATTTAAGGCAGAATAACAAGTTATGTATGCTCTAGGTTCATCATGTAGTACCCAGAATGACCAGTGATCAAGGACATTGATTTCAATCCCTAGCAAGTGATGGGATCATCTGTTAAAGGAATAATTTGTCCATATCTCCCAGGGGAAGTGATAATCACTATAAGTTACCATAGCTTAGACAAGAATGGGACATATCATCATCTCATTTTCTTCTTTTGATAGGCTTAATAGACAAGCAGATCAGGAAAATGGAGCATTCATATTAAATGTATGTAACCTGTGACTCAAAGTCCATTTGCATAAAATTCTCTTCATTGGTGGAGACTGAGGGAAGCAGGATCTTGGAACCATGAGTCTAACCATTCTGCTGTCCTTGGAGAGCACTAGTCCTAGTACTAGTTATATAATTACATATATCTACTCACTTAAATAGGGAAATGATTTAAATAATTCAGGTCATGTTCCTGATTGTTAATTCTTAATGGGGATGCCACAATCTACATATTCAAGGCTTGACTCCTTTCCTACCAAATGCCATAACACAGCAAATAGCAAATAAATTTGTTTAGCTGAGTTAATAGCAAAACAGCAATCAGAAAAGGTATACATATGAGAATATAACAGATAATACAGAGTGAATGAGCTTTCCTATTGGGAGTGAGATTGTTCAGCTCAACCAAGAGAAAGAGCCCCAGATCTCATCCAAGGGGAAACTCCCCAAAGTCTCTAGTGTAGTAAATTGGGGATAGGGAAATAACCAAGGACCTCTATATGTTGGCTTTCTCCCAGTCTTTCTTTCCCTTCTGGGATCTAAAGAAAGCATGGAATGGTATTACTTCTCTGTCAAAGCTGGAAGCCAGAAAATCAAGATCATTCTTTCCTCAAGCTCTCACCAACTCTCTCTTCATTCAGACACAGAGGATTAAATAAATAATCTGTATCAATGAGGAGAGTTTTGGGCAAGTAACCTTTAGCCACGGATTACCCATAGATTTCATCTGTAACATTATGTTCATTTCTCAACGATATGTTTTAAGAAGTACATTGCAAACTCAGAAGAGGGCCGGAGGTAGGGTGATCAGGGTGGTAAGACACCTCCGGTACAGACCATAAAGGAACTTGGAAAGCTTTGAAGGAACATGATGGCTATCTTCAAATATATGAAAGGTTATTTCATATGAGACACAGATTAAACTTGTTACTGGTGGCAGAGGGTAGAAGCACTAGGCAAACATTGCTGAGAGGAAGATTTAGGGTTGGTGTAAGAAAAAAAACTTCACTAAAAATCAGAGTTATCCAAAAGTTGAATGGGCTGTCTCAAAGTGGGTCCTCCTTTACTAGAAGTGTTCAAGAGAATGCTCGATGAGTACTTGTAGGAGATGGTGTGTTTACCTTAATCTTCATCCACTTTGGGTTGGACTAGATGACCTCTGAGATTCCTTCTAATTCTGTGCATTTTCAAATTTCTCATTATTTTGCTAGATATTATTCAAAAAATATTACATCAATTTACATTTTCACTAGGATTCTAACAGCATTCCTATTTCTCCACAGTTCTGTCAATGTCAAATTTTATATTTTTCTAATTTGATAGGTTCATAAAATGCCAACTCAAAGTACTTTTAATTTGCATACTCTAAAGAATAAAAATTGAGTAGTATCCAAAAGGCACTGGAGATATACATAGTGATAGGCTTAAATAGGCTGCAACTCATTATAATACAAGTAAGCAGTAGTATCATTTGTCAGTCAGTTCACAAGCATTTACTGAATACCTCCTATGTGACAAATACAGTGCTAAGCACTTGGGATACAACTACAAACAAAAAAAGAGGCAGTCCATGCCCTAAAAGAGCTTATATTCTAATGGGTTAAACAACATATACAAAGGGAAATGAAAAAGATGGATGGAGAAGGAGGCACCCATATGGGGGCATGATGGCTAAATCTAGAGAATGAGTGATAACTGGTCTGGGACCTTTCCACAAAATGGAAGTATACAGAATGCCATCAATGAGTAAAAAAAATTAAAAAGATGCTGATCACATGGTAAAGGATCAATGGTGGGCAGCTTGTATGCTCCATTGGCAGCCTCACAATATCAAGAGAAGGCAAGGAAGGTTCCCACCCCCCAACCCCTGCCCATTATATTGAGTAGATTCCCTCTGATGAATTTAAAGGAGACCATGGAAAAGAATTGTACAGAATGTATAGGCTGGAAGGAATATATAAATTAGTGAGATCACAGCTCCATTTGAGGGTGTGCATGTTCTGTAATTGTACAGTCTAAGCAATTTTTCGAGTGACTGGAAACAATTTGCATTCCTTTCTTAGAGAATTGGCTATTCCTCCTTTGTCATTTATCCATAAGAAGATAATGTTAATCCTGTACATTTGTACTGGTTTCTTATAGAGCCCGGTCACCAGAATTTTATTAGATTTCTTTATATCCAAAACCATTTCCCAGTTTGTTTTTTATTGTTCCTCAAAATATTTTATTTTTATGTAACCAAATCCACTATATGGTCAATATCTTCTATTCATTAAATAAGAATTGATCTTCCTCCCACTCCTACAAATATGATATAGAATTCCTTCTTCCATTCTTTTCAATATTTAGATTATTGATATAATTGGAATGTACTGTGGTTTATGATGTAAGGCATAGGTCTAAACCTATTTTCATTCAGCTGCTATCCAATTTGTCCGACAGTTATTGCATAACATTCCTCTCTCAGTTTTGTAATCTTGGTTTAACAAACATTGATCTCTTGTATGCCTTCCCTGTATTTTATTTCATTTCTGCATATTTCTTTGCCTCAACTACCATCTTTTCATACTGAAACTTGTCCCATCTTTATACTTTTAGTGAATCACACATAAAGATTTAATAGATCATTCTTTTTTGAAAATGATTCAATATTTTATTTTCCCCAATTACACACAAAAACAAATTTTAACAATCATTTTTTTAAAATTTTGAGTTCCAAATTCTCTCCCACCCTCCCTCCCCTGCATGGAGAAGTCAAACAATTTTATATAGGTTACACATGTGCAGTCATGCAAAAAGTATTTCTGTGTTAGTCATGTTGTCAAAGAAAACACAGAAAAAGAAAAAGAAAGAAAGAAAAGAAAAAGTGTGCTTTGATCTGCAGACTCCATTAGTTCTTTCTCTGGAGATGGATAACATTTTTCATCATAAGACTTTTGGAATTGTCTTGGATCATCGTATTGCTAAAGGCTAAAGCATTCATAGTTGATCATTATACAATATTGCTGTTACTGTGAACAATGTTCTCTTGGCTCACTTCGCTTTGCATCAGTTCATATAAGTCTTCCCAGGTTTTTCTGAGGACATCTTGCTCATTATTTCTTATAACACAATAGTATTCGATCACAATCATATATAATTTGTAAAGCCATTCCACAATTGATGGACATTTCCTCAATTTCCAGTTCTTTGCCACCACTAAATGAGCTGCTATAAATATTTTTGTACATATAGGTCCTTTCCCTTTTTGTTTCTTATCTTTTTGGGATACAGACTTAGTGATAGTATTGCTTGGTCAAGGGGTATGTATGGTTTTATAGCTCTTAAGGCATAGTTCCAAATCGCTAGTATCTCAGTTTTCCCACATTCCCTCAAACATTTATTATTTTCCTTTTCTGACATGTTAGCCAATTTTATAGGTGTAGAGAGATAGTTAAGTGTTGTTTTAATTTGCTTTGCTTTAATTAATGATGATTTAGAGTATTTTGTCAAATAATCATAGATAGCTTTGATTTCTTTGTCTGAAAATTGCCTATTCATATCCTTTGACCATTTATCAATTGAGGAATGCCTCTTATTTTTATAAATATGACTCATTTCTCCATATATTTGAGAAATGAGATCGTTGTCAGAGAAACTTGCTGTTAAAAAATTTTTCACAGTTATGGTTAATATTTATTTCCTTCCATTCCCCTGTTTAGCCTACTCTCTCTTCTTTCACCTTGTCTGTTCTCGAAAATGTTTTGCTTCTGATGTTTACTTACCCTAATGCACTCTCCCTATCCCCTTCTCTTATTCCCTTTCTCTCCTCTCTTGTAGGGTAAGATAGATTTCTATACCCAAGTCTGTATTTATTCCTTCCCTGACCCAATTCCATTAAGAGTGAGGTTCACTTACTTCCCACTACCTCTTTCATCTTTCCTTCCACTATGCAAGCTCTTTCACATCACTTTTGCATAAGATAATTTACTCCATTCTGCTTCTCCTTTTCCCCTTCTCCCAGTGCATTCCTCTTTCTTACCCTTTAATTTTATTTTTTTAGATAATAATTCCATCATATTCAATTCATACCCATGCCTTCTGTCTATATATATACTTTTAACTGTCGCAACAAAGACAGAGTTTTAGGAGTTTCAAGTAACATTTTCACATGTAGAAATGTAAATAGTTCAACTTTATTGAAGCACTTATGATTTCTCTTTCCTATTTACCTTTCTATGCTTCTCTTGAGTTTTGTATTTGAAAGTCAAAATTTCTATTCAGCTCTAGTCTTTTCATCAGAAATGTTTGAAAGTCTTCTATTTCACTGAATATTCATTTCTCTCAGCACTCAAAGGAATATACTCAGTTTTGCTGGGTAAGTGATTCTTGGTTGTAATCCTAGCTCTTTTGCCCTCCAAAATATCATATTCCAAGTCTTCTGATCTTTTACTATAGAAACTGCTAAATCTTGTGTTACTCTGACTGTAGCTCCACAATATTTGAATTGTTTCTTTCAGGCTTCCTACAGTATTTTCTCCTTGATCTAGGAGATCTAAAATTTGGTTGCAATATTCCTCAGAGTTTTCATTTGGGGATCTCTTTCAGGAGGTGATCAATGGATTCTTTCCATTTTTATTTTATTCTCTGATTCTAGAATATCAAGGCAGTTATCTTTGATAATTTCTTGAGAGATGATGTCTAGATCCTATTTTTGGTCATGGATTTCAATTAGTCCAATAATTTTAAAACTCTCTTCTGGATCTGTTTTCTAGATCTGTTGGTTTTTTTTCCAATGAGATATTTCACATTTTCTTCTATTTTTTAACTTTTTTACTTTTGTTTTATCGTGTTTTGATGTCTCACATAATCATTAGCTTCCACTTGCCTAATTTTACTTTTTAAGGAGTTATTTTCCTCAGTGAATTTTAGTGCCTCTTTTTCCATTTAGTCAATTCTGCTTTTTAATTAGTTCATTTCTTCATTGGATTTTTGTGGCCTTTTTACCATTTAGCCTAATTCTGATTTTTAAGGTATTGCTTGCTTCGGTATTTTTTGTGCCCCCTTTACCAAGCTATTGACTCTTTTTTCATTATTTTCTTGCATCATTCTCATTTCTCTTCCCAATTTTTCCTCTCCCTCTCTTACTGAGTTTTTTAAATCCTTTTTGAGCTCATCCATAATCTGAGATTAATTCATATTTTTCTTTGAGGTTTTGGATGTACCAGTTTTGACTTTGTTGTACTCTTTTGAGTGTGTGTTTTGATCTTTCCTGTCACCACAGTATCTTTCTGTAGTCAAAATTTTTTTCTGTTGTTTTCTCATTTTTCCAGATTACTTCTTCATTTTTAATTCTATGCTAAAAGTGGGGCTCTGCTTCTGGTGTGGAGGTCACACTTTTCCAAGCTTTCAAGGTTTGGGGCAGCTGTTTTTAGAAATACTTCTAGGGAGGTGTTAGTGCTCATCCTTGCCCTAGGATTGAGACCCAAGACTACACCCTTGTTCTGAGTATAGGTGATGCAAGAGTTCTGACCCCAGTACCAGCAAAAAGATCCCTATAATCATTGCCCTTCTGACCAGTTGTCCTACTCTCTTGCCATCTATGGACTAAGAGCTCCAGAAGCAGCCACTACTGTAGCTGATTCAGTCGCTGCCAAGGCCTGCTCTTGGTTTGCTGGGGTTAGGTTTGCACTGGCTCAGTCTGCACTGGTTAATAGATTATTCTTGATTTGAATTTAATTCTATCTAAGTTTTTAATATTTCTAGAATGTTTTACATTAGAAGACAGCATGGACTAGTCACAGAGTTGCAACCACAGTGCAGTGGTTGAAGTATTGGATCTTGAGTCAGGAAGACCTATGTTCAGATATTTGTCTTTGAATCTCCTCCTAACTATCTGGTCACTCTTTCTGAGTCTCCTTTGCTGAATCTATGCCCAGGTCATGCAGAGCCCCTGGGTTCTGTCTTTGACCCTTTTCTCCCTTGATACTATTTCACTTGGAAATCTCATCAGATTCCACGAATTAATTTATTATCTCCATGCTAATGATTCTCAAATCATTTATTCAGCCCTAAACCTCTCTCCTTACTTCTAGTTTTTTATTTCCAACTATCTTTTGGACATCTTGAACCATATGTCCACTAGATACCCTAAATCTAATATATTCAAAACTGAACTCAACTTTCCCTTCAAACCCATCCCTTTTTCAAACAATTCTATTACTATCAAGGCCACCATCATCTTCCCAATCCCACTGGCTCAAGACCTAGACATCATCTTCCACTCCTCACTCTCTCTCCCCTCTCATATCCAATCTGTTGCCAAGACCTGTCAGTTTTAGACAGTGTTGTCATTTTTATTATATTGGCTTGGCCTATGCATGAGCAATTAATATTTCTCTAATTATTTAGCTGAATCTTTATCTGCGTGAAGTATTTTGTAATTGTGTTCATAGAGTTCCTATTTGTGTATTGGTGGATAGACTTCCCAGCATTTGCCTATGTTTAATCCTTAAATTTCTTTTTCTTGTCATTACTATAGCTGGCATTTCTACTACAATATTGAACTGTAATGCTGACAATGGACATCCTTACTTCACTTCTTATCTTAATGGGAAAAGCTTCTACCTTAGTCTCATTACAAATAATGCTCATTCTTGGTTTTAGATACAGAATAACTACCATGTTAAGGATAGTTATCATTTATTTCCATGCTTTCTGGTGTGTTTTCTTTTAGCAGAAGTGGGTATTGAATTTTGTCAGTAACTTTCTCTGCATCTATAAAAATAATATAATTTTTGTGGCATTTTTGTTTTTAACATGCTATTATGTTTATAGTTTACCTAATATTGAACCATCCCTCTATTTCTGGCATAAAATCCAGCCTGGAGATAGTTTATTATCTTTGTGGTCATACTTGCTTTTATTCTTGCTATAGTCTCCTTGCTGATATTTTATTTAAAATTTTTGCATTAATGTTGATTAGAGAAATTGGTCTATAGCTTTCTTTCTCTGTTTTGTTTCTCCTTGGCTTGGGTACCTAGTGTCATATTTGCTTTTCTAAGAAAGGATTACTTTAGCATTCTATTTCCTGTTATGTTAACCTGGGTTATTTATATTTTCATAAGTATTTATCCATTTCACTTAGAATGTGAATTTTATTAGCATTGCTTTTATTTCTTCTTCAATGATTATGAACTCACCTTTTTCATTTATCATACTGGCAACTTGGTCTTTTTCATTTCTTTTTCTAAATCAAATTAGCTAATGGGTTATCTGTTTTTTAAACAGCTCCTAGTTTCATTTATTAATCCAGTTTTTTATTTAAATTTTGTTAAGATCTCCTTTGCTTTTTGAGACTTCTATTTTGATGTTTAATGGGGAGTTTTTAATTGGTTGGTTTTCTAGTTTTATTTGGTTGCCTGCCCAATTCATCAATCAGCTCTTTCTCTCTTTTATTGATGAAAGAATTTAGAGATATCAATTTCCCCCATTAATGCTTTTGTTGCATCCCAAAAGTTTTGGTGTGTTATTTTATTATCATTATTTTTCATGGATCTCTAGGATTAAGTTAGTTTCCAACTAATTTTTTATCTTTCTCTCTCTTCATTAAATGTAATTTTTATTGCATTTTGGTCAGCAAAAGAAGCATTTAACATTTCTGTTTCTTTACATTTGTTTTTGAGGTTTTTATGCCTCAATAATGGCCAATTTTTGTAAAGGTGCCAGGCACAATTGAGAACAGGCATACTCACATCTATTTCCAATCAACCAATATTCTCCAAAAGGCTAGAATATTTAATTTTTCTAAAATTCTACTTAGATCCTTAACTTCTTTTTGGGTTTGTTTGTTTGTGCTTTTTTGTTCAATTAACTAGGTCTGAGATGTACAGATTGAGATTCACTAACATTATAGTTTTGGGGGTAGCTGGGTGGTGCAGTGGATATCAGGCCTGGAATCAAGAAGACTCATGTTTGTGAGTTCAAATCTGACCTCAGACAATTACTAGCTGTGAGACCCTGGGCAAATCATTTCACCCTCTTTGCCTCAGTTTCCCCATGAGCTAGAGAAGGAAATGGCAAACCACTCCAGTATCTTGCCAAGAAACCCAAACAGAGTCACAAATAGTCAGACACAACTGAAAATAAAGCAACATTATGGTTTTACTCTCTTTTTCTCCCTTTCTTCATTTAAATCTTCCTTTATGAATTTAAATGCTGTACCATTTGGTTTATATATGTCTAGTAATGATATTAATTCATTGTCTTTGTCACCTTTTAGGGAAATGTAGTTTTGTTGCTTATCTAATTATGTCTAGTTTTGCTCTTGCTTTGCCTAAGATCATGATTGCTACCCTTGCCTTCTTTACATTCTCCTCCAACCCTTTATCTTATATGCATTTATTTTTTTGTGTGTCAAGTATGTTTCTTGTAAATAATATACAATCCATTCCTCTATCTTCTTCTATTTTATGAGTGAGTTCACCCCATTCATATTCACAGTTAAGATTATTTACTGTGAATTTGCTTTTATCCTATCCTCTTATCTTTCTCTTTTTTCCTTTCTTTAAGAGTCTCTTTTGTAGCCCCTTTCCTTCCTAGTTCCATATTGGCTAAGATGTATTTTTGTACCCAATAGTATGTATTCTTCTCTCCTTTTAACCAGTTAAGATGACAGTGAGGTTCAAGTGTCATCTACTGCCATTCTTATACCCCCTGCTTGTTGTATAAAGTTCTTTTTGACAAGATAATTTTCTTCATTCTTCTTCTCCCTTCCCCCCTCTCCCAGTGCATTCTTCTTCCCCATTTATTCTTTTCTTTTGGGATCATCTAACCACAACAGAAATACCTACAGGTCCTCTGTCTCATTAGAGTCTCTCTATGACTTCTGATGATGATAAACTTTTGAAGAGTAACATGAATCATTTTCCCATATAAGACTGTAAACAGCTCAATCTTGTTTATTCTCTTATGATCTCTCACTCCTCTTTACCACTTTATGCTTCAATTTACTCCTTTATTTGTATATCATATTTTCTAGTCAGTTTTGGTCATCGCATCAGGAATTTTTGGATGTCCTTTATTGTATTAAATGCCTATTTTTTCTCCATATGATTATATTCAGTTTTGTTGGGTAGGTTATTTTTGGCTGTAAGCCTAGATCCTTTGCTTTCTAGAATATCTTAGAATATCTAGAATATCTTATTCTAAGCTCTTCGATTCTTTATAGTAGTGCCTGCTAAATCTTATGTTACTTTGATTGTGGCTACTCAGTACCAGGATTCTTTCTTTGCATTTGCTTGCAGTACTTTTTCCTTCATCTGGGTGCTCTTTTTGCCTCCGAGGACTTTTTGTTTTGGGGTTTCCTCCAGAAGGTAACTAGTGGATTCTTTAAATTTTTACTTTTTGCTCTGGTCATAATATATCTGGACAGTTTTCTGACAGTCTCTATCTTTAGGGTTCTCACATCAGTATTAGCTTTTTTGTTTTATTATTTTCTCTTAATATTTTTTCCAATTACATGTAAAGATAGTTTGCAACATTCATTTTTGCACTGTAAATCCTTCAGAATTGTCTTGGGTTATTATATTGCTGAGAAGAGATAAGTTTGTCATAGTTAATCATCACACAATGTTGCTGTTTCTATGTGTAATATTCTCCTGGTTTGGCTCACTTTACTCAGAATCAGTTCATGTAAGTCTTTTCAGGTTTTTTTCCGAAATCCACCTGCTCATCATTTCTTATAGTACAATAGTATTACAGTACATTCATATATCACATAACTTGTTCAACCATTCCCCAATTGATGGGCATCCAATTCTCTGCGATCACAAAAAGAGGTGCTATAAATATTTTGGTACATGTGTATCCTTTTCTCTTTTTTATGTTCTCTTTGGGATACAGACCTAGTAGTGGTATTGCTGGATCAAAGACTTCACTGTTCTTTTGGCACAGTTCCAAATTGCTCTCCAGAGTGTTTGGATCAGTTCACTGCTATTATTATTTTTAAGGTTAAATATACTCTTTAGAGCTCTTGGTGGACTGGGAAGTCCTTGTCAAACTTGTTATGAAAAGTTGGAAATGCTATCAAATGAATCGTGAATAAACTTGCATTGGTCAGATCCAGTCTAACTAAAATCTTTCGGATTAGATGAAAAAATTCACAACTGCAGTTTCTAGCCTTCAAATTTGTTCAGTGGGGCCCAAGAAATTAAGCAATTATATTGTTTTGTGTCTTACTGTGCTGTTTATTATATCATTTCTAAAAACACATTGGAAGATTACTGATCTGAAACTAGAACACACAGAACTCTGTAATCATACTGTATCCAAATCTCATTTCAATTCATCAAACATTTATCAAGCACTTACAATGTATTAAAGTCACTACTGCTTTTCTGGTAATAAAATTCTAGAATCTGGAATCCCAGCTGCCATTGTCAATATTATGTGAAGAATCCAACCTTAAGCCTTAGACCTTACTAATCTCAGTCAGCTTCCAGGCACCATATTGCTGAAGTAATTCAGAAAATCTCAGTCTCTGGCCTCAGGCTTTTCACTGTTTGTAAACCTTCCCTCATCATTGAACTAGAACCTGAAGTACCAACCTTCCTGGAACTTTCTGGTCCTTGAACTAATTTGGCCCCCTCAGCCAAAATCTGTCCCATCTAATCCTTAATTATCTTTCTTTCTTCTTCTGTTATTGCACTATAACCAGATGCCTATTTATAGCATATAACTCCTCTTTCCCTTTTAGCTCCTGATTCCATGCACTCTAGATCACCAGATCATATTTTCCAGGTTTTAAAATCCAAAAGTCCCATACCACCATATCAGTCTCCCTTGTAACCTCAGAAAAGAATGGAATCTTCTATTCCACAAGACCTTTAATGACACACCAGTTTGGGGTTCACCTCCCTGAGTATTCAAGATTGAGAACATTTCCTCATTCTGCAGTCGCAGGTTCACTGTAAACCAATTAGGAAGCCTAATTCCATGATTTGGTATGTGCCATCTACATTCCTAAACATTATCTCTTGGCTAATTTTTTATTTTTACCTACCACAGCAAGATACTGGGGCCATGAGGCTGGCTGTTCCTCTGTCCAGATAGGGGAATATTGGGCTAGAATTATATCTATCCACCCCTTTATATATTATTAGTCTTGGGGGAATAATTTTAAGTTCAGACTATGTTCCTGGTCACTATCCTTTTTAATGGAGGAGTGCTCCAAACTTTATTTCTCTTTTTCCACCAAATGCCAATTACACAAAGACTATTACACATAGTGAATAACAAATAAGCCCATTTGTCCAAGCCAATAGCAAGCAGAAATCAGAGAAGCTATACAGACAATACACAGAGGGTACTACCAAAAAGCAAGCTGTGATAGAAAAAAGAGACAGAGAGAAGAAGAGAGACAAAGAGAGAGACAGAGTCCCCAATTTCACCCAAGGGAAAATTCTCCAAAATCTCTAATGTGATAAGGTTGAAATAGAGATGTGATCAAGGCACTAATTCCTCAACATATTGACTTCTTCAAATTAGATACACTGAAAACCTAAAGAGAGAGAGATTAATAAAACTGAAATTAAGAAAACTATTGAACTAATAAATAAAACTCAGAGTTAGTTTTATGAAAAAAACAATAAAACTGATAAACTTTTAGTCAATTTGATTTAAAAAAAAAGAAAGAAGAAAACCAAATTACCAATATCAAAAATGAAAAGGGTGAATTAACCTCCAAAGAGGAGGAAATTAAAACAATAATCAGAAATTATTTTTAAAAATATGAATTTGCCAGATTAACAAAAAAGGAATTTGAATACTTAAATAACAAGCCATCAATGAACTCCCTAGGAAAAAATCTCCAGGGCCAGATGGATTTACAAGTGAATTCTATCAAACATTTAAAGAACAGTCAATTCCAATACTATAGAGACTTTGCAAAAATCGGGGAAGGAGTCCTACCAAACTCTTTTTATGATACAAATATAGTTCTGGTGCCTAAACCAGGAGAGACAAAACAGAGGAGGAAAATTATAGACCAATTTCTCTAATGAATATAGAGCAAAAATTTTAAATAAGATATTAGCAAAAAGAATACAGCAACTTATTACAAGAATAATACATTATGATCAGGTAGGATTTATACCAGAAATGCAGGACTGGTTCAATATTAGGAAAACTATTAGCATTATTGATCATATCAACAACAAAACTAACAGAAACCAGATGATTATCTCAATAGATGCAGAAAAAGCTTTTGACAAAATACAACACCCATTCCTATTGAAAACACTAGAGTGCACAGGAATAAATGGAACTTTCCATAAAATAATAAGCAGTATCTACCTAAAACCTTCAGCAAGCATTATATGCAATGGGAATAAGCTAGATGTAGTTACAATAAGATCAGGGGTGAAACAAGGATATCCATTATCACCACTATTATTCAATATGGTACTAGAAATGTTAACCATAGCAATAAGAGAAAAAAAAGAAATTGAAGGAATAAGCATAGGCAAAGAAGAAACTAAATTATCACTCTTTGCAGATGATATGATGATATACTTAAAGAATCCAAGAGAATCAAGTAAAAAAATTACTTGAAATAATAAACAACTTTGACAAAGTTGCGGTTACAAAATAAACCCACATAAATCATCTGCATTTCTATGTATTACTAACAAAGCCCAAGAGCAAGAGATAGAAAGTTAAATCCCATTTAAAGCTATGGTAGACACTATAAAATATCTGGGAGTCTACCTGCCAAAACAAACCCAGGGGCTATATGAACACAATTACAAAACACTTTTCACACAAATAAAGTCAGATCTAAGTAAGTGGAAAAACATCAGTTGCTCATGGGTAGGTCGAGACAATATAATAAGAATGACAATTCTACCTAAACTAATTTACTTATTCAGTGCCACACCAATCAAACTACAAGATAATTATTTTCTAGAACTAGAAAAAATATTATCAAAATTCATCTAAAAGAACAAGAGGTCCAGAATATCAAAGGAACTAATGAAAAGAAATGCTAGGGAATGCCCAGCCCTACCAGATCTCAAATTGCATTATAAAGCAGCAATCCTCAAAACCACTTGGTACTGTCTAAGAAACAGAGGGGTACACTAGTGGAATAGGTTAGGTACTCAAGACACAGTAGTCAATGAATATAGCAATCTACTGTTTGGTAAACCCAAGGACCCTAGCTTCCAGGATAAGAACTCACTGTTCAACAAAAATTGCTGGGAAAACTGGATAACAGTGTGGGGAAAACTGGGCATAGACCAATGCCTGACACCATACACAAGAATAAAGTCCAAATAGATTCATGATCTAGGTATAAAGATTGATATTATAAACAAATTAGGGGAGCAAAGAATAGTGTATTTGTCAGATTTACGGAGAATGGAGAAACTTTTGACCAAACAAGAGATAGAAAACATTATGAACTGCAAAATGGATAATTTTGATTACATTAAATTGCAAAATTTTTAACAAACAAATGCAATGCAACCAAGATTAGGAGGGAAGCAAAAAACTGGGAAAGAATTTTTGTAACTAGTGTCTATGACAAAGGCCTCATTTCTAAAATATATAGAAGACTGAGTCAAATGTACAAAAAGACAAGTCATTCCCCAATTGATAAATGGTCAAGGGATATGAACAGGGAGTTTTCAGAGGAAGAAATTAAAGCTGTCTATAATCATATGAAGAAATGCTCTAAATCACTATTAGAGAGATGCAAATCAAAACACAACTATCAGATTGGCTAACATGGCAAAACAGGAAGATGATAAATGTTGGAGAAGACATGGGAGAGTTGGAATACTAATTCATTGTTGGTAGAGCTATGAGCTAATCCAAAAACTCTGGAGAGCAATTTGGAACTATGCCCAAAGGGCTACAAAAATGTGCATACCCTTTGACCCGGTAATATCACTTCTGCGACTGTATCCCAAAGAGACCATAGAAATGGGAAAGAGTTCCACATGTACAAAAATATTTATAGCATCTCTCTTTGTGGTGGCCAAAAACTGGAAATCAAGGGGATGCCCATTAATTGGGGAATGGCTGAACAAGTTGTGGTATATGAATGTAATGGAATACTACTGTGCTAAAAGAAATGATGAACAGGAAGACTTCAGAGAGGCCTGGAAAGACTTATATGAACTGATGCTGAGTGAAAGGAGCAGAACCAGGAGAACTTTGTACACAGCAGCAACCACAGTATGTGAGGAATTTTTCTGGCAGATTTTGTTCTTCATTGTAATACAAGGACTTAAAAAAATTCCCAGTGGACTCTTGAGGCAAAACATCTTCCATATTCAGAGAGAGAACTATGGAATTGGATTGCAGATTGAAGCAAACTATTTTCTTTTGTATTATATTTGGTTTGGTTTGGTTTTATGGCTTCTCCCATTCATTTTAATTCTTCTATGCAAAATAACTAAGGGGAAAATGTATTTAATAGGAATGTATGTGCAGAACCTATATAAGATTGTATACCATCTCAAGGAAGGAGTGGGGAGGGAAGGGGGAAGGAGGGGAAGGAAGGGGAAAAAAAATCTAAGATATATGGAAGTGATTACACAACACCGAAAACAAATAAAGTAATTCAATTAAAAAAACATATTGGGAGCAGAGCCAAGATGGCGGAATAGAAAGACATATATACTCTAGTGCCTCCCCCACAGCCCACAAAATACCTGTAAAAAATAACTCTTAACAAATTCTAGAGCAGCAGAAGCCACAGAACAACAGACTGAAAGAGTCTTCCAGCCAAAGGTAACCTGGAAGGTCAACAGGAAAGGTCTATCTCATAGGACGCTGAGTAGAGCAGAGCCCAGCCCTAGCCATGAGGCACTGGGAGGAACAGGACTTGAACAGACCTTCAGGGCAGAATTCCCAGCAGAGAGGGTCCCAGATCCCTCAACCCACAAGCAACAAAGAAAGCTCCAAAGATCAGTGTGGGAGGGCTTTCTCAGCTGGGTGAGAGGGAACCGGGGTCCCCCCAGCACTGGCCCCAGTTGGTGGCAGAGGCAGTGGCAGCAGTGGGTGGCTATGGTGGCCATGGAAGCAGCCTAGGTCCATTGTCCAAGGGGCTCGGCTTAAAGCCCCTAGGGGAACTGAGCAGCTGATCTGAATCTCAGCCTTGAGCATGGTACGGCGGGGAGGAGGAGCACTAGGACCTTCCTCTTGACAAAGGATTCAGAAGTCAAGTAACTGACTGAGAAAATGCTCAAAAAGGGGGAAAAAAATTAGACCATAGGAGGATACTCTCTTGGTAAAATGTGTCTCCTTCCTTCCTTTTAGATGAGGAAGAACAAAGCATACTGTCAGAGGAAGTCAAGGCTTCTGCCTCCAGTACCTCCAAAATGAATATGAAATGAGCTCAGGCCATAGAAGAGCTTGAAAAGTGAGTCAGCAGCTTGCTAAAGGAGAACCAAAAAAAAAAAATACTGAGGAAAATAACACCTTTATTAATAGCCTAATTCAATTGGAAAAAGAGGTCCAAAAAGCCAATGAGGATAAGGAGGCTTTAAAAAGCAGAATTAGCCAAATGGAAAAGAAGATTCAAAAGCTCAATAAACAAAATAGTTCTTTAAAAGAAAGAGTGAAGTTCAGGGAAGCTAATGACTATGAGATAAACCAAGAAGTCACAAAACAAAACCAAAAGATTGAAAAATAGAAGATAATGTGAAACATCTCATTGGGGAAACAACTGACCTGGAAAATAGATCCAGGAAAGACAATTTAAAAATTATGGGACTACCTGAAAGCCATGATCAAAAAAAGAGCCTAGACATCATCTTTCATGAAATTATCAGGGAAAACTGCCCTGATGTTCTAGAACCAGAGGGCAAAATAAATACTGAAAGAATCCACCAATCACCTCCTGAAAGAGATCCAAAAAGAGAAACTCCTAGCAATATTGTGGCCAAATTTCAGAGTTCCCAGGTCAGGGAGAAAATATTGCAAGCAACTAGAAAGAAATAATTCAAGTATTGTGGAAATACAATCAGAATAACACAGGATCTGGCAGCTTCTACATTAAGAGATCAAAAGGCTTGGAATAGGATATTCCAGAAGTCAAAGGAACTGGGATTAAAACCAAGAATCACCTACCCAGGAATACTGAGTATAATACTTCAAGGGAATAAATGGTCATTCAATGATATAGAGGAATTTCAAGCATTCATGATGAAAACACCAGAACTGAATAGAAAATTTGACTTTCAAACACAAGAATCAAGAGAAGCATGAAAAGGTAAACAAGAAAGAGAAATCATAAAGAACTTTCTAAAGCTGAACTGTTTACATTCTTACATGGAAAGATAATATTTGTAACTCTTGAGACTTTTCTCAGTATTTGGGTAGGTGGAGGGATTACACACACACACACACATAGACAGAGAGTATAGGTTGAGTTGAATCAGAAGAGATGATATCCACAAATAAAATTAAATTAAGGAGTAAGAGACGAAAATATTGGGAGGAGAAAGGGAGAAATGGAATGGGGCAGGCTATAACTCATAAAAGAGATAAAAATCTTGTTCAATGGAGGAGAAATGGGAGGAGATGAGAGGGGAAAAGTGAAGCTTACTCTCCACATATGGCTTACGGAGGGAATAACAGGCTCACAAAATTTGGTATGAAAATCTATCTTACACTACAGGAAAGTAGGGGAGAAGGTGACAAGTGGGGTGAGAGGATGATAGAAGGGAGGCAAATGGGAGAATGGAATAACTAGAAGTCCCCACTTTTGGGAAGGGACAAGGTCAAATGAGAGAACAGAAAAAAAAATAGGGGGGACAGGGAAGGATGGAGGGCAATATAGTTAGCCTTACACAACATAACTATTATGGAATTCTTTTGCAAAATGACACATATATAGCCTGTATTGAATTACTTGCCTTCTCAGTGGGGATGGGTAGGGACGGAGAGAGGGAGATTAGTTGGAATTCAAAGTATTAGAAATGAATGTTGGGAATTATTATTGCATATAACTGGGAAATAAGAAATACAGGTAATGGGGTATAGAAATTTATCTTGCCCTACAAGAAAATAGAGAAGATGGGGATAAGGGAAGGGTGGGGTGTGATAGAAGGGAGGGTACATTGAGGGAAGGAGTAATCAGAATGCAAGGTATTATGGGGTGGGGGAGGGAAGAGATGGGGAGAAAAATCAGATCTCAAAATTTTGTAGAAATTAATGTTGAAATCTAAAAATAAATTTTAAAAAACTGTATTGACTTCTTCCCTGAGTCTTTGTTTCCCTCCAGGGGCCTCTTCTTGAAAACAACCTGAAATCCTATATATCTTCTCTGAACACTGGAAACCAGAGGATCTCTCCTTTCTCAAGCTCTTTCCAACTTCGTCCCTCACACAGGCATGGAGCATCAAGTAATCATTTTCCATCAATAAGGAGAGTCTCATTCAAATTACTTGAGCCCAAAGTTATATTTAAAAGACTTTGAAACTATCCTGAAGACATAATTGGTCCAGTGGACTAAGGTTCAGGCCACTGACATAGAGAGCTTCCTAGTAGTCTAAATACAAGAATCCAGAACACAAAGAGTCAATAGCTTCTTCTGTTACAGAGTCAGGGAAGATACTCCCCCTAATTGAATCAATGATGTTACTAAAAGTGCTAGTGATATGGGGGAAAGGAGAGGCAAAAGACAGTCCCTAATCTCAAGGAGCTTACCACAGAATGAGGAAGACGGTGTGCAAACAGATATTCACAAAGCAATCCATATACGGAAATAATTGAGGGAAAGCACAAGAATTAAGAGGGATTGGGAAAGACTTCCTGTAAAAGATGGGATTTTATTTGAGACTTAAAAGAAGTCAGGGAAATCAAAACGTAGAGTTGAGGAGGGATAACATTCCAGGCATGGAGCATAGCCGGAAAAAATGCCCAGGGTCAAGAAGAATGTCTTGTTAGTAGAGGAAAAATATGAAAGCAAGATTTGTAATATGTTGTTGTTCAGTAATTTTTCATTCATGCTAGACTCTTCATGACCCTGTTTGGGGTTTTCTTGGCAAAGACAATGGAGTGCTTTGCCATTTCCTTCTCCAACTCATTTTTACAGATGAAGAAACTGAGGCAAACAGGGTAAAGTGACTTGCCCAGGCTCAAACAATTAGCAACTGTCTGATGACAGATTTGAACACATGAGTCTTCTTGACTCCAGGCCTGGCACGCTATCCATTGCCCCACCTAGCTGCCCCATTTATAACTTCTAAGCCGTCTTAACTCCAGTGACTTCCCTCTTTTAATTATTTCCTATTTATTCTATATATTGCTCACTTTGTATACATTTGTTTGCATGTTTTTTCTGCTATTGGATTATAAGCTTCTTGAGGTCAGGGACTGTCTTTTGCCTCTTTTGGTATCCCCACTGCTTAGTACGGGGTGCTTGGCATATATAGTAGGTGCTTAATAAGTGTTTATTGATTGATTAGTTGATTGAAAAACAAGGGTAGGAATATTAAGGTTAAGCCCAACCCAGCCCAACCTGGGAGACATTTGGACTACCTGACTTTTTATTGTTGATCGTTATCTTTGTTCTCTGGAAGCTAACCAGAAAGGAATCTTTAGAAGGCTGAAGGTTAAAACAACCAAATAAATAAAAATCCTAGCTTCTGAGTCATCCAGGCTCCTGATGGAAGGGACTAATCCCTGCTCACTCTGTAGGACCTTGTAGACTTTGCTTGGGCACACTTAAAAAGGAAATGAAAAACTCAAGGACAAATTCAGTTTTTTCCATTGCCCACAATAATTCTCTTCCCTCCTTCCTCTATCAGCTGAACCCAGGGTTACTCAAAGAAAGGATATTAAATCTCAATCTAGTCCAAATCCTTCCTTTTTCATATGAAGAAATAGAGATGCATCAGTGACACAGTCATTCCCAGGTCACATACATAACCAGTACCTACACATGAGATTTAAATCAAAGCCCTCGGACTTCAAATTCAATGTGCTTTCCATTACACAAGGAAGAGAACTGTGTGGGAGTTTATTGGCATCTTCAACACTGCCAGCAACCACCTGTTTAGGTATCCTTGGTTCATAGAACATAATACGATATTGCCCCTCTGCATGCAGGATAGTGTCCAGTTCTGTGTATTATGCGTAGATTACAATTATCTTGGCATAAATACTAAGGGGTCGTTTTCGTTGCTATTTTGTGGCCGATTTACCTTCTCAATTAGGTTTGGGGTGTTTGTTTTGTTTTGGATATATTCAGGATTTCTAGTATCGTTAAACTTAGCTTCTAGTATCATTGTTTCCAGAATTAAATAAGTATAGTTTCTAATTAGGGAGAAGGCCAGGTCAACCAACATTATCCACTATAGATCTCTCCCTCTCTTAGAGGACTCCCCCCGACCCTTGCTCTTATACTCATGCGTTGGCTCCCTAGAGGATAGATGATAACCCTGAGGGTTCTAAGAATAAATTTTAAAGTCTTGCAGTGTAACAATGTAGCTCCTGATGCCCCACCAGTGTACTTTCCATAAACAATCAACCTTAAATATAAAAATATTTTGTAAAATATTGTAGTTCCCTTTGAGTGTCACTTTCTATTTGCTGGGCAGCTCATCTGGACTCCAAGAATCTACCTCTTTCTTGAGAACATATCAAGCACTTATCTTAATCATGAGAAGTCATGGGTTCTGAAGCTGTCTATTTCCTCAGGTGACTGTCTTTATACATCCATGTCTGTCCTCCATGTTCCATGTCTCTCCACTGCCACCTGGATGCAATGCCTCTTACTAGTCCAGTCTGTATGATGATGTGGTCAAGGGAGTGAAGGAGGGGAAGAGGAGAGAAACTCTTTTTGTTAATTCCCTCATTAGGGACCTTACCTAGACTATGGTAAAAGCCTTCTCATTAATATCCTTTTCCCTCCCTCCCTCACTTTCCCTCTCTCCCTCCCTCCCTCTGTCCTCCCCTCCCCCTCTCTCCTTCCCTCGAAAAGAATAGCCAATAACTTCTTGATTCACCTTCCCTACAAAAGTGAAGAAATAGGCAAAAGTAAATTCTGTTCTGGGTATTGCGGCAGTTTTTTTTTTCAGTTTTTTTTTCATTATGAAAATAATCTTTATTCCTCTATTTTGCTTCAAAATTTCTCTGACCACTTTTTGTCTTAGGGACACTTCAACATTTGTGGGCTTCATCAATATAGTTCAAGCCCCAAAGTGCTTTGTGAGGAAATGGGTTTGGGAAATTCAGTCTAATCCAAATTCCCTAAATTCCTCATTCTGCAGTATTGAAAGGTCAGTAGAAAGTATCTAACAAGATCTCCTCCATCTCCTTCACGAAACAGAGAGAAACAGAGACAAACATATAGATAGAGAGTTTATCTATGAGGGAAATCTCTCAATTTCTCATTCTTCCATTTCTCAGCCTGGACTAGGCTATGAGAAAGGAGCCCACCTCCTCAGCTGAAACACTTGATCATAAGACTTGGAATAACACATGGTTCTCTTCAACTACCCAAATGAACCATCTGATCCAGCCATAGGATCCAAGGTCTGCTCAATCAAGGCAGGTCAACCTCCTCCTAACCCTACAACCACATACAGGCACCCAGTTTCTCTCCCCATTTTGGAAGAGTGGCTCTGGACAATATTACTGCTCTAGAAAAGACCTGGACAATTATCTTATCCAACTCTCAGGACAGGATTGTCCTCAATTCCTCCCAAATAGAATCTTACCTTTTATATCTCTATAGCTACATAATGCTTCCCCTGAGGTCCTATCATGCTGTTCTGACAATCATATGTAGGTCTAAGCTGACTTTCATACTACAGTTAAAATCTCTTCTTTCTTATCTCACTTGAAGGATTATATAAGAATCACATAAAAACATTCTTATAAAATCTCCCCTCATAAACACAAACAGTGCTAAATTACAACCCTCTTTACAATCCATGGCCTCAGTGACACCTTGGCTCCCATATTTCCCTTCTCCAGTTTCAGGAACATGATTCAGAGCTGAGCATGGCAGAACAGCCTCTAATCTTTGCTACCAGGGAGGCTAAGGCTGGGGGATCTCTTGGGCAGGGGAGTTCTGAGCTGCAGTGGGTTTAGCAAATTAGGTGTACATGCTAAATTTGACATTAATTTGGAGTGGGAGTGGGGCAGGTTGCCTAGGGGGTGGAAAACTGGCCTAGGCTGGAAATGGAGCAGGTCAAAGAACCCATGCCTTTCAGAGATCAGGTTGTGAGTAGCCCCCCTGTATTTCCAGCCTAGATGAGATAGGGAGACCCAGAAACAAACAAACAAATAAAATAAAATGGAAACCCAATTTAGAGAAATAGTTTCTCTCCCTCTCTGGATGGAGCAAGGCCCTTGCCTTGATTCTAGCCTAAGAACCACATGAATTGGCTCCAAGAGAAACCTTTCTGAAAACTTCCTGATTACTATTCAGTAATATTGTCCAGAGTCAGACTTCCAAAATGGGGAGAGAAATTGGGTGCCTATATGTGTTGTAGGGTTAGGAGGAGGTTGACTTGCCATGACTGAGCAGTGATTTAGGGATGAGGTTGACTAAGGACAAGAAGGAGGCATCTACAGAAAGAAATGAAGAAAAGTCCTGAGTCACATTTGATAAGTAGGATCAGTCTCTGGCCACAGGAACAGCGAGTGCTTCACTTTCCCTTCACCATGGCAAAGCTGGCATGACTGCTAACCCCACCCCCATTGCACACATCCCTTCAAGAAGACCTTTTGTGACTTTTTTCCTGTTCAAGGCCACCCTTGATATTTATTTCAATGCACTTAAAATGTTGACACTGTTATTTGCCAATTTGATGAACCTTTGACTCTGGGTACAAACCTCTCCAGAGTTAGATGTTGGAAGCAACAAATCAAAGCTCTTTCACTCTTTACTGGTTTCTAATGGTGGGGGAGAATGGGTTCTTGAGGAAAGGAAGAACCTAAGTAGGGAGGGAAACCCTGAAAAACACTTGCCAACTCTGAAGGATTTATGATAAAAAATACCATCCATCTCCAGAGAAAGAATTGAGGGTATCTGAATAAAGATTGACGCATACTTTTTTAGTTTCTTTATTTTTATTGAGATTCTTTTTGTCTGTGTTTTCTTTCCCAGCATGACTATTATGGACATGTTTTGCATGGCTACACATGTGTAACCTATATCAAATTGTTTACCTTCTCAATGGTGGGGGGGAGAAGGAGCAGGAAGAATTTGGAACTCAAAGTGTTAAAAACAAATGTTAAAAATTGTCTTTACATGTAATTTGGGGAAAAAAATACTAAATAAAAGCTAAAAGATTACAGACAACGCTCAGAGAGATTTGACCTGCCTGTGGTCACACAGCTAGTCAGTATCAAAGGCGGGATTCAATACCATGATTCTATTGACTCCATATCCAATCCTTTTCCCATTATACCACGTGGCATCAAAAGTCAATAGTACTTGTAGAAAATTCATTCCAGCAGGTGGTGATGGACCACATCTAGGAAACCCTGGAAGAGCCCCAGATTCTCAACTTTTCATATGTCCTTCATGATTCAAATTCCCAGTGTGTTCTCTTTGCTCTGCCCCTCAAATATGATATTATTTTTATTGTGTTTAGAATTGACATTAAATACAGAAAGAAAGGATGGATCATCCCATCCCCTCTATCTTCTCTAGTAGAGAAGACCCCAAAGCAAGGTCTCCTCTCTAATATTCAGTCCTTATCCATTGGTTCCTTCCTTTCTATCCAAGGTTTCCCTTATCTTTAAAAAAACCCTCACTAGACCCCACCTACAACCATCCCCATCTCATTGCACTCCTCGAAAAGGCTATCTACAGTCATAGTCTCCACTTCCTCTCCTCTCCTTCATTTCTTAACACTTTGCAATCTGACTTCTGACCTCATTCCTCAGTTGAAACTTCTCTCTCCAAAGTTATCAATGATCTCTTAATTGTCAAACTTGATTTCTTATTTCTTAATTCTCTTTCTTCATCATGGTGGGAGCATACACACTAATGATGGTGGCATAGCACTTTCCTGCATGTGGCAACTGCATTGTTAGGAGTCTGTTGCTCACTCCTTTGGGAAGGCATACAAGCTTGTTAACTAAAATTAGTTTTGATTATGAAACCTATGCTAGCTAAACAGCACTTCCCCTTCCTTTCAGGCACTCCAGAAAAATGGTATCCAGCTCTGACTTCAGTAAGGTGGCCTTCATTTTCCAGCTTTGTTTCACTCAGGACTATTTGGATGTGATATTTGCTGAGTTCTCTCTCAACAAGAGCTGTTCATCTTTCAGGCCTACTGAATTTCATGTTGTCATAAGTGTTTGTTCCATGTACTGATGGTGGATGGAATTATCTTCATAAAATTTTTTTATATTTTGTGTGTGTGTGTGTGTGTGTGTGTGTGTGTGTTTCAACTACATGGTAGGATCCCCACCTGTTGTAGTAAGTAGGCTACAATAGGATGAAGCAGATGATTTTTAGGGCACTTTTCTAGCCCCTTCCTCATGTCAGGAGGTGAACAGTATGGTTCTTTTAAAAAGGCTGCTCAGACACTCAGGGGGCTGCTGAATTCCACTGCTGCTTTAGTTTAGTAAAAAGACAACCCTATGGCCTGGGCCATCTGTGTGCTGGATTGAATCTATAGATTCCAGTGCACCATATCTGCTACTTCATCACTTGCCTGTGGCCACAGGACTTTGAGGCAGCTAAAAATGGTAAAATGGTATGGTCTTTTGATTAGTACATAAATTGAATTTAAGTGAGGCAGAGTTGCACTAAGTCATCAGCCTCATTCTCCCTTCCAGAGTCATCAGAGTCCAAAGGCAAAACAAAAGTCAAGACTAGTGGCAAAGGCATGAGATATAGTAGATGACCTTGGTGTCCTGAATGTCTAACTAAGTTCTGAGCACTCCATAGCACCCGCTCCAGCTACATTCATAGTCATTGGAAAAAATTGTTATCATCCAGCCATTCCACCAGGGGAGTCTTCACATGCTTGGGAGAGACACTCCCCTAACTCATCAAGGGGATTGGGGTTCCCCAATTACCATCAATCTGGTTTAGCCTGTCTGCTGAGATGATGTTACTGGGGTATGTCCATAAGGCATGTAATAGCTTCTTGGAGCCACAGGTGAGAGTTGGATAGCAGGCGGATTCCAAAGGTGGAAAGCAGTACTGAAAAGGACTCAGCCCTCACACCCTGAACACATGTACACCCCTGTGCAGGATAAATAGAAAGTAATTAACAGAGGAAAGGCACTACCAGGCAGGAGGCCAGTGGCACAGAATTTCAAAATACCTAGCAGGGAGTAATATGTAAGGATACTGGAAAGGTAGGAACGGACCAAGTTACAAAAGGCATTAAAAATCAAGCCAAGGAATTTTTATTTGATCCAGGGGCTAATAGGGAGCCAGTGGAATTTATTGAATGGGGGAGGGAGAGAGAAATGTTCAGATCGGTGCTTTAAGAAGATCAATTTGACAGCTGAGTGAAGGGTAGACTGGAGTGAGGTGGAAACTGAGGCAGAAGGCCAACCAGAAGGTTATTGACATAGTCCTGGAGTGAGGTGATGAAGGTCTGCACCAGGCCGATGGTAATATCAGAAACTATAAAGGCAGAGAGGACAGAACTTAACACTGTTTGTGTCCACTTACACTTGTTAGGGCCCCTAGGTTGGTAAAAACAATTGAGGAAAAGCCTTTCCAGAGAAGATAATCAGTTACAGAGTTGCCCTCTGCTCCAACACCTCCCTTTCTATCTCACCGGTACTGTGTCTGTCATGACTAAGACATTGAGACTACTCTTTTATGAGGTTTCTATCCTGTATAACAATATGTTAAAAATCACTTCATGATTTGTTACTATGCATTTTCAAAGTTACAATATAAATTAAGAATTTTCTATAACATAATCCAGCTGCTTTTCAGGTTCTTTTTTCATTCAAATTCTATAAAAAGATGAGGTTGAGTCCCACTATGTGTAAAGAATTTAGACAGAATGGAGGAGTAAACTTTTCACAAAGGGGAAAAAATGTAAAAAAAACACCTGTGAATTATTGAAATAGAAACCAGGGGGGAAAGCTGGGGGATTAGGTGATATGACACCAGCAATATCCTAAGCACCATCTTATGCAAATTACACTAGTTTTTCCTTTAAATGTATTGAAATTGTCATTAAGATTTGAGTGACTTGGGGATTAAGGCTTGGGCCACTACATTAGTCACCTGAATGCATGACACAAGGGGATGGAGCCCTTCCCTGCAGCTCTGGACCAAGATGAAACAGCCTGAGGAAGCTATGTGCAAATGAATTGATGAACCTGAATGAACCATTCTTTTTGATTGTAAGGTCCTTGAGGGAAGGGACTGTAATTTTGCTTCTTTTTGTATTCCAGTGCTTAACACAATCTCTGGCACATAGTATGTATTTAAAAAACATTTATTGATCCATTGATTGGTTTTCCACTTTAAGCATCCTGCCCTTGCAACAGCTGAGTAAACTTCCTTTTATTAACTATTAAATGGACAGCATGTATGTCATTTTGGTCCTCTTCAAGAATAAATGACAACAAGCAACCAAGATTGACTAAAATCATTCTGGGAGGAAAAATAGGAGCTATGTTCAGAAGCCTATTAAACTGTGTGTATGTACCCTTTGATCCAGTAAAACCACCACTAATTCTGTACCGTAAAGAGATCAAAGAAAGAAGAAAAGGACTCATATTTATAGTAGCTCTTTTTTGTGGTTGCAAAGAATTGGAAACTAAGGAGATATCAATTAAGGAATAACTAAGCAAGTTATGATATATGAATGTGATGCAATGCCCCTATGCCATAAGAAATTACGAAGGGGATGGTTTCAGAAAAACCTGGGAAGACTTGCATGAATTGATACAAAGTGAAGTGAGCAGAACCAGGAGTACAATTTATACAGTAACAATGTTGTAAAGATAGTCAACTGTGAAATATTTAGTAACTGATCAACACAATGACCAACCAAAATTCCAAAGGATTCATGATGAAACATACTATCTCTATTCAGACAAAGAGCTGATGACCTCAGAGTGCAGACTGAGAAATATTTTCTTCTTCTTTTTTTGCTTTTTATTTTCTGGAACATGGCTAATATGGAAATTTGGTTTTCTTGACTCTATGTACTTATAATGGATTTTCTTTTTCTTGCCTTCTCAGTGAAGTGGGAGAAGAGGGGAAGGGAGAGAATTTGGAACTGAAAAGAAAACAATATAAAAATAAAATAAATATAAATATAAATTATATAATATTTATATAATAAGTATAATACATAAAATAAAATTTAAAATTGAATTTTTAATTATTAAAAAACTATTAAATGGACTAAAAGTTTCTCAGTTAAGTCCAATTTGAAGCCTATCCTACCAGAGAACTGGATAGAATCAGGCCCAGCTTATTCTACATGAAGAATTTATCCTTACAGCTATGGAAACCAAGTTAATCTTTGAGTCAGTTTGAAGGAGACCAAATGATTTTTATTGTCATTGTTTTATATTAGTTTTGTTTCAGATTCCCAGAATCTTAGAGTTAGAAAAAATCAAGCAAAATAAAATAGTTAAAAAGAAAACACATTTATATCATATTGTATGTCATCTTGGAGAGGGAGGAGGAGAGAGAGGGGGAGAAAATTTAAAACTCAAAAGCTTGTAGAACTGAATGTTGTAAACTAAAAATAAATAATTTTTTTGAAGAAGTGATTTATTCTGTGCAGGATAAATTAACAGAAAACAAAGAAACCAATAAATAGTGTAACAGGTGTAGCCTCCTCCTCAATCTTCCAAGGTCTGAGTCATCTCCTTGGGGGAGAAGCAGTTTATGGTCATCGGATTTTGCAATGAACATAGATGAAATCTTGCACCTGTGTGAGGTCTGGGAGCAACAAGAGACAGGTAGACAAATAGAGGAGAGACTGTTTGAGTGAGACCAGATGTCTACCAAAGCAGAAGGGGAATCAGTGACTGGACAGGCAACCATAATAGATGAAGTAGAACAGTCATGGACTTTTCCTCTATTGGAGGCAAAGACAAGCAGCTGAAGGCACGCCTTCTTTGCTGCGTTTCACTTGAAGAGGATCAACCCTTGTTAGGATAGGACCTGGCAACTCCCTCTATATGTGATATAGCCCCTCATCATCTTACCCACCGTAGTTTTTCCCCCTAGAGTTTTCTGCATCCTTCACATGGATCTGTCACTGTGCAATCAGAGTTTTTGTTATTATTGTTCATTTAGATAGTGTTCATTCTCCATTGCTTTGCTGAGCATAACCATAAATAGCAACTGAGCTTACTGGGGAGTGAAGGTAGGGCAGTTCTGAAGAGCGTTTTCTGTTTTACAAGATACATAATCTGGAAGCTCAATCCTAATTTGGGGGCATATTTATGAGCAGGCAGACTTGAGATAGAATTTAAGGCTTTGTTTCCATCTGCCTTTCATAAACCTGCCTTTCATTTCATTGGTTGTAATTACCAGGTGTGCCTCATTATTTGATGAAGGGATGATGGAAGAGAGAGATAAAAAGAGAGAGACAGAGACACAGAGAGAGCGACATACATAGAGAGAAACGCTAACTGCTTGCACCCCAATCCCAGGGAAGTACAATTTCCTGAACTACTTCCTACACAGTCTCTCTACTGCCATTATTCATTGATGTAACTGCTGGGGAGAAGGACTTTATCAACTCAATTACAAGCAGTGGCACCAGTTTCTCAACCAATTTAAAGACAAGTCAATGCAACCAAAATATCCAGCGTCCTGAGAGAGAGATAAGAAGTGGGATGTGTCAAGTGAATCAAACTACTACTACCATCTTGATTATTACCTCCCCTCAGATTTTGGCAAAAAAAACCTGCACTCCACACCTAAAAATTTGAGGAAAAGCAACATCTTTCCCCCATCCCTGACCATTTGCGCTGCTTCCAACTCAGCCTCCATAGCCATGACAGCTATCACCTATATGAACTACTTTCTATAGGCATTAGGTAAAATCAAGTGCCCTGGGATTATCAGTATCCTTTTCCCTTAGCCTAGAGATGTCAGACATGCAGTGGATTGCAGCACTCCTGAATGTGCCTTAAGTACATTAAAAACTAACTGGAAAATATTTAATAAAATAAAAATATAAGAAAACATAAATATTGTTAATTTGTGGTTTTCTAAGTCAGTATGTGGCCCACAGAGATTCATATATTCAGTTTAATGATCCCATTTCTATTTGAGTTTGACACCACTGTCAGTTCACTGGGCCTGCACCCAAACTATCCCCAGTAGCTACCATCCAGGCGAACAACCTTTGTTAAGATATGACCTGGCAACTAAAGCTATACATGATATAGCCCACTATAACTTCTGAGCAACCTGAAAGCAAAATTTTCACAACTAAAGTTCCTAATAACATTAAATGACTCAATAGATGTGGTTTTTTTCATTGAAAATGACACTTAAAAAAGATACATTACTAACTGTTTTGCCTCTGCACCCTAAGGAACAGTAGACCTTTCCATCTGACTACTAGCCGAGCCCACCCAAATGTGTATTCTCATTCTGTTAGGAGGTGAGATCTTTGGGTTTTTTTTCTTGTTGATTTTTTCCTTTATTTATTTATTTTTAGTTTTCAACATTCATTTCCATAAAATTTTGAGTTCCAAATTTTCTCCCTATCTCTTCCCTCCCCCCACCCAAAAATGCTGAGCATTCTGATTACTCCTTCCACTGATCTGCCCTCCCTTCTAACACCTCTCCCTTCCTTTATCCCTACCTTCTCTCTCTTCTTGGAGGCAATTTAAATATCCATACCACATTATCTGTATTTCTCATTTCTCAGTTGTATGCAAAAACAATTCTGTTCCTAAAACTTTGAGTTTTAGGAGTTTTACATATATAGGCTATATATGTGTAGTTTTGCAAATGACTTCCATGATAGTCATATTGTGAAAGACTAACTATATTTCCCTCCCTCCTATGCATTTCCCTCCCTCCTCCCCCCATTTATTCTAGTCTCCTTTTTTACCTTGTCTCTCCCCAAAAGTGTTTACTTCTAAATACTTCTTCCTCCTATTTGCCCTCCCTTCTATCATCCCCCCACACACCCTACTTATCCCCTTTTCTCCTACTTTCCTGTAGTGTAGATTGATTTTCATACCAAATTGAGGGTGCATATTATTCCTTCCCTGACCAAATGTGATGAGAGTAAGCTTCATTTTTTTCCCTCTCATGTCCTCCCTTTTCCCTCCATTGAAAAAGCTTTATCTTACCTCTTTTATGAGAGATAATTTGCCCCATTCCATTTCTCCCTTCTCCCCCCAATATATTCCTCTCTCACCCCTTAATCTTATTTTTTTAGATATGATCCCATTCTATTCAACTCACCCTGTGCTCTCTTTCTCACTCGCTCTCTCTATCTTTCTCTCTCTCTCTCTCTATATATATATATATATATATGTGTGTGTGTGTGTGTGTGTGTGTGTGTGTGTGTGTGTGTGTGTGTGTGTAATCCTTCCACCTACTCAAATACTGAAAAAAGTCTCAAGAGTTACAAATATTCTCTTTCCATGTAGGAATGTAAATAGTTCAACTCTAGTAAGTCCCTTATGATTGCTCTTTCCTGTTTACCTTTTCTTGCTTCTCTTGATTCTTGTGTTTGAAAGTCAAATTTTCTTTTCAGCTCTGGTCTTTTCATCAAGAATACTTGAAAGTCCTCTATTTCATTAAATATTTGTTCCCCTGAACTATTACACTCAGTTTTGCTGGATAGTTTCTTGGTTTTAATCCTAGCTCCTTTGACTTCTGGAATATCATGTTCCAAGCCCTTCAATCCCTTAAAGCAGAAGCTGCTAGATCTTGGGTTATCTTGATTGTATTTCCATAATACTTGAATTGTTTCTTCCTAGTTGCTTGCAATATTATCTCCTTGACCTAGGAATTCTGAAATTTGGCTAGAATATTCTTAGGAGATTCTCTTTTTGGATCTCTTTCAGGAGGTGATCAGTGGATTCTTTCAATATTTATTTTGCCCTCTGGCTCTAGAATATCAAGGCAGTTTTTTTCCTTGATAATTTCATGAAAGATGATGTCTAGGCTCTTTTTTTGGTCATGGCTTTCAGGTAATCCCATAATTTTTAAATTGTCCCTCCTGGATCTGTTTTCCAGGTTAATTGTTTTTTCAATGAGATATTTCACTTTATCTTCTATTTTTTCATTCTTTTGGTTTTGTTTTGTAATTTCTTGGTTTCTCATAAAGTCATTAGCTTCCATCTGCTCCATTCTAATTTTTAAAGAACTGTTTTCTTCAGTGAGCTTTTGAAACTCCTCTTCCATTTGACTAATTCTGCTTTTTAAAGCATTCTTCTCTTCATTAGCTTTTTGGACCTCTTTTGCCAATTGAGTTAGCCTATTTTTAAAGGTGTCATTTTCTTCAGCATTTTTTTTGAGTCTCCTTTAGCAAGCTGCTGACTTGCTTTTCATGATTTTCTTGCATCACTCTCATTTCTCTTCCCAATTTTTCCTCCATGTCTCTTACTTGATTTTCAAACTCCTTTTTTGAGCTCTTCTGTGGCCTGAGACCACTGCATGTTCATTTTGGAGGTTTTGGAAGCCTTGACTTCCTCTGAAGGTATTCATTGTTCTTCCCTATCTGAAAGGATGGAAGAAAATGCCTGTTCATCAAGAAAGTAACCTTCTATAGTCTTTTTTTCCCCTTTTTTTGGGCATTTTCCCAGTCAGTTATTTGACTTTTGAGTCCTTTGTCAAGAGGAGGATATACTCTGGGGGCCTGTAAGTTCTCAGTTCCTCCAAGGTGGCACAATCAAGGGAGAGGAGTTATTCCTCTCCTGGACTGTGCACTGATCTGGGAGCAACCAAAAACTTTTCTGCCCAGAATCTGAGTAGTAGAATTCCCTCTTCATAACTGCTTCCAGCTGGGCCAGGCCAGTACTCCTCCTCACTCCCAGGTTGGGCTCACAGCTGTGATTCAGATTAGCTGCTCAATTCCCCCAGGCGCTTTAGGTGGAAGGCAGAGCCACCACTCAGGGCTGAGACCCAGATCAGTGGCTCAATTCCCCCAGTGGCTTTAGGCTGAGGGCTCCACAAATGGATGCTGCTGCTGCTGCCACCACCAGAGGTCAGGGCTAGGGGAGGACCCTGCTCCCTTCTCACCTAGTTGACCTTTGAAGTTATCCTTGCTGTTTGTAGGTTGAGGGATCTGAGAATCACTGCTGCTGCTGGGGATTCTCCCCCAAGGCCTGTTCCAGTCCTGTTCCTCCCAGTGCTGCGCTGCCAAGGCTGGGCTGCATTCTGCTCCACACCCTGTGTGATAGACCTTTCCTGTCAGCTTTCCAAGCTACTTTGTGCTGGAACTCTCCCTCACTCTGTCATTCTGTGGCTTCTGCTGCTCTAGAATTTGAGAGTAATTTTTTTACAGGTATTTCATGGGCTGTGGGGAAAGAGCTAGAGTATATGCATCTTTCTACTCTGCCATCTTGGCTCCACCTCCCCAATAATATTTTTTTAAAAAGAGAAAACAAAGAGGGGGGAGGAGCCAAGATGGCGGAGTAGACTCATGTATGCTAGCTCCGAATCCACAGCCCATAAATTTCCTGTAAGAAGAACTCCCCACAAATTCTGGATCACTGCAAGGCACGCAGAAACACAGCGGAAGAGATTTCCATTCCAGAGAGCCCTGGAGAGTCATCCCCAGGGGTGCGTCGTGCCCCGGAAAGCAGAGCCCACCCCTGTGCTGCCCTGGCCATGGCCCCAGAGGATCGGATCCGAGCAGGCTTCAGGGACGTAATCTCCAGCGGCTGGGAAGGTCCCTCCACCCACAGGCGCTACAGGTCAGTGAGAGAGATGTCTGGGTTGACCAAGAGGGGAGCGGGGTGTCTCCATGACTCGGGCCCCCTTGGGAGGCAGCAGCGGAGGGAGCAGCAGAGGCAGCGGCAGAGGCAGCGGTGGCCAGGACTCCCCGAGCAGACAGGAGCTCCATTACCGAAGGTCTCTGCATAAACCCCCTGAGGGAGCTGAGCCTGGGAGGCAGCCCTGCCCCTACCCACTCCATTACTGAAGGTCTCTGCCTAAAGCCCCTGAGGGAACTGAGCCTGGGAGGTGGCCCTGCCCCCACCCCAGCACCAGAACTCAAGCTCACATTGACCAGCAGCCACTCACACCACGGATAGCCATGAGACTGGGAAGCAGCATTTGAATCTCAGACCCCAACCACTAGCTGGACAGATCTAGGCAGTGGTGGAGAGGAATCTCAGAAGTCAAGTAACTGGCTGGGAAAATGCCCAGAAAAGGGGAGAAAAATAAGACCATAGAGAGCTACTTTACTGGGGAAGAGATTTTCCTTCCTCCTTTCATTTCTGATGACGAAGTACAATGCTTGCCATCAGGGAAAGATGTGGAGGTCGGGGCCTCTCTATCCCAGACATCCAAGGTGGATGTCTGGTGGGCTCAGGCCATGGAAGAGCTCAAAAAGGATTTTGAAAATCAAGTTAGACAGGTGGAGGAAAAATTGGGAAGAGAAATGAGAGAGATGCAAGAAAAGCATGAAAAATGGGTCCAATACCTTGCTAAAGGAGACCCAAAAAAATGCTGAGGAAAATAACACCTTGAAAAATAGGCTCACTCAATTGGCAAAAGAGGTTCAAAAAGCCAATGAGGAGAAGAATGCTTTCAAAAGCAGAATTAGCTAAAGGGGAAAAGAGGTTCAAAAGCTCACTGAAGAAAATAGTTCTCTCAAGATTAGAATGGAGCAGATGGAGTCTAATGACTTTCTGAGAAACCAAGAAATCATAAAACAAAACCAAAAGAATGAAAAAATGGAAGAGAATGTAAAATATCTCATGGGAAAAACAACTGACCTGGAAAATAGATCCAGGAGAGACAATTTAAAAATTATGGGACTACCTGAAAGCCATGATCAAAAAAAGAGCCTAGACACCATCTTTCATGAAATTATCAAGGAAAACTGCCCTGAGATTCTACAACCAGAGGGCAAAATAAGTCTTGAAGGAATCCATCGATCACTGCCTGAAAGAGATCCAAAAAGAGAAACTCCTAGGAACATTGTGGCCAAATTCCAGAGTTCCCAGGTCAAGGAGAAAATATTGCAAGCAGCTAGAAAGAAACAATTCCAGTATTGTGGAAATACAATCAGGATAACACAAGATCTAGCAGCTTCTACATTAAGGGATCGAAGGGCATGGAATAGGATATTCCAGAAGTTAAAGGAACTAGGACTCAAACCAAGAATCACCTACCCAGCAAAACCGAGTATAATACTTCAGGGGAAAATATAGTCTTTCAATGAAACAGAGGACTTTCAAGCATTCTTGATGAAAAGACCAGAGCTGAAAAGAAAATTTGACTTTCAAACACAAGAATGAGAAGAAGCATGAAAAAGTAAACAGCAAAAAGAAATCATAAGGGACTTACCAAAGGTGAACTGTTTACATTCCTACATGGAAAGACAATATTTGTAACTCTTAAAACTTTTCAGTATCTGGGTAGTTGCGTGGGACCACACACAGACGTACATATACACGCGCACACACTCATGTACGTGCGTGCATGCACACACACACACACACACAAGCATGCACACACAGAGACAGAGAGCACAGAGTTAATTGCATAAGATGGGGCCATATCTGAAAACAAATTAAGGTAAATGGTGAGAGAGAAATGTAGTGGGAGGAGAGAGGGTGAAATGGAATGGGGTTAATTATATCTCATTCAAGAGGCAAGCAGGAGACTTTTTAGTGGAGGGAAAAAGAGGAGAGCTGAGAAAAAAACATGAAGTTTACCCTCATCACATTCGACTAAAGGAAGGAGTAAAATGCACACTCATTTTGGTATGAAAACCTATCTTACAATACAGGAAAGTGGGGGAGAAGGAGATAAGCAGGGAGGGAGGGATGATGGAAGGGAGGGCAATGGAAGAAGGGAGCAATTTGAAGTCAACACTCTTGGGGAGGGACAGGATCAAAAGACAGAAGAGAAACAATGGGGGGCAGGATAGGATGGAGGGAAATACAGTTAGTCTTACACAACACGACTGTTATCGAAGTCATTTGCAAAACTACACAGATATGGCCTACATTGAATTGCCTGCCTTCCCAAAGGGAAAGGGTGGGGAGGGAGGGATGGGGAGAATTTGGAACTCAAAGTTTTAGGAACAACTGTTGAGTATTGTTCTTGCTACTAGGAAATAAGAAATACAGTTAATGGGGAATAGAAAGTCATCTGGCCCTACAGGACAAAAGAGAAGATGGGGACAAGAGAAGGGAGGGATGATAGAAGAGAGGGCAGATTGGTGATAGGGAAAATTAGGGTGGGGGGGAGGGGATAAATGGGGAGAAAATTTGGAACCCAAAATTTTGTGAAAATGAATGTAAAAAGTTAAATAAATAAATAAATTTAAAAAATAAAAATAAAAAAAATTTTAAAAAAAAGAGAAAACAAAGATTAAAAAAGAAAAGGCTCAGAGACTATTTATCCTGCTCATATCCGAACAAGATTCCTCTCTACAAAATATCAAACAAGTGGTCATTCAACCTTTATCTGAAGGTAAGTAAGAAACAATAAGAGCTCCCTATCTGAAAGAGCAGAAGCTTGGTTTGAATTAGATGAGGGATGAAGTAAAATAAGACAACTGAGAGGTATTGTTCTCATCCAAAGAAAATTAAGGTTGCTTAAAATTTTTCTAGTAATCATCCAAATTAAATATTTGGTTTTTGACATTTTCGCCCATTTAAAAATGAACAAATAATCATCCTCCTTTACTAGATATCAGTGAATCCAAACTTGAGTTGGGTTATTTTGCTACTTAATTAAAGTAGAATACAACTTAATTAAAATAGAATATAATACAACTCCATACTATTCCTCCTCCTCCTCCTTCTCCTTCTCCTCCTTCTCCTTCTTCTTCTCCTCCTGCTTCTTCTTCTTCTCCTTCTCCTTCTCTTTCTCCTCCTTCTCCTTCTCCTTCTCCTTCTTCTTCTTTCCTCAAATCCATCACTGTTATGTAAGATAGCCAGTCAAATCCTTTAAAATCTGATCATATTTATCAATCAAGGGCTTTCCAAAAGGTACCAAGGGATCAAATCCAGATTTTTCCTTTCTGTCCTTCTACTCATGATTACACACAGGTGAAGTCATTGAGAAGCCATGCTATAATGGTGAAATACTTCACAAATCTCTGATCACAGTCATTGTACTCCAGAAACATCCCAGCTCCTGATAATCTTTAGAAGTGGCCGAATTTACAAGCCCTTCTATTTTCTCAGCATCAGTACACACTTCCTGTTCGGCTACAACTGAGGCTGGAAGAACCTCATAAGTGTGGGACTAGGGAAGGGATTGGAGTGGGATCAGAGGATATGTTTGGATTTGGGTGAGGAGAGAAAAGAACAGAAGGTTATTAGAATAAGTATTCTGTGGGCCTAGTGCCACATAATCAAGACTTTCCCAGCTTCACACATCTAGTAAAGGAGCCAGGTCTCCCTAGCTCCAAGTCTAAGACTATCCCCTGAACAACCTAACTGCTAGGATTGTGGTGCCATTAAAAGAAATAGAGAGATTGGGGGAGAGGGACAAGAAATTCAACAAAATGGGCCCATTTCAATTGACTCTTTAGACTAATAGCTTCTAGCTGACCTACTCTATGAACTGTGGACACATGACAGGGCTCCCAAGTTGCTTTAGGATTCACACACAAATTGGTAAAAATCCTGCTGGACAGATCTTCCTCCACTATGGCAAGTTGATAGTATCTGCTACTGAAGTCCAACACAGAGACCCACTGACTGCCCAACACACAATTCAGATGTGGAAGAAGTAATAGCCTAACCTTTCCCCACCCCCATAGAGGTTAGGCTTGCTTTTTCCTTAAAAGGTATTGAGACATTCTCCAAACCTTGATTGGCTCAAGTGTATAAGTGTTCAGACTACTCATGTCATTTCCCCATCACTTGAGGACCCAGCAGCTATAAGGACGTGGGGGAAGGAGGTCTCATGCTTAGCTGGTGGGTAACAATGGGAATTTCACTCAGCTGAATCAGTTCAAGGTATCCTCAAAGCCTATTCTTACTGAAAAGTCTTCTCCCAGTGTGGCCAGGTAAATCTCCTTTTGTTAACTACTGAATGATCTATGAGTGTCTCATTTTGTCCCAATATCAAACTTAATTACCGGCATACTAGCCTAAGTCAGGTCCAGTCTAGAACACCAGTGTATCTTGAACTTGTGGCAAAGGGTATACCTGATTCTTTTTCTCAAAGTTCAAATGTCTATTCACATCCTAATATTTCCTGGCCTTTTCTCCATGCCAGGATTATGGGTGAGGCATATGGACTACAAGACCATTTGGTCTTGTCTGATGGTTAATAAGTGCTTCATAGATGCTTACTGATTGATCTTTAGCCCTTTTAGCTTGTTCCTTGGGTCCTCCAACTCTTTGAGAGCAACTTTCTAGGACTGCTCTCAAAAAGGTCAGAATTATAGAGATGGATGATAAATGCTTCACTCCTTCCTCCTCTGGCACATCCAACTTCACCTTAATAAAATACAAACATTCTGGCCCTCAAACTGAGTTTCTATCCAGATGATCCATTCTTCAGATATCATAGTGTCCCAAACCCAAATTTTCCATACCCATCCCAGTCTGGGTAGAGGGTTCTTTGCATACTCTGAAAGAGCGAGGATGCATCAACTGTCTGAGCTCACAGAGAAAGCTGTCTTCTACTTTCTTATGTGCTCTTGTACAGGATATACAAATGATTGGCATGTTCAAGACTTGTCTCTAAATCTTCATCCAAAACAGCACCTTCAACGATCTTTTCATTCTTGCTCCCATCTTCCCAGCTCCTCAGATAAGTATTCCTTAACCTTCCATTTGTCATATGGTGATACAGTGAAAAGAAAATCATTAGACAAGGAGCCAGGACATATGTATTCTAGTTCCTGGCTCTGCCACTAACTGTGATTCACTTCAATCACCAAGTGGTACTGAGATCCACTATCCTGAACCTATTTAACAAGAAAGTCCAGGCATTGGACAAACTCCACCTATATTCTAGCAATTATAGTACTCCACATCAGTTAGAAGTGCTATAGCCAATAGGTTTTCAGAAAATCAATAACATTCTATCCCTATAACTCTGCCTCTATTTGGGTTACCATACCAACTTGCTACCTGGGAGAACAGGTTATCATGAATTTACTCAAACAGAATGAGCTCTTAACTACCCTTCTCCTCTGCCCCCCATCCCTGGCTAACCCCATCTCTTCCCGAAATTTGCTATATTTCATTGACTTTAGTCAAATGAATTCGGCACAATGGATAAGTATAGTTGGATATATCATGTGGTGTTTTACTCTTGGCATAGGACAAGTGAAAGCAATAAAACAATAGACATTGACAATAAGACAACATATAGTAAAACATGTGCAGCCACTCCCAGATCCAAGCAGTTTTCCAGGTAGTACATTAGCTATTCAGAACCCAGGAATGTTAGGAAATGTATAGTTCAGTTTGCTTATCCCCCTTGCCCTCTCCTTCTACTCATAGGCAAAGGAGTACAGACAATGTAACAAGAGTTCAAAATTGATGTTCAACTCATACATTACAGTTTGCCATTAGATGAAGACTTGGGAGTTATGAATCAGGGACTTATGGCATGGGGCACAGACCTGAGGTCTAGAGCAGAGTGGAACTCCTGACAGCCACTACTTTTAATCTGATTTATCTTGTTCATGGCAGGGATCTCACTGGAGTTTATCATCATGGAACAGTGATATAGGCAAGGGAAGGTTGGACCCAGAAAGAAACTTTTCCCCATTCTGTTTGTCATTTTACCTCCTCTCTCTTTGAAGATCATCTCCTTTTCTAACACAGTTTCAGTTTCTAGGTATGAGAAATATGTCCTATTCCCACTGACCCTTACAATCAATAACCTAATTTGGACACTCTTGTTCTCCCTACCCTCCTAACCTGTATTTTCTGAGGCACAGTGCAAGAGTAAAGAGAGTGGAATGAAGGCATTACATGACAATTGAATTTTTTAATGAAATAGCTACTTATTTCCTCTACCACAAAAGAAATGCTTAAAACACAAAACACTCATAAGAATGCTTTGAGAATTAAAACATAAAACAATAACATATTACTACTATTATATTCTCCCAGAAGGTTGATACTTAAACATCAAACATGAAATATTTTGTAAGACTGCTGAAGAGCTATTTTGCTTTGAACTTGACTTTGTCCTATCTAAACTTTTTCAAATCTTCTGGCAAGGTAGGACTTGGGTTTTGCCATCATTTCAACCTGTATTCACTATTTCTTTCAGGAGAAGTAAGGTATGTAAATTGATACATAAATATGAGCTATATGAATTCCTATGATTTCTTTTTTTATTTTTTTTTTATTTATGGAATAAAATAAGCATTTCCATAACAAAATACAATAAAAAAGATGATTGCACATGAAACTGCAAATCTGCTGTGTATAACTTACTCTTCCTTTATATACATAACAAAATTATCAAGTAAATCTTTTTCCTTTTTTTATTCCCTAATTTGCACTTATTATGTGCAAAGCTTTGGGTTAAATGCTGGAGATATAAACCAAAACATAAAGCATTCTTGCCCTTAAGGAGCTTATATCCTACTGGTCAGGAGTTAGCCACTCCAGTATGTACTTGTATAAAGATGTGTGTGTGTGTGTGTGTGTACACATACATATACATATATAAACATATAAAATGTGTGCATGTATGTATATGTATATACTATTCATATATACTACTAAATTCTGGAACAGCCAGAAATTTACTCCAGTTCAGAGCAGTGCAAAAGTCTATGAGAGGCACTCAGGTTGGGAAATTTAGAGGGAAATCAGCCTGGAGAGCAATCCCTGCCCTTCCTAAAAACTGACAGGATGAGTGAAAACTTGAGAAACATAACTGTATCTACATACCTAGGCAACTCCCCCAAGTCCACAGCCTGAATTAACTTCGCCTAGGATGACCCTAGCCTAGAGCCTTCCCAGAACTCTGGGATGTGAGGTTTAGAACAAACTTATCCTTTCTAAGAACTGCTGCATCATTCATGGTTTTTCTCCAAAAGTCACTGGAATCATGTTCTTTCGAGACAGCGCCCAGTGCTCTTCCTATTCAATGTATCAAACAAGCCTGTGCATGCTTCCCTGATGAAATCCATGCTCTCTGCAGTAGAAACTTTTGTCTTGCTGCTGAAGCTTTTGGCAGGAGTTTTACTTGCCTGGGAGGTGATTACATCAGTAACCTCAGCTGATAAAAACTCCAAGTCCCTTCTCTCCAGAACCTCTTTGCTGAAAGTCTTTCAGATTCCAAGCCAGCAGACAGGCACACCTGTATGAGTGCGATGAGTCTCTGCCGCATGCCATGGTTTGGTCCCAGCAGGGGCCTTCTCAGAACTCCTGGACTCAGGTCCCAGAGTATCCTGCACGGATACATTCCCAAGTTAGTTCTCGGAACAAACTTCAGCTCATCCACAGACAAGTTGGTGAGTATGGGGCTCACAGCTAAACATGTGAGCAGCTCAGACACAGTGGGGTAGATACCCTAGAATCCACTCACCTTTGGGTTTCCCTACAAGTTACAATCAAGAGGCAATGTGATATAATTTTAAGAATGTTAGCCTAGATAGTCAGGAGAGCTGGAATTCCAGATATAATATTCATTAGCTATTTGACTATGGGCAAACCAGTTCTTCTTTCTGAATCTGTTTATTCATCTGTAAAATAAGGAGTTTGGTCCCCTTCCAGCTCTAAATCTGTGATCTTTAATGAATGGTTGCTGACTGATAGCTCCCTTCAAGGCTCAGCTTAAGAGCTATCTTTCCTGATCCTCCCAGATATTAGTAACCTCAGAACCAGAAATCATTCTGTGTAACATGTGAAAATCATTTCTATATATACTGTATTGACTTGTCTCTGCTATATACTTGTTGCGTCTCCTCTGAAGAATAAAAGCTCCTTGGGGGCAGGGATTGTCTCACTTTTATATTTGTATCCCCATCTTAGTGCTGGCACATAGTAGGCATTTGATAAAGACTTCTTTTACATATATATATGTATATGTATATTATATATATATATACACACACATGCTTCTTGATAAATTGATCCAATGAATAAAAATTGAGCACTTAAGAATCCTTGAGTTTATTTCAAAGGAAAAATTCTGATTTTTATGTTTTTCATGATCCTTGGTATGGAAAGGTCATGCTGCTGTTACTGACCCCAACTATTATCTGATCAGCAGTGTAAAAAGAACAGACCAAGATTTCTCCCTCTGGAACACATACATGGTTAGATGTGTACACACTGTTCCAGGCCCCTGACTTTGGATCCATTTTGCAAAAGAAGCTTTCATTGCAAAAGAAGTTACTGTACCTTCCAGAAAGAACCACTTAGTGATAAGTGGTCAGCCAGAATTAAACAGAGAGACCTCCCCTGAAGTTAGAACAGCCAGGAAAGTAGAGGTTGAGTGACTTTGTTTCTCCCTGTCCTGACAAAGCTAGATTCTTTTTTCCCTGAGGGCAACTGGGCTCTTGATCCAAGTACCAAACCTAGAGTCACTGGGATGTGCTAAAAAAATAACTATGTGGAGAGGTCCAACTAGTTTCAAACATCGCCTCTATATTGAAACACTCAGACCCTCAGTTTCCTCAAATGGGTAGAAGGTGACCTTACTAGATCCAAATCGAAGATCCTACAAACTGTATAGATTTCTCAGACTTTACTGGGAACAGAGGATAAGTAGCCAAAGAACCTAGAAATTGATTCTTCTAAGTGACTCCAGCTCTCAGGTATCTATCTACCCAGTCTTCTCCCAGGAGATTGTGCTGTTCTGAAACTCAGTTCTTTCTAGATTTCCAGGTTCTGTTCAAAGAATAAAAACCTGAAGGATTATGCCCTTCCCAATGCCAGTTGGAGCCCTGACATGATGCGCTTGTATAAGGAGCTTCTAGAAAAGACGAAGGATGGGGAATGGATCAAACTTCCTTCCTTCAAGAGCAACAGTGAGCACATCAAAGGGCTAAAGCTCCCGGGTGAAACTGTAACCACATCAGGTGAGTCCTGAAATTCTCTGTGCCTTCTCCCAACACACACACGCGCACATACACACACACACACACACACACACACACACACACACACACACCTCTCACTATTCAGGAATAATGCACTTCTATTCCCCAGAGATCTCATACCCTCACCCATTCCCAATTCCCTGCCTCCATTCAGAACTGTACTTAAATCACCTAAGGACAAGGCTTGTTGTAAAAGCCCCTTGGGGAAAAGAAAAGCAGTTTCACTTCCAAGACTGGCCAACAGCATGAGGATGATAACAATGATGATGATGATAGTTCATTTATGTAGTACTTTAAAATCTATAAAATATTTTATATATATATATATATGTGTGTGTGTATGTGTATATATATATATATACATATACATATATGGTCTTGGTTGATCCTCACAACAAGCTTAGGAACTAGATGCTATTATTATCCTCATTTTTACAGATGAGGAAACTGAACCTGGAATAGATAAATGGATTACCCAAGGTCACACTAGAGGCAGGTTTCCAATTTGGATCTCCCTGACTTCTAATTCAGTATACCACCTACCTGATTATGTGACCCTGAGCAAAACACTAAAACTCTCTAACCTTCAGTTTCCCCCTCTGTAAGATGTGGATATTAATACTTGCCCTAGTAGACAAGTCTTGACTTCTCTTTCCCTTTTTTCTGCTCTTTAAAATGAAAGGATTGACATCAAACTGAAAAGATTTTGCACAACCAAACCCAATGCAACCAAAATTTGGAGGGATGTAGTATATTGGGAATTTTTATAACTGATCTTGGGGATAAATTTTCATTTCTAGCATATATGGAGAACTGGGTCAAATGTACAACAATACAAGTCATTCCCCAATTGATAAATGGTCAAAGGATATGAACAGGCAGTTTTCAGAGGAAGAAATTAAAGATACCTATAATCATATGAAAAAATGCTCTAAATCACTTTTGATTAGAGAGATGCAAATAAAAATAACTCTGAGGTAACACATCACACCTATCAGATTGGCAAACATGACAGAACAAAAAAATGATAAATGTTGGAAAGGACATGGGAGAGTTGGAACACTAATTGGAACACTAGTTGGTGGAGCTGTGAGCTCATCCAAACATTCTGGAGGTTTGGAACTATGCCCAAAGGGCTACAAAAGTGTCCATACCCTTTGACCCAGTAATATCACTTCTAGGACTGTATCCCCAAGAGATCATAAAAATGGAAAAGGTCCCACATGTACAAAAATATTTATAGCATCTCTCTTTGTGGTGGCCAAAAACTGGAAATCAAGGGGATGCCCATCAATTGGGGAATGGCTAAATAAATTATGGCATATAAATGTAATGGAATACTATTGCGCTATAAGAAATGATGAACAAGAATACTTCAGAGAGGCCTGGAAAGGCTTATATAATCTGATGTTGAGTGAAAGGAGCAGAAGCAGGAGAACTCTGTGCACAGCAACAAGCAGTGTGTGAGAGTTTTTCTGGTAGATTTGGATCTTCAAGGATATAAAAAAAAAATTTCTTCTAAGGCAAAATGCCTTTCACATCCAGAGAAAGAATTATGGAATTCAATCACAGAATGTAGCAGATCATTGTGTGTGTGTGTGTGTGTGTGTATTATGTTTTGGTTTGTTATATGATTTCTCCCATTTATTTTAGTTCTTCTACACAGCACGACTATAGTGAAAATGTGTTCAATGGGAATATATATATAGATCCTATATAGAATTGTATGCCATCTTGGGGAGGGAGGGGTGGTGGTGTGAGGTAGGTGGGAAAAAAATCTAAGTTTTATGGTAGTGATTGTAGAACATTAAAAATAAATAAAATGAATTTTAAAAAATAAAAATTTTTTTAAAAATAAATAAATAAAATTTTAAAAAATGAAGGACCAGATAACCCCTAAAAGGGCAGATTGGTGGCACAGTGAATAGAATGCTGGGCCTAGAGTCAGGAAGACTCATCTTCCTGAATTCAAATCCAGCCTCAGATACTCACTAGCTGTGTGACACTGGGTAAGCCACTTAAACCATTTGCCTCAGTTTCCTCATCTGCAAAATGAGCTGGAGAAGGAAATGGCAAACCCCTCCAGGGTCTTTGCCAAGAAAATCCCAAATGGGGTCATGAAGAGTTGGACTGAATGACTGAAAAACAAGTAAACAACCTAAAACAAAAAGTATTCATCAGTTCTAACATCCTATGACCCACCTCAGAATTATTGTCAGGACAGCACTTTCTAAACTTTAAAGTACTATGCAAATGTGACCTGTATTTAGGTTAAAGATTCCACTATCTTCAAACTAGCTGAAATTGCTTATATTGTAGTTCCAGGCTGGTCAACGTGAGTAAGTTTTTCAAAGGTCTCCGATACCAAGTATAGAAGAAATGCTACATTTTCTTTTCTCTCAAAAGAGAGAACACCCCAAACAGTCCCTCTTTAGCCTTCAGATAAGCATGTCCCTGCAAGACCTACTTCTCATCCTCAGTACAAGCAAGGTACCATGTCTGTTTCTTAACGTCATCAATTTCTTAACCAATTTTCCTCTCTCTTCACCCCTGCTTAACACTACTCCCTTCTTAGTCATGTTATGCTGCCCCACGGGCTGCTGGCTTATATTTACATATTTAGGATTAGAAATTGTTTGACAAGGGGGTATAAAAAAGAACAAGCATTTCTTGAGTACCTCCTATGTGCCAGGCACTGTGCTGAGCGATTTACACATATTATTTCCATCAATCCTCATGAAGCACATGCTACTACTATCCCCATTTTATAGTTGAGGATATTAAGCCAGCAGAGGTTGTGACTTGCCTAGGATCACACAGCTAGTAAAAGTCTGAGGCTGGATTTGAAGTTAGGTCTCCCCAGTCCTGGCCCACTGCTGTATCCACTGGGCTGCCCTTATCCTTGCAAAAATCCACTTGGGCTAAGTGGTTTGTACTGGTAGTAACCTATTATGACAAGTAGAGAGGCGTCATGACATGGTAAATAGAAATGTTACTTGGAGTCAGGATTTGGATACAAATCCCATTTTCGATATTTATTAGTTGTCAAAAAGTTGAGCAGTCAGTCAACCTACAAGCATTTATTAAGCACCAACTAAATACCAGGTTCTAGGTACTAGGAAGACAAAATCAAAAATTTAACAGAACCTGACCTCACCATTTCATTCTATTAGGAAAGACAATATGTGTATATGTATGTATTTTGTGTATATACACATACACATACACACACACATATATATTATATATATATATAAAATATATGAAAATACACAAAATAACTACAAACTAGTTTAGGGATGAAGAGCACTCATGACTGTTGGATATAATTACATTACTCATAACTACAAACTAGTTTGGGGATGGAGAGCATGACTAGCACTCAAGAAAGGCTTCAAGTTAAAGAATATGCTTCAGCTAAATCTTGAAAGAAATGGGTATTATATGAGGCAAAAGGGACAAGAGAGGCAGTATGTTTCAGAGACGGGGGTCCAGCCACCACAAAGACACAGAGATAAGAGACAATGAAGAACAGTGATAAAGCCAATGTAACTGAACCATGGTGTTCAGGAAGAGGAATAATGTGTAAGGCTGAGCCCAGGCTGGGAAAAGTTTTAAATACTAATCAAAGGAGTTTACATTTGGTCTTAGAGACAATGAGGCACTAGAATGTACTGACACTATCAGACCCAAACTTAGAGAAAATCACTTTGGCAGCTAGCTATGTGGAGGATGAACTGAAAAGGGCAAAGACTTGAGGCAAAGAGACACATTAGGATGCCATTGCAGTAATCCAGTGAGAGGTGAGTGAGGGCCTGATCTAAAATGCTGAGGGCCTTATCTAGAATGCTGAGGGCCTGATCTAGACTGATGAGGGGCTGGTACAGAATGGTGACTTTATTACCGAAAAAAGGTTGGATTTAGAGGTATTGCTGATTTGACAGCCGATTAGATAGAGAGTGAAGACTGAAGGATAATTTCTTTTGTGCCTCAAACAACTTCCTTGCATTTATCTACTAAGCAGTAGATGAGTGGCTAGTCTTGGGTGAGATAGTAGATTCTTTGATTATTTGCCGCTGACAAATGAGAAAATTCAGGGAGGTGAGTTTAAACACTTGCCGCAGATCACACAGCTTTCAAGCAGCCAAGTTATTAAATTTAGATTATTAGAATTAGAAGGGGTTTTCCAATCCCCTCAGTTTACAAATAATGAAAGTTAATTATTTTTTAAAAAATAAACAAAGAAAACTTATTTTACAAATAAATTTTTTGTAATTTTCTGAAGGTCACAAAGCCATATAATGTCAAAGTAAGGACTAGAAACTGAGTTTCCTGAGTCCAGCCCAATACACCAACCTATGCTTGAACCAAGTTCTTCCTGTCTACAGGTTGGGTGTATCCACTAACCAAGGCATTGAGTAGGTCCTCAGTAAATACTTATAGAATATGACCTGTATTTCATTCATTCCTTCTGAGTTATGTTCCTTTATAAACCATTTAAGGTCTCTTTCCTTACATGTGTTTGATTTGCACCCATCAGACTAAGAGTCCTGGTTGTTGAACCTCAGTTTCCCCTATAAGACAAGAGGACTCATGAGCAATGATTATTCCCTATTCTCCAATCAATTATCTGGGGGTTCTTTCCACCATAATATGGTAAGAGAAGACTGTGGTATAATATTGGCAAGTACACTGGCTTTAGAGTACAAGGACCTGTATTCAATTCTTAGCCATTACTTGCATAATCTTGGGTAAATAACATCTCTAGCTTAGCTGATTTCTAAATTCTTCTCCAGCCCTCAATTCTACAATCCAAGAAGCTTATTAAGATCATAGATTATGTTTCTCTTATCAGCCTGGGATTCCCAGGCTAAGGGCCAAGTATTTTTTCAAATCTTCCTTCAGAGTCTGCACACATATGGAGCAAAGGCTCTTAAACTTGCTTGTGTCTCATAGCTATCTTTTGCAATTTGATGGAATCTGTGGATCCATTCTCAGAATTATTTTTTTAATTCATAACTGGAAGAAATTTTAAATTTCAGTTAAAAGTTAGTCAAAATAAAGATGTAATTTATTTTCCATACAAGTTCACAGACCCTTGAAATATGGACCCAAAGTTAAGAGCCCCTGATGTTGAACATCAATCTACATGATGAATGACTGAATCCCATCCTTCTCCCCCTGTGCTCACAGAAATATCTTTTTTTCCCCCTGTGTCTGTTCTACATCTCTTCCCTCTCAGATAAAGAAGACTACCGCCTTTTTACCAGGTGTATTGAAACTGAAGGACAAGGTTATGAGTATGTCATTTTTTTCAATCCATCCAAGAAGAAGTCAATCTGTCTGTTCCAGCCAGGCCCATTCCTGGAAGGCCCTCCAAGGTAAAGAGATGACTAGGAGTAAGCAGCCTACACCATCCTCAGTTGTTTTTGAGAACAGGCTAGCTCATTGGAGACAAATGAGTTACTCCTCAGAACTATGGGGCCAAGAAGTCAATTGACAGTCTTTCAGCAAAAAATGTATTAATGACCTATTTTGTACAAAGTATGAGTCTAGAGGCCACAGCTCTCAAGCAACTGGGTGGCAAAGTGGTTAGAACAGTGAGCCTAAAATCAGGAAGCCCTGAATCCAAATCCAGCCTCATATACTTACTAGCTTCATGTCCTAGGGCAAGTCTCTGTTTGCCTGAGTTTCCTCAACTGTAAAATAGGGATAATAATAGCATCAACTTCACCAGGTTGTTGTGAGGGTCGAGTGAGGTAATATTAGTAAAGTACTTAGTGTAGTGCCTGGCACATAGTAGGTATTATATAAATGCTGGCCAGCTATGATTATTGTTATTGCCATGGGAAGGTATAAGACATTATTTCATGCTACTGCTTCACCTTTAATTAATGCTCCAAACAAATTGGGCTATCCAGGTTTCTACGGGGCTTTCTCCCTCCTTTGCCTGGGTTCATGCTACACCCATACTAGTTGTATGACCCTGGGCATGTCATTTAACCCTGTTTGCCTCCTTTCCTCATCTATAAAATGAGCTGAAGAAGGAAATGGCAAATCACTGCAGCATCTCTGCCAAGAAAACCCCAAAAGGTATCACAGAGTCAGACACTACTGAATGGCAACAACAGGTGTAGGGAATACTTAGACTGCCCTACTCATCCACCCCTCATCTTTCAATTTCCTACCCATCTTTCAAGACCCAACACATGCTGCTTTCTCCATGGATCCATCCCTGATTCCCCCAATTGAAAATGAATTCCCACCCCCAAACTTCATAGCACTCTATACTACTCTTAGGTACTTCTCATGAGCCATTTTATATCACACTTACTTGTGTATACATACATTCTGTATCCCTATCCTTTTGTATCCCTTCATAGACTTCATAGATTCTTGAAGATAGAGACTCAATCTCATTTATCTTTAGATTTTTCCTAGCCCTTAATCCCTGCACATCCTGGTTATTTAACAATATCTGTTGGATGTAATTAAATCAGCTTGCCCAATTTCATTCCTCTCTGAAAGCCCTAGACATCGACCAGAAGAGGGAGGAGGAGGCTAGGCTTCATTCAGCGAACATTTATTGATTATGTACTATAGGCAAAGCATTGTGCTAGGCACTGGAAGGCATACAAGGATAAAGATGGAAATAAATTTGTGATAGGGAATTCCCCAAGGAGGATGCCTCAACCAATGCAAATTGGAGCCTTCTCTGTAACTTACATCATCTTAGAGAGTTGCCAGAGCAGTGATTCCCAAACCCCAGTGGTCCAAGGGATTGGTGCTAAATTCTTTAATGGCTCTTTAAGGAGTAAATAATTATCCAATTATGTTACAAATATATTTTTCCTCCGTGACAAACATGCATGTTTCAAGCACCATAGGTTGAGTTTTTCAACAATTCAAAACCATCATGATCATGTTATCATTATAATAATTACTTTAAGCCCTTAATGAATAAATCTCAAGAATAATATGAATAGTAGGTGAAATTCCCTGGGTATTCATAAAACATTTTGTTATCGTCTTAAGGGGCAGCTGGGTGGCACAGCAGATACAGTGCTAGGCTTGGAATAAGGAAGATTCATGTTACTGAGTTCAATTCTGTGACCCTGGGCAAGTCACTTAACCCTACGGGCCTGAGTTTCCTCATTTCAAATAAGCTGGAGAAGGAAATGGCAAACCACTCCAGTATCTTTGCCATGAAAACCCCAAATGGGGTCACAAAATGGCAGTCAGGACTGAAACAGCTTACCAGCATAACAGCAAAAAAAAAAAAAAAAAAAAAGGATTCAAAGAACAAGAAAAAAAGTTGGAGAACACTGGCCTTGGGCACAGGATTTAGATGATTTCTTTATGCAGGATCACACAGTCAGAAAGTGTCAGAACTCAAGTCTGCCTGCCCCTGAAACCTGCTCTCTAGGTGCTATATCAGGCTACCTCTTGATACAACAATAATATTAATAGTTGCCTTTTTTAACCACTCTCCTACCTGAAGGTAGGCTTCAGTGAAGAGGATGGGATGAGAAAACAGAGACTGTGACCTTGACTGAACCAGGGTAGGACATTCTGACTTCTATCAACTTCCCAGAGAATCGAGGTCTTTCTTAGAATCAATCCAGTCATCCTTATCTCTGGGTCTGCTCAGGCTTTTACTTTTCATTTCTCCTTCACTTCTAAACCCTTATTCAAGATACTGAGCCTTCCCACCTTTCCAGGTCCTAAATCCACTAAATCTCCTAGATCTCCTCTCAGAGATCTGCTCCAATGGATCCCTAATGACCTTTCAACTCCCCTTCTCCTTCCTTAACCCCTGAAACTGGATGATAGATAGATAGATAGATAGATAGATAGATAGATAGATAGATAGATAGATAGATAGATAGATAGATAGATATCCAGGTGTAGCATTGTAGCTCTTTTTATTTGGCCTCCTATGTCCACATACTCAAGACCATATGAGTTCCTTTCTAGAATCAGTGGAAATGGCAAAAAATATATATATTCATATATGCATACACACATATATGTATATATTTATGCATTTTATACATTATTTATATTCATTTATTTTATTGTATATACATTATTTATGTTTATTTACATATTTGCTCTATATATTATATATGCTTTATTTATTTATATATTTATTCTATGTGTCACACATTATATATTTATTTTGTGTGTTCTATACATACCATTTATTTATGCATTTGCTCACATCTGCATAACTACTCGATATACTATATGCCATTATTTATATATTATTTGAATTTTGATATTTCTATATTACATACCTTATTTATTTATATATTTATGCTTGCATACTTATTTTATATATCATATATGCATTATTTAATTTAGATTTATGCTTGCATACTTATTTTATATATCATATATGCATTATTTAATTTATATTTATATATTTATATCACCTATGCATTATTTATTTATATTTTATTTGTATATTATTTATTATACTTATATATTTATTTTGTGTATTGTATGTACATTATTATGTACTTACTTTCTATATATACAGTATATATTATGTGTAGATGTTTATTTTATGTATCTATACATTATTTATTTATATATTATATACACATTATTTAATGAGAGAGAGAGAGAGCGATTCATAAAGAAAACACTAGGGTAAGTTCACCAGAAAAGTACCCCACCCTGGCCTTGCTGGAGTCTCTTTCTAAACAGGAGAATCATGATGACAGGCTGGTGCTCTACCCACATTTCTGTCTAATCGCTCACAACTAAACTTCTCCTCCCCTTCCCAGCCCCACAGCCACAGTCAAAATAAGAACTTATAAGATTTTTATTAGTTATGGGCCAGGCCCTGGATTAGGAAGTAGGAATAAAATGGCCCTAGATCACACAGCCTTTTCCTCAATGCCCTCCCACCTTTCCAGCATCTCACTCCTCACTCCCCTTCACCTAGACTCCCACCCAATGACATACTTCATCTCCCTATCCCAGGCACATTCACCAGCTGTCCCCTGTGCCTGGAATGCTCTCCGTCTCCATCTGCCCCTCCTGGCTTCCCTGGCTCTTTCAAGGGCTCCTTCTTCAGGAGGCTTTTCCCATTTGTCCCTTCATTCTAGTGGCCTTCATTCTGTTATTCTAGTTTACACTTTTTTTGTTTTACCCTTTCTTGTGCTTTCCCCACTTCGTTCTACTTTTTCTTTCTCAACATGACTAATGTAGAAATATGTTTAGCATGATTGTACATGTATAACCTATATCCGACTGCTCGCTGTCTTAGGGAGATGAGAGTGAAGGAAGGGAGGGAGAAAAACTTGGAACTCAACATCTTACAGAAACGAATGTTGAAAATTATCTTTACGTGTAATTGGGAAAAAATCAAATGCGATGAAGTGCAAAAGGAAGAAAGAAAGACAGGCTTAACCTGATGGTGGAGGGGATTAAATGAGAGAAGTCCCAAATTGACATTTTATCCTCTCATCTAAGTAATAGGGAGACAGTAAAGTTGTTTGATTCTGTACTCCACTCCATACAACGTCTGTTCCAAACCTTCTTTTGTCTCTTTAAGCTATGTACACCAGCCCTTTACCCTTGCCTCCCAACAAAGGATCTCATGCTTCATTCAAAAAAAAGAGAGACAGAGAGACACAGAGAGACAGAGAGAGAGAGAGACCCTTCACTACCTCTTCTCCCCAGTACTATACTTTCAAATCCCTTCAATCATCCATTTCCTCATCCCCTCCCCCTCCAAATTCCCTACACATATGCACGCACACACACACACACACACATACACCCCTGTTCTCTCCTCTGACTTTTTTTCCTTGCTAAGGCTAATGCCCTTGATCTCATCCCCTTCCTTCTTCCTCCAGGAGTTCGTTTCTTTAATCATCCCCTCTCTCTTTCTTAATTTTCACTTTCTCCTTATCCACTGGTTCTTTCCCTAATTTAATAAAAACCTGTGGGTTGATCATTTAAAAACACTCCCAGATAATTCTCATACTGAGAAAAAAAAAACTTTCTTAATCCTATTCTGTTTACAGAATAGAAATAAGAGCTTCATATTATATATTAAAAAGATATTCTCATGTGAAGAAATTCAAAAATCACAGAGTAAGCATAATAGAAAGTTTTTTCAATCAAGACAATATCTGTACATCTTTCATCACGTGGCACCTCTCCCATTCTCCATGATTTTAAAGGAAAATTGATGAAAAACCATCAGTCACCTCTATCAATTTTTCCAATACCTTGGGATGTGGTTTTACTGAGCCTGATGATTTGAATTCATTGAAGGCAGAAAAGTGCTGTCAACGTCACCTCACTTTGGTTTCAACTGTTGGTTAACCAATTTTGTTCTGGTCAAGGCAGATGGTAGAGACTGTAAAGGTAGGTTCAGGAGGAAGTTATGGAGAGGAGGTTTGACTGTAACTTCAACTCATCTTCTCCCCACCCCTCCTCAGAATTGCCAATGGTGGATCTTTGGCTGCCTTGATGGATGAGATATTTTCTAAAACTGCCTACTTGTCATGTCATGGGCTGCTCACTATAAACCTCAACATCAAATTTAAAAAGTAAGTACCATCCCCCGTGTCAGGAAGGAGAGGGTGTTGTGCTCTGTCCATCTGTTTTTCCATCTTCAGCTTGATAATGGGGGTGGGGGGATTGGGGGTCATATAGTAGAATATATAGTATACAATGTATTGTGGAAAGAACATGAGATTTAGCTCTGCTATATGACATTCACATGACCTTGGGAATGTCACCTAACATCTCAGAGGACTTTAATATCTTCAACTAAAATTTGAGGGGGTTGGACATGAAGATCTCTAAGGTTCATTCCAGTTCCAAATCCTATGATCCATTTTAAGTGTGGCATTGACTTGACCTTGGAGAAATCACTGTGCTGGGTCTTAGATCCTGAAACCGTGAAATAGGAATAACAACACATGTATGACTACCTTCACAGTAAGGGAAGGACGTTGTCAAATACTATGACAATCTGAGTTATTGGAGAAAAGTGGGGAGTGATCATTTGTTCCCTCAAAAGCCAGAAATGGCCAAAAGACTGAGGTGGGTAAAACTGGGTAGGAGAAGATCACTTCATGGAAGATCTTGGAGGCCGGTTGGAAGCATCAAGGGGAAAGACGAAGGCCCTTACTGACCCCAAAAGAGCTCTGTCCTAAGGAATTAAGTCCTTGACTCTAAAATGCAGCCACATCTAAGACCTGGGGAACTTGGGACAGGAGGCCTTAGAAGAGTAGGTACTGACCTTTACCTCCATTCCCAGTATACTCCCTATAGGCTCTGTGGCCCTGCTGAAGGTGGAAGTAGAAAAGGTAGAGGATCAGAAGATTTTCCTGTCCTGCATCGCCCAGAGCTCTGACCAGCAGGTGCTCTATGCCAAGGGTTCAGGTAAAAAGAATATGGGCATCCCATCTTGGATACCAGCCCAATCTCTTTTCCTTCCTATTTCTCACCTCTCTCTTCTTTGGGAACTGAGCTAGAGTGCATAAGGGGTCTAGAGAGCCTGCAAATGATGCCCTTTATGGAGAATGGAAACAAGGCAAGGGCACTGAAACAGAAGGCCTTTCTGGGGTCTTTCCATCAGGAGCCATCAAAGACAGGGGCTATATGAAGAAAAGGGCTCTCATTATAGGAAAAATGAAAGGGGAGCCACTGCGGGACCCTGATAGGGAGGAGGCCATGAGGTAGGCACAGTGGGCAGGCTGCTCGATTGAGAATTAGAAGATGCCCTGAGTGTGATTCAGGTCTCTGCCACACTAACCAGGTGCCCATTAGCACATTATTTAACAGCTCTAGTTCTTAATGTCATATCAGACTCCTCAGACATTACCTTATGATCCTAAGTAAGGGATTGGGAAGACAATGGGGCAAGTATTCCTCAGGTCAACATTACTCTCAACTGCTTACCCCACATACCTGACGGTCAGCTGATAAATCTTGTCATTTCTCCCTCTACAACATCTCTCCCCTCTGACCCCTTCTCTCCACTCACAGTCACCTCCAAAGTTCAGTCTTTCAAACCATCTCTTGTCTAGATTATCGCAACAGCCTTTTCCCTACTTCAAGTTTCTTCTCATCCCAGTCCATCCTTCACTCTGTTGCCAAAGCAATTTTCTTTGAGTGCAGATCTAACCATGTCATTCCCCCACCCAGTAGCCTCCTTTGGCTCCCTATTGTTTCTAGGATTTTGCCTCTGTTTAGCTTTTAAAGCACTTCACAACCTGGCCTCAACTTTTATCTTTCAAGTCTCATTGTGCATTACTATCCCTCCTGAATTCTATGAACCAGCCAAGCTGACCCTAGCTCTGCTCCTCCTCCATATCTACCAGCCTCACTGGAATATGTCCTCTCTTCTCACTTCTGTCTCAAAGCATCTCTTTCTTAAAGACAAGCACTACCTTCTACATGAAACCTTTTCTGATCCACTCCTTCCCAACTATTAGCACCCTCCCTCTCTAATTCCCTTGTATTCAGTAAATTGGGAGTAGCAGCCTGACCTCCAAATCAGGAAGACTGGGACTCAAGATCCATCTTTGACATGTGCTGGCTGTTGACCTCAGACAAGTCACCTGAACTCTGAGTGCCCCCAGGAAACCCCCTCAAATGAAATTTCACAGTAGTTGCCTATATGCATTAGTTGAAGGTAGATGAAATCACAAAACTAGACCCCAAAAAAATTATCTACTACAAATAATTCAAGATGTATTTCCATCTGGTTTTAGAATGCCCTGTGTCTTTGTTTAGTCTAAATCCTGCCAAGCTGTGAACTATTAATCAATACACATTTAGTAAGCACCTACTATGTGGCAACAGATGGTTCCATGTATGAATGGTGTAGTGGTGACTGATGGAACACCTGTGTTTTCTTGGTGTTAATTATTAGGCCAAATTAGCACAGGCAGCAGAGAATTGATCCATCCTTTGCTACATCTCAGCTTCAGAGGCTGCATTGAGTGCACAATCATCTGCAAATAGAAAATCATGCACCAACGCTCCCTCTACTTTGGTCTTGGCTTGTAACCTTTTCAAATTGAAGAACTTACCATCAGTATGGAAATTGACCTTGGTGCTGTGTTCACCCTCACTGAAAGCATTTGACAACATAGCTTAAAACATCATGGTAAAAAGCATGGGAGCAAGCACGTAGCTCTGTTTCACCCCATTGGCGACTGGGAAGGCACAAGAACATTGTCCATTACCCAAAACCCTGGCAAACATGCCATCATGAAACTGACATACAATATTGATGAACTTCTCCAGGCAACAAAATTTTGACATAATTTTCCATAAGCCCTCACAACTCACAGTGTCAAAGGCCTTGGTCTACAAGCATTGTGTACAGTTCTGTTCTGCTCCTGGCATTTCTCCTGGAGCTGTCAGGCAGCAAACCCAATATCAACTGTTCCTTGGCCCTTTCTGAAGCCACACTGGCTCTCAGGTACATGACCATCTTCCAGGTGAAATATCAGCCTAGTATGGTATGCCCACATCAGAAAGGGTGCTGTGCTCTTTGAGCAAAGCAGAATTGAGACAGCACAAAATAAATGTAGGATATGCAAATTTGGGATATCCGCCTCAAATATTCACAGGACTATCTGTGCCCAACCTGTGGTAGAACATTCTGAGCTCATATTGGTTTGATCAGCCACAGTCAGACACACTGAAATTTCACTTTATCATGGCGATGTCATTTTGGTCCTCTTCAAAGACAAAAGACAACAACCAAACATGTGCCAAGCACTACTGTAATGGCTAGGGGCATAAAGACAAGAGTGAAAACAACACTGACCTCTCACAGATTGCTTATATTCTTTCTTTCAGTAAAAAAACCTGTTTATCCAAATTGTAGCAAAACAGAAATTAGAAAAAGCATACATAGAAGAATATATACCAGTTAATACAGAGTGAAGAAACTCTCCCATTGGGAGTGAGATAACTTAGTTCAGCCAACAGAGTCTCAGATTAAAGGGTTTCTATTCTAAAAGGTGAGAACAGGAACCTCAGAGTCCAAACACTTTTACTTTACAAAGGTGAGAAAGTGAGGTGACTTATCTACAGGCACAAAATGAGGCAGAAACGGAGACAGATCCAGAGCTGAGTTCTTTCCTCATCTCCACCTCCTGGTTTTCCTGGCTTCCATCAAGTGCCCTCTAAAATGCCCCCTTTACAGGAAACTTTGCCCCTATCCTTCCTAATTCTAATGCCTTCCCTGTGCTAATTATCTCCCCTTTATTCTGTGTGTAGCTTGTTTGAATGTAGTTGTCCTATGGTGTCACCTCCCCCTCCCAAGTAGGACAGTGATCTCCTCACGAGTAGGAATTTTCTTTTTTCTCTCTTTGTATCAGCAGAGTGCCAGGTGCATAGTAGGTGCTTAGTAAATACTTAGTGACTGATTCATGGTCCAGGTCTTTTACCAACCAAAGAAAACAGATTTTCTTTCCAAGGTAGGCTGCTCTTAAAACGAGTTTTCATTCCTTGACCTCAACCCCGTAAGTGCCTTCTAGCTCTGACATTCAATAAGTTTCTGACTGAGGACAGAACACACAGATGGATGTGGTTGAGGGCAGGGGAGGGATTCAGTGATGATTATATTGATGGTGACAGTGATGATGATATTGGGGGAGGAGGGAAGGAGTGGGGAGGGGAACGAAGTCTGATGCAGATTTAGAAATCCAGTCGAATCAGAGTTTGTACATGGACCTTGGAAATAATAAACAGACCGTATTGAAAATAGAATCCAGAGCCCAGTCCAGCACTGACTTGCTCTCTTATCTCTCTTTCAGGAGTTTTCTTTCAGTTGGAATTGGAAGAAGAATAAGGGGAGCCAGTCCTAAGATGTCCCTACCTGCTACCTGCCCAATACTCAACTGAGGATACTGATCTACCTTGCAAGAGGGAGAGGGATGGGGAGGGGTGGGGGGAGAGAGATGAGAGATGAGGGAGGGAGGGAAGGAGGGAGAGAGATGGGGAGAGAGAAAATAAATTCCCACAACTCTATCACTCCAGTTATGGAATCATGATCCCATAGGGTTCTCTGTATCTGGGAATCAGAACTATTGATCTGAGCTTCTAGCCTGCTCAGCCCTCCATACCTTTTGGACTAGCTGGATGAGAGTCCCACCCTGAAGCTTAGTTACTTCAAGTTGAGGTTCTCTTCACATACACTCACTCACACACACACACACATACACACACATACACACATGCACAGACACGAGCTCCTCCTGCTTTTTCCTCTAATTCCTTCTGGTTTTGTGACCCTGTCACTACACCCAGGGGAGCTGACCTTTCCAGTAAGCAAATAATTTGCATTCTAGGTTCCCTAGAATCCCTCTGGCTTAACCAGATGGCGCCTATATTGGCCATACCCAACTAACCTCTATGTAACACAGTCAACTTTCAATTGAACAAGTACAAATTATACAAGCTATATGATCCTCATTCAGTTTTCAGTCCTGGGTTGCTGGTGTACATCCACAAGGATTTTGGAGGCTCCCAGGTATGGTCCAGCCAGTCAATCAATGAGCATTTATTACCATGTGTCAGGCAATGTGTCAAGCTCTGGGGACTACAAAGACAAAGATACAGTCCCTGCCCTCAAGGAGCTCATATTTGAATGAGGGAGATGACTTGTAAACATACAAGTTATATACAATGAAAATAGAAGGTAGCCTAATATAAGGAAGGTAGCCAGAAAAGGGCTCTTGCCCAAGGTAGGGATTTTGCTGATTCTTACATTTTGCAGATTGGGAAACTGAGATATAAGACACAGATAGCTGCAGGGCCTGGACCAAAACCTAGGTTTCCTGACTCCTCAATTCCATCTTCCCCCCATTCCACTACCCAATGTTATCTCCCTCAAAAAACACAAACTCACTATTATATCAAGCTGGCCAAAGGTTAACAATGGGCAGGCCGTGAATCTCAGTGCACCTGTCCCATCCAAGGGTCAACAGTAATAAAGTGAATAAATAAACATACTTGTTCAACCATCAAAAGCACTTGGCCATCAAATGACAAAAATCATTTGAACGGTAACCATTCGTATAAGATGATAATACAATCTCTGGTGTCTGTCGTGACTCAGCAATCATTCACTCATTTGGCTCACTTGGAGTAACTCACTCCATTGCCAAACGAAATTGGTGAGTTACTCACAGGATAGCTCTTTGACACCAAAGATCTTCCAATTAAAGCAGATTACCAGTCAAAATCCTTTCACATCACAGAATGTCAAAACTGAAAAAGACCCTGGTCCAGCTCCTTCATTTTCCAGATGAGAAAATTGAAGCCATAACTGAAGTCATAAGGTCACATAACTCATCCATGTGTAATGTTTACTAGTATCTACATATTATCCCTGTTGAAGTTTGTCTACAAAACTTAAGTGATACACTCAAGCTAGTCAACCACCCCAGATTATTTCTCTCTGGATGCTCACTTCTCTCTGCTGATTCTTTGGTCCTATTGGTCAGACGCAAGGGAGAACTTGCAGATGCCCACTAACTCAGGCTGTGCTCAGAATCACAACAGAAAGTAAGTGAAGGAGAAAATGAGATTCCTGGTAGAGCGGAACCTTTGATGAGAGACTTCACACAGCCACCCAGGACAGATCTCCTAGTAGGCTCCCTGGATTCCAAGGAAATGCCCCCAGGACCAAGATATCCCATAAAAGGGCCTCAGGATGATATAGACATTCAGCCCCTCCTTCTCTTTGACTTCCTTCCTTTTCATCTATCCTACCTTGCCCCCACATCCTGAGCTAAGGATGAGGAGTGTCCTCTCGACTTTAGGTACGTATTCACCTTCTTTTTCCTTCTCTGGATACCTTCATCCAGAATTCTGCAAAAAAAAAGTTCAGAAGCAGCCAAGATCAAGGGTGCCTGGGACCTTTTAAGTTCTTCCTACTCCTTGGGGCTGAGGGCCCTGATTTCCTAATATCCCCCCAGTTCTTTCCTCCTTCTCAAATTTGAGAGACACTAGCCTGTGAATTGGAGCCCAGAAAGGAATAAGAAATTTCACCAATTCCCTTGATCATTTAAAGAGAGGGGGCTGTGCTCCCCCTTCACCACAAGGCATTGCTGCAAGAAATAGGACAAGATGACCAAAAAGCCCTCTCTGGTACTGTTTGACTGGTACTGTTTGCCTGGGCAAATGTTTTATTAGAGGACCCTTGCAAAAAGGGGTCTGAGTGTGGACTTTTAGGATGGGCTTAAGGGCTAGATTTTACCAAGGCTGAGGATAGAACTAAGTTATCTATGTAATCAATGTAGTTGTAGCCTTACCAGGGCCTAGGCACAGTGATTGAGTTGAGGAGTTGAGAGCTCTGGTACCCATTCCCACTCCTAAGCCTGAGAATTAGCAGTGAATCTTCCACAGCAGGTGGAGATGGAGGGTAAGCCCCTGTCCTCCTTCTCCCAAAGAGTTTTCTGAGAGAGGAGGGTTAGCTCCCAGACCCTGCCTGGAGGAAGGGGTTAAAGAGGCAGGGCTGATGGTCACAGAGACAGAGTTGCAGTGTTTATTCAGGAAAACAGGTCAGACTTGGCGGCAGCAGCCCCTGCCGGCTCCTCCCAGAAAGACGTAGCTAGAGGAATGAGTAGGGGAGAGAATTTGCACCTCTCCTCTTTCCCCTACTCTCCAGGGCCCATGAGCAAGACAGCGAGCAACAGGTGAGCTTAGCAACTCCAGGTCACCCTCAGAGACACTTGACTCCCTGAGACAAACTGACAGTAACCACCAGAGGCCAATGGGGAGAGCCAATAAAGAATGGCCAGAGTCAGGATAGGTGTGGGGTACCCTGGAGATAAGGGTGAAACGACCCCAGGGAATACATAAGGTGTTCAGCCTCAGGAAAGAGATCAGAGAGACCTGGAAATGGGGGTGAGGGGATTATTCAATATATCTGAAAGAGGACCAGATGCTCCCTGAGTAACCATATCTGGGGGGTTGGGGAAAAATTAATGAATGCTTCCTTTGTGCTTGGCTTTCAATAACAGGTTCCCACTGGTTGGTGGGAAAGGAAGTGAGAAAGGGAGGGAATGGGGAAGAAGGACAAACGCTGCCCTTGGACCAACACACCCCATAGGCTCCACATGCCTCAGGACTTTGTGAGAGGATCTGGAATAAGAGGAGCCCTATTTCCCAGGAAGCCCCTCCTGTCCCACCACCTTCAAATCACCACCTGTCATTAAAGGAATTCAGAAGACAAGTTCAGGCCTGACCAGGAGGAGATTCAGCAAAATAGATCTGTGGACCTTGGAAAGCTGCAGGTGTGGCAGAGATTGGGACTGAGGGCTAGGGCTGACTGATTCCTCCCTGGGAAGAGAGGGCCAACCAGCAATGGGGTTACCAGCGGAGACAGAGGAAAGCTGAGGTATGATCAGACCAACTCAAAGTAGGGGCCATGAGACCTCTGAATAGGAGGGGGTGTGGAGGAGATGTAGGGAAAGGGATGGGTATGCCTGATGATGTCTAGGCCTGTAGGTGTTTATGTGGATCCAGGTGTGTGTGTGTGTCTGGCCCTAGACTGATGTTTCCTTTGTCCTTATGCTAATAATTAATCTAAAGTCATATAACTCAGGAAATATGTTTGTGTGTATACATTTGACCCTTCCACCCAATGTTCATAGATTTAGAGCTTAGAAGCTACTGAATTCAATTTCACAGATGAGGAAACTGACGTGGAGAAAGGTTATGTGACTTGCCTAGAGTCACACAGCCAGTAAGTGGGTGAGAAATTGAACTTGAGTCTTCTTAATTCCAAGGCCAGACTTCTATCCACCATGCTACCTGGCTGTCTACAACCCAATTATACTGACATGTTGTTTTTCTCTATGGAAAGGACATTTCTGTCTGATATGCGCTTATGTCCTTACCTGTATATGTGTGCATAAGTCTGTTGCTGGCTGTGTGAATGAATATTTGTCAGTGCTTTTGTATCTATTGTGTGTATACACACACATATATATGTATATACATACACCCAGATGTGTGTATGTATATGTGTATATCTATATGTATGTATCTGTATGCCTATATGTGTCCATATTAATTGAATTCAGTTTCAGAAGTATTTATTAAAAATCTATTTTGCAGCTAGGTGGCACTATAGTGCACAACTTCTCCTCCTGAGTTCAAACACGGTCTCAGACACTTACTAGCTGTGTGACCCTGGGCAAGTCACTTCATGCTGTTTGCCTCAGTTTCCTCCTCTGTAAAATGAGTAAGAAAAGGAAATCGCAAACCCCTCCAGAATCTTTGCCAAGAAAGCCCCAAATGGGGTCATGGAGAATCAGCCATGACTGAAATGGTCCAGATATTGTCCTAGGCACTGGATCAAAATGACAGATCCTGCCCCCAAGGAGTTTCCCTTCTACTAGTCCCTGTACACAAGTATAATTGTGTGTCTGCCTACCCAAGCTTCCCTATATGCACAAGCCGACATCCATGGCTGTGGGTGCCTGTGCTGGTCTTTGCTCTTCTGTCTCTGGTGTTGGTGTGCACGCCTGTGTAGATGTGTAAACATCCATTTCCACGAATCTAAATGTCTAGGCACTAGATAGTGGTCTCCCTTGTTCTTTGATCTGTCACTTTCTGTTCAGAAGGTAGCCAGAGGCCTGAGGATGGAAAAAGGGAGAGGAGGAGGAGGGGAAGTAGGCACCTCAGCCCCAGCCGGAATGATCAGCGTTAGGACAGCAGCACCCACCTCCTGATTCTATTTTTTTCCCTTCTAGCCCAGCACCTTCAGCCAGAGACTGTGGATTTGGACTCTCCCATCTTCTTCCCTCACTCCCCTAACTCTGTGCCTTCCTTTCCCCAATGTGGCTTTTGGAGAAAGCTGGCTGCAAGGGAGAGAGGGTAGAGTCTGGGACACTGTGGAAGCCCCACATCTTATTCCCCAGGAAAAAGTCCACTGGGACTTCCCCTTCTGCTTGCCCCAATGTCCTAACTCCAGACCGAATACCCCAATTTTTTATTCCCCCCAGGCTTTCAGACATGGGGGTCCCTGAAACTGGAACAGAGAGAGAAACAGGCTGGACTAGGGGTCAAGAACTCCAAGGAGCCTGCTCCCTACCCCATCTGGCTGGACGGGAAGGCTGGGCCTTTCTTCTGGAGAGTCCCCACACCCGTCGCCGAGAGTCCCTTTTCCACACGGCCCCAGTGACCTCTGCTTCAGAGGAGCCCCTACCCAAATCCAGACTGCACCTCTCGTCCCCAGACCTGCGCCTCTGCTTGGCCCTGGAGAGTGATGTGGCCTCCTCACCTGACTCTTCACCTTTCAACTCACCCCAACCGGGCCCGGCCCGACCCCACCTAGGCCCACCCAAGCTACATCTCTCCAGATCTGGCTTCCTATCCCCTGAGGAAGAGAGCTCAGCTGATGCCAGTCCCCATGCCACCCACCACTTAGGTCCCCCAACACCACCCCTCTTCCACCTGGATTTTCTGTGCTGTCAGCTGCAGGTGACTAAAGAGAGCGTAGTGAGCCTGGGACCCCGGGGTGGGCAGCTGAGGTTGTCAGCTGGGTACCAGGTGGACTTGGGTCAGCTGCGGCTTCGGCTCATCAGTGCTGAAGGGCTGCCCAGGGGCCGAGTAGGACCCAAGGGAAGCAGCAGCTGCTGCATCCTATTTCGGTTGAGGCCAGGGAGTTGGCCACAGGGACGGAGCAGGGTGGTAAAGTGTAGTTCCAACCCCATCTTCAATGAAGACTTCATGTTTGAGGGACTTAAGCCCTCGGACCTGGCCACCCACAATCTGAAGGCCAAGGTGCTGGACAAGGGAACTGGCCTGCGGAGGGATGTGCTGCTGGGAGAATGTGAGATTTCGCTTGTTAGCCTCCTCCCTCACTAGGGGCTAGGTGTGGGACGAGGCCCTGTGCCCATGTTCAGACAAGATCGTGGGAAATAGGTCCTCTTTGGGGGGTCTCTCCCTGGTACTTCCCCTCCTCTCCATCCTCATGACTTTCCCAGACAGATGTTGGTCCTTCCCCAGACCTGCCTCAAGGGTGTCCTCCATCTGCCCTTAATCCATCCATCTTTTCACTGGTCATGAAATCTATTTTATTTTTATTAATAAAATGTTGGCTAAACCTTCAGTCAAGCTCCCTCTGATTTTCTTGGTGTTTGACAGCCCTACCTCTACTGAGGCTCGGTTTGTCTCGTTCTATAAAATGTCTGTAAAATAGAAATAATAATAGCACCTCCCTCGTAGAGTTGTTGGTGGGGGGGGGAGGATCAGATGCTTTGTAAACCTTGAGGAGCTACTTTTATTTTTATTTTATTTTATTACGGGATCAAGAGAAGAAGAACTGGCTTTGGCAGCACTGAAGGAAGAGAGAATGGGGAATGATGCTAATAGTATTACAAATTAGGAGAAAAGGCAGCTGGTAAGAGATGACATCAGTTTTCTGGATAAAGGAAAATGCAAGGTTTTCTGAAAGGGGAAAGGGGGGTAAAAGTGGCTTAAAGAGAGAAGAGGAGGTTTAGAACAGGTTGTAGAAGGGATGTGACAGGGTCAGTCAGCAGTGAAGTCCAATTAAGATGACATAACATAAATATGTCACAGTCCCCAGGCAGCACCATTGTGCTGTGTGCATTCCACCACATAGGAGTAGGAGCAGAAAGAAAGATGATAGGAAATGAAGTAAAAGGGAATGGGGGGGAGGGGGAGGTTAGGATTTGGAATGTAATGAGCTGCAAAAAGCAGGAGATTCAGGGTGGAAGATAACATAAACCAACTCTCAGTCTCTGATCTTAGAAAGTTGAGCATGTTAATCCAGTATCAAGATTTCAAATGCAAGAAAATGAGGCCAGAACAAGGCTACCTTTGGTAGGGTGGATTGACTAAAGATTTCAGTAAGGAAAGAGGTGAGACAAAGGGAGAAACAGAATGATTAGAGACCATGCTTGGAGGAGTTTCAGATCTCTGGATGGTAAGGTGGAGCTAGTGTGGTTGAATGGGCCAGTCTCTGGCTTGGGCTGAATCAGAATGAAGGCTCAAATCATAGGAGTTTAGAAGGTTGCTGAACTAGAACCAGGCTGTTTGGAAGGACAGCAACATATATATGGATGTTCTTTAGGTTATGGTAGGTCATGGCTGTGAGCCAGGTATACTTGAGAAAAAACTGTGGCCAGGATCTGGACTTCAGTTCAATCATATTTCAGTCATATCTGATTTGGTTATCCCATTTGGGATTTTCCTGGCAAAGATACTGCAGTGGCTTGCTATTTGCTTTTCCAGCTCATTTGACAGATGAGAAAAGTGACGCAGCAAATAAGGATAAGTGACTTACCAGCATCACATAGCTAGTAAGTGTCTGAGGTCAGATTTGAACTCAGTAAGATGAGATCTTCCTGACTCTGAGGTCTAGCACTCTATCCACTGTACCACTAAACTACCATGATCTAGAAAGGGCAATACTTATTAGGAATGAATCTCAAAGGATGAAAGGTTCTTCCATAATGGTAGTAGGGGGATGGTTTGACATTAGATTTAGGGTCAGAGGACCTGGGTTCAAATCCCTTCTCGTCATTAACTACCTAAATGGCACTGGGCAAGTCACTTTACTTCCCTGGCTCTCAGTGTCTTCATCTGTAAAATGGGGACCGCTAAGGTTCCTTTCACTTCCCAGTCTATGATCCCCAGTAGATAAACGTCTTCCCCAAGCTAGCATAGCATCTTGCACAAAGTAGGGAATTAATACCTGTTTGAACTGAATTAAACAAAAACTATCAAACTAAGACACACTCCCATTTCCAAACCTACCGCACCCCTTCTTGATCCGTCTCACTGATCTAACCTGTCCCAAAGGACAAAGACTAAGGAGAACTTTCTCTTTGGGTTACAGAGGCAGACAGATATAAAAGACTGGGCCTAGCCCACAACTGAAGCATTTTGTTGCTAAATGAAGAGGATCTGTCTTGCTTGGAAAGGCATAGAAAAAAAATATGTAGGTCAGACTGTATTTACCTACCTGGATCATCTCTTGACGTCAGCTCTGACCTTCTTACTCCTTTAAACTTTCCCGGGAGCCTGTTCCTTTTTGGCTCTGTCTTCCAAGAGCAAGGTAGGAGAGAAGAGGGCACAGTGCCAACAACTACGTTAATGCCAATACAGGGCCCAAGTTCTTCCCCTTCCACCCTCCCCTCTTCAGCTCTTGGGTCATCTAAGGCTCCTACTCATCTTTCTTCCCCGCCCCCTCCCCATCCCTACCTACACTCCCACCATTTCCTCACTCCATTCCCTAAGAAATAGACACCACTTTTGTCTCTGCTACCCTAGTTGTGGGGCAGCTAGGTGGTACAGTGTATAAAGGCACCAAGCCTGGATCCGGCTTCAGACACTTACTAGCTGTGTGACCCTGTGCAAGTTACTTAACCCCTACTCGCCTCAGTTCCTCTTCTGCAACATGGAGAAGGAAATGGCAAACCACTCCAATATCTTTGCCAAGAGTTCAATATTAAACAACCCCTAGTTGTACTCCAGTTATCCACCAGGGGGCAACATTGGCCAACGAATCAGGGATGCCTCCCTGGCCAATAAAAGTACTTTCTTTGCTTTACCTCATCTTAAATTTATACACAAACAGAAAGTCACTAAATAATCACAAAATCTGAGCTGGAAGGGATATAAGAGATCATCCAGTGCAACCTAAACAAGATAAGGGATCTCTCCTTTCCCTTTGTTGAGGTCTCTGTTCGGAAGAAGATTCCTATGGATTCTTCAGACCCTTCACGAAGCTTGGGGCAATAGAAGAATGTAGATTCACAAGACAAGGGTTTAAGTAGAGGCCCACCATTTAGGGAAGGACTAAACAACTTGTGGCCCATGAATAGTACTATGCTGTATAAAACAATAAATCTTACAAATACAGAGAAGCATAGAAAGACTTACATGAACAAATTCAGAATAAAGTAAGCAGATCCAAGAAAAAAGATACACAATCAGCATGGAAAAGGAAATGGAAAGGAATGGCCACAAAACAACTGAAGATGAATATTGTAAATTTACAAAGTGCAGACATGACTCCAAAGAGGAGATATGATAAGGTATCAATCTGTTCCTTTACAGAGATAAGGGGAGGTCCACCAGTGTAGAACGTTGTATATATTATCAGATTTTTTTTAATGTGGGGATCAGTTTTACTGACTTCTTCCCTTTTTCTTCCTCTTATCTTTTTTTAAATTTTTGCTATATAGGATAATGCTCTGGGGGGCAGGAAAGAAAAGATATGGGATGGGGTAAGAGGAGAACTAGATGATGTGAAAACAAAATATATCAATTTTTAAGAAAAAATTTTAAAGATCTGGGTTTAAATCTTAGCCCTTATACTTAGTTCCTGTGACCTTGAAAAAGTCATTTTATTTCTCATCTGTAAAATAAGGAATTGAACTAAATAACTGCCTTCAATGGTTCCTTCCAGTTCTAAATCTATGACCCTAGGCTTCTGCATTTTTTTCTAGTAAGACTCAAAAACATTTGTTAAGCACCTTTTATATGAAGAGAAAAATGGTAGACACTAAGGAAAGAAACAAACTTTAAGATAGGCATTTTCTTATCCTCATAGCCTTACTGCCCAGTAGGGGTATGACAACATAAATAACTATATAAAATATTGTTTGAGTCATTTTTCAGTCATTCAGTCCAACTCTTGGTGACCTCATTTAGAGACAGTGTATCATAATAGACAGAGCTTTGGACTCAGAGTCAGGAAGACCTGAACATCTGGATCTGTGTCACTATAGTCAGATGATGCTTACTAGCTATGTGACTCTAGGCAAGTTACTTCACCCTGTTTACCTCAGTTTCCTTATCTGTCAAATGAGTTCAAAAAGGAAAAGGCAAACCACTCCAGTATCTCTGTCCAAAAAACCCCAAATGGGGTCGTGAAGAATCGGACACAGCCGAACAACAGCTAAGCACAATAAATGCTTTCTCATTCATTCATCCTTACTTACGCTTTTCCAATTGCTTTTCCAAACAAAAGGAGGTCTGGAATTGGAGACAATGGACTGAGATGGCCTGAGCCAGAACAGAAGAGATAGACATTAAACTGGAGAGAGAGGGGGAGTTTTCAGAAATCAAGCCTGAAAGTCAGGAACTCTTCTTGCTGACAAGCTGTGGCTCATATGGTCTGTTTCCCAGACCTGAAGAACTCAAGGCAAGAAATGCATCTAGTACTAGCCTCATAAAATGATAGACTCTCAAAAAAGGCAAAGACCAGAAACAGCATGGTCAGGTGACGCCAGTTTTCTAAGGGGGAAAAAAGAGGCCAAGACCACAGAGATGGTGCTGAGCCTTGATTTCTGTCAAGCCCAAAGGCAAGGCCTAAGAGGAGGCCCGACGTGAAGCAACTGAAGCATTTTTAACTGAAGGGAGAAAGAGCCAAATAAACCAGCTCCAAGCTTCCTCTTCTAAATTTTCATGAGAACAAAATGTTGACGGTCTAATATTTACATTCCTTAATCCCATACTTGCCATTTTAGAAAGGCAAAGGCTAGAGTAAATCAAGCCTTTGTGAAGACTTTTCCCACGTAGGAAAAGTCAATTAGTGCCTGAAGATGGAGCTGAGGTATTGTAACTTTAATCATATTTCAATGTGTTTTCTAAGGAATCTTAGCTCAATATCTTGTCATTCAGAAAGCCCAAAGAAAGACTTCTGTGGATCCTTGACCGCTAGACCAATTTTAAGGTGTTTTACTGACAGTTTATATTCCCAGGCAAACTAAGGGTGGGGAATAGGGATACAAAATAATAAAGACGGGATAGCTTACAGTGTAATCCTAATATATAGGACAGCTGCATAGGGACTCGGTAAATCAATAGTGAATTAATTCATTACCTTCAGGGGCTGCCCTGTTTCAAAGTATTATCTTAACGAAGTGGCTCCTTCCCAAACATATTTTGGGTCTGGTAATCCTCTGAGGCAGAAGATTTTACAATCCCTAGTGATTAAAGACATGGCCTGTTAATTGAGACTGCTGATGTTAATTATGTGCTAAGGGGTAGAGTGAATGACAGCTATTAAAAAATATAATAACTCATAATAGAAAAACTTATAAGGAGGTCACTCATTCTGGGCAGTTATGGGATAGTGTTGAATTCTGAGAATGAGAATACAAACGAGAATACAAAGATTTGTATTCAAATCCTGCCTCAGACATGTATTAGCTGTGTGACCCTAGGAAAGTCATTTCTCTCTGCCTGCCTCAGTTTCTTCTGCTATAAAAATGGGGATAATAATGGGACCTACCTGTCAGGTTGCTATGAAGACTGAATAAGATAATATGTGAAGCACTTTGCAAACCTAAAAGTGCTATATAAATACTAGCTATCATTATTATTATGGTGTTATTATATTTTATATAGGGGCAGCTAGGTGGTACACTGGATAGAGCGCTGGGCCTGGAATCAAGAAGGCTCATCTTCCTGTGTTCAAATCTGGCCTCAGACACCGTAATAATAATAACTAGTATTTATAAAGTACTTTAAGGTGCTGTCCACTGTGCTCTGGCCTCTCTATCCACTATGCCACGTAGCTGACCCCTTAGAAAGTGCTTATTATATGCCAAGAACCCTACTAAGAATGGGCATACAGATGGAAAAAAATGAGATAGTCCTTGCTCTCAAGAAACTTACACTCTAGTTGGGGGACATCACACAAAAAGTCTCAGCTGCAGGGTGGACGGAAAGAATCAGAATTTCTAAAGACTCAGAATTTCTAAGAGTATCACAGAGGGGAAGATGGTATAGCCTGGATGATTATATCAGTAGGTCAGATGGCAGTACTTGGCATTGGCAAGGCACCGAGACAGTCAATAATAATGACTGGAGAACCTGAAGAGGCCATGGCAGGGTCAATCAATGTCAAAGACTGGGGGGACTACATCTCAACAGCAAGAAAAAGTTGATGACTCCCACCTCTTCTAAGTTCTCTGAAAAGTCGTGGAGCTCATATGGGTTTTTGGTGTCCTGGGGATTGGAGGGAGAAGGTAAAGGCCCCACACCAGTGGTGAGTCTTTTCACCATCCAGCTATCCCAGCTGAGTCCTGGACCAGAGGGGAGAAGACCAAAGGTAATTTCATAATCTATTATTGGCCATCCAAGAGCTCACTCATGAGCAATAGTGAAAGCTATGACTGGGGTCAGATATATCAAAATTGAGATCAATCAATCAAGTATTTATTAAGCATCTATCATGTGCCAGGCACTGGGGATACACAAAAAAAAAATGAAAAAAAATAAATCTCTGCCTGTAAGGGGCTTACATCTCCATTGAGGAGACAAGTACACATAAAAATATACAGCCAAGTCAACACACATTTATTAAGCACTTACTGTATGCCAAGCACTGGGGCTACAATTGCCTTTTTAAATTACTTTTTATTATGTTGTATTATTAATATTTTACTATGTTATGAAAATTCCTGTTTTATTTCATAAATCAAAAATAAAATTTTAAAGAAACAAGAAGGGTAGAAATAATCATTGAGCTCAAGAAGCTCACTGTCTAACGGGGCAGATAACAGGCCAACAACTGTGCACACATAGGATATAGACGAGCTAAATCAGAGATGATCTCAGAGCAAAGGGAGAAGATGAGGAAGGACTGGCACAGGCTTCTGGTGAAAAATAGAACTTGTAATGGAGACATGAAGGGAGCCACAAACATGAAGTTAATAAATCCATGTACATACAAAGCAGTTAAATACAGGGTAGTTAGGGAGGAAGGGAGGGGCACTAGAGGTTGCTTCACCTAAAAGTCAGCACTTGATCTGCGTCTTCAAGGTAGAGATGGCCTCTACAAGGTAGAACCCGAAGAACCTCCAGGCATGGGGGGCCATCGCCTAGGCCCTGCACCAAAATTCACTTCCACTGGTTCTACCCTAACGCATCATCTAGGCAACCCTGGGTTCTCCTACACTGGCAGAACGAAGTTTAGCAAATCCATGGCCTACCAAGCTGGACAAGACTCCATTGTGGGCCTGGCAACACATAGCGATTGTGGGAAGATGAGTCTAGCTGTGTGTGGAGCAGTTCATCTCCGCAAAGTTGCCTAGTGATAGAAATTTGTGTGTGTGTGTGTGTGTGTGTGTTTGTGTATGAGAGTGTGCATGCACATTCCCAAGAGACTTAATAAAGGCTTAATGAATCAAACTGGTGCTAATTGACTGTTCAGGCTTCTCATCATTTTCCCCCCACCCAAGCTACAGTTCACTATACTGCTCTAGCCTTGTCCTCTCTATAACAGTTCTAGGCTTCCCCGAAGCACACATTCCCAAAGGGTCCCTCTGGCTTATGGGAATTCAGAGAAAGTAGACCTTCCTGGGGGTTATAGCAGTCAGACACAACAGGCTTCACAGAGATGATGGAACTTGAACTAAGACTTGAAGAATGAGGCAATTAAGAGGTGGGGATGCAACCCATTAGGAGATGATCTAATGGCAGAAGTGATTAGACCTCTGCTGTCCCCATGGTAAGCTCACCCCTTGGCCCTCACTACTTCAAGCACCTCCCTGAGAAGACAGCCAGACTGGGTTTTAAGTGGTTTCTGTGGTTGGGGCTAGAGGGAGGGAGGGGAAGGAGAAGTCAATGCTGATCCCCAGCTATTTATCCCTCCTCACCCCACCTCTACCGGCTTGCCTGCCCCCGAGGCTGAGATTCCCCTGCCTGATAAGGGGCTCTGCACGTGGGGGATTGAAATGACTGGCTGATATCTATCTGCCTCCTTGCATAAGAGTGCGAGGAGGAGGGAGGGGCGATTAAAAACCACTGCCCGGTTCGGGAGGGATTGATTCTCCTGGAAAATAGGCTGAGATTGCAGCCGGAAGAAAGGGATGAGTTCCTGGAATAGAAGTGACTGGGGAGGGTAGGGGATCTCCTTCTCCATGGAGGGGAACTCCAACATGCTAGGCCCAAGCTTGGTAGGAAAGAAATTGGCCAAGGTAAAGGAGGAAACACCTAACTTACCCTCTCCTCTGGGCCCTGTTCCTCCCTTTCCTCCTCCACCTACATCCTGGGCAGAAGGGAGGCAGAATGGGCATACCCACTCTGCCAGGACCATTTGGTCTCCCTTCTACTCCCATTTATAGTGTCCATACCATACCAACCAGTGGGAGGAGAGGGAGAGAGGGCTTTGCCAATGAGAAGTAGATCTGCTGGTGTGAGAACCACAGAATAATCTCCAGAATAAGACTTTATCATGCCCTCCATCTCCTGAAAGAGAGGTGATAGACTAAAGATGCAGAATGAGACCTGCACTTCTGGACATGATAATTTGTTCTACTTGACCATGCACGTTACACATTTTACTTGACTTTGAATGTTACAAAGTTTTTTCTTTTTTTTTAATCAGTGTAAAGGAGGGAGAATAAATGCTTGTTAATTGGAAAAAAAAAGAATAAGGCCATTAATTATCTAGACTTGTATACTATTCCTCATCTGCTTCTTCCCCACTCATGCATCCACCTTCTCCCACTGGTGAGTTTTTCCCAGAACTTGCATTTTAAGAAAGGGGACAGATCAATCATCTTTCATTCTCTAGACTTTACTATCACCATCACCTCCCCCAACTCTTCTCTGTTCATGTAATAAATGCCTGTTGACTGGGGGAGAAGAACTGGACAAAAGAGGGAAAAGGAGATAGATTCAGAGAAGTAGGGGAAAAGGCAAACTTTAGTGCCGGTCAGTTCCTCTGCACTGGAGGTCAGGACCTTTCCTTTCACAAACACCACGTGTAAGACACCCAGCAGAATTGGATCTTCTGATGACTGCTCTTAGGCCCAGCCCAGCTTGCCAAGTTATATAAAAGGCAAGCTGCCAGAAAAGGGTGCTCTCCCAATCCTTAACTGTGCCCCACCCCTCTCCATACTGTCCATTTGCCTCTAAGGAGAGGAGTAGATCAGGGTTGGATGAATCAAGGCCAAGGCCCCTTCTCTTCCATGTCAAACCTGTTAGTTTGTAACAGACCCACACCCTGACTATCCTTAGCAAAAGATAAAAAAAATAAAAACTTAGAGAGTGAACCTGGGACATTGTGAGTGCTGAATTCTTACTCGTATTTTAAAGCAATATGTGGCAGAAAGAGGTCTGAATTCAAATTCTAGCTCTGGCACTTACAAGTTGTGTGACTTTGGACCAGTCATTCTTCTGTAAAATGGGGGTAAAAAAACCTCTAAAAAAAAAAAATCTGTAAAAAGCCTGTCCTACTTACAGGTAGTAATGAAGAAGGTAAAGCCTACTTATTTCATAACTTTGAATTATTATTTTGCTCCAAACCTTTTAGATTTCATCAATGTGGGGAAAAGAATAGTATGCAAATCCCTCCAGTGGTCAATGATAGCTAACATTTATAGAACATTTGAAGATTTATAAAACACTTTCCATTATGTAATGGAAAGGAGGCAGTTGCCATTATTGATTGCCATTTTCTAGGTAAGGAGACTGAGGCACACAGAGGTTAAGTGACCTTTCCAGAGCTATACCACTATCCAGTGCCTGAAGCAAGTTTTGAACTCAGGTGTTTTCTGACTCCCAGGCTAGACTCTGTCCATTATGCCAAGCTGACTCCAACAACAAACAAAGATCCACAGTCCAATCCTAACATACAGTCTTGCAGAATCGCCTAGGGTGCTAAGAGGTGGAGTACCCTCCCTGCCCATGATCGTGTTGGTTATAAGAATCAGGGGCAGAGTTGGAGCCCTGGTCTTCCTGACTCAAGGCCAGCCCTCTATCCACTGTGACACATCGCTTCTCAATCCCCATTCCAGTCACAGTATTATGAGGATCTCCACTCTCTCGTCTCCTTCAATAGGGTTCATACAGAAACAATTTGGGGTCAAGTTACTATCCTACTCTTAAATTTAATGTTCTATATTCTATTACACAGGTGGGTAAAAGCATTATTATTTCGTGATTCTCATCTTTATGTTTTCATGAACTAGCTACATTAGGCTACTTACAGCATCCTCTATCTCTCACCTCCCATCTAAGCACTATCTGTTCCCTATGCTTGGAGTGTTCTGCCCCTCCCCTGCCCCTCATCCCCCCACCTCTGTCTCTAGGTTTCCTCAATTTCATACGAGTCCCAGCTCAAAGGCTACCTTCTACAAGAGGCCTTTCCCAGGCTTTGGCATTTACCTAAGATCTTCAGATGTGCCATATTCTGATCCTGGAATTTCCTTCTAAGTTCTAAGCCAGTAAGGCTGATTAATATCTCATCTAAACTTCATACCTCCTATTTGGTACAACCTCAACATGGGTACTTCCTGAACACTTGTTGAATTAAATGGAATCCTTAAAGGCAAGTATTAGAAAGAGCACTGGACTTGAAATCAGGGGATACCTGGGTTCCAATTCTATCCCTTACACTTCCTGTGTTACCATGGGCAAGTGGCTTAACCATTCTGAGCTTCAGAAATTAGTGGACTCACCAGGTTGAGGAGGGAGAAACAATTAAGATAATATAAATGCAAAGTAAACCTTAAAAGACTATAGTAATGTCAACTATTAGCGTTATAAATGCACAGACAATTCTGATACAAAAAGTGTCCGCTCTAGACAAAATGATTCTCTTCCATCTGACTCCCCACTGGAAAGTTCGTCTTCATAGCTAAACTTTACTTCTTCTCTTTGGTGCCAGAAGCAGAAATCTTGGCAGGGAAATGGGAGTAGAATAGAAGGGAGGGAGGGGCCCCGGGAGGCTAGAGATCGAAGGACAGCTGCTACTTACTTCCTCCATGCAGGCCTCCACGTGGTGGGAGGTGGGGGAAATTGGGATGGAAGTGGGGCGGGGGAGCCAGAGTCACGAGGCCCTAGCATGGCCAGGTTTTCAGCTGCTGTTTACCAGCTGAAGAGAGAGGAGGGGTGCCCAAGAGCCCTGCCCCCTCCTGTCTGGCTCCCTGCCAACCCCAGCCTGTTGGGTAACATCAGGAGCCAGGCCCAGCTAATCAAACCCTGGGACTGAGACTGGGACAGGTGGCCACCAGGGCAGGCATTTGTTCCTGTCTCTCAGGACTGAGAAGGGGTAAAGGGTAAGGGATAGGAGGTTAGAGAGGGAGGGTCTCTCTAAGTCCTGGGATCTGTGTGGGCCTCATTTCTTTCATGCCACTTCCAGTCCCATCTTCCTCCAAACTTCGTTTCAACTTTCTCCAGATCATTTGCAGAGCTCAGAACTATTCTGTGTTAGTGATATAGTGGTATGTGCAGCCTGTATCTGCAAAGCCTTCAATGGATGGGCGATTCCACCTGGTCTAGGAGATGCAGGGCCAGCCTAAAGGGTATAGGTAATACAGGAAGAGGGCTTGGAGGGACCGAGGTAGGTAGATGGGATGGAGGAGAGGCCCCAGCTGCACTGCTAGATCTCCTGCATCTCTGTATCCCCCCTATCTTTCCCCATCCTCCATCATCTGTCTCTTTCCTTGTCTCCCCTTATCTCTGTCATCCTTCCCTCTAACATGTATCTTCTCTGTCTTTCCATTTCCCCAGTCTCTTTCCTCTCCCTTCCTCCCACTTGCCTATAGTGCCAGGATGCTCTGACAGCCACTCCTCTCCCCTGCCTACTGCCTAGCCAGGTGCTCCCTCCCTCCTTCCCTCCCTCTTTTTCTCCCCTGGGCTCTGATCCCCAACCGGGACCAAGGACTTCCAACAAGTGAGCTGCCCCATGGACAGGGCCCCACCAAGTCACCACAAAGCCACAAGGGGTAAGACAGGGAGGGTGGGAAAGGCACAGGAAAGAAGAAGGGAAAGAGATAGGAGGACAGGTAAAGAGAAGAGAGACAGGAGGTAGAGAGGAGAAAAGGTAAAGAGGGAGAGACAGGGAAAGGGGAGAAGCAATGAGGAGAAAAGAAGAAACAGGAGGAGAGAGAGAGATAAAGAGAGAAAGACAGAGGGGAGGGGAAAAATAGAAGAAGAAGAGATAGGGAGAGGGAGAGATTAGAGAAATAGAGAAAAGTAAAGGGAGAGAGAAGAGAAGAGAAGTAATGAGAAAAAATAGAAAGGAGAAGAAAGAGAAAAACAGAAGAGGAGAGACAGGAAATAGAGAATTAGAAGAAAGAGAGACAGAAAAAGAGGAGTGATGAGACAGAGGTTTGAAAAGACAAGAAGAGGCCACCAGAAGAAAGGAGAAGACAGGAGAAGGAGACAGAAAAGGGAGAGACAGGGAATTGGGAAAGATGGGAAAAAAGAGAAAAGGAAAGGGAAGAGGGAGAACGTCACAGTGAAGAGAGAGAAAGAAACAGGGCAGGGGGTGGGAATCTTGGAGTTGATGTTCAGCCAGTATGTTGTGGGTCTCTTAATGGGTGTGCTTCTACACCCAAATAATTATTAGGGTCCTTCCCACACCACAGCTCCACATCCCTGTGTCTGAGTCCCTCTTGAGGTCTCCCAACTTTCCTGGTGTTTTCCACTTGGCAGTGCCCTAGCTGAGGGAGATTTATCCTAGCTGTAGAGGATAGCGTGGAGAATTGGGAAAGGTATGCCCCACCCCCTATCCTGGAGTATGATCACTTTTTGATGTCATTTCGAGTACCAACCTAGTAGATTTTTAGTTCTGAGGGGATAGGGTATTGTATTGACCATGAGACAATTGGGAGGTAATTTTCTAGGGACAGAGGCAAAAGGGCACAAATGGGCATACTGAGGTTTTTGACATCTTTTTGTATGACGGACACTTTTGACAACCTAGTGAGATCAGAGAACCCCTTCTCAGAATAAGATTTTTAAACGCATAAAATAAAATAGATAAGACTGTGAAGGAAACCAATTCTAAAAACAGATTCATGGATTCCCCAAGTTAAATACTCCTGAATCTAATGCTTCAGATGTAGCAGAAAGAGCATTGGTCTTGGAGTTAAAACACCCACTGTCGTTATATATTCACTGTTTGACCCTGGGCAAGGAAAAAGTCTCCTGGACCTCCAATTCTTCTTGGGTCACGCAGGAGACAAGGGTGCTGGGCCCAGAGTCAGGAAGGCCTGGGTTCAAATCTAGAGTCTGACACTTATTAGCTATGTGACCCTGGACAAATCATTTAATCACCATCTGCCTCAGTTTCCTTATCTGCCAAATTTGGGATAATAATAGCACCTACCTTCTGGTGTTATTGTGAAGTTAAAATTAGTTAATATCTGCAAAACACTTTGCAAACCTTAAAGCAGTGCTGCATAAATGCTACTGTTATTAGAATTATGAGGCAAAAATGAGAGCATTGGAGTATTCAATTCAATAAGCATTATTTATAAAGTGCTTTCTTTGTGTCTGGAGCTGGATTAGGACTGCAAGATCACTAAAATCCTTTCTAGCTTTAAATCTGTGAACCTGTGACTGCTGGTCCTTCTAAACCCTCCGACTAGCTAAGTGGTCAGTCTCTCTATTTTCTCTCTGGTGGACATTGCCTAGAATCAGACCTTCCCTGGACCTCAGGTGCTCGGGTTAGCACAGATGTCAGTGACCAGATTGCTTATAAGAGTGTGTGTGTGTGTAGTGGACCTGGGATGCAGTGGGAGGGAAACCTTTCCCTATGTTGGCAAAGATGGAAAGAGGGAAGGATGTCTTTTTCCATCACCAGCTCCCAGGGCATCCAGGATACATACAAAAGGCTAAACCCCAAGAATACTGAGTACTGGTGTACCACATCAGGGAGGAAGCAAGAAAATGCTAAGGCTGGGGCTAAAACAGATTAGGTCCAAGGAAATAGGAGTACACTCCCTCCTCCCGTCTCTCCTCCAGAAGTTGTCTCTCTGACTGACAATCTGGAGGTTGCCTGATGGGATACAGGGAGGGGAATAGGGAGATATAGGGCCGACTTGGTGCTGGGGGAGGCAGACAGCTGGCCTTCTCCAACTTGGAGGAGCTAGAAGAACAGGGGGAATAAAATCTGTTTTGCTGCAGTGAGGAGGAGCTCCCAAAGTCTTGGCAGGCCTGGGGGGTGTCTAAGGGGAATTGCCAGTAACTCTTACTTCTTAACCTATCTCCCCAATCCAGAGCTGACCAAGGCCCCTTGGCCTACCCCTTCCCCTATTACACATTTTATTCTACCTGGAACCCAAACTAAAATTGTGGCGGTATGTGGGCTTACAGAGGCTAATAAAGTTCAACAACAGGTTTGGCTGAGAGGATGGGGAGGGCCAATGTGTTGGGGGGTGGGGTGAATTTGTGACCAGTGAGAGGAAGGGAACCCTCATCTCTTGGCCCTACTACTTTCAATGGGTCCAAAGTCCTCATAATTCTCCTTTTCTTACAGGGCCTGAAACTGCAAAGAAGACCCATACCTGTGAGTGCATATACGTATGCGGGGGGAGACAGCTGGGAGATGTGGATTGAGACAGGGTCTGGTAGTGGGAAGGCGTTCCTAGACTGAGAATTTTAGAGAAATGGACAACTTTGAAAAATTAAGGTGAGGAAGGGCAAAGATGGTATTAGGAGAGAGATCAGAAGAGTGAGGCAAATGGGACTAGGTAGGGAAAGAAAGAATGAAGAGAAATGTTCATTGAAGACGGAAAGATGAGGAGAGGAAAATGTGGGGAAAGGAAGGATGAGAAGAGAGAAAAAGGAGACATCAGATGATGGGGAAATAGCCTAAGAAAGACAGGAAGAGATGAGCAACGGCAGATAGGGAGGACATAGGAAATCTGAGGGTCGGCAGGGATGGAGGAAAGAACCTGGTAAAAGAGGATGGCAAGAGGATCTAGAAGAGCTCTGTGGTCAGCCTGGGGTTTGGTGTTCATCTCGGTGGTTAACACATCCTGAGGTGTGAATGGGGGAGAGAACCGTGGCAAGGAGGGGGCCAGAGGGGAGGAGAGAAGGAAGAAGCAGGAGCCCATCCCCCCACTTGCCACGGGACACCAAGCACTTCAATGATAAAAGTTGTGGGGGCGCAGGCATCAGCAACAAGCGAGGTTAGACCTGAGGAAGGACTTCCTCATGGCTACCTGGGTGACACGCTAAAAAGAAACCAGACTAGGAAGGGATTTCATGTGCCTTGAGAATCTCTCTGCTCAGGGCAAGATTCACACCCTCTTCCTCCGCTGTCCTCCCCCCACAATTCTCACCACCACCTACACACACACACACACACACACACACACACACACACACACACACACACACACACACACACACACACACACCTTTTGTGGATCTGGGACTTCTCCCTCCTTTTTTGAGTTACTGAATTTCCTCTTAGACACAGACCTGCTTCTATCCTAGTCCCAAGACACAGTGGTCAGGGCAGGGCCACAGGGTCAGAACTGGAATGCCTGGTTCATTATAAATCATCCAGTACCACCTCCGACCCCCGGTATCCTCCCCTAAAAGCTCCAAGGAGTACCCAAGCTCCATATCTGCATAAGAATCAAAAAATCCTGGGATTGGTGAGCTTGCCTAGATGTTCTGTGCCTGGGTCTCCTACCCCCATCCCTCTGATATCTCAAATCCCTGCTACCTGCAATAAGAATTCCTGGGAAGCATCCCCTTGGGACAAGAAGTGCCCTAGAGGACGATTCTACTTTCCCCAATTGCCCCAGGGTTGAGGAGATGGGGGAGGGGGAATGAGTTGCAGAGAAGCTGGGGGCTAGGGATATGCATCCCCTTGGGTGGGGGGTTTGCTCTGCTCAGCAGAATTCTTAAGGCCTCACCCTCCCCTAGCCACAAGGCCTCACGGAAATGCTGAGCACGACCCACCCGCTCAGGAGGAAAACGGGTCAGGGAGTGACGTGAGTGAAGTTTGTTGAGGGGAGGAGGGGGCAAGGCAAGGGCCGGCAGTACGTGGGTGGGGGGAAGTAGGGGATTTTTGGAAGATCTGGAATGGAGAAAGATCCCTCTGCTTCAGCTCCCTCACCCTCCTCCACATCAATTCTGGCCCAAAACCCTCCTTAGGCATCCACTCTGACCTTCTCCAACCAAGGCCCAATGGCCATAAGCATCCATTTTCCCTGGGCATCAGAGAGCAGCATGTCCCAAGCAGACCACTCTAGTGTATCTCCTCCGAAGGTTCTTCTAGTCCCATCGAACCCAACTATGTTGGAGCCTATTACAGGCCTAGGGGTTGGAAAGTCATTGAATCCTTCCAACAGAACCAGACTTGGGATGGAAAGGATAGTTGAGGGGCAGATCCTGTGGGCTGAAACAAAGCCCAAAGAAAGCGTCTCCCTTTTCCTAGTCCCAGACACAGGAGTTTCTTGTTAAGAAATGAAAGGCAAGAGAGGAGTTATTGGCCGGCCATACGAGGTGATAAACCTTCTCCAGACCAAGCTGACAAGTCCCAAGGATGAGACTTGGACCACTGCCCAGGGTCCAAGGGTCTGAGTTGTTTCCTCAGCTCAGAAACCTCTAGGAAGACACTTCCTTTACCCCCGGAAAGGTCCCACTCAGGTGGCCTGGATGACTGAGGTGATACTAAACCAGGCCCAGGGCACTCATTCTTAGGATGTTATATGGCAATGAAAGGCAATACAAGTATTTTGAGGACAAGACCTAGGGATTGAGGGATAAGGCAAACAGGGGCCAACCCCAGGTGTATGCGAGTCTGGCTCCCGCTCCCCAAGCCCCTGAACCAACCAGCAGATGGAAACAGTTTTTGCTGCCTGTGGCTGCTCACATGTGGTTTTGGAATTTTCCAACGCCTGCTGTGATTGGCTGCTTTACCCAACACCCTCCCCTCTACACACACCCCTTCCATTGCCCAGCCCCAGATTGGCCACAAAGGACGCCCATCACCCCTTCCCCACCCCTGGGGTGGGGGGCATCGCAAAGCCACCTGTGTACTGTTTAGTTTAAACCCCCCCCTCCTCATTGCTGCTTGGGCAAAGTGAGGCGAGAAGAGCTGTGGATGCCGTGGGCTGCTAGTGCTGCTGACAGACTTTGTTTCCTGCTGCCCCCCCAGCACTACTAGTGCCAAGGTGCCCTTCAGCCTCCCCCAAGACCACAGGTGACCTGCCAACCAGGGTGGCTCAGTCATGAGAAGTAAGTGAATTGGGGCAAGGGGAGAAATATTTGTTCAACTCAACTCAGCCCTTAGAGAAGAGTGGGAAGATGTCCAGGAAGAATAGCTTGTGAGAAACTGTTCCTTCTGGAGCACTGTGCAGGTAGAGGTAATGGGGAAAGTCACATGTGTATTACTAGGTAGGTCTCTACTGACATAGCTATTACTGAGTACCGATGAGTTGCAAAGTAATGGACAAAGGAGCTCTAGGTGCTGAGGAATGAGGGTTAAGGACAAAAGGGAATAGGGAATTGTGGTATCCAGGTCTTAGAAGGAAGAAGAAATATACATTTTACAATGGAGTAAACTGAGACCAAATCAAGTGAGAAGGAGAACAGGAACCAAGGTCAACATGTTGTCCTCCCTATCCCAGGTATGTGAGGATTGACCATGAACTAACCAGGGCAATATGTGTCTAAGTGTGTGTATTTGTGTTTCAATGAGTGTGCGTTTATGGATGTGTCTGCTATGAAGTGTGGAGATTAAAAGCAACCAAATCATCTTTGCCCTCTTCTCATAGTAAGGCTCATGTCCCTGGTGAGCACCCGCATGAAAGCACCAACAGATAAAGAGTGTATTAGATGAGCTGGACAGAAGGAAAGTTCCATCTAGGTTTGTGAATGGAAGCTTGAGAATACCTCATAGCATCAAAGTTTGGAACAGTGAGTGCATGGGAAAAGGGAGGTCCCACCCATACTGCACATTCATCTATCCCTTGTGGGCTACAGCCAGGCAAGCACCTAACTGTCCTTATTCTTCATAGAGAAAGCCTGGGCCCAGTCTGGGTTAAGCTGAGGTGCTTGGTATCTATGAGGAGAATGGAGAAGTCATTGGGCTCAGGGGAATTGTGAAGAGGAGGAGACCTGAAAGTATCCCAGCCCAAGGGTTTCCCTAAAGTTACAGAAGAAAGGACCTTGAGAAGAGAGTCAGGACCCCTAAGTTCTCTTGCTGGTTCTTGGGTTCACCAGTTACCATGAACTGTGAGAGTTTGGACCCCAGTTTCCTCCTCTATAAAATCAGATGTTTGACAAAGATCTCTAAAGTTCCAGAAAACTAACCTTCTATGAATCTATATAACTGTGGGAAATCCTGGATGGAAGGAAAAGAATATTTTTATGGAGGAAGGTTGAAACTGATTGTCCCAATGAGCTAGGCATCCAAAGTGGGGACATAAAGATTATTGACAGATAACTTGGAGATGAATCAAATGACAGCTCCCCCACCATGATTGTAGATGGAGTTAGGGTAGTGGAGGGTGAATCACCCCATCTCCCAGCTTTTCTACAGATGGGTAAAGAAATCTCCAGCAATTTAGGGCTAGGCACCACTGAACTGAGTCTTTCAAGTGCTGTCAAGATGCTAAGAACTCCTGGTAGAGTTAGTCAGTAGCTGTTGGTTGTTTCCAATTGTTTTGATCAAAGGAGACCCCAAAATAAAGGGGAGGTGGTCCTGCTACATAGTAGGTGCTTAATAAATGTTTATTGTTTGACTGATTGAGAGACTTGGAGTCCTAGGAGAGACAGAGACAGAGAGAGAAAGAGAAAAAGAAAGAGAGAGAGAGAGATTGAACCTGTGATTTCTTTAGTAGAAGGGAGAAATTTCCTCTACCAGTGCTGGTACCTCCTCAGTAGCTTATCAATCAATAACCAACCATTTGTTTATTAAGCATCTGCTATGTACTGGACACTGTGCTAAGCACTAGGGATACAATAAAGAGGTAAAAGACAGTCCCTGTCCTCAAGGAGCTTACGATCTAGTGGGAGAAACAACATGCAAACAAATATAACAAAGCAAGATAAATACAGGATGAACAGGAGACAGTTATAACTGGAATGGCTTCTCTTAACTAGAATTAAGAGAAGTTAGGGAAGGCTTCCTGTAAAATGTAGAATTTCAGTTGAGACTTCAAGGAAGCCAGAGAGATCTACTGACCCTGTAGAAGGAGAGCTTTCCAAGCTTAGAAAGTAGCTTAATCAGGGTTACACAGCTAGTAGGTACTAGAGAATGGACTTGACTCCAGGCTGGTTCTGAGGCTAACTTTCGATCCATTATGCTGCATGGCTTTGTACAGAGGGATAGAAACAAACGAACAAAAAAAAAAAAAAAGAGTCAGGGAGAGCAAGGGAAGTACATTGAGATATAAGCAGAGAATAAGAAAAGGTAGATGCCCCAAGAGATAGAGCAGAAGAAAATACTTTACACTTGCATATGGATCACTGTCTCTCCCTTAGACCTATCCCTCCTCCAAACTTTCCCCAGTCTACCAAGGGCACTGCCAGCCTCCTAATCAATCACCCAGGTTTCTAATTGTGAAGCTATCTACAACACTTCTGTCCCCCTCACCTCTCCAGATCCAATCAGTTGCCAAGTCTTGTTGCTTGGACCTCCGTAACATCTGTCCTCCATCCCATTCTTTCTAATCACATAGTAATCACCCAGGTTCAGGCCATCATTGCCTCTTACCAGGACTACCTTATTAGCCTAACTGGTCTCACAGCCTCCAGTGTCTCCCCTCCTCCCAATGCACCCTCCACTTAACTGCCAAACAACCTTCCAAGGACTCAGGTCTAACCATTTTACTCTTCAATTCACCAACACTCACTGGTCCCCTATCACCTCCTAGAATTTTTTAAAAGGGCCCCTCAGACTGACCTTAAAGACACTCCAGAGTCTATCTCTACCTTCCCAGTCAATTCACATTACTTCTTTCAGTGTTTTCTATGCTCCAACCAAGTTAGAGATCTAACAGTTCCTGAAGTAGGCCTAACCATCTCCCACTTGTATGTATTTGCATAGAGCATCCCCCTTGCCTGGAATCCCATACCTTTCACCCCTGCTTAGCATTTTCATCTTCCTGCAAGGCTACTTTCAAGGGCTCCCTCCCCTGTAAAGCCTTTCCTCCAGTTGTTAATGCCTTCTTCCTCTGCCCAGAACCTAGCATTTACTTATTTGTGGATATATAGACCTAGAACTGAAAGGTACCTGACGGCATCTAGGCCAATTCCCTCATTTTATAGACAATAACAATAATAGTTAGCATTTATATAGTATTTTAAAATCTATTACATGACATACATACATATATACATCATCTCATTTTGATTCTCACAACCCTAGAAAGTAGGTACTGTTTTACAAAGGAAGAAACTGAGACCCAGAGAGGTCACACAGTTAGCATCAGAGCTCAGACTCAGGTGGTAAGGAAAGAAAACTGGAACCTAAAGGGATCCTGGAAATCTGGGTCTTTGAGATACTGTTAGTTTGCTGTCCAAGGTGGTCAATAGTGACTAAGCTGCCTATATGTATATCTCATATCTAATCCTAACTCATGGATTTAACAATTTGAGATTTGCAAATCACTTTCCTTGTAGCAACCACGTGAAAGAAGTAGTACATGCATTATCATCCCAAGCCCCATTTTAGACACAAAGAGAACTAAGAGGTTAAATTACTTGCTCAGGGTCCTGTTTGAAAGTGGCTGAGGCTACATTTGAATCCAAGTCTCCAGACTCTCAAGTGTAGCTCTCTGCCATGATGCTGCCTTTCTGCTTGGTTGATGAGCATCATCTAGAAATACAGATGCATTATATAGACGTAGACCCCAGGACAGCTCTGAGTCAGAGGCAAAGCTCGAACTTTTACCAATAGAAGACCACACCCCAGGCAAGGACCCAACACCATGAACTGGTTTGTAACTAACATAACTGTAATGTATCATCCCTTACAAGTGAAAGGGAGTTGAGAGCCAAAGAGGGACACACCCTGAAAGTGTGCAAGAGCTTCTTTGGGGGCGCGAGTCTCTCTGTCCAAGGATCCCTCTGAACTTTGTCAGCCCAGCCAACTCAGAGCTATGACCACCTATATCTTACTGTGTCCTCTGTGCCAACCTGGCTTAGTTATGGCTAAAACAGTGAAAGATTCTTCTCTACAGGGACAGCAAGTGAGGAGGTAGAATCCCAGACCTCTTGAATTGGGGTCCAATCTCCTGGAAGCTACCCCACGTGCTTGAGGCTTTGCAAGGTCCTGCCTCCACCCTCATACCTGCCCCCTTTTCTCATTTATATTCAACCCTTCAAATGCTTGCAACCTAAAGCATTAGCTGCTGAAGGGTTGCATCCTGTCCCATCACAACAAGAGGAATTATTTTGCTCTCCAATTTCATAAATATTTATTAAGTATCTAGTGGGTACAGAGTACTGGGCCAGGCTTTGGAGGAGATGCAAAGCTTAGGGCTCCTGCTTTCATGCAGCTAATTGTTTGACCCAGGAATGAGGCACAAACATCTAGTGCTTCAATTCACCATATTACATAATTCAGTACCATGTGAGGTCTGAGGGGGAAAGTTCACTTGGTGAGTCAGGGAGGGTTATTAAAGGATAATAAATAGGAATTCAACAAATGAAGGGAAGGAAGAAAAATGAAAGAATAGGAGATACCATGAGTGAAGACACAAAATGAGCGTGAACTCTTACCGAAAGAGTTTCCAAAGCTCATATCACCTACCCGCCATACTCTTTCTGGCCCAAACAAATAGGCAAGCTCCAAAAGCGATAGTGCCCCAAGAAAAGGGGACATGGCAATTCTCTCTATAATCCTTGTGGTCTACCCTCTGGCCCTTATGCTGCTGTAGTCTTTCTTCGGTTGTCTTCAAGAAAGATGGAGAACTGTATGATTTGGCAGGACCTGAGATGACAGGTCCTGCGACAGTAAGAAGTAAAAGGGAAACAAGGCCTATTATTATGCTTCCAGAGAACTCAAGCGACAGTGACAGGGAGAGAAGGAAAGAGAAGGAGAGAGAGGGAGAGGGAGAGGGAGAGAGGGAGAGAGGGAAAGAGGGGGAGAGGGGGAGAGAGAGGGAGAGAGAGACAACATGGAGAAAGAGGGAGAAATGAAAGCCCAGGGCATGAAGTTCAGGAACTCGGCCCCAGAGGGGGCTTCTGGCATCCTCGTGAAAGAGCCAATAAGTTGGACCTGTATTTTGGTCTAATAGGCTAAATTATGGGGATGGAGCAGAAGCCAGCACAGGAGCTTTGGGCTTCCAGCTTTCACTGTCCCCATGATTCACCTTCCCCACCCCATCCCCCCAAAACTACAGAGCCCTCACAGGGTGGTTGTTTTCAGCTTGGCTCTTTTGTTTCCCCTCCTTTCTCCTGTCTCAGACTGCGGGGGTGGCGGGGGCACAGAGAGGGGATTTCGGGTGGCTGCCTTCCCTTTGTGGCTTCTTGGAGCCCCAGACACTCTCGCCCACCCGAATTTTGACTCTGATACTTTCTCAGCCCCAGGCATCCAGGTGTGTCAGCAGAAAACTCTTCCCCGGGGTCTGAGAGGGATAGGAATGAGTTAACCTGGGGTGGGGTGGGGGACACAACAAAGTAACAACCACAGTAACATGGTTCTCCCCAGCCTTTGCACCCCCACTTCTTCCCCTCCCCTGCGGTGGACCCTAGCCACCTTGGTTTCTGGTATCACAGAGGCTCAGGTCTCTGGTCAAAGGGAAGTGAGAATTAATGTGGGGAGAGAAGGGGGCCTCTCTAACCAGAAATGCGGGAGGGGGCCTAAAGTTCCCTGCTTCTCAGAGCCTCTCATGTTGGGAAGGGGATCCCCATGTTCAGGGCCAAAGCTTATCCATGTAGTGATGAAAAGTGCGGACAACTGGTTAGAGCTATAATCCCCAGGGAGAAAAGAAAAACCAGAAAATTTAGAAAAGGAGAGGGGAACAGGATAGGGGAAAAGGGTAGGAAAAGCTGAAAAATCAGACTCATCTCGCTTCCTAAAGGGAGGAATCTTGTGGTAGCAGATAGAAGAAAGCTTACCTCATCCTCAGAGACTCCCTTGGGCCCAGACAATTGGGAGAAGGTAGGAAGAGGGTAGGACACAAAAGATGGGGTTAGAATGAGGCAAGTAAAGAGCTAGTCAGAATCAGGGGTAGGTGATGGAAGGAGAATCTCCTAGTCCTAAATGTGGATATTAGGCATAGAATCATAAGCTCTTGGAGCTGCTAGAAAAAGCCTTAAAAATCTAGTCCCACTCTTTCATTTCCTAGATGAAGAAACCAAGGCCCAGACAGTGGAACAAATTTGTCTGTGGTCATATGGCTTCTTAAGTGGCAAAGCCAAGATTTTAACCTGGGTCTTCTGGCCCCAAGTCTACCACTCCTCCTCAACCCTCCCTGAATAGCTGAGAATTAACCTGGCCTGCCTTCCCCCAACTTCTTAATTCCTCTGTGTGGTACACCAATACATACTCCCTGGTCAGGTTCCTAATCCCAGCTAACCTTCTTCCCTGGTATTTTAAAATTAGCATTTGGGGAGAAAGGAAAGAGACTAATTATAAGCCTGAGGAGGAAGCAGGGGGCTCAGAAAAAGTCTAAGAATCAGATCAGTGGTATCCTCATTACCTTGCCTCATTTTCATCTAAATGAAGCCCAGGAGATCCCCTCACCCCCAGAACTATAGATTAGATACTCCTCTTCAGGAAGCTGGTAGTATAGTCAATAGAGCAGTGGGCCTAGAGTCAGGGAGTCCCAAGTTCAAATCCAGACTCAGACACTTACTAGCCATGTGAACCCTAGACAAGTCACTTAACCTCTGTTTGCCTCAGTTTCCTCAACTGTAAATGGTAAAAATAATAGTAGTAATAGCTCCTACCTCAAAAGGTTGTTGTGAGGATCAAATGCGTTATTTAAAACACAGCAGATACTATGCAAATGCTTATTCCCTTCTCACTTCCTTCTAGGATTTTCCCTGGTGCCCAGGCTAGGGGATAGGACTTGCAGACTGGGGGCTTCAGGGGCACCTGACCAGCCAGGACCTCTTCAGAGGGTCTATATTTATCTCCCACCTGAGGGAGGAAAGGAGATGAAAGCTTGGGGAGAAGAGCCCTAATTCTTTCTACCCTATTTCCACCCATACCAGGTACCAATTGGATGTTATGTATTAGGGGTAGTGGGATGTAATAGCAACCTTCAAGTCAACAAACATAGTACGGACTACCATCTCCTTTACCCTCACAGCAATTATAGCAGTTCATGATTTTGAAGGTTTAACGAAGTACTTTCCTTATAACAACCACATGAGGCAGATGGTATCATTCCTATTATACTGGTTAGGAAATGCAGAAAGGTGATTCAATTTGCCAAGGATCACACAGTCATTAAGTAAGTATCAAAGCTGGGATTTGAACCCAGACCTGTCTGTTTCTCAAGTTCATTGTTCTTGTTGTCAGGTTGCTTCTCCTCCAACTCTACCTTCCACTTTCCTGCCTCTCTGGAAAATGACACTGTGAAGGGCCAGCCCTGCCACCCCTGGGTGAGGGGGGGGAAAGCCAAGAATCATTTCCCCAATGTTTTTCCTGACATTGCCGTGGAATGAATGAATGAATGAATGAATGAGAGAGTTCAAGTACTTCCAGAGCTATAGGGGTAGAAGACATGAGAATGGAGTGATGGAGAGAACTATTCATGGAGTCATCCTCTTGTCTGGTGATCTCTAAGGCTGAGGGAGAAAACAGGCACCTCATCTGTTCCATATTTCAGGGAGGAGCTATCTGGCACTGAGGAAAAGGGGAGCAGAAGCTGATCTCAAGAAAGTTCTCTCCCTGATATAGAAGGGTGTGGTACAGGAGTGTGTTCTGACCTCATCAGTAACTATATATAGTTAACGATCAACTATAACACCGCCCCCCCCCCCCCAATAACTCTAAACAGGAAGGAGGGATAAAGGCTAGACCCAGGGAAAACCTTCCCAAGGGCAGGGGTTGGGTCTAGCTGTGGGAGTCGGGGAATTCGGGGGCTGAACTGGGCTGCTGCTGACCTTTGCTTGGCTCCAGTTCCTGGCATCATCTGGCCCTGAGAGGGGAGAGTTCCCGGCAGACCAGATCCTGGGCATCGGTTTGAGTAATCCCGCGGTCTGTCCATGACTCACCTTCTCCCTACCCCTCCTCACCCCCCCATCTCAACCAAGGCTCTTCTCAAGGGGCCTGGGGTTTGTAGGTGAGTTCACTGAGCTGTTTTTTGGCTCTTGGTCTTAACCCCCCTCCCCAAACCTCAGACACTTTCTCTCTTTGAGGTTTTGGGAGGGTGGAAGTATAGGGCTTACGGGAGGGGGGATGGGGGCTTGGCAAGGGCCCGACAAAGCTGGTGAGGGCGAAGGTATCTGGCACTGGGCCAGAGAGAGTGTGGGGGTGTGTTCTTGTGTGGGCACACGCTCCGCAGGACATGGCTCTCTATGTCTCTGAATCTTTCTCATTATCTCTGTCTCTGTCTCTCCAGGTCTTGGTTTGCCTGTTTCTGACTGGTTCTCTGAGCCCATCTCTCTGTTTTCCTTTAATCTCTGTTATCTCTTGGTATGTCTCTTTGTCTCAGTCTCACTATCAGTACCTTGCCTCTGTATCTCTTTACTCAAATATATCCGAATTTTAGCTTTCCTGCCTGTAAAAAAACATCTAGTTGGATGAGAATGCTCTCAGAGGTCTGTCCTAGCTACTACGACCTGTGGCTTTCTGTGATTCTTTCAGAGTACCTTGTGTAACTAGCTGCAGTATATGGGACCTTGGTCAAACCCCCAGACTTCAGCCCAGGACTTCTTGTAGCTCAGTCGGCTCTTTTTCTCCGTGGGAACAGTAGAGACTCTGACCTCAAGGTGGGGTTCTAAGACCATGTCTACTAGGGGAGGGAGCCAGTTTCCAGTCACTTGGGTCAGGAGAGATATGTCCGAGGTCATACACTGTGGTCAGCACATGCACGCACACGGATGTGGCTCCCAAGGAAGGGAAGCAGGGGGAAGGACCACAATGGCTAGTGAGCAAAGAACTCAAATGCCTGGGTTCCCACCATGGTTCAGTTTACAAATCTCCACCTCTTGTCCTTGACCTGCTAAGTTACCCTGGTCCAGTTTCTTCCCTTTCCACGCTCATATACTGGAAGACAGACAGCCCAGGCTTCTTTAGGTCCTGTCCCTACATTTATAAGCACATGTACATGTCTATTAGTGTGTAGGTACTCACCTAGGGTAAACATAAAACAAATGAATATAGCACTTCAAAGCTACTCAGCACTTTCCTCAAGGAGATATGGAATAAAGACTGGACCTGTGATTTTGAAAGGGAACTTCCAGATGATGAAAGTCCCTCACTAGGGAGTATCTTCTTAATTCCTATAGTCTGAGAGTTGCCTAGAGCACTAAGTGACTTTCCCATAGTCATACAGCTAGTATGTGTCAGACAATACAAATGTAGGGCATTATTATTATTTTTTACAACAGTCCTATGAGGTAGATAATGCAAATATTATAGTCTCCATTTTGCAGCTGAGGAAACTGAGGCTTACAGAGATTAAATGACTTGTCTGCTCATAGCCATTATGGAGGACCAGACCTTGGCAAAGCTATAAAGTAGAATCATGGGATATCAGAGCTGAAAAGACACTTAAAATTCATCCATATTTGAAACCAAAGCCCAGATAAGGGTGGTGACTTCCCCAAGGTCACACAGCTAATTAATAACAGGCTAATGTTGTTTTTAATGTCCCTTTTGTTTTTAGCACCTTTGTGGCAGCACTGTCCCACTCCCCTCTCACAACATACACATACACACACACACACACACAGTGCCAACATATTCTTTCCTTTTCCCCACTCACCAAAACCAGTTCTCACCTCTTGGGAAAAAAATTTGAGAGACTCATTTGTGCTAATATGTTAATGGTTAGTAATGAATTGTTGCTAACTGATGCCATGAGTATTTGCATTTTATCTCCTTATGATACTTTAAGCCAAAAGAATGGAGCTCAAATGGTGGATTTTCTTCTTTTTGCTTTTTCATGTTTTGTTTTTTAATTGAATTTTATTTCATTTCTAGCTCGAAATTCTCTCCATCCTACCTTCCTTTCCCCTACTTTGCCCTAACAGGCGAAATCTGTTATAAAAAGGTAATGTCCAGCAAAAGAAATTCCCACCATTTTAAGAAGGAAGGGAGGAAGGGAGGAAGGGAGGAAGGAAGGAAGGAAGGAAGGAAGGAAGGAAGGAAGGAAGGAAGGAAGGAAGGAAGGAAGGAAGGAAGGAAGGAAGGAAGGAAGGAAGGAAAGGAAGGAAGGCAGGCAATATGTTTAAATCTACATCAGCTCTCTATCTGGAGGTGGATAACCTCTTTCATCATGAGTGCTCTGAAATTGTGGTTGGTCATTATGTGTTGATCAGAGGTCCTAGTTTTTCAAAGTTATTTATCTTTACAATATTGTTTTTATTGTATAAATTGTTGTGGTTTTGGTCATTTCACTTTGCATTAATTAGTACATTAATGTCTTCCCATACTTTTCTGAAATCATCTCTTTCTTTATTGCTTATATCACAATAGTATTCCATCAACTTCATATACCATAACTTGTTCAGCTGTTCCCCAATTGATGGATATTTCTTGTCACTAATTCTGTGCCATCACAAAAAGAGCTGCTGTAAATCAAATGTGTATTTTCACAGGATCATAGATCCTATGGAAGTGACCTTAGGGAGCATCCAGTCCAACCGTTCATTTTCATGAGATTTTGACTCACCCAAGTTCACCCTGTTACTTAGTGACAGAGTTAAGATTTGAACCCAGGATTCTCTGACTCTAAACCAAGTAGTCTTTCTATGATACTTTGATGCTTCTCGACATCTCTGTTTTTCGTAAAATATAGTACCCGGAACATCAGACTCTAAAGGCGGCTCAACACAGACACAAGAGACACCATCCCCTCCTTCTGGATATCATCTTTCTCTCAATGTATTGGTTGTTGTTGCTCGGTCATTTTCAGTCATGCCCAACTCTTCATGGCCCCATTTGGGTTTTCTTGACAAAGATACTGGAGTGATTTGCCATTACCTTTTCCAGCTCGTTTGACAGATGAGGAAACTGAGGGATAAGTGACTTGCCTAGGGTTATACAGTTAGCAAGTATCTGAGACTACATTTGAACACAGGAAGAGGAGTCTTCTTTATCTACTCTATGCAGTGGACCAACTAGCTGCTGGTTCCTTTAATGTATCCTCTAATAATATTAACTTTTTTTGGCTTCTATGGTACATTGTAGATGCAAACTGAACTTACAATCCACTAAAACCAATAGAATTTTAAAATTTTTTTAAAATTAATTAATTTATTTTTAGTTTTCAACATTCACTTTCATAAGATTTTAACAGAACTTTTTTAAAAATTCTTTTTAAAATTTTATTGATATCTTTTGCTTTTATATCACAGTAGTCTCCTGGTATACCCCCAACTTGACCCCCTCTCTTATAACAAAGGAAAACATTTCATAAAAACTGACTAAAGGAACAAATCTGGCAGTATATGTAATATTCGATACCTGAAGTACCTCACCTCTCTGTTAAGAAGAGAGAATTGTATTTTAGTATCTGTTCTCCAGGGCCAGCATTGGTCATTACAATAGTCAGAGTTCCTCTGCCTTTTTGTATTATTTATATTTACATTATTTAACAATATGTGTACCTGGTTCTGCTTATTCTGACTTGTATCAGTTTATACACATCTTCCCATATTTCTGTAAGTTCTTCATATTTGTCATATCTTATAGCACAATAATATTCCATTACATTCATACACCACAATCTGTTCCACCATTACCCAATCAATGGGAACCCACTTGGTTTCAAACTTTTTGCTACCACGAAGAGTTCTACTACAAATATTTTTGCATATATGGAGTCTTTCTTGTTGTATACATCTAGTTGTGGGATTGCTGGTGCCCCCAGTTTTTTTTTTTCACTTGAACTGTTGGCTAGCCACAACTGTTGCATCCTGTATTGGATCAAAGCTGATGTTTGGAACCCAAGGAGAGGATTTTTCATTTCTTCCTTTTAGATGCCATCTATTCAATTGATCCTTCACTTCAGCCTGTTGATATCTTTGGAGATCCAGAATCTGTCATTCACTAGGTTTGGACTGTTTTCAAGCTTCACATCCTTTGCAAATTGAATACAATCATCCAAGTCCTTAATAAAATGTTGACAAGCAAATGGTCAAAGCCAGATTCCCAGGGATCTCCACTACAAATTGACATCCCTCCAAATTGGCATCATCTCATTAATTAGTACTATTCATTTAGGTCCAAGTCTGCCTAATTGTATTATCCAGTGCAAGTCCCTCAAACTTATCCTGAAGTATATCATAAAAGGCTTTATCAAATAATTGGTTGACATTTTGGAATACTATATCTTCAGCACTGCCCCAATTTTTTTGGTGGGGGAAGGAGATTGAATCTGTGATTGGCAGAGTGGGTTCCCAAATGAGGAAACTCCCACCAACGCAGATTGTCAACTTTTCTTCAACTTAAAGTCTTAAATGCCTTTGAGGTTAAATGATTCGTCCAGGGTCTTATAGCCAGTATATTTCAGTGATAGGACTTGAATTCATGTTGTCCTGAGTCAGGGCCAGGGCTCTATTCATTTCTCCATCCTGCCTTTCTTTCAATTTAGATTTTTGTTCAATCGTTTATCAGTTGTGTCTGACTCTTTATGACCTCTTTTGGCGTTTTCTTGGCAAAGATACTGGAGTGGTTTGTCATTTCCTTCTCCAGTTCATTTGACAGATGAAGAAACTGAGGCAAAGAGGGTTAAGTGGCTTGCCCAGGATGGCACAGCTAGTGTCTGAGGTCAGATTTTAACTCGTCTTCCTGAAAGTTTAGATATACTGTCAAAGATGAGAATTACATTAGTCTGTCATAATCAATGTAAAACCATTCTGGTGTCATCCCTTTTCAAGAACTGGTTTCCACCTAATACCATGCCCCATTGTAGGGAGCGACTTGATTTACTTCAGTGAAAGGCCATACCCCTAGGAAGTATTGGGGTAAAGTTAGCCGACCTTCAGAATAAGTAAGCTGTGTGAGTCTAGAAGTAGGTAAAATTAGGTGTTATGTCCTCTGACCTTGGAGGTAGGACCAGCACATAGAACAGCCAAGGAACCCTACTCTATTCCTTCCTGCCCAGGGTTCCCCCACACTCCCTTTTCTGGGGCCTCAATGACCTCCCACTGGGGCCAGAGAGGAGTGTTTGGCCTGTGGCAATACTGAAAATATCTGCTGTGGCTGGAAGCAGCCTCCCTGGGCTACCCTCTGAGGTCAGGGGAGGGAGGCCATGCTGGGGGGCTGCGTGCTGGCCTTTGCTACTCAGCGGGAAGCAGCGGGGCACTGATAAGCACAAAGCGAAGAAAAAGAGAGGAACCTGGTGGTCAAGAGCAAACCACAGGGGTGGGAGTGGGGGTGGGGGGAGAGCAGGGCAAGCACAGGGCCCCCAGAGTCACAAAGAGAGAGGGAGAACACGAGGGTCCTAGCCTCAGATCTGGGTGCCACAGACATGCTCGACTGCGTACAAACATACGCTCATTCACAAAAATCCACACGCACCGATCCACGTGTGCCCCCAAATCTTGGTGCTGTTGCATTTATTAAGTTCCTACTACGTACCAGGCAACAGTGAGACAATCCCTTCCCTCAAGAACCTTCTGGTCTAGGAAGGAAGGGAAGATGCCAGGTCCATGAACAGCAGATATGAGGCTATTTGGAGGAGAAGACACCAGCAGCTGAGGGAATTGGGCTAGGTTTTGTGTGGAAGGTGGAATCAGAGCTGAACATTAAAGGAAATGAGGGAAACTAGAGGTGATGACAGCCCCTCCAACATTCCTGAAAGCCATAGGGTTCTCAAACGCCCATTAGACACATTGACTCTTAACATGATATGATGGAAAGAGCAAGAAATCGAGTCAGCAAATGCAAGTTGTAGGGACCTACCACTCTTTTGCTAACCAGCTGTGAGATCTTCAGTAAATCATTTTATAATAGTGATGATGCTGCTAATAACATTTATATAGTGCTTGGGTTTGCTAAATAGTATCTTATTTTATCCTCATGCAACCTTGGAAGATGAATGCTATTATTATCGTAATTTTACAGATGAGGAAACTGAAGTAAACAGAGAATCAAGCGACTAGCTTAGGGTACACAGCCAGTTAAGTGTCTGAGGCTTGATTTGACCTCAGGTCTTCCTGCTTCCAGGGCTGATGCTCAACCTGCTGCGCCACCTAGTGCACAATTTCCTCCTTGTAATTAGGGAATTTTAGGCCAAATTACCACCAAGGTCCCTTAAAGCTCTGATGCTGTGATTCGTGCATATATTCTCTCTAGCTGACTTACAAGCCCACATGTATACAAACTTATTAATGCTTGCCCTCACAGGCACCCTTTAGCATGCATATACATGCAAATATTGGTTTCATAAGGTAATCCGAACCTTTGTTTTCCAGATACCCTTCAAGAAAATGTTTGAGTCCCATAGCTCAAACATAAACTTGTGTCTCTAGGATCCCCCCTCCCCCACCCCTGCCATCTCTTGAACTCAATGCAAAAGGCATATTGTGGTGGTATGGGCCCAATGCTCCCCCTCTGAGCCCGGGGTGAACAAGGGTATACATCTCTGCCTGGTGCCCAGGTGCCCCTAGCCCAGCCCACCACATCCTCCTCACTTGCCCCATACTCTGCCTGTGGGAGCAGAGCCTGGGGTGAGGGGTGGGGAAGAGACAGAAAGCAAGGTTCCGCCTGGCGGGAAGCAGGTGCTTCAAGGCAGCAGGGACTCGGGTCCCAAGGTGGGAGGGAAGTATAAAGGGTCTCTGTGACTTGGGGGATGGTGTGGGGGTGGGGGAACAGGTGGCCTCTCTATATATGTGCTGCCTTTGCCACCCCACAGAACTGATGCCACTTCCCTGACATCCCTGTGCTCTCCCCAGCCCCAATAAACATTTAGTTTTCTCCAGGGGTCCCTGATTCCCTCCAAGTTTTGAGAGTGAAACTGAACCCTCGGTACCCAGACTGAATAAGCAACAGTACTGGTTTATGTCCAATCCATTGTTTTTCACACTGTCTTTCAGCCCAGATTGAAGTGATACCTTGTAAGATCTGTGGGGACAAATCTTCTGGGATCCACTATGGGGTCATCACCTGTGAAGGGTGCAAGGTGAGATACACGTGTCCTTTTTATCAAGCAGAGGAGAAAGAAGTGTACCAGAGAAATGTGGGACTCAGGAGCCCTTATTTTGTCTAGAATAGTCCTTAGAAGAAACACAACATCCAGGGAAGAAGGTAGGGACATGGCCTGAGTGACTTTCCATGAATGCAAGCATTCTGTCCCTAGGTGTAGTAAGAGGGAGTGAAGGGAAAGCAGCGAAGTCAAGGAATCTGAAGGGTGCAGTCTTCTAATCCTAACCCTTTCCCACCAGGGTTTCTTTCGCCGGAGCCAGCAATGTAATGTGGCATACTCCTGTACCCGACAGCAAAGCTGCCCTATAGATCGTACCAGCCGGAACCGCTGTCAACACTGTCGCCTGCAGAAATGCCTGGCGTTGGGCATGTCCCGGGACGGTGAGGCCATGCAGGGAAGGCTCTGTAGCTGCTACTCAGGACCCTTTCCTCTATGGGGTCTGTAAATGGGGGCCCTAACTAGCTAATCAGGCAGAAGACATCAGAGTGCTTCCAGAAATCTTAGACTTCCACAGGTCTTGCTAAAATAGAAATGACTTTGGAGTCGAGACACCTGACTTCAAATTCTAGCTCTTACACTCACTAATTTTTACTTTGGGAGCCACTGAACTCTGTGCCTCTCTCTCTTCATCTGTAAAATGGGGATAAAAATATTTGCAGTATCTGCTTCACAGGGGTCTTATGAGGAAGGTGCTTTCTAAAGCTAAAACTTTAGAGAAGTTAGAGAAATGTGAGCTAGAGAGCTCAGAGAAATGTGAACAAAGAAGGGTGATTCTCTCCTCCCCCCCAAAAAAAATTCCTCAGGCCTGAATTTTTTTTCCATTTTTTTTCTCCAGGCTAGATGGTTTCCAGTTCTGTCTCTTTCCTCTCTGGCCCCATACCTCAAGCCCCACCTGGTTCCCTATTCTCCCTCTTCCCTGGTTCCTACATCTCTCCCCTGTGAGCATTTACTAATATTTACCATGTTAGGTTTGGGGATATAGATAAAAAAAAAAATGAAATGACTTCTCTGGTCCCTTGGAACTAATGGGAAAAGACCAGCAACTGAGCTAGACTGAAAATAGCCAGAATCCCGAGCAAAGGGTCAGGGGTGGGGAACAGCAGGTTTGAGCCCTTTGTCTATCTCCCCAGTCACTCACCTGACATCTCACAAACAAGGGAGCTCAGGGAAGGGGTAGAGTTAGTGGGGGGACAAGAGAAAGAGAGGAGGGGAGGATGGGATGATGTGACACAAGAAGCCAGAAGGAACCTGTCAGCACTTTTCAGTGCCTCAAATAACCAAGCAAAAGGAAACACACAGGCGGAGAGCTGGCCTGGGGTGTGAAGGGAGCAGGCAGGGAGGGGGACTGTGCCTCCACACCTGGGAGGGGTTGAAGGGGGTGGTAGGGCGGGAAGGGAGGGGGGAATAAAGGGGCAGGAAAGAGAGTCAGAAGAGGATGTTCAGAAACACACCGCTGAGCCCTGGGTTGGGCTGTGGTGTGTATCTAGGTCACCAAGGAGCCTGTAGGCCTGACCACATGGAGACCTATGTTCACAGCTCTCCTAGCTCTTCTTCCTCCTGCCTCCTGGGCAAGGGGGGTGACCCCAATACAGCACTGCTGTCCCCCTACCTCCCATCTTGAACCCCATCCCACAGTCAAAGAGTCTAGATACCCTAGCTTCACCTCTTTCCTCGTATTCATCTTCTCCACTCTTGATAGTAACACTTTGGGAGATAGTATCACTTTGCAGTGTGGAACGTAGGGAGGACATACCTGGGAGAAGAAAGGTGAGAGAGGGCCTCAAGGTGGGGGCTACTGGAGGAAGTCAGAGTAAGACAGAAGAAGGTCTATTGTCAGCCAGCCAGCTAGCTGTCAATCATAGAGGGGTGCCTCTTTCTCCACCACCCCTCACCCCAAGATCTCCGATCTCTCACTGGGCCTCTTCCAGCTGTCAAGTTCGGCCGAATGTCTAAGAAGCAGAGGGACAGTCTGCATGCCGAGGTGCAGAAGCAACTACAGCAGCAGCGACAACAAGTGGCCACCCCTCCCCCTGCAGGGACCAGAGGGGCAGATACCCCTGCCTATACCCTTGCCCTCCCCAGTGGACAGCTACCTCTGGGCTCCTCACCTGACCTGCCTGAGTCCTCTGCCTGCCCCCCTGCTCTCCTTAGCGCCCCAGGCCCTGGACCCTCCTACCCTACTAGTCTGACCAAAATGGGACTGGCTGGGGCTGTGTACTCCCGAGGGTACAGCCCTGATCGGGCAAAGGCTGAGGTCGGCAGAGCTTTCTATGGCTTGGGTAGCCAGCTGTCCCCTGACAGGTGTGAGCTCCACATTGGGGAACCCCGACATCTGGTGTTTGGGGAGTCAAGCCAAGGGAGGGACTTGTACAGCAGCCCCAGCTTCCGCCTCGAACTCCCCAACGCCTCCCTAACTGAGATTGGTAAGCAACCAGAGGAAGGGGGCTGGACCAAGCAGGCAGTTTCTCTTTAAGTGGAGAGGAAGGATAGGGAAGGAACTGAGGTCAAGGAGGGGTAACAGATTCCTAGATGTTCCCAAGGCAGAGATCAATATTCGAGGAAAAAAGAGACATTCCAAAGCCCAATCATCTGTCTCAGAAAAGTGGGAGCATGAGGAACTGAAGAGTCCTAGGCAGAAAATCAGAGGGGAGGAGAGAAACCAGGGGGATAGTCTAATGGTGGGAACTCCCATGTGGCAGGGGAAAACTGAGGCTCAGTGTCTGCCTTCCCGGCTGCAGAGCACTTGATCCAAAATGTTTGTAAGTCCTATCAAGAGACCTGTCAGCTTCGACTGGAAGACCTGCAAAGACAACGTCCCAATATCTTTTCCCGGGAGGAGGTGATCAACTACCAAAGAAAGGTAATGATTCAAGGGTCAGGTCAAAAGGATAAGACAACCCCATAGTAATCTGGAAAGTCAAGGGAGAGAGAGGTGAAGTGAATGCACATCTGGATGAGGGAAGGTGTGTCTGCACACAACTTTGTTTATATACGTACCTCTATGTATATGTCAGTATGTCAAGAAACTGGTCTCAAACTCATAGAATCTCATACCTGGATAGGAGCCAAGGGATCGTTTAGTCTAACTCCTTCATAGAGGGGTGCCTCTATGGGGGAAACTGAGGTCCAGAGAAAGGGAGTGATTGACCCAAAGTCATATGGTTAGTAAGTGGCAGAGATGGAACTAGACTCAAGTTCTTACCACTCCCCAAAATGGTGCCCTTTCCATTTCAGCAATGTGAATCTCAGAATCTTGGCTTTTGCTCACACTTCATTGAATGTCCTCACCATTCCTCTCTAATAAGCCCCTGCCCAGTCTAGGCCTAGTTTAAATTCCATCTCCTTCCCCTAACTACCTCAGTCCCAACAGCAATCTTCCCTTCTCAGCTTGTTACAAAATGAATCACTCATTTGGGGACTTACTATATATTCTACTTTGTATTTAGCGTGTGTATGTATACTTTTACTCTTCAAATTGACTAAAAGCTCCATGAGGACAAGACCCCCTTTGCACACATTTTGAATCCTTGTGGTACCTTGGAATAATAGTTCACATTTCTACAGCAACTAAGTGCTATGGATTAACTGTATATGAGCCTTGTCAGATTTCAAAGCTCTTGACCAGGCTCCAGAAAAAAAAGTGCTTCCTTCACAATAACCCCATGAGGTAGGGAATATGAATATTGTTACCCCATTTTACAGACGATAAGAAATGCTCAGAGAAGGGAAGAGAATTGGCTATGGTTACATAGCTGATTCAAACCAAGATCTACTGACTACAAATCCCGTTTTCTTTCAACTATACTGTGTTGTCCGTAGTGGGCACTCAAACATTTGCTAGTTGTTGATCCATTTTTATATATCTATACATGTTAGTGCATGTATGCAACTTCAGGAAACAACACCCACCATAGTTTTCCTAGGTTCCTTCACTGAATGCTGTGGAGTTAAATGGTCAGAATACAAGTCCCAGGGGGTCATATGGGATTGAAGGTGGAAGGAACCTTGGTCATGGAGAAGGTTGAGGGCTCTGATCTGTGTCTTTTCTCTTCCGTATGGTGGTTTTCTCCCACTCCAAGTCAATGTGGGAGATGTGGGAACGCTGCGCCCATCGGCTCACCGAGGCCATCCAGTACGTGGTGGAATTCGCCAAAAGGCTAGCAGGCTTCATGGAGCTGTGTCAGAATGACCAGATTGTGCTGCTCAAAGCAGGTGCCAGGAGGGAGCTAAGGCCCGTATTGGGGACAGGAGGGAGCGAGGACAGAGATACACTGGGTGTATGGCAAGGAAGGTGTCTAGAAAGACCTAAAGGGAAAGGTTCTCAAGAAGAGATCCAAAAGGGCTAGGCGGTATCTTGTCTAACATGGGACATGAGGCTCTAACGTGGTTTTGGGGCTAAGATTGGGGTATTTACCTTGGTCCACTCTCCTCTTCACAGATGTTTTCTCCCTTCTCACCTTCCTCTCCCTCCCCACAGGGGCCATGGAGGTGGTACTGGTGAGGATGTGCCGGGCATACAATGCAGACAATCGGACAGTCTTCTTTGAGGGCAAATATGGAGGCATGGACCTGTTCAGAGCCTTGGGTGAGGGGCTGTGAAGGGGAGGTGAAAGTTCCTGGTTCCAACCCACTTTCAAACACAGTACACTCCTATTTCAAAACCAGCTACCTCCTTTTCCCCAGTCACCCCAAGGCAAGAGTCTGGGTTGGGCCCTCAGCAGTAAATGTCTCCCTCCTCTCAGTTCAACAAACTCTCCTTTACTCTCCCCAAACTTCCAATTTCTCTTAGGCTGCAGTGAACTCATTGGTTCCATCTTTGACTTCTCCCACTCCCTGTGTGCCCTGCATTTTTCCGACGATGAGATTGCTCTCTACACAGCCCTCGTTCTCATCAACGCCAGTGAGTTGTGGCAGGGCTTTGAAGTGCCCATGTAGGTGGGGACAGGGCAAGATGCTGGGATAAGAATGGAGTTTGATATTGGAACATGTGGGCAGAGTGGTCCCTACCTACTGAAAACCATTAACACAGAAAGGAAAGTTGATGCCTCTAGAAAGGTGAGACTTGGGTCGATCTACACTGGGCCTATCTACCCCAATAATTTTATTCTGGGTTAATTGAACATCATGAGTATCCAGTAAGAAGAAAATAAGTTACAGAAAGGAAGCTTGAGAGACAGTACATAGAAATATGGCAGACCCAATGAAGGTGAGACCTTGAAATGATCTGTTGTGGTATAATGGAAAGACTCAAAAGGCCTGGGTTCAAATCCTAGTTCTGCCACCTGTACGGCCTTGGGCACATTGCTTTACCTGTCTGGGCTTCAGTTTCTTCACTTGTAACATAAGAATCTTGAACTAGATGACCTCTACAATCCCCTCAATTCTGAAATCCTATGACCTCTAACTGGTCCAAATCTCTCATACTATATGTAGAAACTAAGTGTTAAAGGGAAAAGAGACGGTTCTGAATCCTTTGACTTGGGGATGACTAAAAGAGAGAATAAGCCTTCAGTTCAGTTTAAATTAACTGTTACATGTATGAGTCTTGTCTGATTTCAAAGCTCCAGGAATGACCATTTTCTGGAAGGAAAGGTTCAGGAAAGGCATTGATGCCACAGCACGCATGTATTTATTGCTACATACTATTCTAAGTCTCAGGTTATCTAAGACAAGTTTGGTTCCCTTGGATAGAGCAACGGTTACAAGGGGACAGACCAGATTCCCCATAATTTTGTTCTTAAATACATCACTTGTTATTTCAGTCCAAATATGGGTGTATTTAAGGATTGTGCCTTTAAAGTAAACACACACATGCACACACATGCACACACACCCACACCCACGCACACACACCCTTAAGGAAACAACCACAAATGATGGAATATCTTATCTTGCCAGTGAGTCCCTAGGAATTAAGCTCTACCTTAATAAAGAATACATGTGCCCTTTGCCAGAGGTGGTCAAAGCCACTACCTCTTTGTTGGGGCTGAAGAGTTGGTGAGGGGAGAATGAGGGAGAGGTGGAAGAATAGGTGATAGGAGTTGAACTGCAGATTCCATTGGTATGGGGATCTCCCAGAGGAGGAAACTGGTCACCTTCTCTTTAACTTATAGTCTTAGAAAGCTACCTAGGACAGAGGGGTCAGATGATAGTCAGTAGAGGCAAGAGTTAAACTCAGGTCCTCCTCGCTCCAGGGCCAGATGTCAGTCCACTAAAACATGTTGTATGCGTGAGAAGACTTAAAATCATGGTGCCTGGTTTCATCTACCCCAGATCTAGAGTTGTCTTGGGGGTTTTTTTGTTTGTTTGTTTTTCTGGTTGCAGGTTACTAAAAGTACAAAAGCAGCTGGGGAAGCATGGTCTAGGGAAATATATAGACACTGATGTACATAAAATATAATGGGGTCTGGGGGTGTAGAGTGACCTAACTTCCTGACCACAACATGTTTTCACATATTCCCCTTAGGTGGCATGTCTGACCTTTTGTATCATCTTCAATTCTTCAACTTTGGTGTTGACTTGACCTGAATTTTAAGTGAATAAAAATATTTGGTGGTGTCTTCCACCCCATCCCCCTCAGGATGATTCAAAACATGGGATGGGAAGGGGAAGCTCCACAGATCAGGAGTCTTAGTGCATAGGACAACAGAGGTCATGGGATAAAGTGAACTGGTAATTGGGAGGATCTCAACTCTAGGTTTTTCCCAGTTTTCCTGCATCCCTTAAGGAAAGTCCAGTTACTAATTCTGGACTTTCAGGTTCAGATTCATTCCCTTTCAGAGAGTGGGCACATTGCCTTACCAACCATAAGGGCTCCTAATTCCCCATCCCCACTCTGGCCTGGCTCCTCTCCCCAGACAGGCCATGGTTACAAGAGAAACGGAAGGTGGAGCAGTTGCAGCACAATTTGGAGCTGGCATTTCATCATCTTCTGTGCAAGACTCACCGCCAAGGTATCCTGGCTAAGGTAGGCAAGGTCCTTATGAAGTGGGAGAGGGAGGGAGCACACTGGGGTCGGTATACTGATGTGCTCCACTGAGCCCAGCTTTCAACCACAGCCCCCATTGCTAACAAAGAGCTAAGAACCCAGGGGAATAGAGAGAGGTTGGAGCACATTCATTCCTAAAGAGTAAACAAGGCTATGAGGCAGTCGCTCCTGAGCCTCACATGGGTCCTATCTCTAGGAAAGTCAAAAATCTTAAGAAGAGTAAGATTTGGGATCAGAAGGCCTGGGGCTAATTGCTAGCACTGCCACTTCTTAGCCACCACAGCACTGAGCAAATCTCTGGGGCCCAGTTTCCTTATCTGTAAAGTAATGGTTGGAACTAGATAATCTCTAAGATCTTGTTCAGCTCTAACATTCTGTGATTTTGAGGGATAGATAAGCCTTTTCGGTTCCTCCACCTCTCTCTAAGATCTTTCACATCTGCCTCTGGACTTTTTCTTCTCTTTTTCCATCACTATCTCTCAGAGGTTGAGAATGACAAATGATCAAACATTTGTCTGGAATGAAAGGTGATAGAGCAAGGCCAGGGTGACGCTGGAACATATCCTGTGTCCATACCTACAGAAGTTCTTCTGCGGTCTAATTTCTAGAAGGGTTTGGTGGTTGAATAATAGGAGAATGGTTATATTTGATAGGGCTACTCTACCTGGAACATCTCAAAGCTGACCCTTAACCAAAGAACTGAACTCAGATCAAGGGGAAAGACGACTGAATTTAGAATCAGAAGGACTGGGTTCAAGTCCCTTGGTCTCCACTTGCTGACAATGGAGCCTTTGACAAATCCCTGTATCTCAGTATCTGCAAAGTAAGAATAATAACTGCTATTTATATAACTTTTAAGGTTTACAAAATGACTTTTAAAGATAATGTGTAATCTCAGAGCTATTTGTAACCCTTAAAAGCCCCATAAAAACATGAGCTAATAATACCGTCGAAGCAGTGAGGTACAATGGAGAACTGTTGACCTTGGAATCAGGCAATATCTGGTTTGGAATACTGCTTCGGAGATTGACTCAGGATGTAATTATGGGTGGGTTTCCGCTCTGATCCTCTATTTTCTGAATATTTGTGGTATCTAATTCACCAGATTGTTATAAGGAACAAATTAGATAATTTACTTGAAGTGTCTTACACAGCTTAAAAGAACTCTTTAAATGGTCAGTTATCATATCTGATCTTCACAACCCTTCTATGTCCATACTATAGGTCTTAATAGCCTCCTGTTCTACAAATGAGGAAACTAGGGCTGGAAGCAATTAAAATGGGTGTTGAATGAGTTGACCTGGGAGGTGCCTTCCAGCCCTGAATTTCTTTAATTCTATCTTCCTGCTTGTTGTCATGGATCCAACCCTGGGGCTTTGGACTAATTGACCCAGGTCTGGTTAAGGGGGATTCCAACTTCTCCTTGGAATCCATCCCAGGGGACTTTTACATTTAGCCCCGGAGTTTCAATCTTTCACTGCTTCCTAAACCTTCCTTGATAATTAAGTCCAAGAGTTGAGCCACCATGCCTCCTAAACTACCAGGGTTCAAAGAATCTGACTTGATTCGCCTGACTCCCTAATTCCTATTTTCCTTGTTCTATCACTGTTGTCATCATCATTGCCACTTCAAACATAGGCATTTCTTCAGGGGAGTATCTCTTCTCTATCACTTTGATTCTCTCATGCCCTCTCTGTTCTAAGGGAGGAAGATGATGTCCAGACATCCTGGCCCTTGGGATAACAGAAGCTAACTATGCCCACTTTGTTTCAAGGAAGGAAGGGGTAGCCATGATTGGACATCTGGTCCTGATTTTTATCTCCCCTTTCTGTCCCACTTCTCCCCAGCTGCCACCCAAAGGGAAGCTTCGGAGTTTATGTAGCCAGCACATGGAGAAGCTACAATCCTTCCAGCACCTCCATCCTGTTGTTGTCCAAGCTGCCTTCCCTCCCCTCTACAAGGAACTCTTCAGTACAGAAAATGAGCCCCCAGGAGTGCTATCTGACTGAGCTGCATGGCCAATTCCCCTCCCTACCACAGTCTCCTGTCCTAACCTCGAGCCCTCCACAGCTGTCTCCCCACTGCCCAACCATCATTCTCCATCCCTTCACCCCCTTCTACCTCTTCCCATGGCCTCCAGAAGTGGCCTGGGGTAAGTTACCATTCAGGCCAGGTGACTGAATTCATTCCTTACTGACCAGTCTTGGCAGTAGCATAGATGGGTAGCAGGAAGAGATACTGGGATCTCACCAGCTTCAACTCTATGATTCTTCATTTTCTCCATCCCTCTAAACTTCTGTGAGGCCTAAGGAGCAGTAGTGGATATGGGGGAGAGGGGAAGCAAGGTAATAGAGAAACTCGGGCCACGCTGAACAAGTTCTAATTCTAAGCTCTGAACTCAAGAGGGGATTTTAAAAATACCTCATTTCATTTCCCAAAGGGCTGTGGCCAGGGAAGCTAGATCAAGTTCAAAGACAACTCAAGCACAAAAATAACTGTTCATTTTATACATCACCCAGAAGTTCATCTTTCCATCCTTTTCTTCCAGGTTATGATAGAAAATGAAGAACACATTTCTTCACTGCCTTTTCAGAGGGCTTAGGAGAAACTAAATGTGTTAATGGTGTGGGCAGAGGTGGAGAAGAGGTCGGGGAGGGGTAGTGATAACTGCAAGAGTTCAGTGAACTCTTCGGGGAACAAGGTTGGGTTGACAAATATGAAGGGAGAGTGAGAACAAACGTCACATGCACTTTATACGTGGGATACGGGAACTGGTACAAACATAATCGTAAACCATACAAGTGTTCATATAAAGGAGAAACACTTAAAGATGCATAAGCAGAGTCCTATCCAAATCCACAATCACACCCAGCTGGGGCTTCAGGAAAAAGTCCCTAGTCCTGAGGAATCCTGGAAGAATGATTCGGGGCTTCTGAATTCCACTGCCCGTGAGAATTCCTGCTTTAGGTCTGGGATGCTGCCACCTCTCAGCACAGAGTCAGCAGCACTAGACCACTGTAACCTCATGGCATCAACATGAGTAAGAACAGCCGGGCACAGACCAAGGAGACAAGCAAAGTAGATGACACCATCTCCATGTCCTCAGAGGATCCCCTCAGTCCCACCCATCAGACTTGCTCTTTGTTCTGGGGAGAAGACAATGACACAATATATATTCTGTGAAATGTCAGTTCCAGGATCACAGACTCTGAGTGAGGAGGGGAAAGGGCATGAGGGGAGCCCTCAAACACGGCTCCCCCCAAGAACTCTATCTTGCCCCTGGATTTTTTACAACCTTTCAAATGACTATTGTCCTACCCTTTGGTTGTGTAGGGCAGTTGAAGGGGGTGATGAATGCTGAAAGGCTCATTACTTTTACTCTCTGGGGAAAGGTAACAAGGGAAAACTCAATTCTAGATTTGTGTCATTCTTTATAAGGTGATTTTAAAGTCAATGGGGGAGGGAGAACAGAGAGCAGGAAAGCAGGCAGTGAGAAAATCAAAAACCTGTGAGCTACTATTGGCTAAAGTTAAACAAGGTTACCCAAATGACCTGACTGATTTCATTCCTCTCTCAGAGAAAACCAGCAGCACCATAATCCACACTCACCATGACGGGCCATAGTGGTTTGGGCACTGGTCTTAGAATAAGGAAAACAGTTCAAATCTTGCCTCAGGCACTTATTGTGTAAAATTGCTGTAAATCTGGGCCTCAGCTTCCATGTCACTAAAATCAAAGGGTTGTAATAACCCTTTAAGAAAATAACGCCCTGTTCTAAATCAATGGTCTTAGGGTCTAATCTCCCCCTGGCTGTTGGATTGAAATATTTTACAGAGGTATCCAAAATGAAAGGGTTTCAGTTTCTTCATCTGTAAAGTTCAAGGATTGGACCCGAATAGATGATTTCTGACTATTCAGGTCTAATATTCAATGTTTATAACCTAGTAAGAAGCCCAGGTTGAGATCCCATTTCCTCATCCATAAAATAAGATTAGACTACATGAGCTTTAAAGTCCCTTTCAGTTGTATTAGCCTTTATCTATTAAAATCCTCCAGGGATATTCCTAACTGCCAGAGAGATCCTATTGAATCAGAAAACTATCCTCCCCTGGCCCTGGTGCTCTCCTATAGGCTCTCTTGCTCCCTGGTTCTCTCTGCCCTGTGTCAGTGGCTCCTGCTGCAGCCCTCCCCTAAGACTTTATTTATTTATTTTGCACCAACGGGTTTGCTGCAGACTCATTCTCACTTGGTTTAAAAAGAGAGAGAAGAGGAAAAAAAAGAGACACAAACCCATTCCAGCTCTTCTCTCTACCTTGGTGGCAGCAGCAGAGACTGGCTGGCAAGTCTTAGGGAAAGTAGGTATGCTAGAGAGGTCCAGGGGTTCCAAAGGCACAGACTGGATGGGAGCACTCCTCAGCCCCCAGACAGGATGCAGAGTCCAACTTGATGAAGCTCCCAGGATCTCCCTGGTAAGTGCTTCCCCATCAGTCTCAACCCTAACCCCCATTCTCATTTTTAGACAGTTCTCCTCATGTTCATGGCATTTTCAAAGAGACCAGGCGTGTCTAATAGATTTCCCAGCCCCCAAACTCCATTCCATTCTTTGATTGCTGGTACGTAGGATGGATTACGAATACCAGGGCTTTGTCAAGAGGAGCCAAAGGACACTTGGTGTCCTATGCTTATGGAAAAGAAATCCAAAAGGGGCTCATTTCCCCTTGAGGGGGAGGGAATCCTTAGCCGAGCAAGGGTGATTCCGTTTGTACCTGAAATCCACCTCTGTTGCCTTATCATCCCTACCCATGTACCCGAATCTGAATGTTACTGGGTCCTTTTAGCAGGGACATGTTAGTTTGGGCTGGCGCCAAATGTGTCCTCAAGACTGCAGCAGAGATTGGGAAGGAGGAATGTCTTCAAACATGAGGAAGAGATAATCCTTTGTCCAAATGTTTTGATTGCTTCTACCTCTCTATAATTACTCTCTTCCCCTCCCCCATTTCATCATTGCAATTTAAGGAGGAAAAAGAAGTAGGACTAACACCTTTCCCTCCTCTTTTGCCAGCTGGCAGGAAACCAGTACAGCAGCCATGGAGATATCATAAGAAAAGTTTGCTCTTAGATACCTTATAAATAAATAAACCAAGGAAAGAGGTTCCCTCTAGATCCTTCAATGCTTCTGTTCCTTGCCCACCCCCTTCCCCGACCTGAAAATGGGGGGGGGGGAGGGAAAGGGGACCTGGCTTATAAGGGGGAACAGCTCTACTGAGTAATGTGTAAGAAAGGATGGGCAGGAACTGCGGCGTCAAGAAGGATGTTACCCCTCAGGGTGAACTTCCCGGTGGTCGGATGGAAAGCGGAGCCAGAAGCGGAGAGGCTCACTCAGCAGATCTCTCAGTCTAGGGAAAAACTCGATGAACAAAGCTGGGAGCAGGGATCCGGAACATTCCCTAACAGCAGTCGGGTGAATCTCGCTACTGTCCAGCTAGCTAAGGAAATCAAAGATCCTCTGACTTGCAATGTTTTCCTGCATCCCTTTCACTAGAATATCTTATGGTCTCATTGAGCCTGGGTTTTAGTGCCTGGTGTAGCAAGCTACCTTCTGCAGGAAAAAGCAAGACAGTAACTTTCAGGCTCCCGTTTCCCAATCCATAGAAAGGGTAAAGCAGAACTGAGCTTGTAGACGCTTAGGGCTGCTGCACCAAAATAAGGGGCCAGGACTGGAGAAACCCTTGACTTGAAACTCACCTTGACTGGCTCCTGGGGCTCTGTCCCTTTGGCTAGTTTTTGCCCACTATCCAGGGTTCCTATGACAGGTGGAAAGTTGGGAGGAGGGATAATTTCTTTTCTCTTCCTTCACCCCACCCTCACTTCTCCCGCTTTCTACCCCTGACCCTTACCTAACGCTCATTCATAGTTGCAGTGGTCTGGGTGATGTCTGGCCACCCAATCCCTGAGGCCCTGCTGTGAGCCAGCTCTGCAGACTGCCTGCGGTGAGGATAGTGCCAATTCAAGCCTGACTCAATAGCCACTGTGCCAACTGAGTGACCCAGCTCCTGAGGTCTCTCATTAGGCATTCTCCCTCCATTCGTGTCTGTATGTCCTTCTCTCTCTCTCCCCTCCCCCCCTCCATGCTCCCTCCCTCCCTCTCTCAGCTAGAACAGAAAAGAGCAGGATTTCCCCTAAGACAGAATCAAAGCACCATTTAAAGGGCCTGACAGCAGCAAAGTTCTTGGACTATAATCTGAGCATTCCTTCTTTTTCATGCATATTAACATGATCTCCCCCTATAAGAAAAAGGGGAGATGCTGTTGAGGATGTCTAAGGTTCCTATAGGGCATGCCTAGCTTCCAAATGATCCCCCAGAGTCCATCCATTGGGGGTGGGGCAGATGGGGAAAGCCCTTTACCCCAGTCCTTCATACTTCCCTCCTCCATCCACTAGGTGCCATGATTAATGGGCAGATTGGCTGTCTTCCATACAACTACTCTGGGGAAATTGGATCTCCCTAGCCCAGACAGACAGACCCAGACCCTGAGTCAGGCCACAAGGAGCAATGTGAACGCCTTGGGAAACGGGGAGAGCTCCTACAGCCCCTCCCCCTGTATTGCCCACCCTTAATAAAAATAGTTAGTACTTGGGAGGTAACTTCTGAAGCACTTCCAGTCAATTCTATTTCATTCTCACAAGTAGCTTGTGAAGTTAGGGAGAGAGGCATGATTATATAAGGACATTTAGATGGGAGGTAAAGTGACTTGCTCCAAAGTCAGAAAGCTAGTAAAGTGTAGGGCTGGAAGAAGAAGCTCTTCTGACCCTTAGCTCTCTAATTCTACAAAACAGAGCAGGTGCACCTCTCTGGAGCTCAATGAAGCATTTTTCTCCATCCTAGGCTGGTAAAGTCAGGACCTAAGGGCCTCTCTCCTCACAAGACAGGGAGCTCTGGGCCATGGACACATCCCCTGAGACTCAGGGAAACTATAGATGGAACTTCGAGCCCCATCCATGCTGCCTACCAGGCATGGCTCCAGGTAAGTAGAGATTGAGGTGAGGTAACTGGGGAAGGCAGTCACAAGAGATAAAGGATCAGAGGGACTCAAAATGATAGATCCCACAGCATAAAGAGGACAGACAACCACTTTTCTACACCACCCCTCGAACTCTCCCCAACATTCTTCAGACTTAGTTGGCTATCACTAACCCTAAGAACCCACCAGAAGCCATGGATGCGAGAGACACCCTCAAGCCACAACCACTCTAGATAAAGGTTAGGGTGCAGAGGGGTGGGGAGAGGATGCCAGAGAGGACTCTGGGGGTGTCAAGAAACAATCCTGGATTCTACACAGTCCTATGCCCCATATTAGCAATGCCCAAGCTGAAAACACCAGTCTTTCCTCCCTGCCACCTCTCAAAAATTCCCAAGGAAATCCAGCATCTGTACTTAGAATGAAGGGAGGTCTGGAGTTGCTGCCTTCCCAAAAAGGACATACCATCATTTATTGCAGAAGCAAAGAAGGAATGGACATAGACACAACTTCCCGTTGGGCCTCAGCCTCTTGGCTACCCCTCTTTTTTTTGCTCCTTCTGGCTGGAAGGAGTGGCCGAGGCTGCCCAGCAGTATGTGACTGTACATCTCAACCCCAAGTGGTGATCTGTGCCAGCCGGCAGCTGGAGGCTGTACCTGGAGGGATCCCAGCAGACACTGAGCTCCTAGACTTGAGCAGGAACCGCCTATGGGGCCTCCAAAGGGGAATGCTGTCACGCCTGGGCCCGCTCCTTGAGTTGGATCTCAGTCACAACCAGCTTTCCACCCTAGAACCTGGGGCCTTCCAGGGTCTGCGAAACCTCCTCACTCTGAGGCTTCGGGGTAACAGGCTCCGAATTGTGGCCCCTGGGGTCTTCTCTGGCCTACCTTCTCTAACCCTACTGGATCTCAGCTTGAACCAGATAGTCCTCTTCCTGGATGGTGCCTTTGGAGAGCTGAGCAGCCTTCAGCAGTTGGAAGTGGGGGACAACCATCTGGTGTTTGTGGCACCAGGGGCCTTTGTAGGATTGGCAAAGCTAAGTACCCTTACCCTAGAACGATGTAACCTAAGCACTGTGCCTGGGCCTGCCCTGGCCCGACTCCCAGGGCTGTCAGGGCTGAGGTTACGTGAGTTGGACATTGGTCGGCTGCCTCCAGGGGCCCTGAAAGGACTGGGACAGTTACGAGAGCTAGAGATCCACCAATGGCCAGCTCTAAGGGCCCTGGAATCTGGGAGCCTGGCTGGGCTTAATCTCAGCCATCTAGCCATCACTTACTGCAACCTAAGTTCTGTTCCCTTCCAAGCCCTGAGCCATCTGAGCTTTCTTAGGGTCCTGGACTTGTCTCAGAACCCCATATCAAATATCCCAGCCCGGAAACTGAGTTTTTTGGTACGGCTCCAGGAGCTCCACCTCTCAGGGGCCCACCTTGCCTCTATTGCTGCCCATGCCTTCCATGGTTTGGCTGCCTTCTGCCTCCTGGACGTGGCCAACAATGCCCTTCAGACGCTGGAAGAAGCTGCCTTCCCCTCCCCAAGCAATCTGGTCACCCTTCGGCTGGCTGGCAACCCCCTGATCTGTGACTGCCGTCTGCTGTGGCTACTCCGACTTCGCCACCACCTAGACTTTGGCAAATCCCCCCCAGCCTGTGCCAGTCCACAGCATGTCAGGGGGAAGAACCTACAGGACTTCTCAGACATTCTGCCCCCAGGACACTTCACTTGCCGGGCAGCCCTGATTCAGAGGTCCGGACCACGGAGAGTCAGCGCAGAGGAGGGGCAACAGGCTGTCTTCTCTTGCTCTGGGGATGGAGACCCAGTTCCCACCATTTCATGGCGTGGGCCCCAGGGAACTTGGCTAGGTAGAACTGGACGAGTAAGAGTCCTTGAGGATGGAACCCTGGAGATCCGATCAGTACAGCTTCGAGATAGGGGAGCTTATGTTTGTGTGCTCAGCAACGTGGCCGGGAATGACTCACTGAGCACCTGGTTAGAGGTGATCCGGATTGTGTCACCCAACGGGACCCTTTCTGATACCAATGTCACTACTCTGGGAACCCCAGGACCCTTCTTCCTGGACAGCAGGGGCCTGGTCGTAGTGTTAGCTGTTGGCTTCCTCCCCTTCCTCACCTCTGTAACCCTCTGCTTTGGCCTCATCGCCCTATGGAGCAAAAGCAAGGGACGGGTCAAACATCACACAACCTTTGACTTTGTGCCTCCTCGGTCTTCGGGGGAGCGGGGTGCTGGGGGCAACCGAGTCACTGCCAAACTCTTCTGATCTTCCTTTCCATCCCCCTTGAGAGCCCAGACAAGCCAGTTTTAGTTGGAGAAAAGGCTAGTTGGGCCAGTGCCTTACCCCAAAGAATGTTCTAGAGAATCAGGACCCAAGTGTCCCCAGCATGCCCCTGCCTTCCTTGTATCAGTTAACAGTATCTCCTGAGCCCACCATCTGCCTCTCTCTATGGACATTTCCAATCTGGATATACAGCCAACTTCTACTGATTCTCCCCTTTCTCTGGGGGGTTCTAGAGTGCTGGAGGTTTATGGGACATCATCCTCTCTTGACAGTGGGGTGCAAAGCTATCAGCCCTCACCTCCCACCAGTAGACAAGCAGGCAATAGAACCCAGAGGTCTTAGACCCATGGCCTACCTTAATCAGTAACATCACATCTTTGCTCCTCACTTCATTTAATTGTCAAAAACAATCACCAGAGTCACTGACAGGGCCATTCCAGAGATGGGTCTGGGATATTGCCACTTGCTTCTCTGCCTCTTTCGCCCAGGTACAGACTCGACAGAGGCAAACACCCCTCGTTTTGCCCTGACCCCACGACAGCTATTCCTAGTCTCTGGGATGGAAGGAAAGGAGGAAATGGGGAAGAGGGTACACAGGCACCATGTCTGCTTGACAAAGGGAGACCATTACACCCGCTGCCAAAAGGCTGGAAACAGCGAAAACTAAGAGTGATTTGGAGTCTTCTTCCCACTCACCCATTCCTTTGTGACCTTCCCCTCATGTCTGTCAAAACTGCCACCTTCCTCCTTTGCTTTCCCTCTCATCTCTGAATTCATGAATCCTAATTCCTCCACCCCTCTGTGACAGACATGTCTAGTCTGAGAAAAAGAGAATCAATTCTCTATTGAAAGCTCTCCAGGAAAGAAGTTACCCTGCTTCCTCCTATCCCTGAACAGGCCAAGAAGTCTTCCCTGGAAACTAACCTAAGTCCCTAAGACCCTTTCTGCCTCTTACAGAAACTATTCTCTAAGGGACCAGGGAAAAAAGGGTCTTCTTTTAAAAAGTGCTTTTTCTAGAAAACATCTTTCAATCACACACCTCCTTGGCCTTCTTTTGGCTCCTTTCATCTTCTTTCCTTGTCACACAAATCTTGTGGGGAGGGAGGGAAGACAGACTATTTCAGAGAATGATTAAACTCTAAACCCCCACCCACCAATTATTGGAGGGGGATACAGGAGACAGAGACCAAAAGTCTTAGAGCAAAAGGGAAAGGGACAGTAACATAGAGGAGCAGGAAGGGATATGGAAGGGAGGATAAGAGGGATGGCTAACTCCCACAATAGCAGACTTCCTGGAGCAGTTTTCTGTCATTGTGACTTCAACACAGAAGTGGAAGCTGTAACTGGGAAGCTACCCATCCATCAAAGAGAGCCCAGATGGGGAAGCTGGAGAGAGAAACAGTTTGTTCTGCAGAAATACCCCTAAAGAAGGGAAATATGGAGACCTGCAGATAGATGATATGTGAATGGATAGATAAATGACTGATGGATAGATAAGATAGGAAAAAAGAGAGAGGGGAAAGAGAGGAGACAGAGTGAGATACTGAAAGAGATTGTCAGAGATAGGCAGAAAGAGGAAGAGAATGGAAGGAGTGTTGATGGCTGAAAAGAAAATAGCATAAAGAAAGGGAGAGAGAGAAGAAAAAAAAGATAGGGAGCAAGACTGAAATACAGTGGGTTCTTTTTCTAGCACCCACTGTCAGCAGTTCCTACCCTTTTCCACCTATAGAAGCCTCCTTTTGCTCCAACAAGGGGAAAAAAATTCCCCCAGCTCCTTACACACACCCATTTCGAGTCCAAATTCTTGCTGAAGCCTTTAACTGGGGAGCACAACCAAGGACCCCCTTCCCCCAGACGATTAAAAGTCAGAAGTTCAGGAGTGAACTGTGCTGAAATCAGTGCTGAACCTGGAATAGGGGATCCCAGAAGAAACAGCACAGAGGGTGTTTCTGTTCAGTATGCTGATAAGGAGGTTAGGAATCCAGCAGTTTGGGAATGAAGTGTCAATGTGTCTGTGGAGCAATAGTGGAAGCCATCAGAGAACTGGCCACCACCCAGTGACCCTCTTCCCACTTCAGAATGTTGTGATGTACTCTTCTTCCTCCTTTACCATTTACAAGGACTGAGGTAGGCTGCCTCAGTTCTGCCAGACTTCCCAAGCCCCTCATCTCTCCTCTTTCTGGAAGCCTGGGACTCCCGTTCACTCTAGCTGCAATGCAGAGAAGGGCAGGAGCACCACCTGCTCCCGGGGAGCATGATGTCAGGAAGTTCCTATAGGTGGCAGAGATGGCATCATTGAGGTTGGGAGCACAAGCCAGGGAGGCTGGACAAACCCGAGGAGAAGAAATGTCACCAGCACCTTCCATTGTATAAAATGTCATTTGAGGTATGGATGCAATATCCCCAAGTAAAGTCACTGGCTCCACCAGAATTACGTTCAGCCTGGGGAAGAGGTTGTCTGGGTCCTTGGAGTGCTTTCCAGATAGGATCCTGCTTTGGGGGATGAGGGGGAGGTGTTAGGTGCTGCAATTCAGGAGAAGTTCATAGGAACAGAAGAAAGGGAGCAGGACTTCCTGAAAGCTGCAAGCTTCAAAAGCAAGTGGAGGTTACAGGGTTGTGAGTACACAAGGAGAGGAGAGAGGAGAAGCACTCCTGGAGTGCCTACACTGGCAGGCTTCATGCACGTAGGCATGCTTGTTTGGGGTTGTATGAAGTACAGGAATTAATTATAGGGCCAAGAAGGCATAAATTAGGTCATCCAGTGCTTTAACTGTGAAAATGAAGAAACTGAATCCCAAAAGTAATTTGACTAACATCACAAAGGAGCCAAGCTTTGCACCCAATTCACTAACTTCAAATGCAGTGCTCTTTCCACATTGCCTCATCTGGGCTGTCATAGCCTGTGTACACTATGGATAAGGATGTATGTGGAGAAAAGAATTTGTATAAATAGGAAAGAGAATACATACAAAAACATATACATGTATGTTGTGCTTATCTGTGTTATAAAGGAGTATGCTGGGAACCCACCTATATGGAACATCTCCAAAGAATAAGGAAGTATTGAAATCCTAGTCTCCCCTAATCCTACCCACACCTGGGACAGCAGGGTAACTGTTACTACCTCTTCTGTGCTAGCTCCTTGGTTCCCCTCTAAATGGCTCAGTGTGTTGGCTTCTCTCCACCCAAATTCACCAGGGCTAAACCATAAGAATAGGCCCTCGCAAGACCCACTCTCCTCAGCTTTGTTGGAGGCCAGAACCATTTATGATTCTTACCTTCAGTAGCCTCCATATCCTTCCATATCCAAGTGAATGTTTCCCCTGGTCCCCTTCCCCTTTTCTTCCTCCATTCTCTACTGCTCCACAAACTGTTTCCAATTGTAATTGCCTCTTTCTCCTTGTTCAGGGATCACTGAAAGAAAAACAGAGCAGACCTAAGAAGAAAAACAGAAATCTCAGGGATTTGTATGCCAGGATCACAAAAGCAGTTTATCAGACAGACTAACTACATCCGATCTTTGGAGACAGAAGGGTTGGGCAGGAATTTCCCCAAATGCTATCAATATGTGAAGTGTTCATAAACCTAGAGATGGATGACCATCTAGTTCAATCCCCTTAGTTTTCAGATGAGGAAACTGGGGTGCAGGGAGATGAATTTATTTGCTCAAGGCCATACAGGTAGCAAAGCATCACAGAGGAGATTTGAACATAAGTCTTCCAACTCAGTCATTTAGTCTAGCTTCTTTATTTTAAGGGGAGGAAATTAAGGCATTAAAAGGTTGAAACTCACCAAAGATCACACATCATCTTCCAAGAGTTTAACTCTCCTTGCTATACAGGTGACTCACACACAGTCCTATCTCTGCCCTGACTTCCAGTCCCACATTACCGATCACCAATTGGATATTTCAAATTGGATGTTCGAGACACACCTCAAACTTAATATGTCCCAAATTGGACTCATCTTTCCTCCTAAACCCTTTCTTCACCCAAGCTTTGTGATCTCAGTCAAAGCCCCAAGGTCCCAGCTTTGTCATCTCAGGATCATCTTCCACTTGCATTCTGCCTCATCCCATATATCCATCCAGTTGTCAAGTCTTGTCATTTCTTCCTCCACAAGGTTGTCTTTATCTAAGCCTTCTTCCTCTCACATAGCTACCAGTTACCTTGGCTCAGGTCCTCCTCTTCTCTCATCTGGATCATTTGCAGCAGCCTCTTGATGGGTATCTCTTTGCCTTAAGGCTCTCACCACTGCACCCTACACCCTGCAGCCAAAGTAGTTTTCCTTAAAAGCAGATGTGACCACGTCAAGTCCCAATCCTCAACTCAATCAACTCCTATTGCCTCTAGCATAAAAACTCCTTTCTTTAGCTTTTAAAACTCTTCACAGTGTGATCCCAACCCATCTTTCCAGCATCATTGAACATTACTCCCTCTTCTACATTCTGTGATCCTGATAAACTTGCCTTCTCTCTATTGCTCACATATGCCACTCCATTTCCTGTCTTTACGCCTTTTACTCTCCATTCCCACACCTAGAATGCACTCCCAAACCTTCAGCTCAATCTATCTTCCTTAAAGACTCAGTTCAAGATCACTTTCCACATGAAGACTTTCTTCCCATCTGCTAGCACCCTTACTCCCAAACTATCTTGCATATAAGGACTTTGAATTTATTCTCTGTATATTTACTCTACATAAATGTGCTTATAGTCTTCTTCATTAGAATGGAAGTCTTTGTGAATAGGGACTGTTTCATTCTTTGCATCTGTGCCCTAGGGACCTCAAACAATGCCTGTCTCATAGTAGCTACTTAATAAAAAGTGTTGTTGACAATTGATCATTATTACTTGATAGTTAGTAGTAGAATTCAAATCTCCTAAGTCTAAGTTCAGTGTTCTTTCCATTTATACACACTGCCTTTGGTTAAAGGAGATTTGGATCGGACACCTTCACTTAAACTGTACCCTCCCAACCCCTATCTTCCTATGGGGTTTTCTTCTAAACTCAGATATCTCTAAGAACAATGATGTTCACCTTCTCAACCATTCCAGAATCACTCCATCCTGAGCTGGGAAAGACCCTCCCAAGGTCTGACATGCACCCCTGGTGATGTGGATGCCCTTTTCTTTGATGTCTCTTATTCCTGGGAAGAACCTGAGGGCAGGGCAGAGACTGGTTTTGTTTTTGCTTTGTGCCCCCAACACCAAAGTTCGAAGGAGGCAGAGGATTTAAAGCAGCTCTTCCTCCTAGATTAATTTGAGAGCAGAAAAGAAAGCTGTGGATGGGGAGACAGAATGACATGCTAAAACCACTCTGGGCCCAGATTCAGCTCTGCCACATAAAGCCTTTAGACCACTCAGGTTTGCAATCCACAAGGCATCTTCTACTCACTCACCTTGTATATTCATTTGGTTTCCCAATCTTGTCACTTCTACTTCCACAAAAATCTCTCACATCTGACACCTTCTCTCCTCTCACACAACCATCACCTTGGAGGAAGTCCTTATCCCTCTCACCTGGACCACTCAAAGGACCATCTGGGTGACATCCCTGCCTCAACTTTCCCCACTCCCACCCAGCTACCAACATGATCTTCCTAAAGCACAGGCTGGCCATGTCACTCCTCTTCAATAAAACCCAGTAGCTTCCTGTTACCTCTAGGATCAAACAAATTCTTCTTTAGTATTTAAAGCCCTTCCCAGTTTGACTCTTTCTAACCTTCCAGTCTTCTTGCACATTATAACCCTTCACACACTCCACAGTCTAGCCACACTAGCCTGCCTGCTTTTCCTCACATTTCTTCTCTATGCCTTGGCACTGGCTGTCTCCCATGCCTGCAATACTCTTGCTCCTTACTCTGACTCTTTGAATCCCTGACTTCCTTCAGGACTCAGTGCAAATCCCACCTTCTGCAGGAAGTCTTTTCAGTTGCTTGCCCCTTCCCTTCCATCTATTCTGCTTGTATTACGTATGTACCTATTTACAGAGAAGTTGTCTCCCCCGTTAAAATGTCAGCTCCATGAGGGGAAAGACTGGATGTGCTTTTTCTTTGCATCCTCAGCACCTAGCATGGTGCCTGGTACATACTAAATGCTTAATAAATGCTTGTTGACTGTGACCATGGGCAAGTAACTTCACCTCCTTGATCCTTACTTTCCTCAATTGTAAATGTGACTAGATGACCTGTAAAGTCCCTTCTTCCTCTATCAAAGAGGCAAGTATTTACCAATAAGGGTAAAAGCCTAGGCTACATAGGCCCTGACCAAAAAAAAAAAATACTCTTTCCTTCCTCCTGTGCATATTTCCACTCTGCCCCCAAGTCCCCAGAAAAGAAAGGGTAAGAACTCTGGAAATCCCAGGGAACAGTGGCAACCAAGCTGCTAGGGACCAGAGTCCCTAGTATTTGTCCTGAGAGACCACAGAGAGTCCTGAAGACCCAGTACTCCAAACCCCACAGAGCCTAACTCCAAGAGGCAGAGGTCATCACAGGAACCCAAGTGACCTAGAGTGAGACCATGCAGAACCAACCACCCCAACCCAAAGCTTAACTGGGGGCAAACCTTCAATGGAAAGCCTCAGTTCAGGAACTAAGGAGAGATAAGTAAGCAAAACAAAAACTGAACCATACAAAAATGATTAGAGATCTAGAGAATATCTAGAAAAAAATGAAGCAGGAGATAAAAACTGAAACAAAAGCTCTGGAAAAGAGAATTAGAATAAATAGCTTAGAAAAGAAAATAGTAAACTTTACCCAAGTAACATTGTTCTCAAAATAAAATGCCTCAAATAGAAATCAGTGAATCTGAAAGACAGGAAGAAGTACAGAAACAAAAATCAAAAGACTGAAAAAATTAGAAGAAAATATAAGACATCTGATCTCAGAACAATTGATAATTAGAAACAGTTTAGGTAGAGATAAATGGACTATATGAAAACTATAATTTAAAAAACCTGGATACTACACTGTGAAGAAATCATAAATAAAAAGTGCCCATATCTATTAGATTCAGAGAAAATTGCCCATATCTGTTAGAATCAGAGTGCAAAGTGGCAACAGAATATATCAATCTATTTCTGAAAGGCAAGCCCCCCCAAAGTAAATCCCAGGAATGGCATCGCCAAAATCAAAAGCTCACACATCAAAGAAAAAATACTGCAAGCATCCAAGTATCCAAAAACAACCCAACCAGTTGAAGTGTGAAGGAACAACAGGCCCATATAAATCAGGTAGATTCTACTATAATTAGAGGCAATCTTGAAATACAATACTCCAAAAGACCTCAGTTTACAATCATAAATAATTAATTCTCCAAAGCTGAGTATAATCCTATAGGAAAAAAAAAAACAGAGTCATGGAATAGAGTATTTCTAATGAAAAGACCACAGCTGCATAGTACTATGAAATGAAAACACAAAAGAAACCTAAGAAGGTACATTTATTTGAGCAATTGGAAAGAACTATATGATGATGTATTATTCAAATAAAGGGAAAATAAAAAATGTCTCTTCAGAGCCTAAATATCTTCAAGAAGTATTGAGGGAGTAAAAGGAGAAAAACAGTGGATCTGTACAGAGGTTGATTGCTTGGGTTCTGATCTGAGGATTTTAAGAGGGTGAAAAGAAGAAAGGATAAAAGGAATACATTGGTGCAGAAAGGGGGAAGGAGCGGGGAATGGGCAGTTCTCATAATTAAGGAACATGAGAAGAATATACAAATATGGAAGGAGCAGGGGAATGGGCAGCAGAAGAACTTCATTCTTACCTGAAACAGAAAAAAGGAGTGCTCACAGTTTGTGTAAAAAATACAAGCTAGCAAGGAACCAAAGTGGGTATCAAGAGGGAAGATATTATCAGAGAGGGAACAGTTAAGAGCAAAACAAACTTCCTAATCTTAAATCAGGAGTTAAAAAAAAAAAAAAGAAAAGAACTAGATACAAAGAACTGTGGTATATGAATGTAATGGAAGATTACTATACTGTATGAAATGATAAAAGGGACAATTTCAAAGAACCCTGGGTAATGTGAGCTGATTAAGAGTGAAGTACGTAAAGCCAGGAGAACAATTTATATGAGGACAATAACAATGTAAAGAAAAATAATTTTAATAGACTTAAGAACTCTAATCAATGCAATAACTAACCATCTCTCTCTAGGACCTATGATGAAGCCCCCCCTCACAGAGGGGTAGGATTCGAGACATAAAATAGACATTTTCTTTGGACATGGTCATTGTGTGGCTTATTTGTTCCAAGGGTGATGTTCTCTCTCTCTCTCTCTCCTCTCTCATTTTTATTTGCCAACAGGTTGGAGCAGGGGGAGGGGAATTGGGAGGGGAAAGGGTATCATTAGTGACACCAAAAAAAAAAAAAAAAAGAGAGGCATTGAAGCATGTTTTAAAATGCATGAGGAGAGAAGGAAGTACAGACAAGGAGGATTTTTTTTTAATGTCACATGTGGGATTTACTATCTACAAAGCACAGATTCATCCCTTCCTCCAGGTGGTGCCCATCACAATCTGGACCCGTTAGAAATGACTCAATCAAAGAATTAAGCAATAAGTGTTTATTGAGTCCTGACCATACGCCAGGTACTGTGCAAAGAATGAAAAATTCCCATTCTCAATGAACTTATACTCTAATTATATATAGACTAAATATAAAGAAAATAAATACAATGTAAAATACAAGCTAGTTAGGGGGGAAAAAACACTAGCAGCAGGGGAAAGGAAGTAAGGAAAAGCTTCATGAAGGATGGAAGTCCTTAGCTCAAGGGTGGGGAACCTGCAAGCTTGAGGCCACATGTGGTCTTCTAGGTCCTTGGGTGTGGCCTTTTGACAGAGTCCAAGTTTTTACATAAAAAATCCTTTTATCAAGGGAATTTGTTCTGTGAAGTTTGGATTCAGTCAAAGCACTGCACTTGAGAACCTAGAGGGCTATATGTGGCCTCCAGGACACAGGCTCACCAGCCCTGCAACCTGTTACCTTAATCTTAAGTCTGTGAACCTGTTTTTGAAATAAGGTTTTGATAATGATATTTCAATGTAATTGGTTTTCTTTGTAATCCTATGTATTTTATGCATTAAAAATATGATTCTGGGAAGTCTGTAGGCTTCACCAGACTGCTGAAAGGGATCTATGACACAAGACTTGAGGGAGAAAGTGGTGCTTGAGTTATGTCTGGAAGGAAGGAAGAATTCTCTGAGGAAAAGATGAGGAAATGCACTGATGGCCCAGTGCAAGGCACAATGATGAGAGAAACTGTATAATCTGAGGACAGAGAACAAGCCACTTTGACTGGATTGCAGAGTAGAGGAGAAGAACTGGTGTATGACAGGGTTGGCAAGACACTGTGACAATGCTTAAAAGCGTAACAGAGGAACCGCTGGAGTGGAAGAGTGATATGGTCAGATCTATGGTCTCAAAAAGTCACTGTGGAGGGGAGAAACCTGAGACAGACCAATCAGTTAGAAGGCCATTGCAATAATACAGGTGAGAAATAAGGAAGACCCTAACTAAGGTGATGGTTGGTTGAGTAGAGAGAAAAGATCAGTTATGGAATATCTGGCAATGGATTAGGTATGTGTGGTGAGGGAGAATGACGAGTCAGAGATAAAGCCAAGGTTACAAACCTAAGCATTGGTAGTATGGGGGAACCTCTACAGTATTAGAGAAGTCGGGAAGAGGAGTGAGTTTGAGGGGGAGAGATAATAAATTATGTTTGCTAAGGTTTTGCCTGGGATATCCAGTTTCAAATGTCCAATAGGCAGTCTCATGCACCCCAGCTTCCAAAGGGATAAAAGCAACAATCAACAATGAGAATTTCAACAGTCCAAATGTTCTAAGATTGGACTAGCCTAACACTGAAAACTACTTTTAGGTCTGACCTCAATATTCCTGGCCTTATGGGAGGTCCTGCTTTCATGGTCCTCTTCTTTTTCTTTAAGTCATAAAATCCCTAAATCTCAGCATTAGAAGGGACTATAAAGGTCATCTAGTCCAACCTGAACAAGCCTCCACTTGAAGAACTCAAGTGAGGGAGAACCACTACCTCCCAAGGCAGCCCACACCACCTTTGCTCTGATTATTGGGAATTGTTTTCCTTATATCAAGTCAAATGTTTTCTCTCTACAATGTCCACTCATCCATGGTTCCTGGATCCTTACTCTGAAGTGAACAAAAAAAAGTTGAATTCCTCTTTCCAATGATTGTCCTTGAAATACCTGAGGACTGTTATCAGAGTCCCTTTAAGTCTTTTCTTTTCCAGGAGAAACATTTCCTATTCCTTCAGTTGATCCTGACTGGGCATGGTCTTGAAGCCCTTCCCCATCCGATACTCTCCATTTATCAATGTTCTTTCTAAAATTTAGCACTTAGAACTAAATATGACATTCCAGATGCGATCTGACCAGAGTCCAGCCACAGACATGACAGCAGGACTATCACTTCCCCAGCTCTGGACACTATGTCTCTCTTAATGAGATCTACGATCATATTGGCTTTTTTGATGGTCATAGGTTATCCCCTTCCAACACCATGTTTTCTTTCTACATACCTGTATCTAAAGTGTCATGTTTATCTAAATCAATTGTAGCTGGACTGTGGCTACGATAGGAACCAGTAGTTTGGGCTAGAACCCCAAACCTCAAAGTGCCCTTGCATCAGGGCTTGGAAGTTAGAAAGCATGATCTTATCCCAGAAGATGGTAGGCTAGAAAGGGAATATGGGGAAAATTCTAAGGAGCAGAGAAATATCTGTTCCTGGTTCCCCACTCCTCAAGGGTTTCTAGGCCCTGATGTCTCCTATAGACCCTAAAGCCTCTCTCTGTCCCTATTTGCCTCCAAAGCCTAGAATCAGAGGATAGAGCTATAAATGAGGCACATATAGTTGAGCTCTTACCCAAGAGAGAACCCCTACCTCTCTTTGTCCTCATCACATAAGATCTTCAACTGGTGGCGGGGATGGGAGGGAGGAAAGGAATTTTATAAGATATTAGGAGTCGGGTGGTGGTGGTATGGGGGGTATGGAGAGGAGATACCAAGGGGGTGAGTTCTATGTGAAAGGTTCAGGCCAAGTCAGAATCATTTAGTTTATTCCCCACATCATAGTGTTTGAGTTGGAGATGGCCAGTGTTAAATTGTTCTTCCTGTTACTCCACCTAGTTTTCTCCATTTCCCAAATGCCTCCCACTTGCCTACATCCCCAGCAACAGTAAAGTTGGTATCAGATGCTTTCAAAAAAGTTCAGGTGGAATCCAGAGTGTATTCCTACTTGCTCTGCTCACTGCATTCCTATCAGGCCATCTATGCATGAGTCAAAGATGGTGCCATGTTCTGGACAGCTCCTCTAAAATATGCTATTACAGTCACAGAATCTTAGTTAAAGGTACCTCAGAAGTGCTATCCGAGACCAACCAGAACTACGTCTCCCACACAGGATCATAGAAACCAAGAGCCAGCAAAGACTTAAGGTATCACCTAGTTCAACACCCCACCCCCATTTTACAGATGAGACAGTTGAGACCCAAAGTGGCATAGTACCTGCTAAGATCAGACAGGTAGAAAGTAGCAAAACTTGGTTTTATACCAAGGTCTTCTAACTCCCAAAGCAGTATTCTTTACACCACACTACATTCAGGAATAGTAAATAATTGGTCATCCCATCTAGTCAACACTTACCACAGTCTAACTTGTGCAGCACTTGACTGAAGTCACCCTCTGAAAGTCACAGGTACCAAGGATTTTCCCCTTCATTTTCTGTTAAGTGCCAAAGTGACAAAAGTGGGGACGGAGAGGCAGAAAAACTCAGATATTTTAAACTGCAATTGTAAAGACTTCCAAAGCTCATCACTCCACAGAGAAAGGGACATGGCTAATGAAGAAATTTGTTTTGCTTGACTCTGCATATTACATACATGAGTTTTCTTTTTCTTTCTTTTCTTTTTTCCAATGAGGAGGAGGTGGGAGAGAGAGAAAATAAATTTTTGTTCATTGAAAAAGTAAATTTAGGTTAAAAAAAATGCAACATATCATGACTCTAGAACGGAGTGTTTTGTAACTTAGCTCTCTCTCCCTGTCTATGTGGATTGACTCAGATCTTCATGGGTTGGAGCTAGTCAGTCAACAAGCATTTATTTAATACTAACTCTGTGCCAGGCACTGTGTTAACCATTAGAAATATAAAGAAAGGCTAACAGAAGAAGCTCACATTCTATTAGATGAGATAGCACATATGGCTGGGTACATATAAAATATATATAGAACAGATGAAAGGTCCTCTCAGCAGGGAAGGCACTACCAGCTAGTGCGATCAGGAAAGATCTCTTGTAGAAGATAGATTTTGAGTTTCATCTTTAAGGAACCTAATGGTTCCTTAGGATGCAAATACTAGTATGAGGAGGGAGAGCATTCCAGGCATGGGAGTACCAGGTCAGCTCAAAGACATGGAGATGGGGGATGGAGTGTTCTTTGTGAGGAACAGTAAATAGAAGAGGGTAGATAGCTAGATCACAGAGTGTACAGAGGGGACTAAAGTGTAAGAAGAATGGAAAGGCAGGAAAGTACAAGAGATTTAAATACCAGAGACCTTTAGGTTGATTGTGGAGGAATCAATGAGCCATCAGATTTTATTGGATGGGGGATAGAGGGAAATATTATCAAACCCATGTTTGAGGAAAATCCCTTTGGCAAATGAGTGGAAGATGGATTGGGAGTGGGAAAGGATAGAGGCACAGAGACAATTATAAGGTTATTAAAATAGTACAAGAGAGGGGACCAGGGCCTAGAAAAGGGGATGTATATGAAAGATGTCAGAAAGACAGAAATGAGGAGATGAAGGAACAAACTGGTGTATGGAGTGAGTGAAAGGGAGAAGCTGAGAAAAAACTGAGGTTTTGAGCCTGGATGACTAGGAAGATGGCAGTGCCTTGATAATAGGAACATTCAAAGGAGGGGAGAGTTTGGAGGGAGGAATGATTATGAGTTCTGTTTTGAACATGCTGAGTTTGAAAGAAAAATAATGATGGTTAGCATCTATAGAGTGCTTTCAGGTTTGCCAATCCCTTTACATATGCTATTTTATCTGATCTTTACAATGACCTCTATTACCAACTTCATTTTACAAATGAGGAAATAGAATGAGTGAGGTTAAGTGACTTATTCGGGGTCACACAGCTAGAAAATGAGGGGGATTTAAACTCAGTTCTTTTTTGACAACAAATCCGTCTCTGTCTACTTTACCATCAAGTTGTCTCTTGATATCTTATTGTAATCCAGTTCTAGATGTCCAAATGTCAAGTCAGCAAGAATTTGTTAAGCCCCTGTTAATGCCACTGGAGATACAAAGCACTGGAGATACAAAGAAAAGCAAAAATAGCCACTGTTCTCAAATCTAATAGTGAAGGCAACAAGAAAACACCTGTATACAAACAAGCTATACAGAGGACAAACTGGAAATAATCTTAGAGGGGAAGGCACTAGCATTATGTGGGACTGGAAGAGGTTTCCTATAGAAAGTGGGATTTTAGTGGTGACCTGAAAAAAAAAGTAAAGGAAGTCAAAGAATGGAGATAAGGAAGGAGAGTGTGCCAGGCTTAGGGGGCAGCCAGAGAAAATGCCCAGTATAGATGATAGCGTGGCACTGACCTGACTGTCGGACTAGGGCGTAAAGACTGAGTTGACTTCTTGAAGGTTGAGCAAATCTTAGGTTAAGACCAACACAGCTGGAAAAAGTGGTCCTGCCCCAGCCCTCAAAAAGTGTCCCTGGGGCAAGGAAATAGGGAAGAGAGGGTGAGGCCCCGCAAGTGGTAAGGGCTGGGGCAGGACCCCCTTTTCCCGGGAGGTGGTGATAGGGCTCAACCCTTCACAAAGGTCCAGGTTACTGAGGAGGAACAAAAGATTCAATCTCTCATCAACTTTACAAGGCTCCCTCGATCCCTTACAGTTTTCTAATCTTGCTGAGCTGGAGCATCAGGAAGATGCCCTGTTTTAGGCACTCCCTGGTTGAGCCTGAGTCTCAGTCTCCTCATCTGTAAAAGCGGCGAGAAGATAATAATTGCAGGGTGAGAGACGGCAAGTGCATTGCAGATCTCCAGGCGCTAGGTAAGCTTCAGCCATCACGATAGGTATTTCTGCGCTGAGATGCTCCCCGCAGGGATGAAGGAAAGCACGCCTTCTCTCCGCCCCGCCCCCCTCACTTCCCTGAACAAGCTTCCCAACTCTCAGGAAAGGTCGGGATTCTTGCCGAGGTCTGATCTCCAACCTTCCTGCCGTTTTATTCAATGCGCCCGGTTTCTTCCTCGGCCGAGGAGGGGAGACCCCGCCTCTCCACGTGCTCCGACGCGGCCTAAGCGTCCCGAGGCTCCTAGGCTGTGGTCACCACGTGGAGACCCTGTCGCTCCCAAAAGCGCTCTGACTACGACGTGTCTCTGTCGCGACTCATCGCAATTGCTCCCCGGCTGGGAGGCAAAACACGACGTGGTCCACGTGCAGAGGCCACCCCCCCCAATCGCGACACTTCATCGCAACGTCCTATCGCGACGAGGCGCGGGGCTGTCCCTCCCGCTTCCGCCAAACTCCTACGAGCAGCTTCCCAGGATAGCGGGACGCCGGGTTTTTGCCAAAACAGAAGCCGCAGAGGTCTCGTTCTGCGATTGGTCAAACTCTCCGGCTCGAGCTCCTTAAAGCCTCCGATTGGCCGTTTAATTCTCAGGCAGGTGCCGGTCCAATGGATGAAAGGGCCGTCCCTTCCCAGCTTTCGGCTCCTATTGGCAGTGGCGGAAGACCGACTTTGAAACTCATTCCCGTTATTGGGCAGCCGCACGCGGCAGGTACGTCGTTCTCCGGGAGCTCGCGGGGTGATTGGCTCGGGAAGACAAGTAGGGGAGGAGGGGGCCTGGGGAGCAACGCAAGCTGATCCGCCGGAGAACACGATGGCGGAGGATTGGCTGCGGCGGGTCACGTGGGAAGCCGCTGATTGGCTGAAGCGAGTCCCGCAGCTCCCCTAGGCAGGGTGTGAGGAGACGGCGGCTGGGGAGCCGAGGGGACGACGGCTATCCTCAGAGGAGCGGTATAAGTTTGGGCCGGGGTCGGAAGAGGGAGTTGAGAGCTGGGTCCGAGGGCGTGTAAGAAGATGGAATGGAGTTAGGAAGAGCGAGGCGGCTGGGAAGAGGCCAACAGTCTGGGGCGGAGGGATGGAGAGGGGCGTTTGGGGAAGATGGAGGACCCGGGCCTGGTAAGGAGGGGGTTGAAGAGTCGGGTCAGGAAGCATTTGTTAAACACCTCCTTTGAGGGGAAGGTAACAGGAGGAGGCTTGGTCGGGGGCGAGGAGGCAAAAGGAAGGACAGGGGAAAGGGGGGCGTAAGGACGTGGGGGAGGGAGCCAGGATAGGGTGAGGCCCGGAGAAATGGCCGAGAAGACGAGCCACGGGGCCGAAGTGGGAGGGCCGGGGGATGAAGGACTGAGGAGATGGAAGTGGGCAGAGGGTGAGGGGAAGGAGGAGGAGAAAAAGGGGGGAGGGTAGGAAGGGATAAGCGGGGGGAGAGTACGTAAGGATAGACGGACCTGAATCTTGTCAGTGTTAGTGAAAAAGTAGTCAGTAAGCCGTAGGTGTATGAAGTATTTGTGTAGCCTCCTTAACTACAAAAAGCATCCACTAAAAAGACAATTCCGTCATTGTAACTTCGGATTTAGCAATGCTGGAATAAGTTGGAGAGGCTATTTTTTAGTCTTATCAGGATTCCAATGTTAGAATCATAGATTTAGAGCTAGAAGGGACCATAAAGTTTATCTGGTCTAAACCCCTGATTCTACAGATGAGAAAACTGATCCCCAGAGAGGTTAAGTGATTTGCTCAAGATCTGCACAGGTAAGAAACCAAAATCTGGACCCAGGTTTACAGCTTTAAAGCCAGCTGCATTGCTTCACATCTTTATCATTCCTGAGCTGTCTGAAAAAATCAGACCCCTGGGGTGAAAGAGTATAGTTTTCACTTTGTCTTCCTTCGGGTTTTTTTTTTTTAATTGTTCTTTTAATAGAATTATTACTTGTTACCTAGTGTATGCCTTTATTACTAAACTCATTTATTTGATCCCTCTCTCTGTACCCTCCTAGGGCAGGTAGCATTATTTTGGAATTGGTTGAAAACTGACTTTGTTTTCAAAATTTTTAGTCCCTGTTTTTAGTCTCTGCCCCTTTCTTAAGTGAGAAGTTTGAGATTTTTCTATTCAGTCAGTTTTTACATGTAAAACAGACTGGATTCTTTAGCCTCTGGTGGGTCTAAAATTGTCATGAAGAACATTAATTCTTGGTTTGTGAAAGCTCCCTTTAGAAGCAGTTATTTGGCTTTATTTCATTGACTTTTAAAAGGAAATTTGGTGCAAAAATATATATTCGTTATTATCAACTTGTTTACAATGGAAACAAACACTTTTACGTATCAGTTTAAGGTTTAAAAACATTTTCTTCACATCAACTCTGTGAGTAAGCAAATATCCTCATGTTTTTTCTGTTTGGATGTGAGATTTCATATGTGTTAAGGAGTTCCTGGTAAGGAAACACCTTCTACTAAGGATGATTTGCAATTTAAAGTCTTAAGAAAGTTGCCTAGGATATTGAGAGGTTCATTGACTTGTCCAGGGTCACATTAGTATTTAGAATTCTGTTCAGACTCTGAAGGCTTCCCTTTACATACTAGACCACAATGCCTTTCTATTCCCTTTGTACTGATGAAGAAACAGACTCAAAAGAGGTAAGTGATTTGTCCAGGATCACCCAGCTAGTGTCAGAGTCGGTTTCCATCTGACTTGAAGGTTAGTACTTTTTTTCTTTAATTTTATTTTTACACACTTCCAATATGCCAAGGAGCAGAGTTGAGTGGAGTAATGCAAAATATTTAATTGTGGGGGAAAGAGACAAATTTTCCCATTTTGAATACTTTGAACTCTCAACTCTGAGTTGTTTTAGCTATAGTGTGGATTCTTTTGTGCTTGCACTTCCTTTTCAAGTACTGTAACATTTATCATTGCCAGAATTGGGTTCACAGATCTCAAATGTTGCATTTTCAAAGGACGGTATGATCGTCCTTGAGCAGAATTAACTGCTTTGAGTTGAACTGTATGCCTACCCTGCATTCTTGTATCTTTGTAGAATGGTCAAAGATTCTGGCATTCTTTCTTTTCCATGTATTGCTTTCCATTTTAAGTAATAAAATCAAGCAAGCATCTAGTAATAGCAATTTATCTTCCTTTTATCCTTTAAACTTTTTATCCAGTGGTGCTCATGACAGAATATGTGTATATTTAAATTATAAATTTAGCTTTCAATTTAGCAATAAACAAGTATTCATATATATGTGTATGTGTATAACGATACATTTCCTACAAAGAGGGCAACAAAACTTTAATTAGCCTAGCTTTTGATTTTGTAGTTATTGAGATTATTTAAGTTTAGTCTTTGGTACAGATGAACTTGTTGTATAAACCCATTCATTTCAGCAAATGTTGATACTTCCCAGATGGTGTCTTTGATCTGAGCAAGATTTAGTGATAACCCTGTCCTTGGATTATTGGTTTTATGGCTGTCATTTATAATTACTTAAAACCTCCTTTGCCACATCTATATTCCCTTGCTCAAATTTCTTTAAGTTTCTCAAGTTTGGAATGCATTCTTTCTAGGTAGGACTAAAGACCAATAGTTAGGATCTTACTGAAAACAATGGGATCAGTTAGTATCTTATGTATTCTGCCTTCCCTGTTTCAGAAGGGGATCAGTTGGATTCTTAGGTTCTACTTCTTCCATGGAGGTAGCTGAGATCCCTTTCTCATTCCATTCTGATCTCTCATGCTTGTCACAGATTTACTTATGTCTTATATCCCCTTTATTAGATTACAAGATTCCTTTCTTATATGTAACAAATACTTAATTGAATGCTAAAGCCAAATTTAGCTTCTGTTTCCCTTTTTTCATACACTTTGATGTGAATAGGAAATGAGAATACTGATCACCAAAAGGAGTATTTGAAAGCTCAGGTGCTTTTCCGAAAATACTTTCTTGTGCTCTCAATTCAGTTTTTAAAACACTTATTAAGAACTCAACTACGTGACCATCATAATGCAATATTCACTGACAGTGGATATTAAATTACAAAAATGCCAGACCCCTTGTAGCTTAACTTCATCTTCATATCATGTACGCAGTACCAGAGTATTAGGAATTTGACTGTATATGGAATCTTTGGCTTTGGTCCAGATGTTTTCTCATGAGAGGAGTGCATTCCCTTCAGGACTGCCTGAGATAGATAACTATAATTGACCCTTAGAGCTGACATATCCTTCCTTAGTCAACTAGCATTTACTAAGGACTAAGAATGCAAAACAAGGCATAAAATAATAGTCCTTCCTCTCAAGGTTTTCATAGTCTAATGGGGGAGACAACATGCAAACCCAAATAAGATATATTGAGCATAGTAACCAGTTATGTAAAAACCCACACCCATGAATTTTAGAATGCAGCCAAAAGAGGATTGCCATTTAGCTCAAACTATTGCTAGGGTGCTGATTGAGCTAGTTTGTGTACATATGGTAGGTTGCTTGCCTTAAAATTTAGAGTTGGAAAAAGAGGAGAGAAAGGGAAAGAGGAGTGACAGCTCAAATGGAAAATACAGCATTTGTTATTTAAAGTTATGTAGTTTAAAATAGAAAACTAAGAAAGAAATCTTAGTATATACTGTTGTTCCAAGCTATTGTTTTGACTAAGCATTTAGAATCTATGAACAAAGCCATTTTAACTGAATCAGTATTATATACATTAATATAGTAGAGGAACTTTGGGCTCTATGAAAAACTTATAAAGTACTCTTAAGAAAAATAACATAAGCCTAACATAAATAATATTTACACTGTGTAAATGACTGATGAAGTATTGAGACTTGTTCAAAGAGAACCTTTCTCTCTTAAGAATGATCTTTTTTTTTGCCTTGAGTTTCTCCAAAGCCCATTATTGTTATTTAAATAAGGCCTCAAAATTAAAATCAGGTAATACTTTATGTTTTGAAGAAAAGCCTACCTGGCTTCACTGGGAGGGATCTGAAAAGTTTTCTATTTTCAAAGAAAAACTCACTTTTATACACAGTAATTTGAGACAGAAATTTTGTAATCATAAAATTATATACACATAAACTTCAATCCAGTCAAGTTCTCCTTGCCAGAGTCAATTTACCAGAAATTACTTGGATCCTACAAAGTATGAGTGGGCTTGCAAATTTACCATAGGAAAAAGCTGCAAACTCAGTAGACAGTAGTAAAGGTTTGGGGTATTTTTTGGTGGAGAGGGAGGAATGGGAGCCAGGCTGGGCAGTGTTATTAAAAGCTTTTTGAACACACTAGTTTTACAACTCTTCAGTGAATTGCCAAAAATGTGGATGTCTGCATGTAATTTTAAACTAAGAGTAAGGGAGAATGCTTATTCCTAAGAACAGAAGTGGGAAACATCTAATCAGAGAATCAGACATCTGGAACTGAAAGGGAAATTAGAAGTCAGGTAGGTAGTCCAGCTCTCTCATTTTATAGATTAGGAAACTGAGACCCAGACCAGCCTAAGTAAGGCCACTTACACAAAACTGGATTAAGGACTTGAGTCCAGGTCCTGCAGTTCCAAGTCCAGTGCTTTGTCTGGTCTTCCAGATTTACTTCAGTCTTCTTCATTGTTGCAGTGGCAGTACTGCTGCTCTTGCCTCTGAAATAGGAATTCTCCTATCTTCTCTTTTAGAGAAGAGCACATTTAAAACCGACATTTTATTTCAGAGTAGATTTTGTTTTCATCCATATTTCTAGCATCACGAGGACTGAACCATATTTCTTTTTCCAGTAATTATTTAAATTGCATTTTAGTACCAGTAGTCATATGAACTAAAGGCTTTTCTTTGCATGTGTGAGCAAACCCAATGGGAAAACACCTTTTGATTCACTGGTAATAGTAAAACACAAATTGCAATTTGCAGCCTCACAAAACTACCTGAATTGATAGAAGGCTTTTCAGTTGACTAACTGATTTGGATTGTCTTGACTATTCAGGTTAATAGAACAACCTTGAATATAATCTTCCTGACACAAGAACATGAAGCCATATTACATTTAAAGCCTCTTCCCTCTCTCCCTCTTACTGCCTGTCCAAGAACCAAAAAAGTATAGCTTTTTTTTTAAAGGCTCTAATAAAAGGGAATAATAAGATCATCCTGGGGAAATCAACCTAATTATGAAGGACTTCATATTGCTGAAGAGAGGAGTTTGTGTTTTAACCCAAAGGCAGTAAAGAGCCACTGAAACTTCTTGAGCTGGGGAATGTGGTCAGACCTGTACTTTAGGACTGTTACTGTGGTAGCTGTGCATACGATGGATGAAGAGAGAGCCTAGAGCCAGGGACACCAGTTGGGTGCTGTAGCAGTCATCCAAGTGAGAAGTGATGAGGGCCTGCTGAACTAGGGTGGTTGAAGAGTAGAGAGAAGGGGACAGATAGGGAAGGTGTTCTGGGGTTAGACTCAACCAGACTTGGCAACTTAATGGATATGGGTTGAAAAAGGCAGGGAACAAGCATTTGTATGTATCACCTATTATGTGCCAGGCACTGCTGTAAGCATTTCATAAATATCTCATATGATCCTCAACAAACCTGAGAGGTAGATGCTGTTATTCCCATTATATACTTGAGGAAAACTGAGGCTGATAGAGGTCATGTGAATGTGTTTATTGCCACATAATTAATAAATGCCTGAGCCAAGATTTGAACTCAAATCTTCCTGACTCCCAGCCCAGCTCTCTGTCCCATTGTACCACCAGCTGCTACTAAGAATAGGGAATACTCCAGTGTGATTCTGAGATTGCAGGGCTGAGTGACTGGAACAGTGATAGGAATAGGGGAGTTGGGAAGCATAGGTTTAGGAAGAAAAATGACTTCTAGGTAGCGATATCTGGTTGGAAACATTTGTTTGGGAGTTATCTGCAGAAAGGTGAGAGTTGAAATGGTGGGAACTGATGGAATCACCGCTGATGGTGGGAAAGACAAGAGAAGGGAGCCCAGGACAGATCCCCAGTGTATACCCACACATAAGGGCTAGGATGTTGAGGCTCTTACCATAGAACTGAGAGGAATTATTTAGACAGGAGAGAATAATCAGGAGCTGAAAGTCATGGGTAATTTCAAATACTACAAAGACTTCAGGAAGGATAATGGCTGAGGAAAGGCCATTTGATTTCATGACTAGAGATTGTGACCTTGGAGAAAACACTTTTAGTTGAATGGAAAGGTCAGAAGACCCATACTGAACTTTCCAATCCAGTCTATCTGTATACAATGCAGAGCAGTTTTCCTAAATCTCAGCCCTGATGTCAGCATGGCACAGTTGGAAAAGCCATGGACATGGGGCAAAGACTTGAGTTTGAATCCCACCTCATACACTTAAACAATTGTGTGATCCTGGGCAAGTCATTTAACCTTTCCTAGTCTCAGTTTATTCCTTTACAAAATAAGGATAATATCTGTAGCACTTAACTTGGAGTTGTAAAAGTCAAATGAGAATCATCTGTAGATGTAAAGCACTTTGCAAATTTCATAAATATTATTGTTACCCAGATACTGTCTTATTAAATAACCTTTTTTGGTTTAGTACTGCTGCAAATTAAACTCCTTAGTGAGACTTTCAAAGTCCTCCATAATCTGATCCCATTCTACTTTTAACTTGTGTTACTTTTGTTTTTGTCATTTAAGCTCCAGCTAAACTAGTTTGTTCATTGTTTTTAAATCTCGTGAGTTTGAATGTGTATTTTTCAAGGATTAGGCAGGAAAAAAGACAAATTAAGTTTCTTTTTATTTGAGACCTTCAGTTCCTTATCCCATCCAGGTTTCTCACCTGGGCGTAGTACTTGGAATTTGGGCAAAAGTGTTGCTACTCACGCATAAGTTTTGATTGAAAGCTTCCTTTGTTTCCCTTCCCATGCTTCAGAATGCAGGCTAGAACTCCAGAGAAAATGTCCACTGAATGGTCTTCTTGGACAAACTTGTCAACCATTCAGAAAATAGCACTGGGCCTTGGAATTCCAGCCAGCCTGACTGTTGCTTATATCCTGTACCGGAGGTATAGAGAAAGTCGAGGTATGTAGTTTTGTGCATGTGTATATAGATGATGGAAAGTTTTAGAAACTGACAGTAAAATAAATATTTTAGACTTGATAATTTATTGTATTACAACTAGAACAACACAAGGGGTCTTTGCCAATTGGCTGCACTTCCAGTAGCACTGGAGACACTATTCCTTTTTGTTACCACAACTTTTCCTCTAACCTCTAGTCTGTAGACTGTGATACCAATTCATCTGTCCTTTTCTAAGAGCTCTGTTGATCTAAGTAGGGAAGCAGCATTAAAATGGTAGTGGGTTCTTTTTTTAAAATAAGTTTTTATTGATGTCTTTTTTTTCACATCACCATAATTTCCCACAGTATGCCTCCCTGCCCCAGAGTAGCCCATACAACTAATGATATTTTTTTAAGACAAAAAAGAAAAAGAGGGGGAAGAATCCCAGCATAACAGTTTGATACATTGAAAAAGTCAGAAAATACTTGCAATGTACAATACTTCTGAACCTCCCATGTCTTCTTTCAAGTCATATTAGTTCTTCATAATTTTGCAACATTCACTTTTGAATTTTTTTGGGTTTTTTTTCCATTTATATTGTTTTAGTCTTTGGGTGTATTGTTTTGTTTGCTCTGCTTACTTTACTCTGCATCAGCTCATGTAGATCTTTCCATGCTTTTCTGTATTCATCACACACATAATTTCTTACAGCACAATAATATTCCATTCCATCCCATTCATACATCACAGTTTGTTTAGCCATTCCTCAGATGATGAATATGTACTTTATTTTTAATAATTTGCCACCACAAAAAAAAAATGCTACTATAAATATTTTGGTGTATGTGGGTTCATATTATCCCTTATTATACCCCTGACCTCTATGGGGTATAAATCTAGTAACTTGTATCTCTAGGTCAAAAGTTATGGACATTTTTAGTCATTTTATTTGCAGACTCACAAATTCTTTTCTAAAACAGTTGTACTGATTCATAGCTCTACCAGTAATGCACTAGGGTTCCTATCTTCCTGCAACCCCTTCAAGATGAAGTATTCCCATGTTTTTTCATCTTTGCCAATATACTGGATAGAAGATAAAACCTATTGGTTGTTTTGATTTGCATCTCTCTTATTATTAGTGATTTGGAGCATTCTTCTTTGTGATTGTTAATAGTTTGCAATTCTTCTTTTAAGATGTTTGTTTATATCCTTTGACTACTTAATCTCTTGGGGAATGGCTTTTGGTCTTATATCTGTTCATGTGTACATGTAAATATAATTGCCCCATTTTTTTATATATATACCTTTCTATTCAGCCTTGAGGAGAAGTTAGTCTTTTCTCATTCACCTCCTCCCCACTAATGGGCTGTGTTTCAGGGTTTTAAATGGATTGTAAAAATTTAGTGAGAGATACTCTGAATGAATACAGAAAATCCAGGTAAGTAGGAACTCCTTCTAGGTCGCTGTCTTCTAGGATCCTCTCCTGGTAACACTGAAGATAGATTAGAATTAGAAGCACCTGTGAAGCTCAGCACACCTACCTTGTAGGACTAGGGAGCTTTGCCTTCTTTGGCATCTGTGAAGCAGCATTCCACAGAGCTGTCTTGTCTGTCAGACTTATCTTCTATTATCTTTAAGTTCCCATTCAGAAAGCACCTTTGTTTGTTGCTATTACTGGGTTTCTTTACCCATTTTACCCCTTGATTCCTCTTATTTTTGGCAGTCAGGTGTTTGAGGCAGAAATCAGGGAGCAGAGGGTATTATATTAGCCTTTGGCATTAGGACTTCTGGTCATTTTGTAGAAGAACGGCTGACATTCGTTGGGGAAGATGACATTGAGGTGGAGATGCGGGTCCCCCAAGAGGCTGTGAAGCTGATTATTGGCCGGCAAGGAGCCAATATTAAACAGGTAAATATTAAACGTATATTGGGTTTCATGGGTGTTCTATGTTTGTGGATTTTACCCCCTCCCCTCAAACCTCACATGCACATACATAAAATAAGTTGCCTTTAGAGAAAAGCATTTTTGGTGAGCTAAATTGCTCCTCTTAGATGACAGATGACATTCATTCTAGTCATTATTTCACTATATAAGGGTCTTACATTCAAGAAATGGACTAAATTATTCGGACTCAGGAGAAGAAATAAGGTTGGTGACCTTGCACAGCCCTCCCTCACATCAGTCAGCTGCAAGTCATGTCATCATCTCGATTGTCATGGTCCTCTTCGAGAACAAAGGATAAAAACAGCACCACCAAAAGAGCTGCTTTAAATACTTTTGTACATATTGGTTCCTTTTTTTTAATCTCTTTGGAATATAGATCTAGTAGTGGTATTGCTGTATCAAAGGGTATGTACAGCATAGCCTTGTGGGTATAGTTCCAAATTGTTCTCCAGAATGGTTGGATAAGTTCAAAACTCCACCAACAGTGCTTTAGTGTCCCAGTTTTCCCACATCCCCTCCAATATTTATCATTTTCCTTTTCATTAATATTAGCCAATCTGATCGGTGTGAGTTGGTGCCTTTGAATTGTTTCAATTTGCATTTCTCTAACCAATAGTGATTTAGAGCATTTTTATATGACTATAAATGGCTATGATTTTTTCAGCTGAAACTGTCAGTTTGTGTTCTCTGGCAGTGGTCAAATTTGTAAGCATCACAAGTCATTCCACAATTTTTATCAATTATGGAATGACTTGTGATGCTTATAAATTTGACTCAGTTCTCTGTATATTTGAGAACTGAGACTTACAGCAGAGAAACTTACTGTAAATTTTTCCCCCATTTTTTGCTTTTCTTCCAATTTTGACTGCTTTGGGTTTTGTTTGAGCAAAACCTTTTTTTCAGTTTAATGAAATCAAAATTAATCATTTTATATATTATAATGTTCTCTATCTCTTGTGTGCTCATAAATTCTTCCCTTATCTACACATCTGACAGATAAACTCTCCCATGCCTTCCCTCCTAATTTACTTATGGTATCATCCTTTCTATCTAAATCATGGATGCATTTTGACTTTTTCTGGGTATATGGTGTGAGATGTTGGTCTGTACTTAAGTTTCTGCCAAAATGCTTTCCAGTTTTCCCAGAAATTTTTGTCACATAGTGAGTTCTTATCTCAAAAGCTTGGATCTTTGGGTTTTATCAAACACTAGATTACTGTGGTCATTAACTACTGTGTATTGTTCACTCATCTGGTTTCTTAGCCAGTACTAGATTGTTTTGATGATTGCTGCTTTATAATACAACTTGAGATCTGATATAGCTAAGCTGTCTTCCTTCACATTTTTTTTCCATTGATTCTCTCCATATTCTTGACTTTTATTCTTCCCAATGAATTTTGTATTATTTTTTCCAACTATAATTTTTGATAGTTTTGTATGGCACTGAATAAATTAATTTAGGTAGAATTGCCATTTTTATTTTATTGGCTCAGCCTGTCCATGAAAAATTAGTATATTTCCAATTGTTAAGATCTGATTTTGTGTGAAAAGCATTTTCTAATTGTGTTCATATAGTTCCTGGGTGTCAGGTAGACTCCCAAGTATTTTTTATTGTCTGCAGTTATTTATATATATATATATATATATGTATGTATAATTTTTCTTTATATCTCATGCTGCTAGACTTTGTTGGTAATATATAGAAATGCTGGTGATTAATGTGGGTTTATTTTATGTCTTTCAACTTTGCCAAGGTTCTTTATTATTATTAATTATTTCAACTAGTTTTTTAGTTGATTTTCTGGGATGCCATTGTATCATCTGCAGAGAGATAATTTTGGGTCTTTGTTGCCAATTCTAATTCTTTCCATTTCTTTTTCTTCTCTTATTGCTATAGGTGTAATTTCTATAATATTGAATAATAGTGATAATAATGAACGTCCCTTCTTCACCCCTGATCTTAATAGAAGCTTATCTCCATTACAGATAATGCTTGCTGAGAGTTTTAATTAGATACTACTTATTTTAGAAAGGTTTCATGGAATTGATTTGTGATAAAAATAATGCACCATTCTCCAACTGACAAATGGTCAAGGGATATGAAATTTTCAGAAGAAATCCAAGCTAAAAATAACTATATGAAAAAAATGCTCTAAAACTCTAATAATTAGAGAAATACAAATTAAAACTACTCTGAGGTTTTACTTCATACCTATTAGATTGGCCAAGTTGACCGAAAAAAGAAAAACAACAGATGTTAGAGGAATTCTGGAGTAAACAGGTACATTGATGTACCATTGGTAGAACTGTGAACTGATCCAACCCAGTTGAAAAGCAATTTGGAAATATCCCAAAAAGCTTTTAAACTTTTATCCTCTGAACCATTGTTTAACATTTAGATCTCTATCCCAAAGAGAACTAAGAGAGGAAAAGGACTTGTATGTACAAAAATATCTATAGCAGCATTTTTTTGTGGTGGCAAAGAATTGGAAACCTAGAAGATTGCCTATAAGTTAGAATGACTGAATAAGTTATGATATATGATTGTGGTGGAGTACGGTTAAGTGGTAAGAAGTAATAAAAGGGATGGTTCAGAGAAACCTTGGGAGGACTTATATGAACTGATGCAGTATGAAGTGAGTTAAAAAATATAATAGCAACAATATTGTAAAGACTAACCACTTTGAAAAAAAACTTCAGAAACTCCATTGTCAAGAACGGTGACCAACCACTATTCCAAAGATCTAGTAATAAAACCTTTTACCCACCTCCTGATAGAGAGATGAAGGACTCAAGTATACAAATTGAGGCTTTTTTTTTATATGACCAATGTGGGAATATGTTTTATTCAACTACACATGTTTGTGACAGTAGTTGTGACCCTGGAGGTCAGGGGAAATGGAGAAAATGTAGACCTGAAAATTGACTTAAAAAAAGAAATCTGCTTGAAGGTTAAAAAAAAGGTATTATAAATGTGAATAATATTTTTTTTTATTTTTCTCATGCTTTTTTTTAATTAGATTTATTTTCAGTTTTCAACATTCACTTCCACAAAATTTTGAATTTCAAATTTTCTCCCCATCTCTCCCCTTCCCCCACCCCAGGACAGCATGTATTCTGATTACCCCTTTCTCTAATCTGCTCTGCCTTCTATCACCCTCCTCCTCACCCCTCTCTTAGCCCTTTCCCATCTATTTTCCTGTAGGGCAAGATAGGTTTCTATACCCCATTGCCTGTATATCTTATTTCCCAGTTGCATGTAAAAACAATTTTTAACATTCATTTTTAAAGCTTTGAGTCCCACATTCTCTCCCTTCCCTCCTCCCCACTCACCCTCATTGAGAAGGCAAGTAATTTGATATAGGTTATACATGTGTAGTCATGCAAAACACTCCCATAACAGTCATATTGTGAAAGACTAACTATATTCCGTCTGTGCTGTCCTGCCCTCTCTTTATTCTGTTCACTCCTTTGACCTGTTCCTCCACAAAACATTGACTGCTTTTTAAATTGTGCTTTGCCATTATTCATTGCCTGTTAATACAAGTAAAGATTAATTGGGTTTCCAGTCAGGAGCTGGATCAGGGAGTTGACTAGATGACCATTGTCTCTTCCTTCCATCTTCCCAGAGCACTCATAGTTCAGATTGAAGAATCAATAACCAGTTCTCATGAGGCCTCTTCTTTTAATAAAAATAACTTTTTTTCAATTAATCAGTATAGATTTGTTCTCTTCTTCTCATGCCCTATTTTAAAAAAAAAAAGAAAGAAAAGAAAACCAAAGCCCTTTTAACAAATACACATAGTCAAGCAAAAGAAATTCCCACCTTGGTCATATCCAAACGTGTCCATCAGGTCTCTTCCTAAACCCTACCACATCCATAGCCGTGCACACTTTCTTTCTCCTTCCCCTCTCCTTTCTGCAGTTGAGGAAGCAGACTGGTGCTCGAATTGATGTGGATACAGAAGATGTAGGTGAGGAGCGGGTGCTGCTCATCAGTGGCTTTCCTGTCCAGGTTTGCAAAGCCAAAGCAGCAATCCATCAGATCCTGACAGAGAACACCCCAGTGTATGAACAGCTTTCAGTACCTCAGAGATCTGTGGGCAGAATTATAGGTACTGTTGTCTCACCGTATGCTTCCTTCTTTCTGTATCTTGCAACTTCATGTCATCTTAAGTGTTTTTCTTGGTCAGTGTTATTTCCATAAGGGGGGGGGAGATATCTTAAAGATGTTGATGGTAGACAGTTTTACTCAATTTATATCAGACATGATCCCAAAAATACAAGATAGATTCAGAAAGGATTTAGAGAAATTCATGGGTGGTAGATCCACAAAGGATTAAAGAAAAGGTAAGACTGTTCCTGGTATATCCTTAACCTTTGAGGAGAAAACATACTTTCCTATAGCTACTTTGAGATCTTAAAATTTTATAGTACTCAGTAGTATTCAGATTGCTTTTGATAAGCTAATTTTCCATGTACCTCGTAACTCCTTTGTGTAAATAGGCAAGGCCAGTACTATCCCTGGGTTACAGACAAGTAAGTAGACTCAGTATTGACATCTCCAATGTCATAGAGTTATGAGTGCCCCACAGCAGGGACTGGAACCTAGTTCTTACTAACTTCTTTAGTGTTCTTTTTACTATCTCACTCTAATAAAATATTCTGATTTATTTTAGGAGTGAAGAGTGTAGCCTCCCTGAATGGTTTAGGAAGATAGGTATATTTGGAGTAAAGGAGTTGAATCTACCTAAAGTTTTTAAATTAAAAGAAAAAAATTAAACATTCCTTACCTGGAAGCTGCATTGGCAGGAAAGATTTTAGGGACTATTAGTTCCATAACTTTTAGTGTTCAAACGTTTATTAACCTGGTGCTTGGCTCAGTTTTGGAAATGAAAATTTAGTCTTCCACTGATTCTTTCTAGTTGCTGCAGAATATAAGGAGACAAGTAAAGGAATTTTTACATGTATCTTTCTGCAGGAAGAGGTGGAGAAACCATTCGTGCCATCTGCAAGAGCTCTGGGGCCAAAATCACCTGTGACAAGGAATCAGAAGGGACATTGCTACTAACACGACTCATAAAGATCTCGGGAACACAGAAGGAAGTGGCAGCAGCCAAGGTGAGCATTAAGTGGAGCTGAATGAGAAGAACCCCTTCTTGCTGTCCTCATGACTTGAGCTGATTGTTCCTTCTCTTTTTCTGGCAAGCATCTTATCCTAGAAAAAGTTTCAGAAGATGAAGAGCTTCGCAAGAGGATTGCTCATTCAGCGGAATCCAGAGTCCAGCGCAAGCAGCCCATCAGTGTCAAGAGAGAAGATATGGCAGGGGCCGGGGGAGCTGGGGAGCCAGCCTTTCCTAAGGACATGAGCACCGGCAAGAAGCTGTTCCCTCCAATGGCTGCTACACCTGGCCGAGGAGGAGGAGATACTGCTGGGCCGAGACTAGAACGGGCGGAACATTCCCACGAGAAAATGCTTGATGACAGCAGCTGCCAGGAGAACACAGAAGCCCAAGCCAGGCCAGAGATGCCAAAGTTTGAAAGTATGTTATCTCCAGTGACAGCTCAGTTATCTGTACTAACTAGTAGGGGAGTCTCAAAGGAATAATTGAAAGTTTCAGATAACCAAGAGGACTTTATTTTTGTCTTGGAAGTGAATCATGAGTCTTTGAAAATAGCAAATTGCTAAGCTAATATTTGCTTATAATTATTCCAGCAGTCCATTTCCAAAGTACAAAGGGGTGAAGAAAAGGTACCTTAAAAGTATTTTGCTAGAAGCCTAGCAGTCCAGGGTTAAAGATTTTCTTCAGAAAGGCCAGTAAATAATTTTTAGAGCTCTACTCTACCTTGGGTTTATTTATATATAAAAACAATTCTGATTCAGCAAGCGGTATGATTACAAAGGAATGAAACTTTTTCTTACATGATTTGTGGAATCAGTCTTGTTACTTTGTAGTCATATATCATATATAGGGTCCCAAGGTGTGGAAGCTTTTTCTTCCATGAGTGAAAGTTATGGAATAGAGTAAATGGGGAACCCTGGGTCCATGGAAGGAGTCTGAGTTCAGGTTAGACATTAGGATCCAAATCCCTTGCTAATTTGTGCCTTGCTTGCACAGTCTTAAGTCACATCCATCCTGTGGGAGTTGTAACAATCTCCAAAGGAGACCAACATCTGAAGGGATATAAAATGTGACTGGGGATCTGAATTATGTCATGACGATGTAATGGGAAAGAAACAAAAAGTGTAAGAATCCTCATTTGGTATTTTTCAGTGAATTATTGTTTTGTTCTTGAGGATTTTGGAAGCTGAAAGCTACTGCTTCCTTAGCCCTGTTCCCTTATCTACTCGCCAGGGATGGTTTTGTCATAGCCACCAACCTCAACCCCACAATGTGTTTAGTCCCCAGCCCTGACTTCAGTTTCCATGCTGACGAGTATCTAGAAGTCTATGTGTCTGCCTCTGAAAACCCCAACCACTTCTGGATCCAGATTATTGGCTCCCGCAGCTTACAGCTGGACAAGCTGGTCAGCGAGATGACCCAGTACTATGAGAACAGTCAGTCAGTGAGTTGCCATATGGACCAGGGGGTGGTGGGGAAAATAGGGCTTGAGGGAAAGGAGTATCTCTCACGTTTCCCTTTCTGTGTATTTTCTTTTCCCTTTGGGAATCAGTTTTCTGTGGCTTCTATGGTCATTTGTTCTCCTCTCTCACCTTTTCTTATCTGACCCATCTATTTGTCATTGCTGCCCTCCCCCCTTCCTTACCTCCAATTTGAAAACATAGCCTGAAGATCTGACCGTGCACATGGGTGACATTGTAGCAGCACCTTTACCTACAGATGGACCCTGGTATCGGGCCCGGGTCCTGGGTACCCTCGAGAACGGGAACCTGGATCTCTACTTTGTTGACTTTGGAGATAATGGGGAGAGCCCACTCAAGGACTTGAGAGCCATCAGGTCAGTACAGATCATATTTGGATGTATAGTGACAGGTCAAATCTGCATTCCATTTAACTTATCCCTGTCAGTTAAAAAGATTGTGGACAGCTCATTAATTAGGAGATTTGGAATGAAACCAATTTTAAGCATAGATTAGATTTGCCCACACGTTTTGAATAGTTAAAAAGCTGTGAGACTAGATAGATGACTTTTATGACTTGTCATAAATGTTAACTAGTTTTTTTTACTTCAGGAGCGACTTCCTGAGCCTCCCATTCCAAGCAATAGAATGTAGTCTAGCAAGGATTGTTCCCTCAGGTAAGTTAGCCATGAGATTTGATCTCAGGGTAGAATGAATCCCACATAGCATTTTGGAAAAATTCATTATTTTATCTGAGTACAGAACAGAACTTCCAGGAGGTCAGACCACTTCTGTAAAGAAGATAGGCAGTCTCCTGATTTTATTCCAGTTCTCCACACTAATGCCCTTGCCTGTTTCACCAGGTGAGCAATGGGAAGAAGCAGCCCTAGATGAGTTTGACCGCCTCAGTCATTGTGCAGAGTGGAAGCCTCTGGTAGCCAAGATCTCCAGCTATGTGCAAACAGGAATTTCTACTTGGCCAGAAATCTACCTTTATGACACAAGCAATGGACAGGTGAGGCCTGGAGGATCATTGGATTATCTTGGTGAGGCACAGAACTCAGTACCCTGTTCCTTGGTCTTTAGACTTTTTGGGTTACTCTTTATTTCCCCAAATTCCTCATCCTAGCCTTTCTCCCCTAGCATAGAAAAAAATCATCTTTCTTAATCCCTTTGTTTTTCCCTCCTCCAGAATCTTGATATTGGGCTGGAACTAGTACGCCAGGGATATGCACTTGAACTCCCTCAAGACATGGGTGAAGGAGATGCTGCTGTCCCTGAGATGCTGCAGGATATATTGGTGGGTGAGCTCCAGTGGTGGTGTAGGGTGGTCCCCTTAGTGGTGCCCCATATCACAGCCTTCAATTCTGCCCTAGGCTCTTGGTGGTGGAGGGCCTTCCTTGGGGCTGAAATGGCTTCACCAACTGACAAAAGGTGCTTTAGTTTACTCTTCAGAGCCACTTAGCTGCTGCTTCAACAAATTTCTGTAGTTCAGATTTAACATTGTAGGGGCAAAGATGCATTTGTTTCTCCTTCACGTCATTTACTAACACTGTCATCTGCTCTTTTCTGTTACTCCCTCAGGCCACAGAGACAGATGCCTCTCTAGACAGCCTGTTGTCTGAGGCCAAAAAGAGCCCTGGAGAGACACCACATACACTCTCATGCCTCAGTTTATCAGGTAACCAACAGTATTTCCTACCCTACCTCCTAAAACTCCTTGGTTGCTGCCTTCCCTCTCTCTGATCCAGACTGAGGGATTGAATTGGAAAAGTTGAATGAAGTCCTGGTTCTGCCCAACCCAGTATTTTGGAAACAGCTTGCTAAAGTTGGATGTTGCCTAATTTCCCCTCCTGTCTTTGCTTAGAAGCTGCCTCAGTTTCTGGTGATGATGGTGTCCTTGCAGAAGACGACTTGATCTGATGTCTCTGCTCTGGCTGGCTCAGCCATCTGCCTGCTGTGTGAGTGGGGCTCTGATTTGTGTCTTATGGAGCAGGAAAACGGTGAGGGGTGAGGATGGGGAGCTACTGCATTCTCTCTTCCTTCTCCCTGATCCTCATGTGCCTTTCCTTGTGGCTATTATTCTCCAAGCTTGACTTGCTGTCATATATTGACCCTTTCCCATTTTGTGTCCATGCTTAGGAAGTGGCAGGGTGTGACATGGGAGCCTGTGGCTGGACAGAGAATTGAATTCCACAGAAGAAGATACCCCCCACTTTTCCTCCTTTGTGGGCTGCCTAGTAATCTGATTGGTCTGCTGTGAACCAAATACAGCTTCTTCTACTGGCAAAATGAAGAACTTCTCAGAAAAAAGACTATATAATGTGTGTGCGTGTGTATGTGTCTTATCAAGTATTGCCTTAGAAGGGCTTCCCTTAGCACTGCCCACAACCACTAGCAATAAAATCACTTTCCTTCTCTGCTGGGTATTTGGTTGGAAATGGGATGGAAAACGATTAAGATTCTGTCAGTTAAGAATAGAGATCATTCAGAAGTGTACTTCATTTTATGAGATGACTTACTAGGAAAATTGTTAAGTTGTAAATGAGGGTTTTTACACAGGGTCTTTACAACTGTGCAAGAAGAGGTAGGTTATAGAGTTAACAGGTTGAATCAAAATAGCCCAGGGAAGTAAACAGGTAATGCTTCCTGTCAGCTCCAGGCGATGCCATTATTATTGAACAGAAGATTTTCAAGAGCTGTTTCCCTTTTGCATCTAGGTTGTGATGCAGATAGGAAAACAATGAGGGCTCAGGAACATGTTATAAAATGCCATGCTTTAAGTAGGTGCAATGCTTACTGTGTGTTTGCATATAACTATGAAAAAAAATAGAAATCTGTTTTTAAAATGACCCAAAAATCTTCCAATTGAATTAGCAATAGAGCAATCCTGTAGACGTAAGGAAAGGTTAGAAGACCAAGTTCTGCTTTGTGCCTTATTTCATATGAATCTGAGAGGTCCCATCGAGGAAGGGAGATACCCCTCATGAATTTTACATTCCTTAGGGCATTGTAGAAAAATCTCTGAGAATAATTGCCAATTTCGGAAGTAACAGTGGTGATAGAAAAAACCAGGAATTGGAGACCTGGGGTGACCTCACACAATAATAGTGCATGTTAATATAGGGCTTTCAGGGTTGACAAAGCCATTTATTCTCTCAGACTCCATTTCTCTCTCAAGTAAGACAGACATTGGAAGATCCAGGTGAAATACATGAAAGTTCTTTGAAAGAAATCATGTACATAAATGCAAGATGGTGGTTTTTAATAGAAATGAACAGTGATTTAATGTATTTTTATATTTTACAAAAGTTCTTAATCCTTTTTGTGTCATGGATCTCTCCTCAAAATATTCTTAATGCATAAAATAACATAGGATGACAAAAGAAGCCAATTATGTTGAAATGTAGTTTTCAAAATACTTTTTAAAAGTTCACAAACCCTAGGGGCTAAAAGCCCCTGTTTCAGGGGAAAACTAAGATAGTAATAAATTAGCTAACATTTTTAGCTTATAAGAATACCTTGAGTAGTATCCTAGATGTAGACAGCTACTGTTGGGCAAACTGTATCTCTCTTGCCATGTCCAAATCAATTTTTCTTGCCCCCAGAAAATTCCAGTATTGACTTGTTGGAGGAAATGGAGCCTGATCCATGGGAACTAGTAGGTCAGTTTCCTGTCTAGTAAACAACTATAATTTAGTTTTTTGCCTCAGTTTCCTCAACTGTAAAATGGGGATAATTGCACCTTCAGAGGGTTGTTGTGAGGATCAAATGAGATATTTACAAAGTATTTAGCACAGTCTCTGGAACATAATAAGCTCTACAGAAACGCATATTCTCTTCCCTTTCCCTTCTCTGCCAAAATGATTGTGGTTCATGTAAGAAGCAGAACCGATAGATCCATTGCCATGAGCTAAAACCCCTCAATATTTGGGCTGCTGCTGAGAGTTTTGGTGGTGGAGGGAGAGAAGTCATGGCTTTTGATGTTAAGCTATATATCATTCATATGATGAGCAGTGGATGGAAAAGGGGGCAAGAGAATTTATAATAATAGCTCACATTTGTATGATGCTTTAAAGATTTCAACACATTTTTGCATCTTTTGATTCTTGCACCAACCCTGGAAGGTAGTGAATAAGGAAGCAGACTCAGGTGGTGATATGCCCTTGGTCACGCAGATGCTTAAGGCCAATAAAATCCAGGTCCAGCAATAACTATGCCCTAGACCAGAGGTGGCATACACTGTGGCCCACAAGTGAGACAAATTAAAATGTAATTGAGAAATATTTAACCAAATTAATTTTAAAAATTAAAAATGAAAAGTAACATTATATATTAAAACTATGGCAGTATGTGGCCTGCAGGGATCCTTATGTACAAATTAGTGACCTGGTTTCTATTTGGGTTTGGCACCACTGCCCTAGACCAGCCTGCCTCAGGTTTGAATATGTACAGTCCAGTGCTATTATGCCATTATTCTCTTAAGACAAAAGCCAAAAATTGATGATTCTACTACCCTTTATTCCTGGGTTGGGAGAAGGTACCCTGAATCACATCCTAAAAACCTAGGACTCTGGATCCCACTGTGCCTGGGGCCTGAGCCATATTGTTAAAGCTCCAGCTCTCCCACTTGAGTAGGAACATGGCTGGATTCAGGAAGGCTTACTAGGTAAGGGGCCACAATCCCTCTCAAGGGGGTATACCATAAAGATGACATTGTCCCAGGGTGGGAGGGCAGGATGGTCGGGTCTAACCACCTCAAAGCCCATGTAGCTGAACGCCCGAAGCAAGGCACCTATGAGGGAGGAGAAAGCAAGTTACTAGAAAGGCCCTTTGAAAGCTCACCAAGTTCCTTCTCCCTCCACCTCTTCATACTCTTACTTTGTCTACCAACTCCCCTCAAGGATGGATAGAAAACTCCCAGTAAGGATTACTTCCCAAGTAGTGTTCTCACCAGTGCAGAGGAAAAGGAAAAATTAGTGAGAGCCTCCATCAATACTAAGGCTAGGGCCGAAAGTGGACAGGGCTGTTTCCCAAACCCAGTACCTCGGTCATTCCTAGCATTGTGGAAGTTCACAAACACAGAGTCCACATCTGTTTTCTCCTCCACATACTCCAGTGTCGCTGTCAAACTGGAAACCAGAGAAAAAGATCAGCAAAACCAGGTGAAGATAGAGGGCAACAGCCTATTTAGAGAAGTAATCAAATTCATCAGTCATTGATCCTCTTGATCTAGACCTGTGGAACAAGTTTCCTAAGTTGGTGTAAATATTCCTTGGAGATTTGCAGTTATTAGGCCTATCCAGAGTAAAAAGTCAAGGAGTCTAACTGCTACAGGAAGAATAATATTCTAACCTCCCAATGACCATAATTTCTAGAATCCCAAGGGCTTGCTCCATGTTCTTGTGCACCTTAAGCCCACCTCCAAGATGACTAGTCTCCTATATATTTTCGTGTTCACTTAATCCCTACGTATACCTCGATCTTTCACTTCTAGAGTCTCATTGTTTCTGGGACAGCTGGCTATTCCATTAGAGGAATCCATCTTGGGATGATGAAGGGTTCTACTCTCACCTCTCCCTATTGCCTTGGTCCAGTGCCCGGTAGGGGATGTCCAGGAATAGCCGGTGGTCACAGAGGAGGCCGTGCCAGTGAGCAGAAGCCTGAGGGGTGAGGCGGAAGTGGAAATCTAACTGTACTGGGTCCTGGTGGAGCAGGGAGTCATTAGCAAGCACTGTCAGGTTCCCAGCCTGTGAAGGGAAAAAAAATGCCAAGGTTATGAAAGATTTTTATTTATTGGATACTGTTCCTATCCAAACTTACCACCCTACCCTCAAAAAAACCCAGAATCTTAGTTTCGGAGGTGAGGTAAGGTTATCTCATTATAGGGGATTCCATACTATCCCTTAATTCCAGAGCCTAACAACACTCAGAAATCATATTATCTAAAGAGAACATTTTCTAACCTCAGTCATCACCATTTTACCCTTTCCTCTAGAGGTCTCACACTTAAAGGAGAATGAATATACTTATCCTTTCCTGTAAAGTTTAGAAACTTGGAGACTTTATTCTTTTTGTTTTACCATCATTCCAAGAGGAAAAATCTTTCCCAAGGCAGTAATAAAATAATTATGCCAAATTCCTGCCCACTGCCTACTCTGCTAATTCACTCAGCATTTAGATTTGTTCTGTTCCTTCCTTCCCTCTTATGAGTAAGAAAATCAAAGTCGGACATGTCAGACTAAGGACATACTGAAGTGGAAAAAGGACAGTGGAAGTCAGCACACCTGGTTTCTAGTTCTAAATCTGTCGCCTCGAGTAATTATGCTCCTTCCCGGACCATTGTAAAATGAGCTTCAATTAAGTTTCTAAATTCCCTTACAACTCTAAAATTATGACTGTTTTTCTGGCTATTTCCCTAGGATGCCACTATGGAAAGCAAGGCCTTGGATGGAGATGGGGAGGGGTGGGGAACCCTGTTTATAAGTCCACTTACCGAGTACAGCTCTTTGAGCTGCTCGTGGTCCCCCTGCTCAGTGCTTCTGCCCACCTGGTGGCCTGCTAGGGACTCAGGAGCACTGGAGGCAGCACCGAGGTCGGAGTGTCAGGCTATCCCTCTCAGTGACGATAAAGCTGGTTAAGAAGCAGGGTCCTAAATTAGGAGCTCATCTATGGATGGCAGGGAAGGATATGGAGCATTGGATGCCCTCATACCTTCTCCTTTCCCCAAATCGTTATATCAGTCCCCCTTCTACTGCCCTCTAACCCAGCATCTTTATTACTAAGAGCTCTCCAGAGAAAAGGCATCCCAAACTCCCACCCTATTTCTGTATTTTCCTACCCTTTGCCAGTTTGAAATGCAGATGGAGGACTAGAGTTTAAAGGAGCAACTGTAGCTAGGGATAGAGTTTAAAAGAACTATTACCTTCTGAAACAAGGGTTACAGGGCAGCATCTTCTCCTGAACAGTGAACCGGTATTTGTAACAGTAATTAATGAAGGCAAAAGGAGAGCAGAGTGGGTACAAATAGTTCCTTTTTTCCACTTTCTTGGTATAAGAAAGGGAATATATAGGAAGGCACAGCCCGTGACAAGACAGTTTCTTAATTCAGTGCCACCCAGCGGCAAAGTGAGATGAGGAGACAGGAGCTGGAGTCTTCTGCTCCCTACCACCATTGTGACCCACTAGGCTAGGCTAGGCCACAGACAGTCCCACTGTGACTCCCACAGAAAACCCCACCCTAACGCATCTCAGGACCTCATTATTGCTTTGCATCTCCTTTACCCAGTGGCTCAAAGGTACCATTTATCTCAGAGACAACACACAAACCTTCCAATGTTACCTTTGAAAGTCATTCCATCCTTCCTCAAAGAGCAGTCTCCCCATTTTAGGTAGTGGTGCTTTATGGGGAGAAAGGTTGAAAGGTATTCTTCATCCAAGGGAAGAAGTGTTCTGGACACTACTGGTTTTTTCCCAACTGATTGAAGCTGGTGGAGATGGGATGTGAATCCCAAAAAGGAAAAGCTCCTGAACTTTCCCAGGAGGCCCAGGTCCAGGGTGTTCATTTAGGGCAATAAGCCTGTCCCAGTTAATTAACTGCTCTTTCATTATCTGCACCTGGCCCCACCCTAGACCGCCTCTCCTGAATTCCTTTTAGACCACTTCTCTGTTCCCAGTCTTCCGTATAAGATTCATCTTATTTCCATGAAGGTGCTCAGATTCAATCTGGCCCGTTTAAGCATCCCTACTGCTCATTTTTTTTTTTTAAGTCTAGTCAATGTTGAGACTTCTTAATATTCTTTCCAGTATGGAATATTTTTAATTAACTTTTTCTTTGGCTTGTGTGGAATCCATTTGAGCAGGACTGGCCTGCCGCTATTTCGGGGTCCCATCCCCCTAAACCTCAACAAAGCTACTAGGTTCCCTCTTCTGTGGCCCATAACCTAGCATTTGTTTATCTCCTTGCTTGGCAGATAGGAACTTCCTTCAGAATTCATCCTTCCCTTCAATAACTGGGCAGATGTGAGCTGTAGATTTAAGGTTTCCCTTTCCCTAATATCAATCTGAAAAATATTGTCCTCATCCACTTGTTTTTTTAACTATAAGGAGGGTTCGGTCACGGTTTTTGTGGGTTTTATTTGAGAAACCTCGTGCACTTGCACAACCCGCAGGGGGTCACCCCGCCGCCGGGGCTCGCTGCCACGTGGAGCCCGCTGGTGTCTGACAGCAGCACCGAGGCCCTCCCGGAGCATCCTGTCCTCCGTCAGAGCCCGGGGGTGGCCTAGCCCTGCGACAGGGGGTGGTCTCCGGCGATGGAGGCGGGGCTCTCTCGTCCCACGGTCCTGACTAGTGCCGGGAGGCGCCTTCCTCCTGGGGAGAATCGGGGCGTCTACGGGGTCTAACCGCTGGCCCCGCTCGCATGCCTCCTGCCTCTGGCTCGGTCTGGGTTGTGTTCCTTTGCTTCTGGCGGGGTCGGGCTGCTTTTCTTAATCTAGCCAGAACTGTGGCCCCAAACCTGCGCGTGGCTCTGCCGGGAAACGCCTAACAGGCCAACCGTTTCTCCCCCGGATCCCTACCTCTTCTCATCAGAACCTTCGGCTCAGCGCTTGCCAAGGCCCCTCGCAGCCAGAAGCCCTGGGGAGACCAAGCCGAGTGCCTGTCCTGGCACGCGCAGGCGCAGGCCCTTCCGGCTCAGGCGCGTCTCGGGCGAACCCTTCCGGCCGGCGCTGGGGTCCTTCCGTCCTAGCCGGCACCGGCGCCCTTCTCCCCTTGGTCTCCGAGGCCATGGCGCTGCGAGGGGGCCGGCTGCTTCTGGCCGCAGCCGAGGGGCTGCTGCCCCGACTCGGAGCCGGAACCCCCGGACTGGAGCGTAATTTGAGCCTCTCTCACAACTGGGTGAGGCATCGCAGGGCTGGCCCTGGCGGCGGCGGGGAGAGTGAGGCGGGCGCCGTGGGCTATGGGCGGTGGGCGGGCTCCCCCGGGAGGGGGCTGAGGGAGGGGGCGTCCGCCCGGCCCAGCCTCGCCCGCTCACCGAGCCCGCCTCTGTCCCCTGTGTCGGGCCAGAACACAGTGATCGTGGAGCGCTGGTGGAAGGTGCCCTTGGCAGCCGAGGGCCGCAGTCCGCGTCTGCACCGGCGGCACCGCGTCTACCGGCTGGTGGAGGACACCCAGTGGCAGCCGCAGGGGACCATGGAGCTCATTCTGACCCAGACCGTGGAGGGTGAGCGAGCCGGGGCCGTCCTCACCTGGGGAAGCGCACAAAGAAACGGGCATGAGGCCGGAACCCCGGACTTCATCTTCTGCCCTTGCACAGACCTCGCAAGAAGCACATTCGAGTATTCTCTGTTCTCTCAACCCCGGACCATTCTGGGGCAGGTGCTACAGAGCAGAGGGGCCTGGAATATGTGAGCCCAAGGATAATTAAGGAGTTGGGTGGGGGGAGCATTCCTGAGGTCTCTTAGGGGCCCTGGGATGAAAAGACTAGTTAATTTGGTGGAGGCAGTTTGAAAAGAGAGGTAGTCTCTGCTTCCCTGGCATTGTTCTAAACACTTGCCCCGAAAAGTTTATCCACTTTCTTTTTTTCTTAGATTATTTTGTTTTCAGCGTTCTACAGTCACTTTCATATATTTTAGATTTTATTTTCCCCTCCCTCCCTGAGACGCCATACAGTATAGGTTCTACACAGGTTATCCCCTTCCTTTAAAAAGACTAGGTGTCTCCAATATCTGTTGTATGCCTGAGCCTCAAAGTGGGTTCCAACACAAGTATCCTACAGAACCATCTCCCGGGTAAGGCACTGAAATTTTTCTATTCTTACCCATTATTTTTTTCCAATTTAATAACTATTCATTGGTTATACATTTAAGGTTTTCTGACTTCACTCTGAATCACCTCCATAGGTTTTCTTTTATGCTGGCCAGATGAGCTTTTTAAAATAGCACAGTATAAGATATTCATGAGAAAGTAAAATTGGCCGAGGTAAGGAAACTAGAGATTTTTCTGCCTTTGGCCATCATATACCTTAACAATCCCAAAATATCATTGTCCCTTTATAGCTCTTTTCTCTGTGATAATCCTTCAGGTGCTTGAAGACATCATGTTTCCTCTTAAGTCTTCTCTACTTTAAACATCCCAAGTTCCTTTGACTGATGGCATGACCTCCAGTCCCTTTACCATACTGGTCCCCCATCTTTGTATTTACCCTTCCCAGTTTATCAGTGTCCTTCTTAAAATACTGTACTTAGATCAGAAACATTTCTCTAAACACAATTTGACCAGCTGGATTATCACTTCTCATGGGCTGGCTTCCATCACATTTTTTTTTAGTATATTGTTGAGCTTGAAGTCCATGAAAACCCTCTTACTTTTCAGTGAAACTATCTTTTGTATGTCTTAGAATGGATGTTGCTTAGACATCTCAAACTCAACATGTCCAAAACAGAACTTATTCTTTTTCCACAAACCCTTCTCTTCTTGTGAACTTTGCTGTTACTGTCAAAGGCACCACCCCATTCTTCTAGTCACCCAGACTTTCTCAAAGCTTCAGTGTCATTCTCTTTTCACCTATCTAATACATTGCCTAACCTTGGCACTTTAACCCTCACATCATAGGCATCCTCTTTTTACTCCACATTTAATAGCCATCACTTTAGTTCAGGTGCTCATCCTAGTTCCTATCTTTCTACTCTTACCATTGCTCCCCTCCATGCAGGCCAGATACACTGACTTAGTTGCTTTTTCTCACACATAACTCTTCATTTCCCCTCTCTGCCTTTGCACTCAGTGTCTCTTTCTCTTGGGGAAGAATGCCTTCCTTTCTTCAACTTGGTTTCCTTCAAGCCTTAGGTCAAATGTCATCTACAAGAGGCCTTTCCTTGTCTCCCTGGCTACTAAATGACTTCTTCCCCTCTGAGGTTACCTTTCCTTGAGTTTTTATGTACCTGGTTGTTTACATGCAGTCTCCTCTGTTAGAATGTGAGTGCCTTGAAGGCAGGGTGTTTTTGCCTTTCTTTGTATCCCCTGTGTTCTGCTCTTAGCAAATGCTTACCAAAGACTTGGTGATTAGGCCTCCATCTCAAAGCTGATTTTTTTAATGCAAGTGTAGGATTTATATTTAATACCTGTTTAATGATTTGACTAATTTCTATTTAATTATATTTTATTTGGCTCAGTGTACTGATCTTTAAATGTCAGCTTGCCCTAAGTAGATGGCAGGCTGTTACCTATTTATTTTATCTATTTATTTGAGGTATCTCCTATGATAGACTATAAGCTCCTTGAGGGCAAGGAATGTTTCATTATTGTCTTTCTATTGCCAGGATCTAGCACAGGTACATAATAGACACATTAATGTTCACTGATTATATTGTCGAAGGCTTGTTCTTCTTGGTCCCAGAGATTAGAACTAGTGTTAGTAGAAGTTAAAGTGGCATGTTAGGTTCAGTATAAGGGAGAACTTCCTATAAATAGCAGGTACTGCCTCCAAAGATGTGGTCACATGTTTCTCGCTCTTGAGAAGGCTGGATGATTACTTGTTGCTTCTGTAGAAAAGATTCAGGTCAGGCATGGGCTCTATTTAGGTAGGCAACTTTTGAAATTTCTTCTGTAATTGAATTTCTGTGATTCTTTTATTTTCTCCAAGCAAATTATTTGACATTTTTTAGCTTTGTAGTGCTTTTAGAGTTAGACGTCAGAGGTCATTTTCCTCAACTGTAAAATGGAGTTAATAATGCACTTGTTTCTCTGGGCTGTTGAGAAGAAAGCTGAGAAAAACTCTGTCTTCTGGGTTTTTACTCCTCCAATGTCAGTAAGATCTCTTTCTCTTTCCCTTTTCCTAGCACTTTATCTGGATTTTCCTCACTGCCTTGAATCATAAGTATATGTGTATCTACATTTCCTTCCTGTTAGATTCCTTAAGAATCTTGTATCTTTGCATTCCTACTATGTACCTAGCATGGTAGCACTGACTTAAATTTGGTACACAAAGTGAGCGCAGTATTACAATCATGAGGTATAGGCAGGACTCTGAGTTCTCTCATTTATAGTAATTCTTTACAGTGTCTCATATCTGTAGAGCACCTAGACAAAAAGCGCGCTGCTTGGTCCTCATGTGGAATATCATGTCTGATGATGATTCTCATTTTACAGATGAGGAAACTAATGCTCTCAGAGACATTAAATGACTTACCCAGAGTAGCAAGGCCAGGACTCACACTCAGGTTTTCCTGATTCTGAATCCCACTAATCTGGCTGTAATACAAATATTTGCATTTTTCAATAGGGAGACACCTACATAAAAAACATCATATTCAAAAGTAGTCATAAAAGGAACCAAAGGATTAGTTGACATATGCTGCCTATATTTCTCTCTTCTAAGATTAGCGTCAAGTGAGAGAGTCTCTTTAGTTTGCTTCTCCTTTTGGGGTTATCTGACATAATATTAGTGTTTGTGTTGTTCCTTTGGCAGACCTTGGCATTCGAGGTGACACTGTCACAGTAAAGAAGTCAGTAGGCCGGAATAAATTGCTTCCTCAGGGTCTGGCTGTGTACCCATCACCCGAGAACAAGAAGGTGTTTGAAGCAGAGAACCAGGTGAGCCACTACTAGGGAGATGAAAAGGCAAAGGAAATGGTGATTAGAGCCCTTAGGATCCTCCTGGAAGGAGAATTTTGAGGTTTAATTTTAAAATTGTAGAGGTGACAGAAAAGAATGGAATCCTATGGCCTCTTCAAGCAAGAGGGAAATCTTATTTACACTGGACTTTTTCTCCCCCATGGCTCTCTATCTCATCTAGTTGCGGCAGGAGGGGAAGCTAGAGAAGCTCCAGACCAAGACTGGTGTGACGGTGAGTGGGGATCCGTCGTCAGAGTTGGAAGGCCTCCTGCACGAGGCCCAGTCTAGTCTTGTCCTTTTTCCTCAGTCACCTAAAGTCCTAATAATCATTAACTAGGAGTAGTATGGAGGTGTGGGGGAGGGAATAGAGTAGAAAGAAGAGGGAGCAGCATCCAGTTTGTAGACCTACCATTGAGGAACCCTTGACTTTAAATAGAGAAACATGGTCATGGCCATTGGTACCATGAGAAGTGCTTCACAGTTACTGTCTCTTTCCATCCTCACCATAACCCTCGGGGGTATAAAACTTCCCAGGGGAGTTCTGAGAAGTAAGTAGATGATAGATAGGGTCAGATTGTGAAGTCACTTGAATTCCAAGCAGAAGAATTGAAGGCTGTGTACCTGGGCAGGGACAGCTTTCCTGAGCTGTCCTTCTGTGCTGTTGTCAGGAAAGCTGAGTTTATGATCCTAAGTTTAAGATGCCCCCAGTTGATCCATCAGCCTCTTTGCTGCCTCCCTAAGTTACTTCACCCTGTATGCCTCCCAAACCTGTCCCTAATCTACCGGCTCCCATCGCCCCAGACGGTGAAGTTCCTGAAGAGATGCCATCTGGAGGTGGGAATGAAGAATAACGTCAAGTGGGAGCTGAGCCCTGAGGTCGTTTGCCGCCACTTCTTCAGGAACGTGAGTCTTTCGCCCCTTGATGACCGCGTCTGGCAGGCAGCTTTGCAGTAGATCTTCGTGTTAGAAGAGGAGGGGAGACGGTAATAGAAATGGGAGGCCTTCCTTAGAGCACAGGCCTCGGAAAGGGACATGACACAGAACTGAGTTTACTTTCTAGATGGAGAGAAAGCAGGCAGAAAGGAGTGACACACTGATCAGGTTCATTGTTGACATGGAAGGGAAAAGCAAGTTGACCTTGGGGTCAGGGCCGCTTGGCTTGATCTACTCTTTACTGGCTGTGTGACCTTGGGGCAAATCACAACTCAGGCCTCCAACCCCCTCCTCTTGTCAAGTGAGAATAATAATATTGAACCTGTTTGCATCATGGGACCATTCTGAGGATAAACGGTACTGTGTACAAAAGTGCTTTAAAAACTAAAGATTATTGGAAGTAAGCAGGCATTGGCAAGTGATATTCCATAGTAGACCATTACACAATAGTCTGAAAGATTAGAAGATAGTTCACAAACACACACTCTTACTTTTGGCTGATTATTTAAAAAGCATTTGATTTGGTTATGTCAAATGCTGTGTGAAAGTCTCCTTTCCAAAATCAATATGCACTAAAAAAGCATTAGTTATGCCTACCATCACTTTTTATAACAAGATAGATTTGAGGGAGAGTTTGGTTTTTATTGAGATCATTATAGTAAATGTTAGTGGTGAGTAATGGATTTGGAGCCAGAGGTTCTAGAACCAGACCCTGACTGTGCTCTTTAATCTCTGGGTGGGCTCAAGCAAATCACTTACCATGTATGGGCCTGTTTCCTTCTCTGTGAAATGAAGGAATGAAGGTGTTGCGCTCCAGGCCCTCTAAAAGCCTTTCCATCTAAATTTATGATCCTTAGAATGGGTTGGCACCTCTTGGTGTTTTGGTTTTCCCCTTAGGAAATTGAAATTAATAAAATTAGCTTTAGTCAAATTTTTGCACAGGGTAGGCAAGCCTTGAAAATTTTGGAAGTAGTTTGGTGAGGCTTTTCTCTAATAGCACTTGTGTGATAGGGTTTACCTATGCCATAACATTAGAAATGAGACTGGATGTTGTCTTGCAGCTTGGTGTAGTAGTATCCCCACATGCCCTAAAGTTACCTGAAGAGCCAATCACAAGGTGGGGCGAGTACTGGTGTGAGGTGACGGTGAGTTTCTACCTTGCATGAATCCTTTTTCTTCTAATTGAAAACCAAATTGAAGAAGTAATGTTAAATGATGTCTTGGGATGGTGTCATTTCCAATCCCTGGATGTCCTGTCTGTCTATCTACAGGTGAATGGGCTTGACACAGTGAGGGTCCCCATGTCTGTGGTGAACTTTGAGAGGCCCAAGACCAAGAGATACAAGCATTGGTTAGCCCAGCAAGCTGCCAAGTAAATGGTCCTACCAGTAAAGAACTTCTCTTATCACCTATGGCAACAAGATACTCTGCAGGCCCCTGCTCTGGAATCAGTGGAGCAAAGATAGATCTACACTTGTGTGCTTCCCTTACTGTGACTTATTTGGGATCTGAGTGTAATAAGGGCATCAGGAAGAACACCATATCACTTTTCCTGTTTGTCCCTTATGTCATGGATGTTTCAGCACCCTTCATTTTCCATCTGCTGTTCTTATTGCAGACCTGCTTAGGAAGCTCTGGAGTGAGTGGAGTGAGTAGATGTGGTAAGGATTGCAATTTACTATGGGGCATCTTCTGAACTGAGAGTCAGGCTGAGCCCCTCTGAATGAATGGAAATGGAAACTAGCATCCCTAGGATCACTCCATTCTTTGTGCACCACGAATGGCCCACCACTTGCATCATGATCATCAATAAAGAGATTGTGCTCTTTGGAGGTGTGATTACTGGGGGACAGAACATGAGAATGAGAAATATTTGAGCCAGATTCTTAAGGTGCTAAGTTTTTACCCTAGACAGCAAAAGAGAAAACAAATGAGACTCCCATATATTACAGCCCTTCATGGACAAGTGGTTCTTTGCCAATCTGATGAAAAGGAGGAGTTAGCTTCTAAGTTTCATTTGCTGGTGATGGAAATGGAACTGAGGTTTTAAAAAAGCCATAGATAAGCTTAGTGTCACTCAAAAAACACTGACTGTATTACTTGTGTTTATAATTCTTGGTGTGCTGCACCTGTCTGAAGACCCAAGTTTTACTATAGTGGTTGCTAGACTAAAAAGAACAAAGGATTAGAAAGAAAGAACTGCCTTTACTTCTAGACTTAAAATGTGTAAGGGATGGTGGCTGGGAGACTCTGAAATAGAGGCCAGAAGAGTCATTAACTTGTTTTTCCTGGAATTTGAAGGGAGAAGATGGTCCTGCATGGTTTAAGGCCCATTAAGTCAGGATTGACCAGTGGATTATGCCAAGGTCTTTTTTAAGTGCATTGGGAGGTAGCCTGTTTGGAAAAGGAAGAAATCATTTAATCCTGCTCTTTCATTATCTGATGCAGGAATGTGAGGTCAGGTAGGATCTTAACTGGGCTCACCTCTAACATAATTATTTGTTTCCCATCTGTTCTCTCTTCTTGGAAGGTTTATTTCCTGAAACATGTCTGTTGATTATTTTCAACTCTTCCCTCTCATCCCACATCTACTTAGTTGATCAGTTTTATTGGCTCTCTTCCTTCTGTCCCTTTCTCTCTCCTACAGAGCTTCTACCCTCATTCATGCTTTAGCTTCTTGAATGTCATCCTACTTCCAGCCTCTCATCTGTCTCCCACACAGCGGTCAAATTGATATACCTAAAATACACATGTGACCATATCACTTAACTGAAAAAGGTCCAGTATCTTTCAGGAAGACCTAAACAACATGCCCTTGACATATTGTCTACAAGTCAGCACCCCATATGGGGTCACGACCTACAATTTAAGAGGCACTGAAAGGGACACAAGTGGGAAAAGTTCAAGAAGCCCTGGTCTATATGACCGTGGACAAGTCCTTTGACCTGTAAATGCTTTAAGCATTTTTCTTGAGACCATAAATTGTGGAGAAGCTATCCACCTATACTCATCTGGCTTCAGCTGCTCTTCACAGTCTCACTTCCTGTCATTCCTTAGCTCTTCTCTGCCTCTGGACACTGTACACACCTCTTCCCCTGCCTTCAAGACTCAGGATATTTCTCTTGTCACCCAGTATCAGTGCCATCCTCTCCAAAATTACTGTGGACCTATTTTTGTATTGGAACTATGGCTGCACATGTTGTTTCCTCCCAAAAGAATGTAAACTCTTTTTCATTTTGTGTGTATCTGAAATGCCTAGCACAGATACTGGCACAGGAGGTGCCAAGTAAATGAAAGGTGAAAAGTAGGGCCTTAATATTGATCCAGTGCAGTCTATTGGCTCTTCCTTGGCACAGTGTACTTGGCAGCCCTTTGAAGTGCCAGGAACTTGGAAAATTTCAGGGCCTGAACAGGCAGCATATTCAGTTCTTACTGGGTGTGAGGTAATATGCTAGACATTAGAAATAGAGAGATGTGACAAAGACTGCTCTCAGAGATGGGGCTAAAGATAGAATCTTTTAATACAGGTGGAGGAAGATGAAGAGCATGTAGTTGGTGAGGTGCAGCTTCAGTTTATTCCTTTGTAAAATGAAGGCATTTGACTCAAGCTCCAAGGTCCTCTGCCTGTCTAAATCTGAATTGGAAAAGCTGTCATGTGGAAGGGGGAATTACCCTGATTCCAGAATTGGTTCCAGGGGCAGAACTAGAAACAAGAAGTTAGAGTTTCAGAGAGGCTTGATGTCTAACAGGGAAAACCTCCTATAAATTAGAGCTGTCTGAAAGTGGGACAGGCCACATTGGCAGTTGGCAAGTACCACAGGTCTTTAAATTTCTGCAATATGAAGAACTTCAGTGTTCTTAAGATCAATAGAAAAGAATCATTCCCACAGTCCTTCAGTTAACTGTTCTAGAGATGATGCCATCCTACCTGGAGACAGGTGGCTGGGTCAGAAGGTATCAATCCAAGGAAGGATGTTGAGTGACCACTCCTAGCTCAGCTCCCTCTCTTCATCCTGGTCCTTCTACTTGGCTACATACAGAGCCAGGCCAGCCAGCAGGGACTTCCCCTCTTCACTCTTTACTGGATAATCTCAGTTCTTACACCCTTATGTTCACAACATGGAAGATGAGAAAGTCTGGGAGCAGAAAAGAAGCTTTAAAGTCTGAAACACACACTCATGTCCTCAGTTTGGCCTTTAAATAGAAACTAACCTTGTTTCCAGTGGTAGTCCCCATATCTGAAAAGTTTCCCTCATAGTATGAGCTCTCATCACATAATATTTATACAGGAATGTACGTAGATATTCTGTAGATTCACAGATTTTGAGCTCACTTTGTCCAAGCCCTTCATTGTACATATGAACAAACTGAGGCCCAGAGGGGTTAAATTATTATGCAAGGAACAACAGAGCCACAATTTGACCCCCAGTTCTCGGATTACAAGGCCAGCATGAAAATGTCTTTCGTACCATGCTGTCTCATTTTGCTATACTTGTACTAACACACACTCTATCTGTGCCTCCCCACACACTCTAAGGGTAGGAACCAAATCTTCAGCCTGTCACTGATGTGTTGCTTGAAAATGTATTGTTTGCCTCACTTCTTAAAACATATCGCTGTTCACCTGCTCTGCAGAGATGCTGTAGCTGTCAAGTTATGGCTGAGACATTATTAAAATGCTTTCTACTCCAAGTCCAGAGATTCATGATTTGGTTTTGGGTAGTTCTCAAGAGTGCCCAACTTTGCTTTCTTCCATGATGATACAGGAGAAAGATTAAAAAGAGAGGCAGCCTGCTATGTAACAGTGGGCAGGGAAAGCTCTTCCCTTCCAAGTCGGAAGACCCTGGGGTGGGGCCCAGCCCTGCCACCTCCAGATTGCTGCACAACTGTGGACAAGTTGCATCACCTCTTTGGGCGTCAGGGCCCTCACACTTAAACTGGAGGTTGGACCAGATGACCTTGAAGGGCCTCTTGCAGCCTTTAATCTGGGACCTTGTGGTTTCTAAGGTCCCTTCCAGCTCTACAATTCTTTGACTGTGACCACAACTCCTACTTCAGACTTTATTGGTATGATGATGCTGATGGAAGATAATCAAAGTACAAGGTTTTATATATAACAGAGCCACTAAACAGGATAAATTTGAGAGGTTGGAGCAAGACAAGCAGGACTTTGGTCAGCGAAGGATCCCAAAAGTTTATCTGCTCTCTCCCTTTAGTCTTAGCAGTGTTGAACTTGGGCCATCAGCCTTGGTATCTGTTGTGTTCTAAAGATAGTCAAGGACAGAATGCCAGGCCCTCCTCAGCTGCCTGCTGTTCTCCATGCTTTAGAACACCCAGCGCTATGGAAGTGCTTCCTGACATCTACCCTCACTGCCTTTGCTCTTCCCACTAGAGTATGTCCTCCTATTCTTGCCTTTTTTTTGAGATAAAAAGGCTGATCATCATCCGTCACTGTTGTGATAAGGTTCCCTGTCAGATAATAGCAAAAAATAAAAAGCAGCCAATACTAGTGTGGACTTGAATTGCTTTTGTTCCATGTCTCAGTAAGAAATCCCCACCTATTTTTTGTACCCACAAAACCAACATCCAGTGTATTATGACTACATGCTGGACTGAACGTGCAGAAGGTACACAGGTCCCAAGAATGAGAGAGTCATTTGAGATTCTTCAGTGAGAGAAAATAACCTGCTACCAATCTTGTCAGTAAAAAGAACAGAATAGGGGTTCAGGAGGAAGATTGCTGCAATGAAATAAAGAAGGGAAAAGAAGTCCATTTTTAATGCAAAGCTTTATAACAATAACACAATAGGCAAAGTCCTAGGTAACACAAACCCATGGTGATGGAGCAAATTTCTTATCTTCATATGACCCTGTGAGACAGGAAAAGGTGTAGGTACACTATAGAGTTTGCCTCATTCCTCCAAAAAGGTCACCCTTAAAAGTTATTTCAGAAATCTCCTGAATTAAAAAAACATTCCAGCCACTCCTTATGCTTTGTACCATGAAGAATCTCATCGCAACACAGAAGATGAGAGAGGGTGATCCATTAACACTGCATGGGACAGAACCCTCTAGCCTCCCCTCCTTGCCAAGGAAGCACAGAAGGGGATGGCAAAAGTCTGGGACTGAGCAGGCAAAGCAAAATGCACAAACTTCAGTGCTCTCTTTCTCTACGCTGACTCTTCATGTCTTCAGTCGCTTCTATCTGACAAGGTTAAACACTTCTTGCTTCTCCTAAGACAGGTGGGGAACCTTTGACCTTGAGGCCACATGTGGCCCTCTAGGTCCTCAAGTGCAGCCCTTTGGAGCTAAACTTCACAGAACAAATCCTCTTAATAAAAGGATCTGTTCTGTGAAACAGACTTAGTCAAAAGGCCTCACCCAAGGACCTGGAGGGTCATATGTAGCCTCCAGGCTACAGGTTTCCCACCCCTGTCATATTAAGTGACTCCCCTTATTTTCTTCTCCTCCACCAACAACCTCAATAAAATGAAGTATCAAATATTTTAAAGTTGAGTTCTCTGCGAGGATTCTTTTAGGCCTTGTACACAACAGTGCATATTTTCATAAAAGTTAAGAAGCTTCAGTGGGTGCAGGTAACAGCCCAAAAAACTAGATTCTCACCTATGCTTTCAGGACATCACAGTTCTGGTAATTGTTACTGCTTTTGTTTTTCAATTAGCTGCGCCTGTATCTTCCCAGGAAGTCTTGGGTCTGTGAAATACTCTGGGTTAAGAAGCAAAAGAAGGAAGTCATTTGAGTGGGAAAAATGCAAACAGTTTACATTACTGTAAGAAAGGGAGCCCTAATCCCAACATCACTTACAATTTAGTCTCCAAAGAGTGAACTTCCCTTGGCTAAATTCTTATTTGCTTAACTGCCTGCAGATGGCCAGGAAACATTCTGAAGATGGATCATCTGGGCTTTTCAGCTCCCTCACCCATTTCTGACCCATACAAATAACAAAGAGTTATTCTTGTCCAAGCTCTGCTTGCCAGCTCCTGAATTTTAGATTTCACACCCTCTCTGAAAACATTCTCTCATAGGGGAGAGCCAGATCTCAAGAAAACCACAAAGGAAAGTTTTCTCCAGACAGTAGTGTCAGGCTTAGGAGGACTGAAGATAACTACTAATTCTTCAGGTTTTGAAAGGGGCCATGAAATCCTCTGGCAAGTATAACCACTACCTCCTAAAGGATTCCAGAGATGGAAATGCTAGTGTCTCCTTTGGAATTGTGGTTGCTGTACTTTTTTTAACTAGCATTTAGGTTTAGGTTCTAGGGGTAGAAAGATAAAAAAGGTCTCTGCCCCACAAAGAGCTTATAGTCTCATAAGAGAAAACAACATAACATGTACACAAAATTAAATGCAAAGTAATTTCTAGGCATACGGTTATTAGCACCTGTGATACTGGATCAGCTTTCTGCAGAAAGTGGCACCTTAACTAGGCCCTGAAGAAAGCCAGGGATTATGAGGTAGAGCTCTGTGCCAGGGATGGAGTGCAAGGGGGAGCCCCTCCCCCCATTCAAAGGCATAGAAACAGGAGACAACACTGAGTGCAAGGAGGCTGTGGTACAGCTCCCCTGGGAGGGTCTGCCTCATCTGTCACTTCTCCATGGTCTAAGGAAATGACCATGAAAGAAAAGGGCCCCAACCTTCCAGGATCCCACCAAGTAGACCCCATGTTGCAAGGACTCTGCTAGTCAGTCTAAACCTGCAATAGCTTTTTTCCTGATTTGATCAAACACCAGAAAATAATGGTCTCACCTGCAGCAAACTCTTGGATATCCACTGGCCTTTTCAAAAACATTTCTCTGAAGAACAAAAAAAGGGAAGGGGAAAAAAGTCTTAAAAACAAGCAGTTCTTCACTTCATTAAATATTCTCATCAGAAAGAGAAAGCAGGTTGATCCATGGCATAACTACTGGAAGTCCTCTTTACTTCTAACTTAATGATAATCAGATCAATTCTTGTCATGCCACCCCGCTCTGCCAAGGCTGGGCTGGGCTCTGCGCCCGGCTCTGTGTCCGGCACAACGGACATTTCTGTGGGCCTTTCGGGTCACTGTGGGCTGGAAATCTCCTCCACTCTGTTGTTCTCCACTTCTGCTGCTCCAAAATTTGTTGAGAGTCCTTGTCTACAGGTATTTTATGGGCTGTGGGGAGGACCCTGAGGTAAGTGTGTCTTTCTAGTCCGCCATCTTGGCTCCTTGGCTCCTATCAGATCAATTCTTGAAAAAAAAAAAAAATTTTATGGTCTTCTACTCAGGGCTCCAGAGCTTCTAGAACCCTTTTTGTGTGTCCTAGGCACCTTCTCAGAATCATATTTTAAAATGCATAAAATAAAAATACTTAGGATTACAAAGCAAACCAATTATATTAATAAGATATGATACAATTTTGATGCATCTGAGTTGATGAGCCTCCTGAAATCTAACCACAGATGGCTCTCAAATAAAACACATGCAAGTATTAGGCCAGGTTGAATCCCATTTTCTCAATGATTAACATTTATAAAATTGGAGATGGAAAAAATCTTCCAATAGACTGGTGAAGTTCTCTAAAAGGAAAAGGTTACCATGGTTTCCCACCCTGTTTTATACTGGGAGCTATAGAATACAGGTGGTGCTATATCAGCCAGGAGCCAACTATGTCATTTTTTCCTTACTTTCCCAGTTTTTAGACTTCTCCTCAGGCACCAACCACAAACACTCTGTCTTGGGCCTTGACTAAATAAAGTACACTTTTATGTCTGGGGACCCCTTAATTTCACAGCCATATGGATTTTGCTCTCTCCTTTTTGTTTAATAAAAGAGAAACTACTATCTAATGCACTGTATACCTCAGACTCTACCTGAGGTTTTAGGCTACATAAAATTAGTTCCCTGTTTTTATCTCGCTAAGTTTGAAACTATTTATATACATAGGCATATCTTTTGCATGTATGTCAGTACATATTTGAGGTTTGTAAATGAGTAACAGTAAAACAGTAGGATTCAAAAGATCCAAGCAGGAAAACCTCTTCTCCAGTGTAAGACTATGGGGAGTCTGCTTGAGAGTTTCCCACAGTTTAAATCAATCCTAAAGCTAAATACTACCAAGATAAACCCTGCAAAAAGTGTTGAAAGGCAGGCAGTTTGGTGGAGAGTCTGCATAGTCGTCTCTCCATCTGAAGCATCCAAAAAATGAAAAGCTGCATGCCGCCCCCCCCTCCTGCCCCCAATAAAGTAGACAAATTCTAAATAGTCCCTTTCTACTGCTTTCCATCTTACCTGCCCTGAAAGCACAGAGGAAAGAGGACTGGGAAAGGGCCAAAGAGAATGTTGTGGGGAGTCATCTAATGACAAACAGGTTCCATAGCAACCACCCGGAACTACTTGCCCTCAGGACCACTGGGGCAGGGATACATGAATCCTCTGTATCCCCTAATTTACAGACACAGCCAATTCTCAGTGACCTAACCTCCTCCTGGAAATTCTTCAAGCCAAGTGGGAAAAGCTCACCTGGGACATGCAGTTTAGCATGACTACCTTTCACACTCCCCGAAACAGTCCAACGCCTTGGCAGAGCTAGATTATTAATGCCTATTTAATTCTGGTCTCCACTGTGTGTGAATCATTCTTGACTTGGATTGCATGATTATATAAGGAAAAACATCCTATTTTCACTCCTTTAGATAACTTTTTGATAATGGGTAGTGGCGGTGGCAATGAATCCTCAAAACCTGTCTGGCCCACAGCTTCCACCTTTTCTTGGATTTAACAAATTCCTTTACAAAGTAACATGGATAGATCTGATTCCATTTCTGTTCACCCCCCCCCCCCGCCCCACGAGTTCCAAATAATTAAGAAAATGACTAAGAGGAAGGCAAAGGGGCCTAGCAAAGGGCCCTTCACGTCAGTTTCAAGCATAAATGGAAAAGAGCCGTTTTGCCCCCAGCTTATTCTCTGGTTTTCCTCCGTCGGCTTTTGCACTAACACGGCTTCTCTTCGGCTCCATCCGGCCCTCGCAGACACAGCCGGTGTCTTAGCCGGCTTTTCATCCCCAGGCGGTCAGCCATCCAGGGCCGACATCAGCGGAAAGGCCCTAACGGGGGCGGGGGTTCATTTCCTGGTGATCTGAGGAAAGCTACCAGCAGTGTGACCCCTGGCCGTTATCACAGTTGTGGCGAAGTTGCTAATTGTTTCAAGAATCCAGCTTACCTCTGGGGACCAGGCGCCCACCTCGGGCCCGGCCAGGGGTGTCCAGAGGGCTCCCGAGGCCCTGCATCCCCGTCCGCCCCCACCCCGAGCACCGCCGCGCCTGAAGCCCGGCCACTTACCTGAAGAAGCCGCTCAGCAGCAGCTCCACCTCCTTGTGAGAGCGCAGGTATTTCTCGTCCGCGATGCGAGTGCTGATCTGGGCGGGGGAGGAGGCGGGGAGAGAGGGAAGGCGCGGCTGGGGTCCCGCCCACCTCGGGGGAGAGGGGAGGCCCTCCCCACCCCGGGGACAGGGGGGGGAAGGAGGAGAGGCCCCGCCCACCACGGGGACGGCGGAGGGGAAGGAGGAGAGGCCCCGCCCACCACGGGGACGGCGGAGGGGAAGGAGGAGAGGAGGGCCTGCCCACCCCCCAGAATGAGCCCACACTCCCCTCGCGGGGATGGCAATGCCTGCCTTGGAGTCCGGGCGCTCAGCGAGGGGGCGAGGACTACGCGGGGAAGAGGAGGCCTGGCCTTCCCCGGGGCTGAGCCCGAGTTCCGTGCGTGGAGGGGAGGAAGGGAAGGCCCTGTCTGGACCCCTCCACCCACCTTACGCTGGGCCTGAACCCACCTTGAAATTCCGCAGCCGGGTGAGCTGCTCTATGCTTAGCGCCCCGTGGTCGGGACCCTCTAACCCCGAGCTCAAGGAAGCCATCTTGTTGCGGTCACCATGGCGACGCCCGGGAGGCCCCGCCCCCTTGGGACCGCGCCGGGGGCGGGGATCCGAGGGGCGGGGACGGGGCGGGGTAACTCGAGGCGGGGTTCGCGGGGGACCCTCCAGCTAGCGGGAGTGGAGCAGGGAGGGTGCTCAGAGGCCGCGGGTGCAGCCTGGTCACCTGACCGATGAGGCCGCGGAGGCCCCGAGAGGTAAGTGGCGTCTTCCGAGTGTTGAACGAGCGCTCTCCCCTGGCCGGCGTGTCACCGGCAGGATTCGAATACAGGACCTCTGGCTCCAGACCCAGCTCTCTCGTCGCTTCCCCAGCCTCTGGCACAGCCTTTAGGAGGTTACCCTGACAGCGCTCTAGCAGATGAGCGCCTTCAGAGGCAAAGGGGCTGTACCACCCTCTCAGATCTCAGAGCCCTTGTCTCCCAGGCAAGCGGCTGGGCTAGAGGGGCTCCACGGAGACCTCCCGCCCCGTCGACCCCGAGTCTGTACCTTCGGGGGGGTGGGGTGAGCAAGAGCAACCGCCTTCATTTTACATTTGAGGAAACTGAGACCGCGCGTTTAAAGTGACTTCCCCAAAATCCAACCGAGGAAGATGTCTGAGGCAGAATTCGAATCCTCGACTTCTGACTCCAACTGGAGCTTCATTTCCCCCCTCCCAGGCCTGCCCAGTTGTACTGGATCAGGCGACTAAGCGAACACACATGTGACCTGGTTTCCGGGTGGGGAATGGGGGTGTATGTCTCCTGGTGTCTGATTGGAAGGGAAAGTGAGACCAGGTGCCCGTGACCTGCCCCCCTCCCCTCTCGGAACCTTTCCCGGCTCAAGGGCTCTGCCTAGGCCCCCTCCCCTCCTCCGACCCCGCCGTTCGCCCATCGCCTCCTGCCTTCGGGGAGTTGGGGGGGCGCTATCTACCCGCCCCCGGGCTCTCCTTCCCTGCCCCCAGGGGTTTTCCTGCTCAATGCGCCTGAGTGGCTCCCTATGGCCTCCAGGGCCAAGTACAAAATGCTCTTCTTGGCGATCAAAGCCCTTCTTCAGCAAGCCCCGCCCACTTCCCCAGGCTCCTTGCATCTTTCTCTTTCCTGGTCCTACGCTTCCATCCAGGCATCTGGCCTCCTGCTACTCACGGACCCCTTGGCTCTGGCCGCTCCCTCGGGCTGCCCTCCATGCCTCGCTCCGTCTCCTCATCCCTACCTCCTGGTTTCCCTGACTTCTTTAAGACCCAGTAAAACCTCACCTTCCCCAGAAACCTTTCCCAGCCCTGCTTAATGCTGGTGCCTTCCCTCCTTTCCATCTCTTACATAGCTCATTTGTGCAGATTTGTTTCCTTGTCCCCTTTAGATTGTGAACTCTTGGAGGGCAGGCACTGTTGTATCCCTTGGGCTTACTACTGTACCTGGCACATAGGCTCTTCGTAAATTTTATTGACTGATTCCCGCCCCCCCAGCCAAGTCCCAGTCCCTGAGGCAATTAATCCATTCATTTTGAGAATTCTTCACTTTTAGATTGAGCTGTCTTGAAAGATGAGTAAATGAGAGCAAACTTCACATCCCAGCATCTGACTATATGGCCAAGGCTACAATAAGCTCCTCAGCTCTCCACCCCCTGTCATGGGCACAGTCATCGGATCAATGCCCCCATTGCTTCTGCAGCTGGTGTGCCCATCCTATGGCCCAGTTCACTTTTACTGTGATACTCAGATTTTGGCACCACCCCCTGTTAAAATGGAAGATCCTTGGAGGCTGATATTTTAGCCCTTGTGTATATATGTTCCCAGCACTCCCCAAGTAACCGCTACTTCAGAAGTGTTTAATAAATGTTTTCATTCCTCCAACATATCTTTCTAGCCTTAATCTCATAATATTCCTCCTCAATCATTCAGTATTTAGTATGTGAATACTATATGTATACTACATGTCAGCCACTGAAGTACAAATCTGATCAATGAAACAATCCCTACTTAAAAGGTCATTGCATTCCTTGGGGGAGACCACAAGCACCTGTGTAAGTGTAGCAATATAAATTCTGGAGCTCTTTGTCATCCAGCTCCCACACACTGTAAAGTCAGGTATGTAAATGGCAGCTATTTGGGAAGGTGTTTCTAATGCTATTGCCTCAGCCCCCATTCTGAAAGATATTTTCCCCCCCATAGTAGTTACCTTTTATCTCATAGCAGTGATTAGTCTCCCACTATCAGTTTAGCCAATGAACAAGTCAATTTTTTTATTATTGTTCAGTCATGTCCTATTCTTCTTGACCCCATTTGGGCTTTTCTTGGCAAATGTTCTGGTATGGTTTGCCATTTCCTTCACCAGCTCATGAGAAAAAGCAGGGTTAAGTGAGTTGCCCAGGGTCACACAGCTAGTAAGTATCTGAGGTCATATTTGAACTTGAGTTTTCCTGACTCTAGACCTCGTTGCTCTATCCACTGCACCACCAAGTGCCTGCAATTAACTTTCACAGAATGATATTTACTGAAAAGAAATAGCGAGACATGAAGTATAAAAAGTCCCCTGAAACTGAGCACATTCCCCCTATATCCCCTTGATTCCTAGGGAGAATAAGTCCATACTTAAAGTTTGCTAAGAAGTGTTCACTGCACCAGAGTCACTCCCCTGCTACTGCCAACCACAGCATCTGGGCTTCTGTGTCCATCTGCTACTCAGCAGGGGCCGAACCTTATCAGACTCATGTCTGGTATGAACTCATTCCTGGACCTCTGGTGATCCATTCCGTCAAGTGGGAGTCCTCTCCAGTGCCCCTTACCCTCTGGTTACAATAGAACAGAAATAAGGTAAAAATCAAAACACAGACCATACTGTCACCATGCTCATGGCCACATGTTGGTCATGTAGGCTGCTAGACCCATCTCTGCCCAGTTAGAGCTACCTGGGACCCTTGCCTTGCTCACCATCAGGAAAGAGAGAGATCATTCTGGCCAATTAAACACTTCCTCCTGGCTCAGCAGCTGACTCCTTGGAAGCAGACTCAATCAACCTCATCGTAGAGGATCATCAGGCAAAATATCGAAAGACCTGGCTGCCACTGGACAGTCCTCGTCACCCAAAACTATACAGAACAAATAGAGCAGGTTCAAAGTTGTTCAACACAAGATAGTTTGAGAGGGAGGATGTGAGCTCTTCAGGGGATCAAGAAAGTCTTCATGTAGAAGGTAGGGCTTGGGTTGAGCCTTGAAGGAAGATAAGGAAGAGTTGCACTCAGGAGCATGATGAAGTTGGACAAATGGGTTTATGGCCAGGTTGTAAAGCACTTTAAAAGCTAAGTAGAAGCATTTATGTTGGGTCCAGGAGGCAACAGAGATACCCAGAAGGTGGTGGTGGTGGTGGTTTTTAGGGGGTAGGAGTGGTGATCTTTGTGACATGGTCAGATTTGCTTTTAAGGAAAATCACTTTAGCAGCCGAGTCATATGGATGGAGTAGTGAGAGAATTAAAGCAGGAAAACCAATAAAAGGCTGTTAGAATAATCCATCCTAGAGGTAATGGAAGCCTGAGTCTAGGTGGTAGCTGTATGAGTAGGGAGAAACGAGATATGTGGAGACTAGATGTGTTTCATTTTGCTGCAAGATTGAATTGGCCTGGGCCTCATCAGCCTGGGATTTATCAGCCATTTGAGGGAGGGCTGGGCCATGGACTTCAGGGCCTCAGTTGAAAGGCGGTACGTTGGACAGTCCCCATTTCCCATCATCTACAGACGGTTCCTGTGCCTCTCCCATGCTCCCCAACTTCCTTGGCATATGGTCTTCTCTCCTTAGATTGTAAACTTCCTGGGGGCAAGATCTGCCCTTCATTTTATTTGTATTTGTATCCTCAGTGCTTCCCACAGTGCCTCAAATACCGTAGGCGTCTAATAAATATTTATCAACTGACAGATATGTGGGGGGAGAGAAAGTGAAGAGTTAAGGATAATGACATGGTTATAAGCCTGTTAGAGAGACCAGGGAAATAGTGGTTCTTTTTGACAGAAATAAGTAATGTTTGAAAAAGGAGTGGGCCTCGGGGTAAAGATAATGAGTTATGTTTTGGAAGGGTTTGTCTCCTCCAGACCAATTAATTCCCTTTCTGGGGCTTGGCTAGAACTGATTGATGTCCACTGGAATCTTCTGAGTTCTGAATTAGCTACTTGATACAAAACCCCCAGGGCATGAATAAGTTTTTTTCTGCCAGTCCAAAAACACTTCCTATAGATTATCAATTCATTTCATCCAGTGACTTTCAAGGACTTCTACTTGTTCCCAATCATTTATATAAACAAAATTAACTTCACCATATAAAATATCAGAACAGTTGTTCCAGTTTTTCCAGATTCTAATCAGGATTCTTTTCTTATTCATTTTTCTTCTTACATGGTAATACTATGCACACTATCATTCTCATTCTGCTTTTTTTAAATTTTGGATTATTTCATAAAGGATTTTGCATACTTACTTGTGTTCTTCTTCCTTGTCATTCCTAATTTTATTATAGTATTCCATTATGTAAATATACCACAACTTACTTAACCATCCCCCTATTTTTTGAACATTTAGGTTGTTTCCAGTTTTTTATAATTACATCTAAAATCTTTGAACATATAGTTCCTTTATGTTTCACATTATATCATCAGCAATGAAATGACTGAGTTAAAGGGTACGAGAGTGGAAGGATGGGGGTAATTTTTACCATCTGTTGCTCAATTATTCTCCAGAAAGATTCTACAAGTTTGCTGTTCCACTAATAATCCCTCTATGCTGCCACAAGTATGGAGTTTCATCACTTTTACACATGCACAGACACACATACACGCATGCATGTATAAAAAAATTTTTGACAGCTTTTTGGATATGAGGTGGTGGTGTCTGGTCATGTACCTGATTTGGGGTTTTGTTGGCAAAGATACTGGAGTGGTTTGCCATTTCCTTCTCCAGCTCATTTGACAGATGAGGAAACTGAGGTCAACAGGGTTAAATGACTTGCTCAGGGTAACACAGATTAAGTCTGAGGCAGATTTGAACTAAGGAATGAATCTACCTGATTCTAGTCCCTGAAGAGAGGTAGTACCTCATGGTGATTTTAATTTAGCTATATTAGTATTAAATATTTTTCAAATAATTATTATTTATAATTTGAGTTTCCTCTTTTAAACATTGTCTATATTATTTGACCATTTAAATGACTATATCTTTCTTATCATTGAATCTCTCTTTGCTTCAAAGCACAATGCCTAGTATATAGTGAGTATTCAATGAATGTTTGTTAAATTAAATTGAGAGAATGGGGTATCTCTCAATGCCTCACAGAAGAGGCAGGCAGGAGACTTTTTAGTGGAGGGAAAAAGGAGAGCTGAGAAAAAAACATGAAGTTTACCCTCATCACATTCGACTAAAGGAAGGAGTAAAATTCACACTCATTTTGGTATGAAAACCTATCTTACAATACAGGAAAGTGGGAGAGAAGGAGATAAGCAGGGAGGGAGGGATGATGGAAGGGAGGGCAATGGAAGAAGGGAGCAATTTGAGGTCAACACTCTTGGGGAGGGACAGGATCAAAAGACAGAATAGAAACAATGGGGGGCAGGATAGGATGGAGGGAAATACAGTTAGTCTTACACAACACGACTATTATCGAAGTCATTTGCAAAACTACACAGATAGGGCCTATGTTGAATTGCCTGCCTTCCCAAAGGGAATGGGTGGGGAGGGAGGGATGGGGAGAATTTGGAACTCAAAGTTTTAGGAACAACTGTCGAGTATAGTTGTTGCTACTAGGAAATAAGAAATACAGTTAATGGGGAATAGAAAGTCATCTGGCCCTACAGGACAAAAGAGAAGATGGGGACAAGAGAAGGGAGGGATGATAGAAGAGAGGGCAGATTGGTGATAGGGAAAATTAGAATTCTTGGTGTATTGGGGTGGGGGAGGGGATAAATGGGAAGAAAATTTGGAACCCAAAATTTTGTGAAAATGAATGTAAAAAAGTTAAATAAATAAATTTATATCTTAATTAATTAATTGATTAATTAAATTGAGATAGTCCATTCTAATGAAGCATAGGTAACTTTTTTAAGATAAAAAGAGGAGAAAGTATGCTTGCTAAGTGGAAGCTTTGTTTCTTTTTGGATAAAGACTATCTAGAGGTGTGGGATAGTGTTCTTAATTAAGAATGTATGCCCATGACAAAACGCAGAAATCAGAACGGAAAAACATGATAGAGAACATTTGAGAGTAAAGATAAACTGAAAGAGAAAGAGATGTAGGTATGTCATTGAAGTATACTATTAGCCACCTAGATGAGAAGATAGATGAGGAATTAGGGAAATGAATTACAAGCTTAGTGCAAAGACATGACATAGTAGTAATGGGGCACTTGGATTTTCCTGACATTATCTAGCAGTAAATTTCCCCTTTCCCTCTCCCCTCCAAATACAAAATAGCATATAGCCACAACTTGTCTTAATGAAAATTTAAAAACAAAGGAAATTCTACTCTAGATCTCATCTGATTCTCATTAACAAGGAGGAATTGTTTAGCAATTTGAAAATGATAGTCGTACTCAGTCTTTGATCAGTCTCCTTGTCTCAAGCCTCTTCCCATTTCAATCTAACCTCTACAAAACTCTCAGTTATTTTTTCCTATGTGTGGATCCAACCATGTTACTCAGTAAACTACAGGATAAAGTATAAACCCTTTTAGCCTTACCATGCATTCTTTCCCTTCCAGTGCTTTAAGACCTCCTTGCTGTTCCTCACACAGGTCTCTCCCTCTCCCATCCTGTGCCCTTGCTCTGGCTATTCCCCATGCCTGGAATGCCCTCCCATCTCACTTCTGCCTCTAAGAGTCTGTTCTTAACTTCAAGCTCCGCTCAACCACTGCTTCCTACCTGAAGCCTTTCCTGAGGCCTCCAGCCGCTAGGATCCTCCCTTCCAAGCTTTTGGTTGTTTTGTTGTTCTTTGGTCATTTTCAGTTGTGTCCCATTCTTCATGACCCCATTTAGGGTTTTCTTGGCAAAGATACTGGAGTGCTTTGCCATTTCCTTCTCCAGCTCATTTGATGGATGAGAGAACTGAGGCAAACAGGTTAAGTGACTTGCCCAGGGTCACATAGCTAGTAAGTGTCTGAGGCCATGTTTGAACTCTAGAAGGAGAATCTTCCTGACTCCAGAATAGGCACTGTATCCACTGCACCACCTAACTGTCCTCTTCCAAAACTACCTTGCATTTTTTTGTCTATCTTCTGTATATTCTTTTATGTGTAATGTCTCCTCTGATAGTAAAAAGAAGTCAATCAAAGTCAATCAGATCACGTCATTCCTCTTGAAGTATCCCAGTACTAAATCCTGATACCTTATGAGAACATTTACTTATTACATCAGTCAATCATTGAGTTAAAATAAGTTTAAAAAAAAAGTCCATGATTAATTTACAAGTCCTCAAAAGCTGTTGGATGAACTGGTTGAGCAGTGCGTAAGATGCCAGACTAGATTTCACCCCAAAAGCAATAAGGAGACACTGTGGTTTATTGCTTGGGGGTGGAGGGAGGTGGGTGACATAGTCAGACCTGTGCTTCAGGAAACACTTTTCTAGCTTGTGGAATCAGAGTGAAGAGCCCAACAAAGAAGCTGTTGTTATTGTCCAGGAAAGAGGGGGTAAAGGGTCTAAACGGAGGTGGTAGCTATGTGAGTAGAGAGAAGGGGGTAGTTGCAAGAGATGTGGAGGGAGAAATATCCAGGTTTCTCGGTTGAGTGAAGATGTGGTGTGAAGGAGAATGAAGCATGGAAGATAATCAGTACCATGATTGACGGGAAAAATGGTATCACCCTTAGTAAGAACAAGGACGTTTGGTGAAGATGGGGAAAAAGAGAATCAGTTGTGTTGGAAACATGTTGCTTTTGAGATGACAATGATATGTACAGCTTGAAAAGTTCCCTGGGCAGTTGGAAGTGCGTAACTGGAGTAAAGCAGAGTCTAGAATGGATATCTAGATCTAGGAGTCCTACACAGAGGTAATCATTGAATCCATGGGAGCTTATAAGGGTGTCAAATGAGAGAGTATAGAGAGAGGAGAGAAAGTGACCCAGGGACAGAGCCATAGGGTACCCATGGTTAGGAGAGAGGAGAGGAAACCAGTAATGCAGACCCAGACCCGAAGGCAAAAAAACTAATTGGGAGCAGTGTCAGGAAGTGGAAGCAACAAGCGCACAGACAGTCTCAGGGTGCAGCAGGATCTAATGAGTGTTCTTGGGCATCAGTGGAAGAAGCAATGGACAGGGAAAGATTAAAGATTAAAACAAGGGAGATTGTAGGGGCAATCCGCTTGAAAAGAAGATGAGAAGGGATCAAAGATGTATATAGAGAGGGAGTGAGAAGTGTCATCTTTTCATCAGAAACTAAGACAAAGCAGAAAATGGAGAATGATGTCCAGGGGTTTTGAGATGTAAAATGGAGGAAAAGGAGCTTGAGCAAATAGTTTCTATTTCCCCAGCAAAATATGGGGTAAGGTCTTCTTCAGCTTAGAGGCTAGGGGTGTCTTGAGTGGGAGACTTAGAGAAGAGAAGGTTTGAAACAGTCTCTGAAGGGAATGGACTAGAAAATCACTTAGGGAGGAATAAAAGGATAGTGAGATCAAAGATGAGATTAGCTAATGTAAATTTGTAATGAATGATCTAGTCAAGTTAGTTGCCTGACTTCCTCCAGTTCTGTTCAACAGTTCATGAGCAGGAGGTATTCTTGCTACTCGTTCGTGTCCAACTCATCATTATCCCATAAACCATAGGACACCAGGCCCTTCTATCCTTCACTATCTCTCAAAGTTTGTCCAAGTTTATGTTCGTTGTTTCTATGACAGTAGCTATCATCTCATCCTCTTCTGCCCTCTTTGCCTTCAGTCTTTCCCAACTTCAGGGACTTTCCCGATGAGTCCTATCTTCTCATGATATGGCCAAATATTTAAGCTTCAGTAGTTGCCCTTCTAATAAAGAGCCTGAATTAATTTCTTTACATACTGACTGATTGGATCTCCTTGATGTTCAAGAATTCTGAAAAGTTTTTTCCAGCACTACACTTTGAAAATATTGATTCCTTTGTATTCAGCTTTTCTTATAATCCAACCCTCATAGCCATACATTGCTACTGGAAAAACTAGACGATACAGACCTTTGTCAGCAAGGCGATGTCCCTGCTTTTTAGTATACTGTCCAGATTTGCCATAGCACCCCTTCCAAGTAACAAGTGCCTTAATTTCATGGCTTTAGTTGCTATCTGCAGTTATCTTTGAGCCCACAAATATGAAATCTGACGCTGCTTCCATTTTGTCTCTCTCTGTTTGCCAGAAGTGATGGGACCAATTGCCAAAATCTTAGTTTTGGGGTTTTTTTAAGTTAAGCTTTTGCACTTTTCTTTTTCACCCTCATCAAAAGGCTTCTTAATTCCTCTTTACTTCCTACTATCAGAGTGGTATCATCTGCATATCTGAGAATATTGGTGTTTCTCCTGGCCACCTTATTCCAGCTTTTCATTCATCCAGGTTGGGATTTTGCATGATGTACTCTGCATATAAGCTAAATAAATAAGGTGACAATGTGCAGCCTTGTTGTTTTTCCAGTCTTAAACCAGTTGTCCCATGCTTGGTTCTAACTATTGCTTCTTGACCGACATACAGGTTCTTCAGGAGACAGGTAAGATGGTCTGGTAATCTCTTTGAGGACTTGCTATATTTTGTTGTGATACACACAGTCAAAGGCTTTAGTGTAATCAGTGAAGAAGAAGTAGATGTTTTTCTGAAACTCTCTTGCTTTCTCCATAATCCAGTGAATGTTGACAATTTGGTCTCTAGTTCCTCTGCCTCTTCAAAAACCATCCTGCTCTTCTGGTAATTCTCAGTTTGCATATTGCTGCAGCAGCCTAACATGCAGAATCTTAAGCATAATTTTGCTGGCATGTGAAATGAGTGCAATTGTTTGGTAATTTGAAAATGCTCTTGAATTTCCCTTCTTTAGGATTGTGACATAAACTTATCTTTTCCAATCAGATCCACCACTGAGTTTTCCAAATTTGCTGGTATATTGAATGCAGCACTCTCACAGCATTATCTTTTAGGATTTTAAATAGCTCAGCTGGAATTCCATCAACTCCACTGGCCTTATTGTTAGCAAAGCTTCCTAAGGCCCACTTGACCTCATTCTCCAGGATGTTTGGCTCTAGATCAGTGACACCCATTTTGGAGGTTGGTCCTTCTGTGTATTCTTGCCACCTCTTCTTCATCTCTGACAAAAGGTGACCCACTGGAGAAGGAAATGACAAACCATTCCAGAGTCTTTGCCAAAAAACCCCAAGGACAGTACTAAAGGGATAAAAGAAATGACACTGGAAGATGAGCCCCTCAGGCCCAAAGGTATATAGTACACTACTGAGTGGAGGACAGCTACAGGGAGCTCCAGGACTATTGAAATGACTGGGCCAAAGTCAAAAGGCTCAGCTGTGAGTGTGTCTGTTGATGAAAGGGCAATCTGGTCAGCATTACACAGGAACCTGGAATATAAGGTCTGTGAACCAAGATAAACTAGATGTGGTCACACAAGAAATGGAAAGCTGAAACATCGGCATCTTAGATGTCAGTGAACTTGAATGGATGGATTTAATTCAGGTGATCACTACATATACCACTGTGGGCAAGAACCTCTTAGAAGGAACGGAGTAGCCCTGAGAATCAATACAAGTGAGAAAAGCAGTACTGAGGGGTATCATCTCCAAAATGACAGAATGATATCTGTTTTTGTCCAGGGTTGGATTTGGCAGAATGTAAGAGAAAAGTTATATAAGAGAATTGACCTCATCAACTTATAGGATAGAAATCAGGAAAGAAAAAGGTGAAGTTAGAGGGTGGGGCATAGCCTAGGAGGGTCTTAAGGAATGAAAGGATTGAAGATTCCAGTGAGAACAAAGAATAGGTTTAGAAGTTTTAAGGTAAAAAAAAAGGTGAAATTGTAGGAAGTTAGAACCTGATAAAGTTTTTAGTCATGAAGTAGAACACTTATGGTTGATGACAGAACAAAGACGTGATGATCCCTACACATGGGAATAGGTCCTGGGTGTTATGAAAATTGTGGAATTTGGAAATTAGGATATTTGAGGGGACATATCGATATTCATATGTTCTTAGTATGGAGGCAAAAGTTGGTATGGAGAAGGAGATGATGAAACAAGAGTCTTAATTCTGAGAAAATCTCTGAGAAAAGAGAACTAATAACCTGGAGGCTGGTTAACACTAGGATCCCATACAAAGTCAGCTGGGATAGTTAACATAGTAGATTACAACGGGGATCTACTTGAGTACTGGCATAAGTTTAATAAGGTGAAATTCCCCAGTGGATAAATGTAAAATCTTTGGGGTTCAAAAAATCAGCTTTACCATTCTACATTGAAGGAGGCATCATTAGCCTCCTTTGTTTGCTTGAAAAAGATATGAAGGTCTATTTAATGTACTGCAAACCCAACATATGCACTGTGGCCACCAAAAAAAGCTAATGTGATTTTGCGTTGCATTAAGAGAGGCATAAGGAGTTGATAGTTCTGCCATCCTGTGCCTTAGTCAAACCATATCCATACCATTGTGTTTCATTCTGGGAGCCATGGGAAGCTATTGAAAAGCCAGAAAGTGTCCAGAGGAGGGCAGCCAGGATGATGAAGGTTCTTGAGTGTTTCCTACATGAAGATCATTTGAAGGAACTGGGCAGGTTTAGCCTAGAGAAGAGAGGACTCCAGGGAAACATGATCTCCGAGTGTGGAAGAGATATTGCATTTGTTCTGTCTGGCCCCAGAAGGCAGGGCCAGGATGAATAGGAGCTAGGGGAGCAAATGAAAAATGTAGGTTTGGTACCAGGAGCAATTCCCTCCTGGATGTATGAAAGTTGAATAGACTTCTTCAGTGACTTTCCAACAGAGGCTGAATGACCTCTTGTTGGGCATGTTAGAGTAGGGCTTCCTCTCTGGCTAGGGAATGGACTGATTGGCTGCTGAGGCCTCTTCCAATTCTAAAATTTGGTGAACCTATGATCCTCTTCTTTCTAACACCCCACCCCCACCAAGAGGACCTGAGTTCAAATCTCACCTCTGACACTTGACACTCACTAGCTGTTGTGACCTTGGGCAAGTCACTTAACCCCAATTGCCTCATTCTGGGTCATCTCTGGTCATCCTGATGAATATCTGGTCACTGGATTCAGATGGCTGTGGAGAAGTGAGGCTGGTGACCTGCACAGCCCTCCCTCACTCAAAACAAAGTCAAATGCAAGTCATTATTTCTCTGATGACATGGTCTTCTTCAGCAATGAAGGAGGAACACACACAACAGCCCTAAAGGAGCCAAGGTCTCCCAGTGCATCCTGGGTCATATCCAGTCATCCTGAGGAATATAGGTCACTGGATTTAGATGGCTCTTTAAGTTCCTTAGAGACTCCTTAACTGGGGGGCCATGAACAGGTATCATTGGGGCCATGAATTTGGATGGTAAAGCTTACATCTGTATTCTGCCTAATTTCCAGCTGAAATTTAGCATTTCCTTCAGTTATTCATTTTTTAAAAAATATTCTCAGATGTCCAAAGTCTCCACCAGCCTGCCAGAGATGGCTGCGAAACAGAAAAGGTTAAAGCCGTTTGCTCTAGGGAGTAACTCCTGCTCTAAGGAGGAAGTAACTCCTGTTAAAAGTCCCACCCTCCAAGGCCTAATGCATATGCCCAAATATCTCTTCCAGAAGCCTTCCCTGATTTCATAGGAAATGAACCATTACCCCCTGGTGAAAGTTTTGTCTTTCCTTCCTCAAATTTCTCATAATACTTTGTTTGCTTTCCCTATATGAGTCCTGAAAGGCTCACATTAAAGTCTGGAAGTGAAACATCTATCTAAAACTCTTCCCTGGTCTTCCTGGCAAAGAAACCTTTCACAGAATGCCTTGGAAATGACACAGGTATCTTAGTCAGCAGCTCACAAGAGGTAGAAGAAGGGTCAGAGATTTCCTCAAGGTCATCCAGTAAATAAGGACAATCCTGAACTAAATCTAAGCTACATTGACTCTAGGCTTTTCTCTCCTAAGATCTTCCCCACGTACTGGAACACCCAGTGACTCCTTGTGGACCTCGAAACCAGAGACTAGGGGCATTTGCAGTCTAATGCTGTCTTCCCTATCCTGGCAGAGAGGACAGGGTTCATCATCATTCTTTTTTTCTTTTGTGAAATGTTTAATATTTCATTTAAGATGATTAGCACAAAGGCTGAGAGGGTGTCAGAGTGGCAGATCTGTTGACAAGATCTGCAATAATGAGATCAACAGGGTTGTAGGGTCCTCCTCAGCCCTGTCGGGGAAGGAGGAGGTGACCTGTTTACTGTTTCCATAAATAAGGAGGTCAGAAGGCCAGACAGGTGGAGGTAGGTGTACGGAAACGGTGATAGAATGGAAAGTTTGCTTTTTAGCCTATGTGCACTTTCCATCTGCCTTTGTGTCCCGGCCCTCTGTCTAGTCATGGTGCCTTGAATCATCAGCTTTGGCACAGAGGGTTTGGCAAAGACATCTCTCTGGTAATGAGTCTTGGGCAGAATGAAGCAATTAGATTATAACACTTCCCCACACATACCCATTCCAAATACCAATGCGTGATTCCAGTCCATGGAACACATGCTCCAAGGATTGGATGTCAGAAAAAAAGGAAGAGAGCATGGTTTCCCACTCTGTGGCATGGGTAAAGCCTCCAGAGGGTCAGAGCTGAGGCTGCTAGAATTACCAGCATAGTTGGTAGCCAAAGGGAAGAGGGAACACATATCAAGGAAACCAGCCCCAGAGAGAGGAGAGGGCAGCATGCATGTATGTAACAAAAGCCAGGAGGACTGGCTAGACTATGGGAGGAAGGCCGGCAATGGTAACCACTGCTGAGGGGTTAGAGGTCGCAGGACTCCTGATTGTGGGGTGCTAAGTGAGGAGCAACTGGGAGCTCTTCAGAGAAGAATGAGGAGCTCCCCTGTGCCAATCTCCCCTTCCCTTCCCCTGCAGTGCATGTATCGTGTGTTAGCGTCACCTTTGCTTGTGTCTGATCCCTCTCTGGAGCTGGAGCTCAAGAAGGCAGAGACTTGGTCTTCTCTAAACTCTGCCTGTCACATCACATGGCACAGTGTTCTGAATACATTGTCTGCTTAATTAAGGTTTCATGTAATTGAATAATTCACATAGGGAAAAGTAGTATGGCCTAAGAGCTAGAAAATTGCCCTGGCAGTAGAAATACCCAGGTTCCAACCTTGCCTGTGCCTGCTCTGGATGATGGTCGCCAGGCAGGGCACCCTCTCCAATGTTGTATTTCAGAGAAGGTGCTGCCTTGCAGTGATAGAAGAAGCTTCCTCACCTGGAAGGTCCGATTCACATACACTTGGCATTTTCCTCATAATTCTGTGATGCAAGTGGTGCAAATATTAGTCTCCCCATTTTATAGGTAAAAAAAACAGAGGCTTAGAGGAATTAAATGACTTATTCAAGGTTATAGTGGCAGAAAACATTAGGAAATAGGTCTTTTAACTTGAGCTGTCTTTTGCCTTTCTTTTTATTTCCAGTCTGGCAGCTAGTAGATATTTCTTGTTGTTCAGTGGTATCCAACTCTTTGGGACCCATGGACTTGTTCATGAGGTTTTCTTGGCAAAGATACTGGAGTGATTTGCCATTTCCTTTTCTAATGTGTCCCCTTCATAGATGAGGAGCTGAGGCAAATGGGGTTAGATGACTTGCCCAGGGTCGCACATCTAGTAAATATCTGAGGCTGGATTTGAAATCAGATCTGCCCAGGTCTAAGCCCAGTGGTACCAACTAGTTTATTAACTAAGACCAATGCTCTTTCTGCTATAGCTAAGCTACCTCTCAGAATGTAGTCTTGAAATACTGTAAGTCAGAGTGTTTGTGGGGGAGGGGAGTGATCCCAGATTTACCTACAAAAATGCATATGAGAGAGAATAGGAAATTCAAAGAGGCTTAGCTTGAAGTCAGGACACTGGATTGGGATTCCTGACTCGGGCCCTCGGATGCCCAGTCTGGTAGCTGTGTGACCTTATCTGTACAACACGAAAGTTATATTTGCACCATCTATTTGATATTGTTGTGAAGAAAGTACTTTGTAAACCTTAGAACAGTATGTAAATGTGAGCTATTATTATTTGATTCCACATGGGAGTCTCACTAGAAGAGACTTTTAAAAGGATAAAGTTAGTCAAGCAATAAGCATGTATTTAGCACCAACTGTGTGCTGGGGATACAAAGAAAGGTAAAAGACAGGATAAAAGGGGGAAAAGGAGCAGATCCTGAAGACGTTCTCCGGACGATTCATTCATTCATTCATTCATTCATTCATTCATTCCACAGATATTTGGGGTGTGTGTGTGTGTCTGTGTGCGTCTGTGTGTGTGTGTGATATACAAATACAAAGATGAATGACATAATTCCATCCTTTAAGGAGATTACAAGAATGACACTTATATACCAGACAACTTTGATTCTTCTGTCTTATTTACTAGTAAAACCTTGTGCTCGTGCTGCTCTCTGATCTCCGCGTGATTGTCCCTTCTCCCTTTCCCTAGATTTTCCCTAGTCCTACTCTACTCTCTTGTCCCCTCCCCCTTCCACTCCCCTTTGGCTTTCAGCCTACGATACTGCTACCCGTACCTTTTTTCTCTCCCAGATTTCCCTCCCTGGTCACCTCTCTGGTTCCCCTCTCTCTCCTGTTCCCTAGACTTCATGTTCCCCACTGCCCCTCTCCCCAGCTCCCTTCTCCAGGGCCTTCCTTTCCAGCACCACGGACAGCTCCAGCCCCGGAACAATGGACCCTATCTTAGGGTTCCTCTGCAAACTCTCTTTCTTAGTTACACATCTAACTACCGATGGGGAGGGAGAAGGAGGGGGTAATTGTCAGTAGGACCAGCTGCTCTGCTGGGGGTGGTTGGGAATGAGAAACTTGAGATAGAGGGAGGGTGTGGCTCAAGGCTGATTATTCGTTCCTCTCCAGGGTAGAGAGTTTGTAGTCCACCCCTGAGGCTGACATCACTGATGTCAGGGGAAGGGAGGTGGGAGTGGGGGGTGTGGAGGGGGAGGTTTTTGTTGAGGAGAGAACAGCCGGGGAGCAGAGCTCCAGGACCCAGGTGACTGGGAAAGCGGGCAGCCTCAGCGGCTGGAGCAGCCGGGAGCCCGCCTAGGCCCGGGGACTGGGGGTGGGGGTGGGTGGGGGGGTAGGGGCAGGACTGGGGGGAGGGACAGGGCAAAGTGACGCCCTGGAGTCCTGCCGCCATCAAAGATCAAGAATTGGGCATCAGGAATCATCGGACCCACCAGAAGGATCAGCCCACAGGGGAACTGTCTGCCAGGGGGGAAGCTAAGGAAGGACCTGCCTATCCCAAATCAGCAATCCGGGGGTCTCCCCCACTGACACTCCAGGCAACCCAACAAGGCCTCCAGCTCTTTGAGCTTGAGGACCCCCCTCCCCTCAGGCCCTCCTCTCCACAGCCAGCTCTTAGTCTCAGTCTCCAATTTCTAGCCCTCTCAAGCCCAAGCACTCAGTCTCAGCATCCTGCTATCCAGTTTCAGTTCCCAGGTTCTGACCCACAAACACCACTACAACCACCAACCCTGGGACATCTGCCAAAATCTCTAGGAAAGAGATCAATCCTTTGGGCTATGCCCCCTGGCATAGCAGTGTGAGCCCAGACCCCTGACCCCTGGGCTCTCAGGATTCCCAGCCCCTTCAAACTCCTTTGTGTGAAGAACACCCCCTCCTTCTAGACAGTGTGGTTGGGGGCCAAAGGGGGAGCCAGCCCCGGCTGTGCCCCCGGCCCCCACCACCTCCCTTCTCACCGGGAAGCACCCCTGGCCTTTGGGCCTCTTTCCCTGGCCCCCTCGGCCCCTCCTCCTGGGCCGCCCCGATGAAGGAGCCAGATGCCATCAAGCTATTTGTGGGGCAGATCCCAAGGCACCTGGAGGAGAAGGACCTGAAGCCAATTTTCGAGCAGTTTGGCCGCATCTTCGAGTTGACCGTCATCAAGGACAAGTACACCGGGCTGCACAAGGGTGAGGGGCTGAGGGGCAAGCCTCAAGAGGAGGCATTAACTAGGGAGTGTGTGGGGGATGAGCTGGAAAAGCTCTGGGGGATGGGTCAAGGAAGATGGAAGGTGGGAAAGCATCAAACTGAGACTATTGAAGGACCAAAAAGGTGGGGATGGGGATGGGGGGCCTTGGAGGCTAGAGACTAGACAGAAGCATGGAGTAGCCCAGAAAAGCTCAACTCTGGAGAGGGGTCCAGAGAGAGAGACGGGAGGGTTACAGAGACTCAGGATCAGAGCTAAGGAGGGAGTTTGGAAAGCTGGGAAGATAGGGTACAAGAGCAATAAGGTGAGGGAAGGGGGGGAAAGAGCAATGGGGATGAGATCTGGGTTGGGGGGGGGGGGGTTGGAGGAAGAATAATGAAGAAAGAGGGCCCAGAAACAATTTGAGAGTCTAGGAAATCCCAGTGTATTGGGGAGTAGGGAGAACAAGGGTCAGATGTGAAGAGCAGGAGCTAGATTGAGGGCCACTAGGGTTGGGAAATGAGAACTGGGAATATCCAGGAAGTGTGTGGGGGGTGAATATTGGAAAGCTGGGAGAGTTGGGGGAAGGCACAACAATCTCCACCCCTATCCAAGGGGAATCAGGATCTGGGAAAAAGTTTGGAAGGCCAGGGACTGAACCATGGTGAGCATCCAAGATCAGGCTTGGTACCCCACCTGGTGCCCCCCAGACCTGCTCTAAAAAGAGGTTCTTCCAGGCAGCAGCTTTTTCCCTTTTCTGCCCCTCCAGCCCACTCTCCACCCACCCGTATTTCTTTCCATGGGAGAGACAAAGAAGGATCTGGAGTTGGAAAGTAACTAGGAAATGAGGAAAATCAGAAGATAGTAGGATAGTGGTGATGAAATGAAGAGAGCTGAAGGAGACAGAAAAGGAAAGGGAAAGCTAAGGGAGGGGGAGAGTGACATTCACTTGGCTGGAAACTCTGTGCCCCTTCTCCTGAATCCAAGGTCTCATCCCGTCTTCTTAGTTTTTTCCTCCATCCCCATGTCCCTCCCTTTGGGGTCTCAGCCTTCTTCTCTCCCCAGATCTACAACATCCATCTCTGACAACTCCCTGGAAACTGAATATGCCCCTTATCACTTCCCCACCCCACCCCCACTAGCCTAAAGATGTCAAGAAGGAAAGGGAGAGACTTGCCCTGACTGAGAGAAGGCCTCCTGCCCTCAGGCCCCCACACTGAGAAGCACTTGGGGAGGGGAGGGAGGAGAGGTCGGCTGACTCACCCCCACACCCTATCTTTTTGCCAACACCCCACCCCCCAGGATGTGCCTTCCTGACATATTGTGCCCGCGATTCAGCCCTGAAGGCGCAGAGCGCCCTGCACGAGCAGAAGACGCTTCCAGGGGTGAGTCCTAGCCTTGGCAGGGTCAGTACTTTCAGGATTTAGTACTTGGAAGTAGTCGGGGGACTCCTACCTCCCCTTGCCAGCACTCAGGAGCCAACTGATAAGCCAACCAAGTATCAGGCTTATCCAAAAGAGTTTTTCTCATCCCCAGTTACCAGAAAATCCTCCCTCTGTCCAGTATCCATCCTTCCTATCATTCCCTCTCTTGCTCAGCTTAGTGATTCTCAGGGAAATAGGCTTGTCCTGTGATAAAGAGTAGACCCACCCTGTTTCCTACTTCCCAGTTCACGAAAAGGTTATCCCCCAGAGGCTTAGCTGATTCCTTAGTGGAGGAAGGGGATGTTCAATTGCTAGAATTTACTGAGTGCCAGTTGGAAAAGGCAGGAGGCCCCCAAGGGCACTGTACCATGGCTGAGAAAGAAGCAGTAGCTAGAGTGGGCGTGAGGCAGAGGGGGTGGGCAGTTTCTGTGTGGCCTGAGAAATAGGGAGGGAGTGTCTGGGCCCATTTTGGAGCTCAGCCTGGCCCAGTTTGTGCCCCCATAACAGGCAGAGGGAGCTGAAGGCCACACACTCACTACCAAGCTGGTCAGGACCTGGACAGAGACAAGCCGGGGAGGAGCCTTAGGTGGGAGGGGCAGACTTTGGTCTGATACAAGGTCCTTCTGCCATTCTGGGGAACTGGGCCTGCTTAGAGCAGCTATATCCAGGAAAGCAAAGAGGGTTCCCCAAAGGGGAGGCCCTGCTCCCCACCAAACAAGAATTCTTTGTTCTTCATCTCAGCCAGTCTGGTGGGTTGTCACATGGGGCCGGGTTGGCGACTGAGGCCAAAAGGCAGAATCCTAGGTTCATTAAGCTAGCCAGTTCCCTCCCAACCCCAGTCATCCCATTGCCCCCTCACTCCTGCCACCTAGACAAGTGATCTCTCCCAAGGGAAGGGAGTGTCCCTGTCCCTCTTGCTATGTACAGTATCCCCTTGTCTTCACCGTATGGCTGCCATAGTCTTTCTTCAGTCCTAACTTCTCTTCCATTTGGGTCTCTGCCCTGTCTCTTTCTGGAGATGGAAGGTGGATCTTACTCTTTTTCCTAGAGAGAATGTGACCCAGTGACAATAGGGAAAGAGAGCCAGAAAGATAGACCTGGGGACTTGGGGGAACGAGGCCTTTCTAGCAGCCCCCAACTTGAACCCTTTACTAAAGCTTAACCCTCCACTCCTGCATCCTTTTAATTTCATTAACACCGCTGAGGGAGAGGAGGAGTTCAGGAAGACAGCCTCTTAGACTTTCCTGTACTCCCACCCCTAACCCAAAGATCAAGCCTTAGGATGATCATAACCCCATGAAGTCAATGGACATGGCTACATGGGCAGATGGGCTTATGAGTCTATGTGCATGCATCTACATATATACATTATATGCACTTGTACATGTAAATATCTCTCTGTAGTAGTGTGTTTTAGAGAGTACATGTAGATGGGAAACTTCCCTTCTGTCTCATCCATTTTTCCTTTCCTTCTTTTCCTCAGTGGTTCTGAGATGTACTTCATATATGAGCAGCCTCCATTTGTTTCTGCCTGTGTGTGTGTGTGTGTGTGTGCGTGTGTATACATCTCTTTTGTCTCTATTTCAGGAGTCAGAGAGTTTGGGGAGGGAGAAGAGAGGAGAGGAAACTGAGGGAGGAAGTAAGTCTGGTAGGGGCAAAGGTACGAGTTCAGTGTGGACCAGCCAGCATAGGGGGATAGTGGACATCTGTCTTGCATCCCTCCCCAGGTCTCTGAGACAGCTCAGGCAAGAAGGAAAGCTGGTGAAAGGAGAGGCATTCTCCCTCTTTCTTGAGCAAATAGAGTGGGGGATGGGTTTCATGGAAAGCTGGGGACAGGTTAATGATTGCCCAGTGCAGGCTCTAAAGCACCTAGCTGAAGTGTTCTTTACCTCCTTAGCCTTCATGCTGAGGGGCACAGTCTAGGGGTTTCAAAGACTTGGGGGGTAGGGAATGAGTTCGGCACCCCTGGGGTAAGCCTTGAAAGTGAATACCCCCAGCCAGAAAACTGGGGGGTAGGACAAGGGTACCGATGAGTTCGGGGAGCAGATGTCTGAGCCCAAGGCCCCGCCCCGCCCCCTCCCTCAGGTCTTTTTTCCTGCCACCTGCCTTCCTTCCAAGCTTCATTGTTTCCCCACAGGCAGCCTTTGTGTGGTGTGTGTGTGTGTGTGTGTGTGTGTGTGTGTGTGTGTGTGTGTGCATGTGCATGTGTGTGCATGCTCACACACAAGAGGAATTCTGTTAGAAAGTTCTTCCTAATGTCTCCCCACTGTCCCTTCCTCTGACAGACCCCATTTTTATGGGTATATTTGCTTCTCCTTATCCTCTTTCCCTCAGCCTAAAATCTGATGGGAAAGAGCTCCTCCACACATGGGTCAGGATGAGGCCTGAGATTCTACACTGTCCTTCCTCTTTGGCACACCCCATGGGCCCTTGGATCCTCAGTAGTGGGATATGGTCTCATGATGGCATCTTCACCTTCACTTCTGGTCTGACCTGAGACTGTACTTTTGAAAAATAATCCCACCCAGTTAGTTCCCATGGATTTTTATTACTACGCTTATTCCCTATTATAGTTTGTAGATCTCCACCTAAAGGTCCTGAGTTTTGACTAGGATCCTTGGGCATCACTGAGGAAGCGATTCACCTTTTGGTGAATAGACTTAGGAAATCTTGGCAGGGGGAGCCCTAAGCAGGGAGGATTAAAAGCTTATGTTTTGGTGCTGAGACCTAAGCTGTACCTGCCTGAGGTATAAATAGCCCCTTCTTCTTTTGGAAGCACTATACAAGGCCTGTCACCTGGCCGGGGTAGCTAGGGAACAGGGGCCCTTGTGGGTGCCTGGTTGCCAGGTAAACAGGGCACATCTGGACTCTGGGGAGGGGGGCAGGTGTGGCCAAGCTGAGCTAACAAAGCCAGAGCCTCCCACAGGAAGGATTGGGGCAAAGGAGGGACTAGAGACTGGAAATGGGGGATTTAGGGGCACGGAAGAGGGTTGTTTGTAGAGAGAATGAGAACAGCCTTGCATCGGGTATCTGGAAGCTTGTATTTGTACACTTGGGTGTACATACTTCTTTGTACTATATATTTATCATCATCAGTAGATATTTATTGTGTCTGCAAGGCATGTGTATATTTATGTTTTGTCTACTCTGTGAGAAGAGGGAAAAGTGTCTTTATTTCCTGTTTTCAGGGATTCTCTGGATGCCTGAGTTCCTTTCTCATTCCCTCCTGCTCTGGCCTCCTTTCTGAAGGCCTCAGTTTCCCTATCTACCATAAGAAGAGTCTGAAATACCCTCCAGTGATGGGGGCTTCGAGCCAGGAACAGGAACTCCCTGGATTCATATTTTTTAATCCTAGATCTCTCTTGGGGATGAATGCTTAGCAGACTGGCAGGTCATGAGAGGATCTCTTGTTTGTCATTACTCATGTTCAAGTGAAAAGGAAGGGAGAATAATTGTAGAGATACCCTGTTCACCACCCATCAAGAATCCTCCCCAACCACTCCACACCCAGTAGAGGCTAAACACAGACACACACTCCACCCTCACCTCCCTAAGCTGCTTTACATTGGATGGGATAATCCTGGATTGGCAGAGGACAGAGATTGCTTGGGAGGGAGCAGAGAGAGAGGATTTGGGTGGGTTTTTTTCCTATCCCCCTCCACCTCTGCCAGCTGCTCTCTGATCTGATGATCCATGAGAAGACTGGGTCTCTCCACCTCTAGTTTAGGGATTAAATCACATATGATCTAGGTATTATCAGGAGCCGTTAGGAAAGTGTAAGAGAATGGGAAAAAAAACAGCCTAACTAAGTGGGTTTTTTCCAGGCTAAACCTGAACAACCAAACAGTGGGAACACTGAGGGAAATGCCCCTAAGGAAAGGGACAGATAAAGGGTGGGAGACATGGGCAGGTGTGGCTTACCTCTCTCTATCAAGTTAATAAGGTCTCACAGGATAAGGGGCTAGAAGGATCTCAGAGGTGGTCTACTCCAACCTCCCCATTCTATAAATAAGGAAACTCTGAGGCCCAGAGGGGAAATGACAGTGCCACAGTGACACATTCTACACCTGGCTGGTTTGTGACAAAGTCAAGACTAGAACCCAGGACATCCTCCTAGGGCTCTTCTCGCTTTCCCTTGCTGTCTCTTCTTTTTCTGTGTCTGTCTCCTTCACCCCTCCTCCTGAAGGAGCTCCCAAGAGATGTGAAATAACATGTAATTGAATATATTTTCTCTTTGAGTCAACTGTTGAGGCACTGTTTATAACAAAATAGCCCCAGTGCTAAGGGAATGCCAGGGATGGAATGCCCTGGGTATGACTGGGTGTGAGGGGGGAGGCAGGGAAGAGCCCTCTGCATGGACAGCCATCTCGGCTTCTCCCTGGCTTCTGAGGTGCCTCATTCCCTGTTTAAGAAAGCATCCTTGTAAAGGGCAAAGATAAGGTCCTCCCACCAGGGTCAAGGGACTCAGGCAAGAGAGGAGAGAGGGGCTGAGGATCCACTAAAGATTGAACAAAGAGGCCACTACCAGAGGTCGGGAGGTTAGCGATCAGGAAAACTTCCTAATGGGGGGAGAAGTGCGAAGGGGAGGGCTGCGAGGGAGGCCGGGCCATCTTCAAAGATCACTCCATTTGGAAGAGATAACTGGGTGTTAGAACCGGAGGAGGGAAGGCAGGAGAATGATTGGATTGACCCCCCCAAAGGGCCTTTGCTTCTCTTTTCCCCCTGGAATAAGGAAGGCTTCGTGGCTCTCTTCCCTGTGCCCACTGCCCAGCCCCCACTAGATTTTTCGCCCCCAGCATCCCCCATTCTCCCCACCTCTTCTCTGAGTGTGCTGAGCGCTAGAAGTGATGACGTCACTGGTCGCCGGGGCGACAGGGATGGATAAATCAGGCTGAGTGGGCGGTTGCCATGGCGTGCATTCTCCCGTTGCCACGGTGACTGGGCATCTGCTCCCTTTGTGCTACCCAAGATCCTTCCCCCGGGGTCAAGGGGTGCAGGGGGAATGGAGAGGGGGCAAGGAGGAAGCCAAGACATCTGTAGGGTTTCCCTTGGTCTGGAGTCCTCAATGGGGTTTCCATCAGACCTTCAGTGTTCAGTCTAGGGTGGTCTGTGGGATTTCTCAATCTGGATAATTTACGGGATGCCTCTGTAGTCCCTGCTTTTTAAAATTGAGCTGGCCATGGTTGAAAACTATTCGGTTGGCTCTGTCCCACTATACCAGCATCATCCCTGCTCCTGTTTTCCAAATCTTGATGCTGTGTCCCCCAGGAGAATCTCCTCCCCTTATATCCTCTCTGTCTATGGCCCTGTAATCTCCCCAGGTCCTAATCTCAAGGGAGGAATACAATTCATTCCTCCCTCCGCCTTGACCCCAAGCCAAGTCCCTGAGCTTTGTGGAGGAGGGGCAATGACCTGGACTGGGGGTTCCACACCCCTTCCCCCTCTCCAAAAGCCCTGCCTCAGGATGACTGGAGGAGGGTCCCCAGCAGCTCCATCATTTTCTCTCCTTCAGATGAACCGGCCTATCCAGGTGAAACCAGCAGACAGCGAGAACCGAGGAGGTAGGCTCTCTCCTTAGCTGGGATCTTTCTTCCTCATTCCTCCAGCAACCTCCCATTGTCCTAGTTATCAGGTCACCCAGAACCTAAAGGAGCGGATGGGAGATCCCTTGTGAAGAAAAACTGGGATTTCCAAAAGGTTCTTGGACCGAGGCAGGAGCAGTGGTTGTCCCAGTTGTTTGGTTGGGAAAATTGAGGTCCTGGAAGAACTGAGATGATCACCTTGTCTTGTAGCCCGGCTTTTCCTTTCCCTCTCCATAGTTTTTCCATTTCATATCCCCATCGAGGGGGAGGGGGTAACACACAGGCTAGACATGGGGCTTAGAGTAGGCTAGGAATAGCCTATCTCCCTTCCCTTTTCATATTTCCATTACGGTGGGAGGGCAAGGAAGGGAAGTCTGAAGGCTTTTTTCTCTTCTCCCGCCGTGTGCCCAGAAGACAGGAAGCTCTTTGTGGGGATGCTAGGGAAGCAGCAGACGGATGAAGACGTGAGGAAAATGTTTGAACCATTTGGGACCATTGATGAGTGCACAGTGCTCCGGGGACCTGATGGGACCAGCAAAGGTAACCTGCCCAGACCTTGAGGTGCTGGCTGTGCCCCTCTCTGTGTTCCCCCTGGTGCTATGTGACCCAGTGGGGCCCTCAGCAAGGAGGGGATGTGGGGGGAGTCAGAGTATTTTCCTTCAGCATCTTTACTCAGATAAGGTGATGATAGAGTCCAACGTGGAAGGAAGGCAATTACCCCTTTCCACTCTCTTTTCTCTCCCCTCTCTCAGGCTGTGCCTTTGTTAAGTTTCAGACCCATGCAGAGGCCCAGGCTGCCATCAACACCCTCCACAGCAGCCGGACCCTCCCGGTGAGAACTTTTCCCACTTTCTGAAATCCCTGCCTAAGCTAAACCCTCTCCTATCTGTGCCAATGGGCAGAACATTGCTGCTCAGAACTCTGCTGACATTTTAAGGAGCCACATGCCTCCGTGTCCCTCATTCCTCATCCTGTGTAGCCTTGGTCTGGCTTACACAAGAAAGCCTGTTGACTCTTAGTCACCTTGCTGATGGGAGGTACCCACCTGGTGACACCAGGGAGTCTGTCTTCCCTGAGTGCAGTTAGGAGGCAAAGAAGCAGCAGCTTCTGGTGGGGGGAGGGACTGGAGTTGTAAACCTCTACCCCAGAAAATCCACAAATCAGATCATCCAGAGGTGATGTGATGGTGGTGTTGATGGCCATGGTAATCCCTAGAATTTCAGTGACACTTTCACTTTTCCAGTACCTTCAGGTCTGTTAGCTCCTTCTTAATGTCCTATGGAAGGAAGGAAAGAGGGCAGGGTAAGAGAACTAGTGCATTGGGAAACTGCTGGGAACCACAAAGAATTAATAGGCTAGAACATCAGGCCAAATCTTGTAAGATAAAATTTAACAGGGACAAATGTAAAGTTTTACATTTGGGTTCAAAAATTCAACTTTCCAAGTACAAGATAGGAAGGAAAGTTAGATAGTACATCACCTGCCAAGAGTCTGGGGTGGCAGGGGAGTGAGGGGTTAGTACCCCTCTGGGAGTTAGGGTGGATGGCAAGTTCCATAGGAATTAACAGGATTTGCCAAAGAAGCCGTGTCCAGATGTCCTCTGCCTGGGTCAGAACACAGCTAGAGAGCCGGGATCAATCTAGCAAGGGCAGTGAGGTTTGGGAAGGAGGGGCGCTTGCAGCAGGCTGAGGACAGGGGTGGAGGAAAGAACCCGGTGTCCCAAGTGTTTGAAGAGAGGCCAGTGGTCTGTTTGACTTCAGAGGCAGAACCAGGAACAATGTGTGGCAGCTGCAGAGGCAGACCCAGGCTTGATACTCTAACAGTTGAGGGCCTGTCCCTTAAGGCCCTGGTGTTGGAGTATGACTGCGAAGATCTCATCCAACTGTGAACTGATTCAGAGAAAATTTTCCTTGTTTTGGAGCCTTTTAGGGTCCCAAAGAGATTTACTTATTGATTGGTAGGCTGACTAATTCCAAGAGCCATCGAGCAAATTGTTAGTGAAGCTTGGCCAGAGCTTGGGGTGTCCTCACTCCCTAGTAATAGGGAGCAGGATGTTGGCCACTCAGTTATGGCACTGGCCTCTTGTTGTGGAGAAAGCACTCAGAACAGGCAGGGAGGAGAGGAAAGCTTGCTGCCTGTCATCTGATTGCTGCTGGGTCTTTGTCCCAGGGCGCCTCATCCAGCCTTGTGGTAAAATTTGCTGACACAGAGAAGGAACGAGGCCTTAGACGCATGCAGCAGGTGGCCACCCAACTGGGCATGTTCAGCCCCATTGCCCTCCAGTTTGGAGCCTACAGCGCCTACACCCAAGCCGTGAGCACCAACCTCAACCCTTCCCTCGCTTCTCTGCCCCATCAGATGTCTCCCACTCTCCTCCCCATTCGTCCTTCTTGACCCCTAGTCTCATCTGCAGTCCTGCTCTCCCTCCACCAGGTCCTCATCTCTAAGCTTTCCTTTCTACCCTGTTCCCATTCCCCCAACCCTACCCTGTCTACCTTCCTTCCTCCACTCTTCCTTTTCCCTACCCAGCCCTCTACCCTGGGAAGAGACCAAATGGTGGCCTGGTCAGGTGGGTGGGTGAGAGGGCACTGGGGAGACACCCAGGAGCCCAGCCCCACTCACGCCCTCTCCCCACCCTCCCAGCTGATGCAGCAGCAAGCGGCCCTGGTAGCAGCTCACAGTGCCTACCTCAACCCCATGGCCACTATGGCGGCCGTGCAGATGCAGCACATGGCTGCCATCAATGCCAACGGGCTGATTGCCACCCCCATTACCCCCTCCTCAGGTAGGGATGGGCCAGGGAGTGGGAGAGCCACAAGAGGAATGATGAGGGGACTTACGGCAGACCTTCCAAGGGCAGGGGGTGGAAAAGGAGTCGGGTGTTTAGGAAGGCCTGGATGATCCTGGAAAGGCTTAGGATCAGGAATCCCCTTGCTCTGTGAACAAGAGGGGAGGGGCATTTACCTCCTCACCCTTCACAGTAGAACCCCATGAAATTCTTCCTAAGACTCTCCATCTGTCTCTCCTTGTGTGTGTCCGTGTGCATGTGTACGTGTATATGTATGCATCTGTCTCTCTACTTCTCTCTCTGTCTCTGTCTCTGTCCCTTTCTCCTCCTTAGGAACCAGCACCCCTCCTGCCATCGCTGCCACGCCTGTCTCTGCCATCCCTGCCGCCCTGGGTGTCAACGGCTACAGCCCTGTGCCCACCCAGCCCACCGGGCAGCCAGCCCCTGACACCCTCTATCCCAATGGTGTCCACCCCTATCCAGGTGGGCTAGGTCAGAGACATGCCTGATTGGGCTCTGCTTTTGGGCCTTCCCGTCCAGGCTCTCACAGCCCCTCTGCTGTTCTCCCCAGCCCAGAGCCCAGCGGCCCCTGTGGACCCTCTCCAACAGGCCTACGCAGGAATGCAGCACTACACAGGTGAGGTCCTGGCCCAGGGCACTAGCCAGCCTCCAGGAAAGGATGGGAGCCCCAGGGAAGGGACTTGGTAAAAGCAGCTTCTAACTTAGTGGGAGTTTGGAACATTATTATCTGTTTCCGCTGAAAAACAGAAACCCCAGCAGGCTAGAAATGAGGCTGGATAGATATCTGATAGGGTGAATAAACCAGGAGACTGAAAGCTGATTCCTCACATCTTTCAGTTCTGGGGAGACTGGAAGGAGGTGGGGGGAAGGCTGGTCATGGGTCAGGGAAAGCCCCATTGGCTCTCTCTCCCTTCCCTTCCCACCTCCCCCCAGCAGCGTACCCAGCAGCCTACAGCCTGGTCACACCCGCCTTCCCTCAGCCTCCAGCCCTGGTCACCCAGCAGCCCCCTCCACCCCCCCAGCAACAGCAGCAGCAGCAGCAACAGCGAGAAGGTATCTTGGGGTGGGGTATTTGGGGGTAGGAACATGGGGCCTGGACATGGGGGCTTCAGGGATAGGATCTTACTGCTGGAGCGTGTGGGGCCCAGATGTCTGGAAATGAAGAAGAGAGTGGGGAAAAGTGCTACTGAGACCTTGACCTGAATTAAGTTGAGGGGGGAGGGGACTGACCTCTAGGCTCTGGCCTGCTTCAGCCATCTCTGTCATTTTTCTCTGCCTCTCATGTCTCTTTCTGTCTCTGTCTCTGTGTGTCTGTCTCTGTGTGTCTCTCTGTCTCTGTCTCCCTCTCTGTCTCTCTCTCTGTCTCTGTGTCTCTGTCTCTCTGTATCTGTGTCTCTGTCTCTCTGTCCCTGTCTCTTGGTCTTTCTCTGTCTGTCTCTGTCTCTGTGTGTCTCTCTCTCCATTGCTCTGTCACTGTCTCCGTCTCTCCAACTCCCCAGGCCCTGATGGCTGCAACATCTTCATCTATCACCTGCCCCAGGAGTTCACTGACTCTGAGATCCTACAGATGTTTGTTCCTTTTGGCCATGTCATATCTGCCAAGGTCTTTGTCGACCGGGCCACTAATCAGAGTAAATGTTTTGGTAAGGACTACTCTCCTTCAAGCCTGCCCAGCCCCAAGATCCTCCTGGCTCCATCGCCTCATTCCCGTGGAGGTTCTAGACCTAGTTCATGTAGGGCTAAACAGTCCTGCTGGGTGGGGACACAGAAGTTGACCATGGGAGAAGAGCTGAAAGCAGTACCTGTGTCCAGCCTGAAGAAAAGACAGGGATGTGAGGGACATGACAGCTGTCTGCCAATACTTACAACACCTCCCACAATATATACTACGCTGTTTGGTGTAAAGAACTGAGTTGGAGGACTGCTACATGAGAGGTCTTCTTTTCTTGTTGCTCTGGAGGGAGGCTCAGTTTTAGTAGAGATTTAGTAGGAAATCCATTTCTAATAGCAGCCTACCATGGTAGAAATAGCTGTGGCCTTGAGCCAGGAGAGATGGATTCAAATTCTGATTAGTGCTCAGAGCCTGGGGAAAATCCACTCTCTGGACCTGAGGAACCTCCTTGGAACAATGGGAAGGATTATGTGTTCATTACATACTTCCCAGGGTTGTTGTGTGGAAAGGGCTCTGCAAATCTTTACAAGTATTCTATAAATGGAAGCTTATTTTAAAAAATAATAGCCTGTGGTAGAATGGATGGCCTGGAGATTGTGAGTTCAGCATCATCAGAGGCAGTCTGACTAAATGATCTCTCAGGGTTCCTGTGGAGGGGATTTGTCTCTACCATGTCATAAGTTGGCCTAGATAAAGTCTAAGCTGCCTTTTAGTTATGAATTTGCCTATGGAGGTGGGGGCGGGTAGGGTTAGTGATGCAGAGGAGCCTGACCTTTCCCTTTCCTTTGAAATCCAGGAGGATTCCCTGGAAGAGGCAGTCTGGCTAGCAGAATGCTGGGAGCCTGCCAGCAGCATGGCCTCCTTCCCTGAGGGCTCCTGCCCAAAGTGCTCTCCTCCTTCCCCAGAATTTCCTTAGAGCACTTGGGCTTCCTCTTTTGTTCTTAGGTTCGCTCTGGTGCCTAAGTCTTACTCTAGTGCCTGCCATGGCTGTGTCCCTGAAGGTCCCCCCATATAGGACAGGTTTCCAGTAGGTCTCAGGATCTGAGGACCAGCCTAGCCAAGTGCTGGTCAGTCAACAAATATGGATTAAGTAACCACTAGGGGGCAATTACAGTGCCCAGACACTGGGGTTACAAAGACAAAAATGAACTCGTCCCTGCCCTCAGCTTCCATTCTATCAGAAGAGCCAAAGACACATAGACATGTAAGTGCATGCCACATGTATTCAAAATAAGCCCAGAAAATTAATGAGGATGGGAGAAGTCGATCAGGACTAAGTTGGGAAGGATTTGGATGCCAGACAGAGGAGTTTGTATTTGTTACTAGTGGCGATTGACCATCACAGGAGTACTGAGAAATAAGACTCAGTCAGGTGGTACTCTGGAAGCTCCACTTGGGAATTTGTGGGAGCTGGATCGGAGAGGGCAGAGACTGGTCAGGAGGGCTAGTTAGGAAACTGTGAGAGAGCCCACTCTGGAAGGATGACACCATTAGACTTAGGGGTAGCTGCTGCTTAACCCCCTCCATAAATCGGAAGGGCCGGAGGCATTCTGTCTGTGTCTCACTGGGGTCTGACTCATTTTCTTGGTCAAATTCTGTGACTTCTGGGGAATTTCTGACAAGGAAACTCTGGACCAAGGGCTTAGCAATCATCGTGTAACCTCTATGCTTAGAGAATGAGAAGGACACAGCTAGGATGTGTATTCAGGTCTGCTTAACTGAGGCCATCTTTCTGTCCCTCGCTCCTTGCACATGCACATAGTAGGTGCTTAATAAACATTTGTTGAATGAGATTTTTGGCTGAGTCTAAATGGCCTCCACTGTCCTGTATTTCCCTCCAGGCTTTGTGAGTTTCGACAATCCAGCCAGCGCCCAGGCTGCCATTCAGGCCATGAACGGTTTCCAGATTGGCATGAAGCGCCTCAAAGTCCAGCTCAAGCGGCCCAAGGATGCCAACCGACCGTACTGAGGGGCAGCAGGTGGGTTCTTCTCCCTTCTCCATCCTCCTCTTCATCCCTACCATAGCCCATCAGCCATCACCTTCCTTCCCTTCTCCATTTATCCTCTGTGGCCCTCCGCTCCATACTCCCAGAAAAGCGATTCGGGGCAGCTCTCCTTCATCTCCTTGTCTTCCTCCCATCCCCCCACCCCCGACCTTCTTAGCCAGTGTCCCCCCTGCACACTCCTTTCTTCCCTCACACATAAATAAATTGCTCCTGGGGCTGCAGCCTCCAGAGTTGTACCTGTCCTTGTCTGTCTCCTCCCTCAGCCCCCCTGGTGTCTGGTGTCCATGTGTCCACGTTTCAGTGTGTGTGCCTGGTTCTACTTGGGATTGGAGAGGAGTAAGGGGGTCAGGACTTAGGGGTAGATGGGCCGGTCTAGTGGCACTCCAGGTGGGCTCCAGGACATCCCCTGCCTTTCCCCTTCAATGCCTCCCCTTCTCCCTAGTCAGTAGGAGCCTGGGGGGTGAAGGGTGGTGGTCGAGGGTCGGAGGGGAAGTGGGGAATCTGAAGGGAGCAGTGCAGAGATAGGAGGTAGAGCCCCAACTCTCCGCGTCCTTGGGAGAAGTTCTGCTTTAGATAGAGAAGGTCCCCAGCCTGGATTACTGTGGACCTCAGTTAGCCGTCAGCAGCTACCAGCCTGACCTCAGGGTCACAGGGATGCGAGACTTGGTTGTATTTTTTATTGTTTATATCCCTTGGATGAAGTCCCCTAAAATGCACAAGCCAAGAACGATACCCACACTTTCTGTTTCTCCCCCTTTCCCCCCACCCCCGGCTGCTTAACTTCCCCCCCACCCTGGGGGCCCCCAGCCCAGGGCCCGTGTCCAAAGTCGGCCGACGCCCCCATCCCGGACCCCTGCTCCGGGCCCCTGTAAGTCGCATGGAACGAGCGTGTTGTCTTTGGAGCCAAATGTTTGTTATTTTGGGGCGGGGCCGCGGAAGTGGGGGGAGGATGCCCCCCCAACCCGATGCAAGGGCTGGGGGGCAGCACGCGGGCCGTGTTTGATCAGACAGTGGTGACTGTGCTCTGTGTTCTGTTCATTTCCCTCTCGCTCTGAGACTTCCTTGTGTAAAAACTGAGGAAACAAGGCAGGGAGCTGGGCCAGGAAACCCCTGCCCCCAGCCCAGGTCTCCAGGACCCCCAGCCTGGCCTCTGCAGGCTCCTCTCCCTCTGTGTCTTTCTTGGACTCTTATTACTGCCCCAGAGACACAGTCTCTTCCGCTACATCCCCTATTGATTGCTGTCTCTCTGTCTTCCTTTACCCTTGCTTCTTTCTCTCCAGTCCCCGCCTCCCTCTCCCTTTCCTTCTCTCTCTCCCTCCCCCGCCCTTCTCTTTGCCCCGACTCTCAACCTTCCCCATTTGCTGTTTGAATGTGTTTTCACTAACCTCTGGTGATTTCTTGTAGCTTCTTTTCCTTCATTTGGCTCCTTCCCCTACCCCTTGCGTCTACACCCCTTTGGACTGAGAGTTCCCTTCGTCCCTTGGGCACCACAAGCTCTGAGCTCCCTTCATCTGCTCCCATGTACCTCTCCCCTCTCCCCTCCCCCTTCATTCCTCATCAGGCTTTTTCTGCCTCACAAGTGTTTCCTTCATTCACAGGTCTGGAGATGCCAGAGGAAGGGGATATTGCCCCATCCCCTCCTTCCCCACTGACCACCCCCAGACCTCTCTGCACATCTGCTCTGGTCCTTGGCTGGGCCCTCTGGGGACAGCTGCTTCATGAGTCCTGGGGAAGCAGGACAGACACCTCCACTTAGCCTCACTTCTCCTCACAAACCAACTTTCTTCTCCCCCTCATGCCCACCACAGTCTTGAGAGGGATGATGTGACTGAGCCCCTGTAGTTCACATGGGTGCCCACCTTCTCCCTGGCACCTGTTGGACCTCACAAAGGCTGCAGAGTGGGAACAAGGGGGCACAGCCCTGAGGGTTCTAGGGCATCTCTTTTTCCTGCCAAGGGCTGGTACTTGTGCCCTGGAGCCTCCAATGTCCAGCCTTCTCCCCTCACCTCTCCCCATTAGGGGACTACTTCTATCTCTTGAACTGTGCAGACCCCCAGGAGGGGAACAAGGGACTCCGATCCCCCCCATTCCTAGCCTCTCCTCCACTGGGGGAGTGTCCCAGAAGCTCTCCTCCTCACTCCTCTGCCCCAACTAGAGCTAGGACATTCCTGTACTTGGGCCACCAGCCCCTAAAGCTCACTGCCTCCCCAAGTCCCCTCTGGGGCTGCCCATCTTCTGCTCAGCCACAGAGACCCTTCCCCAAGAGAAAAGACCTCCCCTCCCCCAAATAATGTTTACAGTCTCTGCTGATCCCTTTCCTGTAAATACCACATTGGTGCGGTAGCCAGCCAGGCCCAGACGCTGCCATCTCTCTTTCTGGGAGTTTAGACAATGTTCCCCGTGGATTTTTTTCTTTCTTAATTTTTTCTCTTTGGTTTGAAGGTTAGGGGTGGGAAGGGTGGTGGGTGGGAAAAAGGGGAGGTTTGGAGGGGTTTATTACCTGGTCATTTTCTTTAGGAAAAGGTTTTAGGGAAAGGGATGGGGGTGGATTGGGGAGGGGATGGGAAGGGGAGCCTGGGGAGTCCTAAATTTCAAACAGTTCTCAATGCTTCACTTATTTATTTATTGCGTTTTACTTTTAATAAGTTGATTTTTTTTCTGTCTAAATAAAGAAAAAAACTTTAAAAGATTCCCAAAAGAGTAGTGTTTGGCAGGTCAGCTGCAGGGGAGATTGAGGAGTGTCCATGGAGCCCTTCCAGGCCCCGGGGAATCCCCCACTTCCGGGGACTTCTCCAGCCTCTTGTCCCCCTCTCATTCCGTCTTTCCCCTGTTCGTCTCATCAGGGTTGAAGGCTGGAGCTCCCTGTAGAGCCAGGGAGAAAGGAGAAGTGTGGCAGAGTGAATAGACTCCAGGCCACTTGGGGCTTTGGAGTCATAAAGTCCTGAGTTCAAATCCCCATTTAGACATTAATAGCTGTGTGACCTTAGGCAAGTTTCTTAACCTGTCAATCTCATTTTTCTGTCTATAAAGAAGGTAATAACAGCAGCTAGCCCACAAGGTTATTATGAGGACCAGAGGAGATACTATACAAAAACACTTTGCAAACCTTAAAGTGCCCCAGCAATATTACCTACTTCATTTCTACCCTAATGGACTCTGAGGGACCTTGGCTGTTCTGGACTTCTATTTCCTGCTGTCAGGTGGATGAATTGTCCCTGTTTCATTCTAAGGATGATGCTGTAGATGCCACTGAAGCCTCTGAACAGAAGGGCAGTTCTGTGTTTTCTTTCTATTGTGGCATTTGGGGCCGGACAGAGGGTGGGAGTCAGGAGGGCTGAGCTCCAAGGGTAACCTGGGACATCAGAACAGAAGTAGTTGGCTTCCAGGTAGGAAAGCCTCTAAACTTGGCATTTCTGTCCTCCTCCTCCCACTTCACAGACCAAACTCCAAGTAGCCTCCTTCCTGACCTTGCCTAGTTAATTAAGCCTCTAGCCTCTTTCCCCGAGACTCTTTTGACTTGAGATAGGTAGCAGTGTCCAACAGGGAAGGATCCAAAGGGGAGTCATTCTAGGTCCCTCTAGATACACTCCAAAATGAGAGGGAAGATGCCTTTTGTTTGTTTTTAAGGAGAGGAGGATCAGGAAAGAATGGGAGGGATGGTGGCTGGATGAGGGGAAAATGCAGAGACCTAAGGCATATAAGGCTGCCTACCCTGGAGTCTGGGCTGGGTATGACCTACATGAGTGTGTGTGTGTGTGTGTGTGTGTGTGTGTGTGTGTGTGTCGATGTGTAGGTGTGTGAGGTATATGCTGAATTTGTGTGGTGCATGAGACTCAAGACTCATGAGTAAGTACATGGGTGGGTGTAGTGATGGCTGGTCATGTGGGATGTGAGCTATATGGGTACTGACTATGTGGCTAGGGCAGGAAAGAGATAGGGGATGGGCCAAGAACTCCCTGGGGCCTTAATTACATTTGTTTTGACCTGAGAAATAGGAATAAGGAATAGCGAAGTATAACAGGCTTCATCAACTACTCTTGTCAGTTGACATCAGGGGTCCTGAAGCATCCGGGAAAACAGAAGGTCAATGAAGTGGCAGCCTCAGAAGTGCAGGGAGGTTCCATGTATGAGCATCATATCTTGGAAATGCAGATACTTCCTAAGAAAAGATGGGTCAGGTTGGTATTCATCCAGAACCTTGTTTTCTAGGATAGGGAAAGTATACTATGTGAATAACCAGCCTAGCTGGCTTTACAGAACAGTTGTATTTAGCAGTGGTGTCATGGAAATTTGGAATCAGGAAAACCGGGCTAGACTTTTAGTCATGTATGTGAATCACTTGAGTCATCCTGAATAATTCACTTATTTCTCTGAATTTCATTTTTCTCATCTGTACGAAATGATCTCTAAGTTCTTTAGAGTGAAAAATCCAATCAATATTTGAGATCAGAGACCCTATCAGAGATGATGGGGATACCACCTCTTTGCATTTCCTGGCATCTTCCATGGTGGTGTATGTGATATGGGGTGGTGTCTGGATAAGGAAAGGGTTGGTAAAGCCAGCAGGTGATTATGAAAGGAGTTTTGTCATTAGTTGAAAAGAAGCCTTAGAGTTTAGACAGGAAGGGGCAGTCCATTCTAGAGAGGCTTGTAGGTGAATCCTAAAACCACAGAGCAAGAAGGTACCTATCTATCTAAAGGCCGTGAGAAAAGTGTCTTCTCTATGTCTAGCGAGAATAATGGGTCAGATTGAGGCTAGGAAATGATCTAGATAAAATGGCTTAGTCATTTACTATGGACTTAGTAATTTTCTCCTACATGGAGTTCTTATTACCTTGCCCTACATATTAGAAACTTTGGATTGTTTTAAACTTATTTTTTAAATAATAATTTATTTTCTTTCTCTCCCATCTTCCCTCACCCCACTGGGGTGAAAAAGAAGGAAAATCACTGTAACAAATATGCATATTTAATCAAGATAAGTTCCCCCATTGGCCATGTCCCAAAATGTTTGTGTCAGAATGACATCTTATGTCAGAATCTACATCTTGAACCCATCACCTTTCTATCAGGTGGGTAGAATTATTCTTATCTGTCCTTGGGGCTTATGGTTGATTATTACATTAATCAGAGGTCAGTTTTTCAAAGCTATTTGCCTTTACTGTCCTTGTATAAATTGTCCTCTTGGTTCCTGTTCACTTCATTCTGCACCAATTCATTCAAAATCTTCCCAGTCTTCTCTGAAAACCATCCCCTTCTGTCATTTCTGACAGTACCATAGTGTTTCTCTATTAGATTCATACACCATAATTTGTTCAGTCATTCCCCAATCAATAGGCACACCCTTTAGTTTCCCATTCTTTGCTATTACAAAAAGACTAGCTATTATATTAGGCATGTTAACTATTTTTGAATTCTCTCTGAATTTATATATCCTCCTTTCCCTTATAAATAAACCCTAGGAAGCAGGCAGTATGGTGTCTTAGTGGGCAGAATGCTTGTCTTGGAGTTAGAAAGACCTAATGTTCCAATCCCAGCTTATATAGTTACTTCCTGGGTGGACCTGAGGAAAGTCACCTAACATCTATGGGCCTCAGTTTTCTCAGATGTAAAATAAAGGGACTGGATCTAGTTTCTACAGTCTCTTCTGGCTCTATTTCTATAATCTTTTTATGACAAGAATTATATGGGAAAGGAAAATTTATTGATGCCAGAATGAGGAAACAAGCTATTATCATAAAAGCAATCAGTAATGATAGCAAACATTGATATAGCACTTACTGTGTCCGGGCACTGTACTGAACACTTGACAATTATTACCTCATTTTATCCTCACAACAACTCTGAGAGGGAAGTGCTGTTATTATCCTCATTTTACAGATGAAGAAATTGAGACAGACAGAGTTAAGTGACTTACCCAGGATCACACAGGTATTAGGTGTCTAAAGTTGGATTTGAACTTGGGTCTTCCTGACTCTAGGCCCTGTGCTTTATCCATTGTACCAAATTAGGCATAGAATGGAGCAGATTCAGAACCCAAGGGGTCATTCTGGTTTAGGAGCCACAGAAATGTAGAAGGTTCAGGACCTTGAATTGGAGTTCACTGACCAAGGAAGCTTAAAAACAGGTCCCCCTGAGGAGCCAGACACCACAGGAAGCGAGAATTGATCAGTGAGTCTTAAGGCAACTAGGTGACACCATAGTGCTTAGAGTGCCAGGCTTGGACTCAAGAAGATCTGAGTTCAAATCCAGCCTCAGATACTAATTGTGTGACTAGTCATCTAACCCTGTTGGTTTTAATTTTTTCATCTGTCAAATGAGCTGGAGAAGGAAATGACAAACCACTCCAAGGATCTTTGCCAAGAAAACCCCAAATGGGGCCACAAAGAGTTGGACATGACTGAAAAACACCTCAGCAACAAGGCTCTTGGCCAGAGCCTTTGGAGACAAAGTTTGTTAGATCATTCTTGATCAAATAGAGCATCTGACTATATGGCCTCATTGAGATCCCAAAGCATCCCCCGTCAACCCCTTCTTGTCCCCCAGCGAGGAATGGAAAGCTGGGTATATGTTGGCTTTAGAGGCAAAAGGCATTTCTTGGGATGAATCAGTTACTGGTAAGTTCTTCATTTGGGATGGAAGAGGTCGGTCGGGGAAGAGAGGAGAGTCCCCTTTTCTAAAACTGCATCTTGCTCATCCTGATAATGATAATGCAGGAGCAGCTTAAATCATGGGTGGGGAGCCTGCAGCCTTCTAGGTCCCTGGCAGCCTTTTGACTGAGTCCAAGTTTTACAGAACAAATCCTTTTATTAAGGGGATTTGTTCTATGAAGTTTGGATTCCGTCAAAGGGCCGAACTTGAAGACCTGGAGGGCCACAGATGGCCTCAAGGCTGTGGGTTCTTCACCCCTGGCTTAAACAAAGCCCTTGCTCACTTACCGTTCTGACAAGAGGCAGACACCCCTTTCCAACACGTAGTCCCCACAAGCAGATAAAGCTGTTTTCTCTGCAACAGCGTGTCTTTGTGGCCAAAGGGAGAATTTGACCAAGGAAAGAATGGGTTGGAGAGATTCATCATTCATTCAACAAACTGATGTAAAGTGGGATAGTCCTGCTAAGTCCCTGCCTCACCCTTGTGGGCATTAAATGAGATGATGCATGGGAAGCTCTCTGAAGAGTTCCAAGAGCTGGATCAAACTATCAGGGCTGTTGCTTTTTGATTTGCTGTTTGCTGAGCACTCACAACATGTCAGGCTTCTCTGCTAGGTGAGAAAGGATGCCAAAACACAATTCTTTTTCCTCTGGGTAGGCTACAATGCGGTAGAGGAATAGGGCGATTTGTTGGAGAAAGAACCTGGCTGTAGAGATCAGTCAATACATAAGCAGTAGGCACCTAGTATGTGCCAGATACTGGGCCAAACTCACTCTGCTAAGCATTAGGGACTCAAAGATCAAAGACTAGGGGCTCATAATCTAACAGGGAAGACAACATGCAAACAAATGTGTACAAACAAAACTACCTACAGGATAAATCAGAAATAATCAATAGAGGAATGGTGCTCACATTAAGGACTGGGACAGACTACCTGGGGAAGGTGGAACTTTAGCTAAAGATCTGATGAAAATTGGAGAAGCCAGGAGTCACAGAGGAAGAAGCTTCTAGGTAGCGGGGAGAGCCAGACAATAAGCCTGGAGATTCGGCCCAGTCAGAAGACCAGTGTCTCTGGATGGAAGGGGAAGGTAAGATGCAAAAAGGAAAAGGAGAGGCCTGACCTGGGTTAGGGGAACTTTGAATACCAAATAGAGGGCTGTGCATTTGATCCTGTCGGTGACAGGGAACCACCAGAGATTACTGAGGAGGTAACATGGTCAGAATTGTATTTAGGGAAATCACTTGAGCAGCTAAACGGAGAATGTCTTAGAGGGAAAGACTTGAGCAGACCCCACCCCCCAAGCTATTGCAATAGTCCAGTCGATGAGGGGTGACTATGTGGAGGAGAGATGGGGGAGTCTAGAGAAGGTGATACTCCTTTGGGACTTTCCAGCTCTGGACCTATGGTCCTAGGATTCATGGTTCCTCTAATTCTAGAGGACCTAGAACCTGGCTCCAGAGAGGAAACTAGATAGAAAGGAATTAAATCATTTTTAATTATAAATATTCATTTTTTTATTTTTAACTTTTAAAATTTTAAATAAATTCAATTTTTAATTTTTATTTAGACAATTAAAAATTAAAATTAAATTGTTTAAATTTTAAAATCTTATTTATTTTTATATCTAAATAGCTATTTATTAAAAATCACAACTGGCATTTATATGGCACTTTAAGGTCTGCAAAGCGTTTTATAAATATCTCAATTTATCCTCACAACGACCTTAGTAGGAAACTGAGGCAGAGCGAGATCAAGTGACACAGTAACTATCTGAGGGTAGATTTCAACACGAGTGTTTCAGATTCTCTGTGCATTGTGGCGCCACTTAGCGGTCGTTACTCTGCTTTTTTTTTTAAGCTGTCTTTAGCTGTCACAGTGTCACTGTTAACACGCATTCCATCCAGCAGCATAAAAGATTTCAAGAAATGGGTGTGGGGAGGAGACACCAGGAAAAAATATGTGTCTTCCTCACCCATTGTCTGAGAAATGTCAAGTTAACCCAACATAAATATGGGGATATGTAGATGGACAGGAAGTTTGCTGAGTTTACTGAATGAATAATAATTCACTTTTCAGTAAAAGAGAACAGGGCTTAGAGTCACAGACTTGGAGCTGGAAGGGATTGTGAAGGTCATAAAATCCAACCCCTTTAGCAATCCTTGCTTTGATCCCCCCTGAAAGACTTAACTAACAGTTCAATAGTTCCCAACTTTTTGTGACCCCGTGGACCTCAGCACATTAATATTGCCCGACAGGGTTCCTTGGCAAAGATACTGGAGGGGTTTGCCATTTCCTTCTCCAGATCATTTGACAGTTGAGGAAATTGAGGCCAACAGGGTTAAGTGACTTGCCCAGGGTCACACAAACAATAAGTGTCTGAGGCTGGATTTGAACTCAGGTCTTCCTGACTCCCGACCCAACACTGGGCCACCTGGCCATCTCCTTACCTAACCTAAATATCTTTTTTAAATTATTTAACATTCTTTAAAAAAAATGAGTTCTAAATTCTCTCTCCCTTCCCCCACCCATTGAGAAGGCATAACAATTATATATGTGAAGTTCTGCAAAGTATTTCCATATTAGCCATGTTGCCAAAAAAAAAAAAAGCCACAGTGAAAAAAAGTATGCTTCAATTTGCTCTCAGAGTTAATCAGTTCTCTGACAGTGGACAGCATTTTTCATCTTGCCAAATTTTTTTTAAAAATTGTATTCATTTTTGAACTTAAATACAAAAAGACAAAAAAAAAAGAACACTCATGTACATAGCACAAAATAAGAGGATTTACTATAAAACCATGAATTTCCATTTCATACTTTAAAAAAACTATGTAATAAATACTACACATTGTTTTCAAAGCTACCCTGCTTTTCTGTGCTTCTAAGTTTTTATTTTGTTCTCTGCTGTGCAGTTTCTTTTTCTCCCTCCTTTCCAACTCCCTGCCCTAGAGAAAGCTACCACTAGACACAAATATGTATTTGTGTGTGTGTGTGTGTGTGTGTGTGTGTAAAACTATACTATATATGCTTCTTTGTATCAGTTCTTTCTCTTAGAGGTGTATAACATGTTTCTCCCTAGGTCCTTAGTAGTTGATTTGAGTATTTATAATACTCAAAATGACTTCGTTGCTCAAAGTTCTTCTTAGAACAATATTGCTGTTACTAAGCTAAATTCTTAATAATTGTACTACCTACTTCCTGGGATTGTTGAGTGGAGAGAACTTTGAACAGCTTAAAGGGCTATATAAATTGAGATAATGAGATATTTGTGTAATTTGAGATAATAATCACCTTTATATATAGCCTTTTACATTCTGCAAAGCACTTTGCTGACAACCCTAAGAAATGGATGGTACACGTGTTATCTCCATTTTATAGGTGAAGAAACTGAGGCAACTGTTTCAACATTATTATTGAGGAGAATCAGGGCAAAGTTCACACAGAAGAGAGCTTCTCTATAGAATTTAGTAAGGGCTTCCAGACACTGGATGATACTGTGCTGGTGCATCATTTCAAAACCCTACACAGCTTTCTAGATGAAATTCATAACAAAAGAGTTTGGACTAACCATTCAAACAGGAAAATCAACTGAATGGAAAATTACTTGTACAGACTGACATGCAAGTGGAAGGACAATCTACAGAGCTTGCCTATCGGTACATAAACAGATCTATGCTCTATCCATTATGTATCTACATCTTCCTAAGTTGGTCTCAGATACTTACTAGCTGTGCGACCCTGGACAAGTCACTCCACCCTGTTTGCCACAGTTCCTCATCTGTAAAATCATCCAGAGAAGGAAATGGCAACCATTCCAGTATCTTTGCCAAGAATACCCCAAATGGGATCACAAAGAGTTGGACGATACTGAAAACACTAAACAGCAACAACTGTACATACATACATATATATTTGTGTGTGTGTGCATATATACCAACACATACACACACATATGACCAACAATATAAAAGGAAAGAGTCAGGTAGATTACTTGAAAATATTAAAAAAGCTCCTTTAATGACCCCAAACTTCTCACAGAAACAAAATACCAATAATTTTAATACCAACTTAATACAAATTTTAATACTAATAATCAATCTATGAGGTTGTGTGGCTGTATCAGAGAGCACTGGAGAGACACATGGTGGGAAGGTTGAAGCAAATAACAAAGAAATATGAGGAGAGGGAGATGAAAAGGTGGGCTGGTCACAAGGCAAGAACAAGACAGCTGATGTGCTAGGATGGTGTCTTTGTAATATTTGGAGAAATTGAGGAAACCCACCAGGATGTGGGGTGAATCTCCTGGAGCAAATCAGTGAGAAGGCATGAGTAAGAGTTATCCAGGGTGGGGAGGTAGGGATGCTGGGTAGATTTGTAAACAGATAAATTAAGTACTATAATCATTTTTGTGACATTGGTGTGGCCCAGCCTTGAGCTCTGTTTGTAAATGTATCCTGAGTATCTTGGTAGACTAACTCCTAGACGTTTTGTGCATGTTGTACCTGTCTTGCTTGGGACTTTCTGTTACTTCTTCCTGACTATGTTACTGATACATAAACATTCTGTGACTTTTGGTATGTATACTTTTGCGGGTATACTGCTGCTTTCCTGGATTTTCTTAATTGGTTTCTTTGCTGATTTTCTAAGCAAACCATCACATTGCCAGCAAATATGAAGTTTTGTCTCCTCTTTATTTCCATGCCTTTGATTTCTTTCTGTTTTATCCGCATTTCTAGAACTCTGTCATATCCAGGGAAAGGAAGCATATTCTTGCTTTACTTTGAATTTATTAGGAAAACATCTAGCATTTTGAATATAATAGTCGTTTTTATTCTAGATATACATTTTTATTGTTTTAAGAACAGTTCCTCTAGTCCTGTGCTTTGTATATTTTTAGCACAAATGAGTGTTGTGCTTTGTGAAAGGCTTTTGAGCATCTATTGAAAAAAAATGTGGTTTCAGATGTTTCTTATATGATCATGTGTAATTGTGTTCTGACAGACCTAATGACAAGGTAATAATCAAAACAAAGGGATGGTAAGAGAACACTTGGCCACCCTTGGTAAGTTCAAGTCAATGCACCTACATGAAACTACATCAGTAGGTAGCTGAAGGATGTTATTGCTGGGTCCTACTATCTAATATTTGAAAAGACTTCAGAGAATGGGAGAAATACTGCATGTCTGGAAAAAGTAAAATGTTTCCCAATTTAAAAAAAGAAAGTAAGAGAACAAAGTCTGTACCTTACAGGCCAATGAATTTGGCTTTTATTCCTGGCAAGATTCTAGAACAGGTTATTAAGTTGATTACTAGTAAGAATCTATAAAAGGAAGCAATGATCACAGAGCAAGCGAGACTTCATCAAGAACAGGTCATGGCGCAACCAAACTCAATGCAACCAAGATTAGGAGGGAAGTAGAAAACTGGGAAAGAATTTTTGCAACTAGTGTCTATGATAAAAGTCTCATTTCTAAAATATAGAGAGAACTGAGTTAAATGTACAGACTACAAGTCATTCTCCAGTTGATAAAAGGTCAAGGGATATGAACAGGCAGTTTTCAGAGGAATTAAAGATATCTATAGTCATATGAAAAAATGCTCTAAATCACTATTGATTAGAGATGCAAATCAAAACAACTCTGAGGTACCACATCACACCTATCAGACTGGCTAACAAGACAAAACAGGAAGATGATAAATGTTGGAGAAGATGTAGAGAGTTGGAACATTAATTCATTGTTGGTGGAGCTGTGAGCTGATCCCATAAAAATGGGAAAGGGTCCTACGTGTACAAAAATATTTATAGCAGCACTCTTTGTGGTGGTCAAAAACTGCAAATCAAGGGGATGCCCATCAATTGGGGAAATAGCTGAATAAATTATGGTATATGAATGTAATGGAATACTATTGAGCTATAAGAAATGATGAACAGAAAGACTTGAGAGAGGCCTGGAAAGACTTATATGATCTGATGCTCAGTGAAAGGAGAAGAACCAGGAGAACTTTGTATACAGCAACAACCACAGTATGTGAGGAATTTTTCTGGTAGACTTAGAACTTCAATGCAATGCAAGGAACTTAAAAAAATTCCCAATTGTCTTTTAAGGCAAAATGCCTTCTGCATCCAGAGAATTCAATTGCAGAATGTAGCCGATCATTTTCTTTTGTATTACGTTTTGGTTTGTTATCTGATCCTTCCATTCATTTTAATTCTTCTATATAACATGACTATAGTGAAAATGTATTTAATAGCAATGTATGCATAGAACCTATATAAAATTGTATGCCGTCTCAGGGAAGGAGCGGGGAGGAAGGGAAAAAAAATCTAAGTTATATGGTAGTGATTGTAGAACACTGAAAATTAATAAAAGGGAAACAAAGAACAGGTCATGGCAGGAGAAGCTAGATGGTATAGAGCACTGGCCCTGGAGGCAGGAGGATCTGAGTTAAAATCTTGGCCTCAGATACTAGCTGTGTGACCTTGGGCAAAGTCACCGAATTCCAACTGTCTCCAAAAATGGGCGGGGGGGAACACAGGTCATGCTGGATGATCCTCATTTCCTTTTTTGGACAGGGTTATAAACCTGGTGTATCCCCAAAATGCTGCAGATATAGTTTTCCTACATTTTAGCGAAGTACATGATAAAGTATCTCAAGCAAAAGGAGCATTGTGGACTAGTCACAATTAGATGATTGAAATTGGTGGAATGGTTGGACTCAAAAAGTAAGTTATTAATGATTTGATGTCAATTGGAATGAGATCCCCATCTGTGCATCTGTGCATCTGTGCATGACTCTCTGCTGAATAACATTTTTGTCAGTCTTAAAGACAAAAAGGGCACATTAATGAAATACACAAAGCTGGGAGGGATAGCTCACACATAAGAAGAGTTAAGATTCAAAAAAATCTCCACAGGTTTAGGCACTCAGCTGAATCCAGTACAATGAAACAGAATATAGAATAGGAATAAATGTCAACTCTTACTCTTGGGTTAAAAAAAATGGATTTCAGGAATCCACAACGGAGAAGATATAATTAGACCAAAAATCTTGACTTTAATGGATTACAAGATAACTATGACCAGGTCACAATAATAGGCAAAGCTTCCTTCCAGGAATAAAACTTCCTGTGCCCTTAGACCATATCTGGTATCTTCTGTTCGGTCCTGAGGGCCACAGTTTAGGGAGAAGCATTGAAAGGTTGAGAGTATCTAGGAGAGAGAACCTCACCCCTTTCCATCCCAATTCAGGCTTCTGGTAGCAGAGCTAGGAATAATCTGTGTTTAATAAGGAATTGGAGATGTTTAACGAGGGGACAGGAGAGCTGTCTTCAAGTATCTGAAGGAACACTGTGAGGAAGAGGGATTGTTCTCATCTGCTCTTGGAGGGACTAAATAGGAGCAAAGTGGATGTTACAGAGACAAATTTAGGCTTAATGTCAGGAATAACCTAACATTTAGAGCTGCTAAAAATGGAATGGGAGGCTTCAGGACATAGCAGCTTCGCCCTCTCACTGGACATTTTCAGGTTAGGGTTAGCCTGAATTCTATATATTTGCAGAAAGGCTGGACTTATACAAGCGCTACTCAGGTCCCATTCTTTTCTTTTTCTTTTCATTTGAGGCAATCAGGATTAAGTGACTTGCCCAAGGTCCCACAGGTAGTAAGTGTCTGAGGTTGGATTTGAACTCAGGTCTTCCTGACTCCAGGGCTGGTACTCTATTCACGGCGCCACCTAGCAGCCTTAAGATTTTTTCCCCTGGTCTTAACAATTCTGACTGTCTTATCAGACACTACTTTGTAGCTCTGGAATTACAGCCTTGATATTCTTATGTGCCACTGTCCGTGTTGGTCCTCTTTTGGTTGAAATCATCTCTGAAATAAAATCTCCCTGTCCCACTTCCCCAGAATGACAGCACTCATCAGATTACAAACAAATGATGCTGATGTCTGAGTGAATTTCTCTTCTATACAGAAATCACTTCTCCAAATGCATGAACAAAACACAAAACTAGTATCCCTTTCCCCATTAAATTAAGCAGCAAAAGCAAATGGGGGGTGAGGAGAAGGTCCCTGGAAGGTTGTTTTACTCATTAAGTGCTTTGGGCTGGGGACAAACTTGAGCTGTCACTGAGGAACAGTCACCCCTGGGCAAGTCCAGCCTCAACTCTGGGGCCCCTGACATTAAAAGACACCCTTAGAGAAAAGGTTTCAGGACCACTGAGGAGCTGGGAACTAGGCCACAGGACCAGAGAGCCCAGAGGGAAAAAAAACATGAATACTGTGACATAGCTAAAAATGACAAGTAGAAGCCATACCAAATTAGATCCCAAAAGGACCACAATCCCTACACTCCAAATGCTGGCTGGAAAAATGGAAAGGGAGGGAGAGGGGGAGAGACAGAGAGTATGCGTGTGCTTAGGCAATGATGACAGGGGAGTGTGCCCCTGCTTCTCTGTGGGTCACTCCTCCACCCAAACTGTGTGAGACTGAAGCGAACCCTGAACCTTTTTTCCCTACTTAATCTCCTCCCCTCTTGCCTCTCTTATCTGTTTCCATCTTTGGATATCTCAAACTAAATTTCTGCCATGATTACCATGTAGACATGCCTATAGGCAGAAACCTGGAAAATATAAGTTCCCCTGGTAGCTCTAGAAATTTCCAGTGGGGAAAAATGAATTCTCAAAAGGGGAATTCCCCTGGAGGTGAGTCGGGGACCTTAGATGGTCCCCAGCATTCAAAATGCTGCCCTCTCAATCCTAATTAGGCCACTTGAGAGTCACAAAGGGTCTCCATCCATTCCTTGAGCTCTGAGGTTCTTCTTTATCCCATATCCCAACTCCAAGAAGCAGCAGAAGGCCAAGCACTTTCATCAATAAATCAATTTATTTAAAAGAATATGTTACAATTAATTACACTAAGTGACATTACCAAACAATTTTAGAGTGGTTAGCTCTAGAACAAGGAATGAAAGAAACACTGTTAGCCATTGTGTGTTTTCTCTTCACATTTCTTAAATCACAAATAAAAAATACAAGATACTGCAGTGAAAATACAATTAGAGTTTCTCTCAAATAAATTAAAAGAGTGCATGGCCTGGGGAGAGCTGAAACCAGATCCTAAGTTCAAAAAGGGGAACATGATACAACATTGGTTTCCGTGTCAGCAGCTGGCCCAAACCTCCTTTTATGCTTCCTTTCTGTAGTTCTCAATTGTCCCTATATTCCAAATCATTACTGTGGAGAGCGAATCTATGCTATCCTGGGGTGAGTAAGGCCTGCAATGACATGCCTGGCTCTGGGGGAAGACGGTGCAGTGAGACAAGAAGTGGCACAGGAAGACTGGAGGAAAGGGGGACTCAGAATATCCTCAACACCACCCAATGAAGTAAAGAATGGCCTCTTCCTACGCACACCCCGTCTTCCTCATCCCCCAAGGTAAAGTGCCATTCAATATGGAAAGGAGATCCAACTAGAGGACCCTCAAGTGCCGACAATCTAGCCCACAGCCCGGGAGAGACAATCTCCTGAGGGCCCCATCCTGCTGTTCCAGATGCTGAATTAGAACTCAGAGGTGGAGGAAAGCCCCGAAGTGGGTCACCTGGACCAGTCCTCAGGAGAGTTACTGAAGTGGGGCAGGCTTGTGGCTTTGGACCTTTGATTCTAATTTCTCCATGACAGCTCAGGCCAAGAAGCTACCTGGAGCACTCTTAGATCTGTACCGTAGCTGAGCTGATGCCCTATGGGATTTAGGAGCAGAGATAGGAAAAGCATAAGACCATTAAAAAATTATCAAATGCTTAGGCAAAGAATAAACTCAGAGAGACTAGCTAGAGATTATGGGCCTTGGGAAATGGGAGACCTGGTCAAAGGGCACCTCCCTAAAATGCAGAAGTATGCTCAGGTCTACTCTCTCCCTTTGTCTCCCAGAGCTCTCAGCACACGTCTCAGAGAACAAAAACTAATGGGAGCCAAAAGTAGTGGGAGGAAGGGGGAGGTGCCAGGAAGACCCTGCTGGCTCTACTGAGGGATACATTTAGGCTCTGCCAACCCCAGGATGGAAAGTGGAGGGAACTATAAATGAGGGGGAGAAGCACGTCAGACCTAACACTGGCTCATGGGGAGATGGGCTCACTTTCCTAACCTGCAAGACCCTGGGGCCATGTTGACCTTTGCCACCAGAAGCTTGAGATATGAGGGAAGAAAGGGGGCAAGGCAGGGTGGTCTTTTCCTCTACTGCAAATGGGATGCTTTGTTCATGATGCAGCTTCACAAGGGGTTTGCCCACACACCATCACATCAAGCCTTTGGGCACCTTTCCATAGGACTCCATTCTCTGAATGCCCAAGCATGAAGGGATAAATGTACAGTGTCAGGAAGGGACTATGGCAGCTGCAGCATACTACAGACATTTGGGGGGAAGGGGACACACATGGGGGGAAACTGAAAAGAAAATCAAGAGTACATTATCTGGAAGGCATTGCTCCCACATCTCTTCCTCCCCAGTGCAGGTCTTTCTATCGCCACACAAAGAGGGCACGCAAATCCAAATGACATAAACTACGTCTCTCTCACTATTCTGAGGCCAGCAATTTTGCTATCCGAGGACTCCCTGGTTGGTCTGTCCCTCTAAAGGACAGAGAGGGGCAGGTTTCAATCATCTTGAAATGTGAACAAAACTGTGGCCAAAAACCTCCTAGCAGCTTGGACGGGGAAACCAGCATATTTTCTTTCCAAAGCTTTTGGCTCAGTCCTAAATTGGTTAAAAACCAAAATGAAAAAGTCAATCTTGTGTAAAAGCCTTCAAATGTGGAGTCACTTCCCGCAACTTTAAACTTTCAGCACATTCTTGAGCTCTGCAAAATCTGATTCCAAGTCCACCTGAGTTAGCAGTGATGGAGAGGCGTTCTATGCGGACCCAAATCATCAGGTGGGCAGATATCAGGAAGACAGGGTGGGAAAGAGAGGAAGAAAAGCAGACTCACAACTTTCCGCAAATACATTTCTGGTTTTGAGATACAGATCATAAAAATATATTTCAAACCCTTGGCAAGCCCCACTCAAGGGAGACTACTAGCCTCGAGTTAGACTTACTTTCCATAAAGCTGACCAAGCCACCCTCATGACTTTAGAGTTTGTTTATTTTTACGGGGGGAGGAGAGAGAGACTGAGAAGTGTTAACGGTAGCATCCCATGCTACCCTAGTGTTTTTAATGCAGCCCTTATAGAGACCCTTCAAAAGCAGCTAATTTGTCTCAAAGGTCTAACAAGTCTGGGCAGGAAAGTTTCCCCTTTTTACTGTGTCTCCCAATTTCAGTCATCCAGCAGTTCTCTGATGGAGCTCCTGCTTTGGATCTCAACTGATCTTGATGGTGGAGGTTGAAGTCAGTTGGGAGAGCAAAGGGTGGAGGGTACTGATTATTCATAAAATCACGAACAAATCCCTCCCTAATGCTGCTGCAGGAGGAAGCTATTTTAAAATGCATAACTCGGAGAGGGGGCCAATGTTCTGGTTGGGAGAAGTGCTTATATATATACAGGGTATTACTTCTTTTTCTTCCTCCATCCAAAGCCAAGTTTCATGTTCAAATCTGTCAGGTCTAGAACCGTTCCTTATCACTGCTCCTGGCAAAAACGATTCTGAGGTGCAGATAGAAGAACATGACTACCCCAAAGCATGTCTAGGTTTTTTGGAGGAAATGGACTACACAGGACAATCTCCCCACTCCACATCTCTACTGTGTATAACCCAAGGCCCCAAAGAAGCCCAGGAAAACTGCTCAGAGAAGCGGAGAAGTGAAGTGGAACATGGCTGGGAGAAGGTGAGGACAAGAATATGGCAGCTGGGGCATCTTTCTCAGAGCCAATCTGATTAAGCACACTATCCCCGCTGGAAAGTAATCTCGGCTAGTCAGGTAGCTCTACCTTTTCCTCTCCCCAGCATCTCTGCCCTCCATCCTCTTGGAAGGCCAAAGTAACCATGCTTCTTGCCTTTGAGGCTCCATGGCAAACCTCTAGCCAGAATCCACACCCAACACAAATAAAGGAAGAAAAAAAAATCCAAGCAGGTTGTAAACTTTTCAAGTCCTTCATGAGGAGAGGTATTTTCCCTGTAAATTTTTTTCTTTTTTTTTTAAATTTGTTTCAAAGGAAAAAAAGAACAAGAGAAAGAGAGAGAGAGAAGAGTAATGAAACCTGGTGAAAGGTGTGTAAAAATGCAAGCTAAAAAAGGTACTGCCGTCAATATGAAATTTAAAAAGAAATATATATGTATATACGTGCAGCTAATTTGTGTATATATATACATATAATTTTTTTTTACATACATACATATATACGTTTGAACAGTGCAAATGGATGGAGTCCATAGTTCCAGTTTTAAAAATAGAGTCCAAGGAGAGTCTGTTGATGGGAGGCCTGGGCAAAAGACAAAGACCCCTCTGGAGGCTTGGGGGCAGATGTATTGGCTTTCCACGTGACCACTTGGTTGACTTCTGGTGCTGACCATTCTATGTTTTCTACCAGCTCAATTCCATAGACATGAAATTCACAAAGGGGATTATTAATATTCAGTTTAGGGCTTTTTAATACAATGACTTTTCCTTTTTTCCTTTTTCTCCTCTTTTTTAAGTGTTAATGGTTACTCTGACATAGGAGTGGAAGGGGGGAGAAAGAATGTATGAAGGGGAAGGAGAGGAGGAAATGGGAGGGGGGGCTAGGTGGCCATATCCCTCTGCTGTGACCTGGCCATCTGGAAAATGTTCTGAAAGGAAAAGAGAAAAAAAACAAAAGCCTGGTTATGAGGGAGACTTGAGAGCCCCATACACATTTCCAGAGTGGAAAACCCGGGACACAGAAGCTGTGCACATAACATTGGGGGTGGGGCAGAGCACATCTTCCTGTGCCATCCACATAAATGTCCAGACCCAGGGCTAGGGTTGGCAACTCCAGATGGCCTGTTTTCATTCCACAGGCTGAGCTGTCCTTCCTAAACTCTTGAAGTTCTTTCTGGAGAGTAAATGGCCAGTAGAAACCAGAGTGGCTACAAAAGCAGCTTCCTAGGAGATCATGCCCAGCACTAGCTCAGACAAGGACCACAAGAAGGGCAGCAAAACACCTGCCCCCGAGGGCAGAAGATCTTGAGGGAGACTCTGCTCCTGATCAGTCACCTGGTCAGAGCCACCCCCTAGGGGCAGCAATCCTGCCATTCTGGAAGGTAGTCAGGCAAAGGGAAGAGAGAAATCAGAAAAAGACAAGACAGTATAGGGTCTTGATTGCCACTGTTTGCTGGGTCCGGGCTTTACCAGCTTAGCCTGACTCCTGCCCAGCTCGCACCAAAGTGTCTCTTGGAACGCTGCCCTGGGCTGTGTGGTGTCTGCAATGTGAACTCATGGGGGCAGGGAAGAAGAGGAGGGTGCAATTGCAGGCAGCCAGGTTACTGCCCCAACCATCCTCTGGTCAAGGAAGCAAAGACCAATGAGAAGAGCTCTGAGTTACCTCTTTCCTCCACTTGAGTTCGCAGAACACCCTCTCGAAGCACTCATGCATGTAATTGAACTGAAAGAGAAGCAGTGATATTCAGCACCCCCTCACTGCCAGGACCCTGAGGTGGTGTCCACATCCTCCCTCCAAATCTCTCAGGACCAAGGACAAAGGCAACATGCAGGGGGAGAGCACCTGGTGGGGAGGACCACTACCAGCACATCCCCAGCTCTCTGGCTCCTCCTGGTGGCTGACTGACAAGAAGACAGGGCTCCATCTACCACCTTTTCTGGGTTAGAAGGGTAGGAAGCTTGACTCTGAAGAGTCAGCCTGGAGTCCTGGGACCCAGACAGGTACCAGGGGCAAGACTATTCCCACCATCCTCCTCAGCTGGCTGATTCTCAACTTTATGTCCATCCAGCTTTCCAGCTTTTTCAAAACATGCAACCCCATCTGAGCACTCACGTATGGTGTGAAGATTTTGACCCATCGAGGCTTCTTCTCTCCCCGTGCATATTCAAAACAGAAAGCCATTCCCTCTTCATCTGTGTCCCATCGCTGCATCTCATCCCACTCAAATGCTATTACCTGGTTCTGAACATCAGAGAGCAGAACAATCAAAGGAGGGCCATGATTCTGAGCTAAGCAGGGTCTGGGCAGGGCCTGGGCCAGGCCAGAGGGGAAAAGGGATAGAGAGGGTAAGGCCAGGGCCGCCACGAGGGAAGAACGGAGCAGTGGCTGGGTAGTGACGATGGGAAGCAATGGGGCTCTGCTGCCAGCCACCGCCCTGGCTAACACAAGGTTGTGATTAACTCCTCTTCCAAAAAGGAGGGCTCAAAGCACAGCCAATGACTGCACGTCCTCACTCTCATGGAAATCTCCCTAGTGATGTCACCCCTGTTTCTCCCAGTCTTCTGCACAGCTCTTACCTCAAGCTGTCCCTCTTCTGTGCAGGCATGTAGCTTAAAGTGCGTGATGCTGATGGCTGTGATGACATGTCCCTTCCGCCTAGAGTCACAGGAACAGTGGGGGAAGATAATCTCATTGTAGCCCTCACAGGTCCTCAGCATGTTGAGGTACTGGGGAGAGGAAGGGGGAAGGTTGTATCACTAGGAAGTCAACTTCCTACAGATAAGCCAGAAGGAAAGAAAGCACAAGACACAGAGAAGGTTCGGGGAGAGGGAATGCCCCCCTACTCCCTCTCCCAGCACCTGGAGACTTGCCATCTGATCCTACTTCTGCATCTCCATCTCTTAAAGAATGGGAGAAAGGATTCCCTCTCTCACTGCTCAGTGAGAGCCTCAGAAAGGCTACCAGGGAGGACAGCAGAAGCCCTCCTGTCAAAGATCTTAGGGCTCTAAGAGGTCTCATCAAGTCATTTATTCTTGTTCCTTTCTTTCAAAGAGCCTAAACTAACAGGAATGGAGAGCATTTAATTATTAGGAACATCCAGGAAAGAGGGTTTTGCCACCTTTCACCTTTCTTTCTTCCTCAGGAAGTAAACAATCTCAATTATAATGATCTCATCCTAAGGATGGAGGTGTTTAAGATCTTCCCTACAGGAATTTCCTAAAAATGCTTGGATGATGCACTTGGATGTCTATATACAATAATGATCACTGCCATTTATTCAGCACTTTTTAAGATTCATACAGGACAAAGCCCTCTCACTTAAGCCTCACTGACATACAGAGACTGACTCTAGCACTGCCAGTAGTCCCTGCTTCTCAGAATTCACTCATGTTGCCAAAAATCAAATAGAGGGGAACTGTCCTCAACACCAGGGGCCCTAGCTCTCCTCCAGTTAAGTCTGGCCCAGGATCCTCACCTCAGGTGTTTCCCCAATTAAATGCCCTTTGAGTCTGTAGTGGAAGGTAGGGGCTGTGTGAAAACCCTGAAGGCCTAAGAACTCCAGGAGAGGCCTTCAGGAAACAATCCAATAGCCTTAAGCCTTCACACCCTCAATCCTATGTCCCCAAGGAGACAGGGAATACTAGGGATAGTAATGGAGAGCCAGAGACAAAAGCACCTCCCTCTATAACACACACCCTTTAACCTCACTGGCTACATGAGTGGAATGTCCTGGGAAGTTGGCAGCTCCCAGGAAAGAAGGAAACAACAACAAAGGTCACAACTCTCCAGAACGGGAGGAGGAAACTCCTGGACTCTGAGGCCAATGAATGCACCTAAGGCAACAACAGATGCCACCAGGGTTTCCCCTAGGGAATCGGGAGTCATAGGCAAATCACCTAATGTGCTCCCTTCCTCACTTAATATTTCCATGCAGATAAAATAAAAAAAACAAGCAAAAATTAATCACAAAGGCAGCCTCAGGAGGCAAAAGAAGTCCTCTGGGAGGATTCCCACCACAGCGTTGGCTTTGGTTGCCACTCTCTTCGCAGTCCCCTCCCTACTCTGATACCCTGTGACAGATACAGCTTAGCCTTGAATCAGGGGAGAAAGATTCATTCTCAACACGTTCATCAGAAGCTCTCCATCGGCTGAATAAAGAGCAGATTCAGCTAGAAAAATGCTTTGGTGAGACTTCCACAATTCTCAGAGCATTTTTGGAACCTTAAAGCTAGTTCTTCCAATGTTCTTTTGTTGCTGAGAAGCAATGCAATGCAGTTGAAACAGGGGTGCCCTACAGTCTGGAAAGACCTGAGGCCAAAGTTCCTTCAGACATGTCCAAACTGTGTGACTACCCGAGGTCCCATAACCTCTCTCAACTTCAACTTCCTCATCTGCAAAAGGGTGAAGTTAATGAATCCTTGTACTCCCTTCCTCAGAAGGCTGTTACAAGGAAAAGGATTGTTCACCTTCAAAGTGCTTGTAGAAAGGTGAGCTATTAACATCAACATCCCTTTGGGAAGTAATAGGGCTTAGGAAGACATTTTAGACTATAACCTAGATAAAAACCAAGAACACCCCAGGCTTTGGTGAGGAGCCAAGAGGACGTCTCAGAGGGTCAGTTTAAGGACAGCAAGTCTGACCACATTTGGCTGAATCTCCACTTTATGGGGTATGTATGTTTGAGGGTAGAGAGAGTAACCTGAAACTGATGGCATGTAATTTTTCATAAAAGTTAGAGAGGGAAGGGAAGTGGGTTTGGTCAAAGGTTATGAGACAAACCCAAAGTTTCCATATGACAAAGGTGGGACTTTGTTTACAACTATATCCAGGTGAGGATCATGGAAGTACATTTACAACACATGGTTTTCCTCTTAGGTGTCACGAAAGCTTTAGCCTAAGGTACTGAAAGGGACATTCTTTAAGACACAATAGTGCCTTACATGCTATTTAAATAGATGTCCATATCAAACAAAATAAGAATATCAACTCACCCATATATGTTGCTTTCCAGTTAACAAAACACTTCTCTCAAGGTGAAAAGTGTTGTAAGGGTCATTTTAAAAGTGTTCAATATTCATCAAGGTGGTAGGCAAATATAGAATTAGAGGAATTATTAAAGCTGGGACTCTGGGCTTAACAGAGCAGAACACTTCTGGTGAACAGGTCAAGGTCCACTCTGGAGGAATTAAAATTCCCAAAACAACCTTCCTAGGTCAAACCAGGTATTAAAAGTGCCCACTAAGCACATTCCCCAAATCTAACTGCAAGACTTACATGGAACTCTCTTGTCTGTCAGCTCTGCAAAAGAACACTGGGTTGTGGAGGACCTCAGCATGAGAAGATATCATGTAGACCTGATTTCGATCTCTACGGGCAAGTCAGGAATCAGAGCTCTATCCTACATTCTACCTTCAACAAAAACTGAAATTCAGTCCAATTCAGAGAACTGAAGGGGGACAGGAAAGCAAACATTTATTTTAATGTAAACCTTGGCAAGAATGTGAGCGGTCCTCTCTATGTTTCCGGACACCGCTTAATGCATTAAATTGTAGGAAAGTGTCTCAAAATCATACCCTGATTGGAAGGCCTCCATTATTACAACACCTAAAAAGAGATTTTTGGAACAGGAAGCATCACTTACACAAAGCTTATTTTTTATTGGCAGTCTAAGTATCTCAACTGTGCAGAGGGACAAACTAAGCACACGTAGGGGGTCAATGAATCACCTCAAATCTTAAAATCTTACAATGAATTAGCAACAGGGTCAAGGCAAAAAATCAGGTCATAGCTCCCTTGTCTGAGCTGTATCACTGGGACTGCATTACTCCCCTGCAAATGCTCTGGGTATGAGGGGTTTTGCCAGGAAGGAAGTTCCATCCCAAAATTAAGGGGAACACAAACCTACCATAACCATCTTCCTCTGTTCACACAGCTTCTGTAACTGGTATGATTTTTCCTCTGCTTTGATATAACCTTTTTTCACATCATCAACAGCCTAATATCCAAATATAAGAAGAGAGGAAAGAAAAAATGATTGTAACATTAGGTCTTTAGAAAAATGGAGGAATGGAATAATTTCCAGAGTTACTCTATATCCACCATCGTGATAATCTTTATTTGCTTATTAACAAATGACTATTATGTACGTTGATTCAACACTCATCAACTACTAGATAAAAATTCTCAGCTTCTTAGCCTAACATTCAATACCATCTCTAATCTGGCCCTAGTCTACTTCTCTAGCTTTATCTCACATCACCTTCTACCATGTTGTCTAAGCTTCAGGAAAACTGAGCTACTACTCACCTTCCAAAGAGCACATCCCTCCCTCTCTCCCTGGCCTCCTTCCTCATCATCTCCACCTATCAACATCATACCCATTCTTCAAGGTCCAGCTTAAATGTTTAACCTTCTCTGATCTCCTCACCTAGCAGTGATCTCTTCATTATATGCTTTCCTAGAACTCTATGCTACTGACTTTTTTTTTATCATATTCTAATCTGCATTTCATTTATCTATATGTATGAAAGAATAATTAAACTCAGCAAATATATGTTATTAAGAATCTATTAAAATGTAAGGTACCATGTTAGTTGATGGGAATGCCAAAACAAGAATGAAACAGTCCTCATCTTCAAGGAACTTACAATCTACTGGGAGAAAACAACGTGCCTGGAGATAATCACATACAAAATAAACACATTTCTAATGCTCTTTTAAAACTTTACCAGGTTTCTTCTTCCAAGACAACTGTATAATGTAGGTGGTACAAGTTTTACTTCCTTTATTTCATAGATGGAAGAAACTGAAGCTCACAAATCATATGACTTACCTCTGGTTTTACTTTAGAGCCAGGATCCAAATTCAAGTCTCATGACTCTAAGTCCAATGCTTTGTCCATGACATCATGGCTACTTCCTAATATATAAATTCACTCCTATAAGATGTTTTTTAAAAAATTTATCTGGCTTCTGAAATATCAATGTAGGCACTTCCTCTATCAAGCAGATCAGAATCTTCTCTGTACCTTCAAGTTGTAGAGAGATGACTGAATCACTGAGAAGTGAGTTGCCCAAGATCACAGAGCCAGGATGACACAGAGGCGAAACCTGAACTCAGGTCCCCTGACTGAGAATCTGGCTCTCTACCCTGTCATGTTGCCTTTAGAAAGTGTAAGCCTGTTAAGTTCAGGAACTGAGTACTGTGTTTATTTCCCCACCAATTCCCAGCTGCAAAGGCCTTTGTTCTTCTACTTCAGAGGACAGATGAACCAGGATTATGGTCCTGATGCAAGTGGCACCTCATCAAAACCAGCCTTTTCCACTTTTCTGATTCATGTCCATGTTTATCCAGAAATCTTCCAAACAGGACTGACTCTAAGTCTTTCATACTTTGTTGTTACAAATGGTTATGGATGCAACACCCAGGATTATCCATCCATGTTGCTGTTATCTCTTGCTCTATCACTCACTTGCTTTTCTAGTTATGTTCCAGCACATAACTACTGGTGGTGACATGCAACCTGCTAACAAGCATTACATCTTCCTCTCTTACCTCTTGGTCACCTGTAATTCTGATTCCTTTGGAACCATAGTGTTGCATGATTCACAATCATACAGCATCACTGAACAGATACTAATGCTGAAAACACGGGCTTCTACATCAGAGAAGAGCTTGTGACTGCTGAAATGGACTGCTTGTGGGTTTCATTAGAGACCTGTCATAGTCTAGTACTCTGTCATTCACAAAGGAGCATCTGCAATATCTCACTGTTAAGAACGAATTCCTCTTCCTTTTAGATGCGGTGCAAGATATCCCCAATAACACTGAAAAACACTTTTACCATGGCTGTTTCTCCCTGGTTTATAGCTCATTTAATACTGAAAACTAAACAATTTTAAAAATTGTATCTATATTGTCTTAACATATGTAAAGGACATCTTGGTGGAAAGCAGTCTTTCATACTATGTTTTAGATTTAGCAAATCAAATAATTTTCTGTAACCAAACCACAATAGTTTAGCAATATCTTATATCCCTATACTACTTAGCCAACTGTGAGACTGAAAATTGGTCTACTGTAGAAAATGGGTACGAAAGCCTGCTTGTTCTCTCTCATGTCTTCATCAAGGATACCCTCAATATGTGAACAGATCATTTTTCACAAGTTTATATAAATGAGAAAGTAGCCATATGGGTCAGAAGCTGCAAATGTCTTCTCATTCAACTTTACTTTGGTATTAATACCATCAGTAATCTTTTCTATTTTTTTCACAGATATTTTGAAAGTAAATTCCCCAAGTGCCTTCAGTCTGATGACCTATTATTCATCTAATCTACCTTTCTATTCCAGTTTCACTTGGCAATATGCAGTCTTGACCCCATGCTTTGTCATTATTTTCCTAGCTAATTACCTTACCCCGTTGACCTTCTACTGTTTTAAACCTGTGAATCTATATATCCCTAGGTAACTCCTACCATAGGAATTCTCTACTAACTTTCCAGGGGTTACCAGGAGAAAGTTGCAAAATTAAGCTGATTTCAGGCACTAAAAACAGTGGTACATAACCTCAGCTGGGTACTTGCTAATGCACAATACTTTTTATTCTGTCCTATCAACTCATCTCACTCTCCAGAGTAAATGTCTCAGATCTTTTTTCCTCTCTTATTGCAAGTAACTGTACTCCTACTTCATTGAAAATACACAGACAAAAATGCTCTTAGCTCTTCTCCTTCATTTCTTAAATGTTCTTAATGTCATCAACCATTTTCTTCTTTTCCTTCCAGTCAAAAAGTGAAAGTATTCACCTTACAAGACTAATTCTAAAGACCTGCATCTGTAAGTCTATTGTCTCCATCCTCCTCCAAGAACCTAGTCTGGCAGTCACCTTTCTCTCAAATGCATCTTCAGAATTTCTTTTCCCTGACTCTTCCAACTGCCTTCATACATGCTCAGGTCTCCCAAATATTTTAAAAGCCTTCTTGTGACAATCCAGGTAGTCTACTCCACAGCCATCCCATCTCTCCTCCCTTTCGTTACTAAACTTCTTGGAAAAGTTTCTTCTACATTTTCTCTACTCATTTTGTCAACTCCAAGCAATCTGGTTCCAACTCTACTACTGTTCTGGAACTGCTCTAAAATTATCAGTAGCCTCACAGTCAACTAAATCAAAAACCCTCCATCAGCCCTCATTCTCCTTGACCTCTCTGCAGCTTTCAACATTAGTGACCACAACCTCCCTACTAGTTAGTCTACACTTTGTAGGGACCAGTCAAGGGTTAACTAAATAACAGACAGAGCTAGAAGGACCATAGAGACTATCTTAACCTACCCTCTTCATCTTACATTTGAGGAAACTGAGTCACCAGTTTCCTAGCTTTCACCTTTCCCTCTGAACTTTTCCTTTTCTTCTCTTCCCGAGTCATTTCCCCTTCCCAAACACTTAACTAAAGTATTCTCCAAGACTCTGTCTTTGCCTGCTTTCTCTTTTCTTTTTCTACTCTCTTCCTTAATAATCTTGTTCTATGGCCTCAACCACAGAGTTGTCTATGCAGACAACTCAAATCTGTGTATTTGTCTCTGATCTCTCTTTTGTACTCCAGATCCAAATCCAGAAGGCATCTGGATGCCTACCTGCCCACCAGCATCTTGAGTAAAATCCAGTATGTCCAAACTGGTGCTTTATTAAGCTCTCCCCACAAACCTATTCTTCATCATGACTCTATTCATTATGTCATCTCATTTTAGTCCTCACATTTGAGTTCTGGGGATTATAGCTTCAATTCTTTCCTCTCCTTCATTAGTGATAAACTATCAGCTACTAAGTCTGATCAATTCATATCTCTAACTACCACCTTGCTACCCACTCTGTTACCACTGGAACAACTTTAGTACAAGCCTTTATCATCACCTATCTGGCCTACTATAATAGTCTTGTAAAAAATCTTTCAACAGAAGACTTATTTCCCCATCCAAACCTACCTTCTCACTGCTGCCAAAATAATCCTTCCTTATGAACAAATTTTATTACATCACACTTTTGTTTAAAAGCCCTTCAAAAGCCTATCAAGTAGACTTCAAACATTTTTGCCTGGCATTCAGGATGCTACACCACCTATGTTTGGCCCTGTCCTCCTTAACACTTTTATCAAAGATTTTAATAAAAACATAGATGCCAAGCTTCAGTCTTTTATTAGCTATTGCAGCTCAGATGTCCTGGACACATCTTAAACGAGGCTCCCAAAATAAAGGTGATTAGTGGAATCTCTGCATCTGCTGCCCTGCCTGGTGGAGGTAGTTTCAACTCCACAAACAAGATGCCCATCCCAGGATAAGCTCATCACTCATAATCTCACCACCATGCTGCTACTGGAAGCCTCATGCCCCTTCTCTCTTGATTAGAGGGCTTGGAAGGCAGGATACCAAACTCCTCCCAATGCCTTCCATTAGAGACGGCAGAAAATTCCCACTCTGCATCTGTTGCTCTGCCTGGTCCAACTCCATGGAACAAGATGCCCCTGGTCCCCCAATACATGATCTTTTCTGCTTCTTTTTGTGTACTGTCTCTACCTGTTGGACTTTAACCTCCTTGAGGGCAAGGATTGTCTTTTTATTAACTGTATCCCCAGTGCTTAGCACAGTCCCTGGCACATAGTAGGTGCTTAATGAATGTTTATTGGATTGGATTCTAGACACTAAAAGTCTATTAATATAGCCAAAAATCAGGCTTTGGATTTGTTTCTGCAACATCACAATGATGACTCAATGAACTTGAAGTCAACAAAACCCAAAAGTTTTTTCACATGAACTGCCATCTAGTGATGTTTCCATCTATTCTTTTCCCATACAGTTGATGCTAATTATTCTAACCTAAGATCATCCTGAAATCCTATTCTATTGTGCAAAGTGTTACTAAATAAATTCACTCATTCCACAAGATTTATTAAATATCATTAAATATCTAAGGTATGCAGATATGCAAAGCACTAAGTTAGCTGATGGAGGAGACGTGAAATTTAGATAAGCCATGGTTCTGGTCCTCTGATCTTAGAGCCTGGTATTAGCTATCCCTCTCAGTTTTGTCATTTGCAATTCTGATAAACAGGCGGTAAACCAGTCAAAAGATTGGGATTATTATCTACCAACTGCAAATGAGAAGGAAGTCAGAGCCAGGCAAGAAGGCCTGTGTACCTACCTGATGGAAGAAGTAGGTAACTGCGAGGTCATTGTCATTCAGAAGAACCTCTTCTTCTGTAGTAAAGAGCCATTTGCGAATAGTCAGGCAAGTTCCTGGCACAGCTGATGTGTAGTTCTGGACATAGAGTTTGTGGGGGAATTCATTGGGAGCCAGCTTACGTACTACAAATTAGAGAAAAGACATAAAGCTTATAGAACCAGGGGAAAAGACACAAATTTTCCTGATTCAGACTACACAGGTCAAATTGGGAATGGCAAGCTATTACCCAAATGAGATTAGGATACCAGCTCTGATCTATCCAGAGGCACTTCAGGAGCACAAATAAGCATTTGCCTCGACAAATTTGTTTCCTCCCACCCTTTCAACTCTTCACAAACTGAGTGGCATTCCCTTCTCTGTCACCTGAGCAATAGGACTCCCGTTAACATGCTAATAGCAACAACTGCCTCCAAGTCCCCTCCAGTTAAAATATCTGGCCGACTCTTTGGTAAATTACATCCAGCTGCTGTCTACTGAACATATTTAAAGAAAGCCTTTCCTTCATACAGCTAAGGCATTTTCAGACTCTCAGGTTTCAATTCTCAACAAGTGATTTTCAGTATTGATGAGTGAGAGGTTCTTTCACCAATGTGGATCCCAAAAGGCACTCTTCAAAATTACATATTTTCTGAGGAATGCTACTTCCCATGCCTGACAGTATATAAGCAGGAACTACAAAAATCACTTAATTTCTACAGTTCCTTTCTAAAGAATAGCCCAGAAAACTTCCTCCTCTCGATTTGCCTTCATCAAAAGATGAAGAATTAAGTTAACCCTTTCCATCTGACAAAATAAAAAACTGAAATCTGGAGAAGAAAAAGTAATTTTTCTCTAGGACAGAGACAAGGTTGGGATTAGAAACCAAGTATCCTGGTGCCCATTTTGGGAGCCTTCTTTCCCCCCTTTCAATTCATTCAATTAATTGTCTTTTCACTTCCAAATTCTCTCCTTCCTTCTTCCCTCTCCCCAACTCCCACTGAGAAGGCAACAGAAACCAAACCCACTAGAAATAGTCATGCATATTAGTCATGTCCAAAAAAAGAAAGAATAGAAAAAAATAAAGAGAAGAGAAAGAAAAAGAAAAGATCCTTTAATCTGTACTTGGAGTCAATCAATTCTCTATCTGGAGGAGAACAGAATGTTTCATCATGATTGTGCTGGTCAGTTACTAAGTTTTAAAAAGCTGATTATCTTTACAATACTGCTGTTATATAAACTGTTTTCCTGTTGCAGGTCACTGAACTTTGCATCAATTCATACAAGTCTTCCTGGGTTTCTCTAAGCCCATCCCCTTCATCATTTCTTACAGCACAATAGTATTCCATCATATTCATTTACCATAATTTGTTCAGCCATTCCCCAATTGATAGGTATCCCTTCAGGTTCCAAATCTTTGCCACCATAAACAGCTACTATAAGTATTCCTTGTTATATGGGTCCTTTTTCTCTTTCTCTGGTCTCTTCTGGATATAGACCTAGTACCTCTTGGGAGCTCTTCTTGCCCTGGTGCCCTGCTGAAGGATGAGCCTCTTCTGGTCTTTGGGAACTGCAATGCTCCCTGCTGCTGCTAAGGCAGCCATGGCCATGGACCCTTTTGTCCACCTCCAAAGCTGCACTAGGCTAGAATACTGAGTCTCCCAATCAGAATTCAGTCTGATGTATTTTCCAGGTCTTTGTCAGAGAGCTAAGCTAAAATGCTTCATCTCACCCCACCATCCTGACTCCACCCCTTGGGAGTCTTCATCAAATCATTCTGTCTTCCTTTCTAACAGCTCAAATAACTAATCCATGAACTATCAAGTTCCTTGTAATCTTAGTCATATGTGTCTCCATAAGAAGTTCAATAGGTCAAACTAACCTAGGGACAGAGAAAGAACAAAATATCAAGCAGAAAATAAACTTGTTCCCTCAAGCTCTGAGACTAGACCATGGGACTTTTTGTTGTTTGTCTTTTGCTCTCCAAGACTGGAAAGACTGATGCCATGACTTGCAAGTGAATTGGATTTCGGTGGGGAGGGGTGTGTGTGTGCCAAGTCACCAGCCTCACTTTCTCCTCCAGACTTTTCAAGGTCCAATAGCGAGATATAGATCAGGACGACTAGAGATGGCCCCCACGGATCAATTTAATTGAAGGATGAAGGATCTAATCAACCAACACTATTCAAGTTCTCCCTAGCCTTTTTCCTGCAATTTCAGTGCTGACACAGAACAGGATCACACTTAGTAAGAGATCAATGTCAAGTAAGAGTGAGTCCTCTTGCTTCCTTTCCAGTGAATTACTGGGAACCCCCCAGCCCCACGTCATCATGCCTCATTACCCACTGAAAGAATGTTTTTGAAAGCCTAATTTTCTCATGCCATTTAGGAGGAAGTTTAGGAATGTGAACATGTGTAATACATCAAGTGTGTTTTAAGTCAACTTTAGCCTCCACTGCTGAAAACAAAAAGATCCCCCCCATCCTAATTAAACTTTGTCGAACAAGCATTTCAAGTCCTAATTAAATTTAAAACCTATTTCTTCCTCTCAGGACTATTCCCTTAGAAGAACAAAGATGCAAAATTTTAGTTTGAAAAAAAAAAAGGCAGACACAATCTCCAAAAGTGTGCTGAATACACTCAGGAATAGCAGACAATGTGCCACTGTGCTGGAAAGAAATCAGGCCCCTGCCCTGAGACAGTGAAGAATAATCTGGAAGAGGGAAGTAGCAGCAGTGCCCAAGCAACAACGAGGTCTCGTGCTCTACCTGCTCTGCCTGACAAAGAGGATTCCAGATGAGGGGATTTCCTTGCCCTTGGAGTCCCCCTCCATGGGTGGGTTATTCCAACCTGACAATTTACTACAAATTCTGAGTCCCAGAGTAAAGCACTTCAGAGTAGTCGCTGGTACTTACCAAAGGAGTGATTAATCACCTCGAACAAGGCAAAGTAATTCACGGTGGTGCTGTCCATGCCAACCTTTGCTGCGATAGCCTAAAGCACAAATGGAAGCATGGGTCAACACAAGGGAAACTCAACCTAGCAATGTTTAGAGTGGGGGTGGGGAAAGCCAATACAAAAATTCACAGCTGGAAAAAATTAGTTCCTAAACATTGAGGTCACACAGTTAAGCTTTGTGTGAACACAAGCACAAATGTTTAGCTGCTCAACAAGACACAAATCACCTTTTGGCAATGGTGGTTGTACTATTTAAACTGCTTTTTAGGTTCTCCAAATGTCAGAGTCCCCTAGGTCTCTAACCCACCTGGGTAAGATTCACAGAGAACAGGTAAGTTCCCTAAGAAATCGTCATCAAATACCTTCAAGAAAGTAGTGAAAGGCTAAGAGCAGGCCTCCTTCTCAGTCAACCCAAATATGAGTAGAAGGCTAAATGGAAAGATGCCACATATCACAGCCTCCCCAATGAAATGACAATCACACCCAATGCCCTTCCCCCACTCACTTGAACATTCATTCACACTGTCGATGTTCTAGGTTCATGAACCCTGGTAGGGTGGGAGTAATGGAGGAGTTTGTAACAACACCAGGACTCCAGTACAAATGACAGGGCACCAGAGGAGACAAAGGGATGGACCTGGAGTCAGGAAGACCTGACTTCAGACTCTTACTAGCTGTGTGGCCCTGAGCAAGTCACTTCATCTCTGTTTGTCTCAAGTTTTTCAACAGTACCTTTCTCTCTCAGGGTTGTTGGGAGGATCAAATCAGATAATATCTGTAGTTTAGCACTAGCACTAGAACAGAGTAGGCACTTTTATAAATGAGTATTCCCTCTCCATCTTTTTCAAGGCTGACTCTAAGCTACGAGTATCAGAAAACAAAGTCTTTGCAAGAGAAGCAATGAAAGACAGCAAAAGACAGTTTGCTGCCATCCCTTGTCCACAGCGTAGGCACAGAACAAGCATGGTCCCCAGATGGTGTCAGAGGTAAAGCCCTTGCCACTAACAAGGTGGGCCCCACTCTTACTTCCCCAAGGAGGGTGGCAGGTGCCCTTGCATTGATCTTGGCAACAGCATGAGCTCCATTTACCTGATATACCTGGTCTGTGGTGCTGTTCTTCTTAACTCGGACCGTCACTGTGGTGGCATCTGGCAAAGCCACTCTCAGTTCAACATCAGACACACCATTGTAGTTCTGGGGAAAACAGACAGGGAATGTATGGCAGCGCACATTGGGCTGGAGCACATAAGATCAACAACAACTTGAACACATGAGAGACAGTAAATCACCATCCTCCTAAACAGAAATAAGGGAAGTTGTAAAGAGAAGAAGCAAAGACATACTAAAAATCAGGAACCTGACAAGTCATGAAGCCCCCTTCAAGCTGTGGCAAAATTCAATCTCAAAGGTCCTTGGAGGAGGTAGGACAGCATGTCTTCCTTCCTCTTAAGTCAGGACACTTGTAAGGCCCATTCCAGGATAACACAGTCATGGGGTGTGGAGGGGGTGGGGGTTTCCAATCAGTTTAGAGCCCAGTACTAAAGTAAGAAAACCTCCAGAGGGAGCTGCTTCAACAAATATTTTTAAAATGCTTGGGTAACCTAGACTTGTTGAAGACCTATTCATATGATGCTGTTTGACCATTAAACAGTGGTTCATTTGAGGGACTAAGAACTGAAATTTGGACATCACAAAATACTGTACAATTCCCAAAATGCTCTTGCACACATTATCTTTAAGACTCTGTGAGATAGATGACTACTACAAATATTTTTATCTCAAAGTGAAAAAACTAAAAAGATTAAGTGCCTTACCCACAGACATATGGCTAATAAAGGTCAAAGGCAGACTAAACTCAATTCCAAGTAGAACACTATCTATTACTGCACATTTCCTCAAAAAGGTGAATGAACACTCAGAGATCTGAACCCTTACATCCATTTGTTCTGACAAAGTGTGCTTTCTTACTCTCCTAAATCCAAAAGGGACTATCTCTACTATAGCTTTTAATAATAATCAACAAATTATTCTATAACTCCATTCTTTAGTTCTTTGTTTTTGGGAAAAAAAGAAGATACAAGTTCTTCAATGCTTTTTGTGGCAAAATTAATTTCCCTAGGCTTGGGGATTCACTAACTATTAATTTCTTATTTGTCTACTATCTTAAGCTAGAGGTAAATTAGACAGAATCCACACGGTCTCAGTCTTCCCCCAAAGGAGAAACATGGGGAAGATGATACATAACTAATAATGGGAAGGGCAGGAGGATAGTACACAGGAGAGGGGAAGAGGGGGAAGGAAACAGTGAGTAAAATGGAAGATCACTGAGAGCTGGGAGGAGACCGTAAAAAGTGGGCAGGAAATCCAAGTCTCTTCCCTCAAAGTGTTCAAAAGTATTCATTCTTCTCTGGGCCTCTTCCCCTAACAAAATTAATGATGCTGTCAGTAGCCACAGCTCTACGAGTTGGCCAGTCCTTCCTATAAAATGCTTGAAACAGCAAGAAGTAGGATATGCCGAGACCCACAAGCCCATGGTGGGGAGTACCAGTCCTTTAGAGGAAAAGGTGAAGCTTATCAATGACTGGCCAACAAGGATCTACCAGCCCAAAAACACCAGACAGCCCAGGAAAGTGATCAAGCAATTCATGGAAGCTGATGATTTACAAAGCTGTAGATCAATTTGGGTATAAGAGGATGGCATGGCTGCCACAGTGGACAGCTGCCACACTGGACTTGAGCACAGGGACTGACCTGATTTACTTACACTGTGATCTCCTTTGTTGGATCCACCCACTGGGTACTTGAACCCCATGCACTGATGCCCCTAACTCTTTCCTGTCAATGTGATTAGTATATCAACAAGGACTGTCCCAAGTCACTATAAAAGGAAAAGAAGGTGGGTTAAAGAACCCACAGAGTACTTAGAATAAAACATAAGATGGGGTCACTTGGGGTGAAGCTAGTGACATCAATAACATCTCACTATGCTCATTAATTTGAGCTTCCAAAATACATAAAAGCCTTCCAAACATTCATATCTACATCACTGAGATAGTAAATTGCATTTTAAAAATAAAACTAATATACAGAACAGAAAGAAAAAAAACCACTAGAGTTTTCAGATAAAGTAAGGAAAATAAAAGGAAAAGGGCCAAGAAGTTCTTTAAGTTATCCCAATGGAACTAATCTATAGAGAAAATTAGACTAAAACCTTTAAATTCAAAAGTTTTTGTATTTCTGCATTGAGTTTTGCCTTCCTTTTTTTTTTCTTTAAAAACCCAAGCTTGTATCAATTGAACTAAGGAAAATCTCCCACAAGAATGAGGAGGATCAAAGTTTTCCTATAACTAATACATGGAAGGCAGGAGACATGGAAGAGAAAAAGATGTAGATCCTATGCCTACCTTAGTCAGAACTGAGGCACAGCACCCAAAAAGTGGAACCTCTGGTTAAGGAAAGCTATGGAACAGCTGGGAATCATTTTTTTCTTTTTACCTGTGTTATTCCCTTTTGTCTTCACACATTTAGTGAGAACCTACCTCAGTATTCTAGAAAAGAGTGCTGGATTCAGAGTCTTAAGTTCATACTAGTTAAGTAAGACAGGTCATTTACAAAGGATGTGACCCCCCTCAGTGTGCTATTTAACCTCTCTGAGCCTCAGTTTATTTATCTATAGTATGATGGGAAGAAAGGACCTAATCTGTCTAATAGAATACCATGGGGAGCAAATGACATAAAGCACTTTGTCAACCTTACAATTTTAGCAATTATTACATGAAAGCAATCATGGTGTAGCAGAAAGAGCTCTGGTCTTAGAATTGATTGAGTTCTGGATTCAAATCCACCCAACTGGGGATCTGGGCAAGTCACTTAACACCTCAGAGTCTCTGTTTTCTCCCTCAGGAGGAAGGTAACCTCAGACTCCTGGCTCCCAGGGCAGTTGCTCTGACACCTCCAAGCACTGTATCAAATGGAGTTAAGTCTAGCAGAGTAGTAGTAAATGAAAAAGTATGGAATATGATGATGTGCCTACCCTTATGTGAGGGGCCAAAGGAAAGCTTAAGATACAATCCACACTCACCAAGAGCTAACAATCTTGTTGGAAAAATAAGACACATATGGGCTTTTGGGGGTGCTAAGGGAGGCAGGGGAAGCACTAGAGTAAGAAAATCCCAGCACCTGCTCTGCACCTGGGAGCCTCAGAGATATGCCTCTAGATATGGAGAGGTTAAGGGTTACCCAGGGTCACACAGACAGCATGCATCAGAGACTGGACTTGAACCTCAGAGCTTCCTGATTCTAAGACCAGTTCTCTATCCACTATGCCACAGCTGCCTCTTAATAAAATAATGAGAAAACATGGAATATATATTCTCCACTAAAATCCTTCTCTAAGACTTCATTATAACAAAGGGATGATATTGATTTCAGTGTGTTTAAGGTAATGCCAGTAGAGCCCAAGTTTTGGTGGCTATTACCAAGGTGGAAAAGATTCAGGTAGGGGCCAAGTTAAGGGATTGTGCTTTTGTCATTTAATGACCAGCCCAGCACATTGCAGAGAAGCAGGTCACCAGAAGTCTGGCCACCTGATAATTAATTATTTGGGGGAGGGCACAAAAACTCATAAAGACTGTCTATTAAGACTCTCATAGATGAATACCCTCACCAATAAAATTACAGGTCTGCTGAAGTACTAGATGCATGCACAGTTGATGCTAATACACTAAAATAATAATCAGCATGGTAAAGAGGACAGTATAAAACAAGGTACTAAATGTGTGTTACAGACACAGAGAGAGGTCTATAGTATAGTTTAGAGTTGTCCAGAAAGGCTTCATGGATGTGGCGCTGGAGATGAGTCTTGAAAAGTAAGCAGGAGACTGATGGCAAGGAGGCAGGAGGCTGGAATAGTCTAGGGTGTTTTTATAGCAATTATCGTAATCCAAAACCGTTATCATGAATTAGTTTTTTAAAGAGCAGATAGTCGCTTGGGAGGTTGTCAACATACCTCATCTGATTCCGAAAGAAACTCTTGCATGATGTCACTCTCACCAATGACTCGTATCGAACACACTATGGGACACAAAGACAGAGCTGGGCATGAGGCTCTGAATTCCACCGGTAAAGAAACCAAGAAGGCACTTGGGCTTGGTAATGAGGCAGCATCTGCAGGTAAGGTAAGAGCTCCCCCCTCCCCTGGCACACAGACTTTTAGGGATGATCGTAGAGCTCCCAGTTGGCAGAATGTGGGCCTATCTATGTGGCTCAAAGCAGTTCTGAACATAGAGAAACTGAAATTAGGTAAGTCTAACTTTTCTATCCTTTGCTAGCTATTAGAGGGCTCAGAGAATGGGGAAAACTAATCCAAGATAAAATTGAAAAAAGGAGTAAAATTCAATTTCAGCCACAAACAGGCTGCAGTCAGAGAACCATAAGCATTTAAAACCGCTTTGCACAAGCACAGTGGTCAATTAAGTGTTTGTTGAGCATATCCTTTCACCTGACTTTCTCTTCAAAGAGGAAAGAAAATGACTCCTTGATCTGAGAAAGATAACTTCCTGACTCATTCTCATGTGGCTGGTAAATTACCCTGATGATTTTACTCCAATTCGATTAGGAAACTGAATTTGTAAGGCTTTTCTATCAATTATAAGGCAGCTCTATGCCTCATTTTAACCCTTTCACGTTTCCCAAGAGCTCAGCTTAGAGGCTATTCCTTTTTAAAAATTATAATGGTGATAGAAAAGACTCATCACCTTCTACAGAGAGTTTTCCTCTAGGATAACAATTCACTGTAGAAGTAAAAAAGAAAAACCCAAAAGAAAAAATCCCAACTAGGTCAGTTATTATACAAGGATAAAAAACTATCATTTACTAAATAAGACTATTATTCTAGCAATTCTTAAAAGAAAATCCAGTACATAGCTAGCAAACCCTGCAATTCTATATACCACAGTGGGGCATGGGGTGGGGGTGGGGTCACAGTAGACTGGTAAATCAGGACAGGATGGAAGTGGAGAGTAAAGGGAGAGATATGTTAAAAAAAAAAAAAAGCAAAGCACTGCTTTATGGGGAATGTTGATTGAGGGCAGCAAGGGCTACTTTAACAGAGATCAACAGTGTCTCAAAGATAACCACTTTTCCCTTGCAGAATCAAACTATGTATCTGATTTTGTGCATATGTGTGTTTGCTGGCAAATGATATAACAAAGGTCCTTCATGCATTAAAAACAAATCATGTGTGTTGTTGTTAAGTATTTGGCAAGCTAATAAAAGCACACTATTAATCACAACACTGAGCAAGCATTTCAGTCATACTTCAAAGCTCCCAGTTAAGTCAGCTTAAAAATGTGCTACAGCATATATAAACCTATATCAAATTGCTAGCTGTCTTAGAAAGGGTGGAGGGGAGGGAGAAAAATTTGGAACTAAAATTTTGTAAAAAATGAATGCTAAAAATTGTCTTTACATATAATTGGGAAAAAATAAAATACTATTTTTAAAAAATGCGCTACAGGCTCACTTTCACTAGAGGCCACTGACCATAGGCTAGGGAGCTAGTTATAGAAAGCTCAGCTGGGGTACATGGGAGCACCAACATGACCTCACCTAAGTCATGTAGAAGCTCTGGACATTTGTCTTGAGAATCAACTTACCCTTCTCCAGATACTCTTCCAATCCACGACGTCGGGCATCCAACTGCTGTTCCGATAAAGAGAATGGCCACTTCCCTGGCAGGCGAGGAAAAGTAAAGTTGGCAAATTCTCGTTTAAGGTTCTGGTGCAGGATTGCAAATTCCCGGTACCGCTTAGAGCACAACTGCCTTCCCGCCATGTAAACATTGTACACCTGACAAGAGGAAAGCAAAGGAAAATGCATTTATCATAAAAGCAAAAACCAGTCACATCAGGAAAAGCAAAAACCAGTCACATCAGGGATGAATTGGTGTTGGCTACATCCAGCCTACATAGTGCTAGTCACCAACAGTGCTATCTACATGAACAGTAAGCTTTTTGATCCCTTTACAGTGTGAGATCAGTCAGAATCATGATAATAAAACCTATGTCAACGGTCTTTTCTCAGTCCTCATTTTCCAACGTTTGACACTGCTTGACCATCTCATTTTTGTTTTATTCTTTTCCATCTCTTGGTTTCACAGAATCTCAGGGGACTGGACCAGAACCTTCTTCAAAGACCATCCAGTCCAACCTTTCTCACACTAGCCATACTTGCACTCTCATGGTTCTCTTCCTACTCCTGACTGTTCCATTTCAATCCCTTCCATCTCCTCCTATTCCCTTAATAAACATGGGCAACTCACAGGGTTTGCTCTTGGATTTGTGTTCTCCCTCCAGTCTCCTGATTGCCTTCTAAACCTTCAATTATCAACTCCAGGCGCATGACCTTCCAATATCTGTATCCCTAACCCTTTATCTCCCACATTTCCAACTTTATGCTGGATATCTCCACAAGAATCTGGATCATCTTGACACACACAAAACTGAATCCATCACATCCCCACATCCATTTGCTCCTTTTACCCTCTCTGGAGACTCTGTTGATAATGCCTCTACTCTCCAGGTTACCCACGCTTGAAACTCTGGAGTCCTCTTTGACTCTTCCTTCTCCCTCATTTCTCATACCCAATCAGTTGCCAAATCCTATTAATTCTGATCCTGCAATCTATCTCACAGCCCTTTCTCTCCTTTCTACTCCAAGGGGCCACTACTTCTTAATGCAGACCTTCACCATCTCTTGTCTAGACAGTTATTAAGGACTCCTAACTGGTTTCCCTGCTTCCAGTCTCTCCCATTCACCTTTCATTCTATCACCAAAGGAACTACCCTAAGATCCAGGTCTAATCAAGTCACATACCTGGTTCACAGGCCTTATGTGGCTGCCAAAAAAACCATGTAAATGCTTTCAGGCATTTAAGGTTCTCCAAAATCTAGCTCTGCTCTAGTCTCCCCGGCATATTTCACATTTCTTCCTACAATTACTCTACATGACTACTAGCCGTTTTCCGATTTTGTCTTGTCCTTTCCCAGTTCTCTGCATTTGCAAAGGCCATTCATTCCTTGTGCTTGGAATGGACTTCCTGACACCCTCAGTACCTGTTGAAATCCATTTCCCTCAAGCTCAAGCGCCAACTCCATGACTTCACTGATCTCCCCCAGGTAGAGGTGATCATTTTTTTCTTCCCAATTTTTCATCACTCTTGAACTAGCTAGCATTTATATGGTACTTTAAGGTTTACACAGCATTTACAAATATCTTAATCCTCAAAACAACCCTGAGAGGTAAGTGCTATTATTATCCCCATTTTCAGATGAGGAAACTAAGGCAGAAGTCAAATGACTTGTCCAAGGTCACACAGCTAGTAAGTGTCGGAAGCAGGATTTGAACTCAAGTTTTCCGGACACCATGTCCAGTGCTCTTTCCACCGTATCACCTCCGCCTAACCTGTATCATAATTATCTGTCTTCTGAATATAGCTCTTATCCCTTCACTAGACTATAAGCAATCTGAAAGCAGGGGTTATGCCATTTCTTAACTTTGCATTCCCAAGGTCTACTACAGTGATCTAAACATAAAGTATTTAATAAATGTTTATTCTGTGGAATTATATAATACGACATTACTGACTTTTTGGTCTAGTTTGGAGGTGATTGTTTTTGAGGCTATGTTCATCTTATCCAGGCTGGAAGAGGAGCAGCCACGTACAACACACAGGCCCATTCCCATTAGTGATTGGCATGGAAGCTTTGGTCTTCTCCATTTCCAAACTAAGTCAGTTCATTCTTCCTTAGGCAGCCCAGTTCCCAAGGCTCACAGGGTCAGTTTGTCATTCTGGGAGGTAATATACTTAATCATGTTGCTACTAATCAAAACTTTTTTAACTTATTGTCTCTATTTTACACACCATACAAGAAAATAATTCTTATTATGTCACTTCAATTCAAGCATCTATTGAGTGACTGTCGTGTGGTAAACAGTATGCTAAGTGCTAGGGATACTAGGAAAAACCAAAACATTCATTACACTCAAGATAGAATTACCAAACTTGAGCAACCTGCCTTTATTTACCTGACTTGGTTATTTCTAAAAAGCAGGCTTACCTCCAAAGAATGAATGTTTGCTATTGTTTAAGATATTCAAGCTTGTGCACAATTGGAAGTTTCAAAAAAGCAGTTTAAAAAATGTCAAGGCATCATTAGAACAGTAATGATTAAAATAAGTATGCAGTATATTAGAATATAAAATTCATTTGGTTGTGTGATTTTTTTTTTTAAATGCCAGCCAGGCCTGATGGTACATCTAATCTTTGCTACTGGGAGATGGAGGCTTGTAAATTGTTTGAGTTGCAGTGGCCCAGGCCCATCAGGTATCTGTACTAAGTCTGACACCCTAAGTCTGAGGCTAGATTTAAACTCAGATCTTTCTTACTCCAAGACCAGTGCTCTATCCATCAGTAATAAATGCTTCCTGATTCATTCCTCTAAAACTACAATGACCAAAAAGGGAAGACAAATAAATTCAATGTTCATGAATGGGTCAGTAATAATATAGTAAAAATGATGGTATTTCCTAAATAACCATGTTTTTAATGCAACACCAATCAAAATATCAAATAGCATTTTTATAGCATTAACTAAAACATACTGAAATGTATATGGAAAAACAAGTGGAAAAAAAAATCATGGACAAAATTAAGCAGAAAGCTGATGGATGCAAGGACTGTTTTTGATAGACTTAGTCCTCCACAGCAAGGCAAGGACCTGAAACATGATGCAAAATGCCATCCACATCCAGAGAAAGAACTATGGAGTTGGATTGCAGAATGAAGTAGACTATTTTCTATTTTGTTATGTTGGGTTTTGTTTAGTTTTACTCATGCTTTCTCCTATGCATTTTAATTCTTCTATGCAACATGACTAATGTGAAAATGTGTTTAATAGGAATGTATGTGTAGAGCCCATATATGATTGCATCCCATCTTGGGGAGGGAAGTGGAAGGAGGGGGAGAAAACTTAAAACTTACGAAGTAAGTACTGAAAATTAAAAACAAATAAATTTGAAAAAAATGTTTATTATAATTAAAAAAAGAAACTGTCACTTTAAATAATGCCATAATTAACTGTTCTCTTTGGCTGATGCTTTTGCCCTGTCTTCTTGAAAGTACAACTCTTTTTATTTAAAAAAAAAAAAGCTGATGGAGGTGATCTTGTGTTCTCCAGACTTCAAAACACTATGAAAGGGATTATTAGAACCAGAAGAATCAAACATAGCCTACAATACTCCCTAATGTGGGTCAATCAGATGAAAACATACCTGGGAAATATTTAACAAAATAAATAAAAATATATTAAAACGTAGATTATATTGAAATGTGGTTCTCTAGGTCAATCTGTGGCCCACAGGGATCCTTATGCACAGTTGGGTGACCCCTACTTCTATTTGAATTTCATATCACTGATCAAAACTATTTTTTTCAGTGTCAAAAAATATAGAGAAATGGATACATGGACCAGGACAGACCCACAAAGCCACCAACCAAAGAGATACAAAAGTTTGGATGGAACCTCTCGCTATTGATTTGGATAATTCCCAGTAAGGCAAGTCTTTCAATCAATGCTGATGGGCAACTTCTATAATTTAAGAGTCTCAGAGACTTGTGAGAAAGGGACAGAGAGCAAGCATTTATTTAGTAAGTGCCTATACACCATGCACTGGGCATTGTACTACACGCTCTACAAATTTTATCTAATTTGATCCTCACCATAATCCCATGAGGAAGGTGCTGTTATCCTCATGTAACAGTTAAGGAAACTGAGGCAGAGGTTGGGTGACTTGCCCAGGGTCATCTAGTTGGTCAGTGTTTGCTGTAGGATTTGATCTCAGGTCTCCTGACTCCAGGTCCAGTGCTCTGTGCACCATGGCCTCCCCTAGGGCCATTGGGAAGTTATGGGATTCTTGCTCACAGTCAATGTGTTCCAGAAAGAGTGCCTTAACCCTGCCTGATATTCCTGGTTCACAATTGACTATTTCACTACCTCATTCTGCTGACTTTCTAAAAAAATTAAAGTAATGAATCCTTTCTCCACCTTCTACCTGATCAATATAAAACCCTACTTAGTACAGTGTTCAGTAAACTGATGGGAAATAGATTTAGACTTCTTATACTACATACTCCCATTGAATTGCAATCAGATGATGGACAAACATATAAAAAGGAAATTACAAAAAAAGATAAGAAAACAGAATAAAATATTGCTCAACTGTGGAGGGGAATAAGCTTTTTCAATTCAAGAGAATTACTGGGGAAAGACTGATGACAATGAAAATTTTAAAATTTCTGAACAAAAACAAAAGAAAAAATAATAAATTGGGGATATTTACAGCAAACAAGACATCTAAAGTTAATATATAAAATACATATACATATATATGAGTATTTGTTAAAAAAATCATGGTGGTAAATTAGTAATGATGTATAAACTGTTAAAAGATATGGACATATAACTTTCCAGAGAAAATATTATCAAATTACCTAAAAGAATGGTCACCTTCACTAATAATCAAAGAGATATAAACCCAAACAATTTTGTGGTCCCACCTCACACTCACCAAACTGACAAAAATAATTAAAAGAAATGCAACAATACTAGTGAGGTTGTAGAGGAACAGGTATATTCATTCATTTGCTGGTGAAACTGGAAATGTATTGGATCCTTTTGGAGAAAACCTGACAGTACAAACAGTTACAAAAATAAACATACCCCTTTACCCAATAAGCCTATTGTTGGAAATGTAGCTTGACTGTGCTAATCAAAAGCAAGGGCAGGAGGCGGGGAAGATTTCTGTTGAAAAAATTCATAGTAGCACTTATATCTATGTGTGTGCATAAATATATATAAATATATTATATTAATATATAATATATTAATATAATATGAGAGAGAGGGAGGGAGAAGGAAAGGGAGAGAGGGAGAAAGATAGACACTCTCTGTTTCTGTATAAAGGTTTTTGTTGGCAAAGCATTACATGGGTTAAACTTAGGCAAATGTCTCCATACGTACAGAACTGAACGAACGAAGTCTTTGAAGAGTTTACTGCAATACAAGATAACAAGAACAGTCCACCAGTCAGCAAACATTAATTAAACACTTACTATATTCCAGGCTGAATTTGGAAAGAGGGGAGAGAAGGCTGCTCCCAATGGCAGTCACTTCCATATAAAAGTTGCCTGGCAAGATCATTGTCTTCTGTACCACATCCTCTCACTAGGCATCTGAAATACTCTCAGCCCAAGCTGGGCCGGCCAGCTATTGTTTACTTCACCAGCTCCATATTTTCTGGGTCAGTAGGTACAGAGCGTTGGCTGGTCTATGCCACAACTCCATCATCTTCCTCATTTTCACCCTCCACAGGAGAATCAATCAGGTATGTAGCCTCAAGGCCTGACCCAATGGTGTCAGTTCTACTTCCTTCTGCACAGATTCAGAGGCTGGCAGCAGTAGTCTGTTGGGCTAGCCACTTGATGCTACAGTTCCCTGTTCTGTTGTGAGGCCCTCAGGCTGCCAGATTCTCATTTTGGTTTGAGAATATTTGCTCCATCTTTTTTCTTTCTTAAACAGACGTTACTGATCTGTTTTTACATCATATAAGGTTTCTCCTTGTGCCCTTCCTTTCTCCCCTCCAAAGAACTATCTCTTATAAACAAAGAATTAAAAGAGAGAAAGAAAATACAAATCAATTCAGGAAAACCAATCAAGATACAGTAAAATAATCTGATGTCATATGCAATATTTCACACCCAACCCTACCTCTACAAAGGAGCAATTAGTGGTGTCTTTTCCTGTCTTTTCTTTGGGGTCAAATCTGTTCTTCAGAATTTCTCTTTTCAAAAAGTTTTTATTTTAGTCTTCTGTTTGTTTCACTAACATAGTTTCCCAAGTATCTCTCTCTTTCCCCCTCCCTCTTACAGAAAGCCATTCCATATAACAAACAGTATTTTTAGAAAGGAAAAAAATCAGTACAATATATTGAATTGATTGATACATTGAAAAGGTCCAAAAACATATACAGTGCATAACACCTGTGGACCTCCTAACTCTACAAAGCTGGGGAGAAGTTGGAGGTGTGCTCTCATATCTCTTCATTCAAGACTTGTTTGATCTTTATAATTTTGCAACACTGACTTCTTGGTGTGTCAGTCTTTCCACATACATTGTTACAGTCACTGTGTATTTTCTTGACTGATTACTTCCCTGTGTATCAGTTCATGTAGATCTTTCCATCTCTCTGTATTCATCACACACTTCATTTCTTACAGTGAAATAATATTCCATTACATCCATGTACCAATTTGTTTAGCCATTCATCTACTTTGTTTCCTGCTGTTTGTTATCACAAAAAGTTGCCACTATGACTATTTTAGTGTATATAGGGCCTTTTTTCTTACCAATGGTTTCCTTGTGGCATATGCCAAATAAAAATCTCTGATTCGAAGATTATGGGCATTTTAGTCACTTTATTTGTATAATTTCGAATTGCTTTCCATATTGGTTGCATTATTTCATAACTCCACCAACAATGTATTAGTGTGCCTATCTTTCCACAACCCAGAATCAATTTTTGTCATCTTTGCAAATTTGCAAGGCGTAAGGTAAAACTTGAGGGTTGTTATGATTTCCATTTTTCTTATTATTAGTGACTTGGAATATTCTTTTACATGGCTGTGAACACTTTGCAATTCTTTTAAGGTGTGTTCATATCCTTTGACCACTTATAGATTGGGAAATGGCCATTTGCCTCACTTTTTTTATTCTTTTATTTTTTGTTTTTGTGTATCTTAGATAACTCCTTATCAGAAAGCTTTGATACAAAGATTGTTCCCCATTCAACCACCTCCCTTCTTATCCTGGGTATGTTAATTTTATCCATGCAGAATCTTTATTTTCATGTAATCAATTATCTATTTTATCTTTTTTAAGATCTCTCGTTTGGCTAAGAATATATCTCAGATGTGAGACGCATTACGATGTTTCTCTTTTTTCTATGGAATGATATTTAGGTCACAAATCTAGTTAGAATGTATTGTGGAATATGGTATTGATTTAAACCTAGTTTCTTTAATGTTCTCAGTTTTGGTAGCATATAACTGTTCATAATATATTCTGATTATTCTATTTCTTCTGATTTGTTGTGATTTCACTTTGCTCATTTGCTATTTTACAGATTTGATTTTTTTGCTCCTTTCATCAGATTAGCTAAGTATTTATCAATTTTATTAGTCTTTTCAAAGAATCAGGTTTTTTTGTTTCCATGGTTTCTTGTTTCCAATTTATCTAATTTGCTTCCAACTTTTAGTATCTTCTTTTATGCCTACTTCAGGTTTGCTTGTTTGCTGGCTGTCTAATTTTTTTAAATGCCTGTTCAGTTCACCAATCCTCTCTTTTTCTATTCCATTAATATATGTTTACAGGAATATGATTTTTCCCCAAGGCAGCTTTAGCTGTATCTCAAGAAATTCTGGTATCATTTTCATGATTATCATTTTCTTTTACATAGTTGTTTCTAGAGTTTGTATTTTGGTCCACTCATTATTTAAAATTTAATTATTAAGTCTCTGTTTTGCTCTGTATCTTTTGTTTGTGATCCCTGAACAAAATGCTATTTTTATTATCGTTTCTAAAAGATGTATTAACTATTTCTACCTTTTTACATTTGTTTGCAACATCTCTGTGCCCTAAGTACATTGTCAGTTTTTGCAAAAGTTTCATGTGGTACTACAAAGTATGTATTTTTTGTAGTCCTATTAAGAAGACATCGTTAAGTCTTTAACTCTAGCTTCCACAGCAATTTGTTCAGTTCCATATTCTCCTTTTGTTACATTGTAGTTAGATTTACCTAAAACTGAGAGATATTGAAATCTTTCGTCACTATTGTGTTACTGTCTATGTCTTCTTGTAGCTCGGACAATATTTCCTTTATAAATTTGTATACTAAGGCAATTGAAGGGTGTAAGTTTAAAACTGAAAGTGATTTGTTGTCCATGATTCTTTTCAGTAGTTTCCTTGTTTATTCTTTTTTAGTTTTTGAATGTTTGCTCTTGCTTTATCAGATAAACATGATGGCAACTCTTGCTTTTTTGGATTTACTTGATGCATAGGAAAATTTTTTCCATCCCCTCAGTTTTATTTTGTGCATATCTTTGTTTTTTAAATGCTTCTTACAAGCAACAGATCACAGGACTGTATTTTCTTACCCAATGTACCTCTTTTTCATTTTATTGGATTGTTTAATTCATTCACATTTAACATCATGAGAGTCTGGTGTATATTTTCCTCCATCCTTCTCTAATATTGGAGTTTTTTTGAGTTATGACCATTTTTCCCACTTTTCTACTGCAAGCACAGTACTATGCTGCTTCAGTTACTTTACCTTAATCTCTTTTAAGGTAGCCATATTCCCACTGATTTTCTTCTTTCCATCCCTGATCCCCTCCCTTCATGTTACGCCTTTTCTCTTTGGGATTTTGCTTATTAGTTCCTTTTCCTCTCTTGACTTTATCTGGTTATATAATTCTTTCCCCCTCTTTTTTCTTCTCTGGCAAACAAATTCCCCCTTCTTTTCCCCTTGGGCCAGTCATTTCATTAGTTTTTCATTAATTTCATTTTTAAATTCCTTTTCAAAAATAATTTCTCTCACTCTATTATCCATTCTTTTCATCTAGTTTAGATGGAAATATCATTCTCTGATTTATGACTCCTATAATTAAGTCTCTGACTATGTATCTCACCTGTGATCTACACTCTTCCCTCATTACCTTATTTTTTTTCCCATTTGCCTCAAAATATTTTCCTTTAGTGAATGTCCTCTCACACTTCTAGTTGTCAGTTATCCCCAAGAATTACCACTCTCTTCCTCTCAAGGTAGGTAGAGTGGACTTTTCAAGCACTGAATGCCACTGACTATACCCAGCACAAGGCCCCAATCTCCCTTCACAAACCATCTCTCTTCATTCACAGAAGCATTCATCAGTGGAACATTTTCCCCCCATCAAAATAAGACCTCCTTCCTTAACTCCACCCCTTTTTAATTCTTCCCCCTTCCTTCTAAACCTCCCCTGCAAGCTCTTCTCTCACTGAGACCACAGAGGTCAACTTCACGTTGCTGTTAGCATTCAATTTGACTTCAACACATTACATTCCTCTCTTCCCATGTTGTAACACAGGCCCACAAAAGAAAAAAAATGACATTAATTTACCTGTAGGCAGAGTGCCATCATGCTCTGTCCTTAATGACCCAGGACCACCTCTTCACTGTTACCTCTATCAGACTCTGCCTTCACCCCTCTCTTCTTGTGTATATTTAGAAAGAAGTCTCTTACTGTCCCCTCTGCTGTCATTCTGTGGCTGTTGCTATCCTTGGCTGGGCATTTATTTACTCTTGCATTTCTGCTGACTGCAGTCAAGCTCAGGTTTGCAAGGCAGGTAACATTTGGTTGTATCCTGAGTTTCATTGCTTTTCAGAACACATTGTTTCTTTCCCTCCTATGTTTTCTAATGGAAACAGAACAGGCTTGTGTTATCTCAATTTCCTTTCCTTTGTATTTGAAGATCTTTCTCCTGATCGCTTGCAGAACTTGTTTCTGAATTGATCTGTTAAATTTAACTACTATGTATCTTCGAGTTTGCAGCCTTGGTTTTTTTTCTGGAGATCTATTTTGGAATTTCATTTTTACGCTCAAAAATTCTGGGCAATTCTCCTCTATTATTTCTGTATTATGTGTTAAGTTGTCCTATTGTGTTCTTCTAGGAGATCATTAGGTTGTCTCTCTGCATCCTATCTTCAAGATTAGTATGCTTTGCTTACACAGTGAGCATATTTTTTTTAATGGTATACAATACCATTTTTGCTTCCTTTCTTCTAGATTGCCCTTCTCAATTTGCATTCCCAATCTATTGTTTTCTCTTTTGTTTCTTTGGTGACACCATCACAAATCTCAATATCTGCGCTGTACAGGTCATAAATTGTTTTCATAATACTTATTTCTCCTTTGAATCACTTAGTTGTGTTTGTACATATTACTATAAATGTTCTCAAGTCCTAGAGGGTCCTCTGTTTCATCAAGCGTTGGATCCCTTTTCTTTGCATTTCCTTTGCAGTATTTATTCGTGATACCTGAACTCCCCGATTGGATCTGGAGGCCACATTTCCTCCGGTTGTTAATGTTTTCCTTGTTGGTTCATCTGCACACATTCAAAGTCTTCAAGTTTTCTTCCTCCTGAGAACTTTGGTAATTTCCATTTTTTCCCTCATTACTCACTTTCTAATTCTCTCCCTTTTGATGGTGGATTGCAAAGGCTGGATACCAAAGCATCTCAGCCTCCTCCCATGTTTGGTATTTCACAGTTCACCAATCTAGGTTTCTGCCCCAAACTACTTAAAGGAAAGAACTGGCCCTAGCTGGATGCTGAGCTCTTTCCCTCATATTTAGTGGAATGCTAAACAAGCAAGCCCCCTTGCTCCTATACCACACATCCACATCCACACCCACATCCCCCACATACACTGTCCTGTCTCACTCTCCCCATTCCTCAGTTCTGCGCCCTGGCACTAACAGTTCAGAAAGTTGCTGCCCTGGTGCTATAGAGTTGTCTGTTACAGCACTGGCAATTCAGAGCTTTGTAGCTACAAGCCCACGTGTTCAGTCTTTATGTCTGTTACTTCAGCCATGGTACTGAATGAGCTGAGATTAGGTTTCATGCTTTTTTGGAGGATTCTGGGTATCTTAGACTATGGCTCTACTGACTTCACTTTGTATCACTCTTATAAATATTTCTATGCTTTTTTATTTATTACAATCATTATTTCTTATTGCATAATAATATGCCGTGACATCTGTATAATTTGTTTGGTCATTCCTCAATTGACATTTAACAACTTTATTTCCATTTTGAACCCCAAAAGTGCCACTATACATATTTCTTGGTATCTATGAAGACTTTCTTTTTGTCAATGATTGATCTCCTTGTAGTATTTTTGAGAACCCTTCTTTCTTTCTCCAGCACTACTGCTGCCATATGAACAGTGACCACTACAAGTCTGTGGGCAAACCTACACCTTGACTTGCAAGGCCAGAATCACAGAATCCCATTCTATGCAACTGCCAAAGGCTAGAAACAATCTAGATGCCCTAAAATATGGTATAATAATGTACTGGGAAATTATAATGCAATTAATACAAGCAAATATAAGAAACAGGGAAAGTATTTTATGAAATAACACAAAGTGAAAAAAGCAGAATAAAAGATACACTAACTACAGTTCCATAAAAGGAAAAGTTAATGAGAATGAAGAAATTAGAAAAAAAAATAGAAGTGCCTGAAAAAATTCATTTAAATGTGTGCAGCTACTAAGCAAGTCTATTTGGTTGTTCTAATGTTCATCGATTGTAAGGTGGGCTGCTGATGTGAGAGAGTAAGGGATCATCACTGGGCAGCAGCCTGAGTGTTCCACAGAGTGTCAGGAAAACTGGAAGAAAGTCCCCAGCAAATTGGGGACTTAGGAAACTTATGGAAGGGTATGGACAAAAGCTGCACAAGATTGCAAGTCACGGGTGTATTTTGATCTACATCAATAGAGAGACTCCACATATCAATAAGATCACACATAAGTAGGAATATTTGAGTACTGATGTTCAATGTTATTTTGTGATGTCATCATTCTATGAAATTTCAAGTGTGGTAACTCCTTCCACTGATGGAGAGAGCTACCTAGGGCAGGACTATGTCACTTTCCCATTAATGTCCATAAATTCTAGACGTTCCTTATCCCCTCTAGGATAAAACACAAAATCTTCTCTGTCATTTCAAAGCCTTTCATAACCTACCCTCCTTTAACCTTTCAAGTCTTTTTTCACTTATACTCCTAAATCTGAGATCCAGTCACACTAGCTTCCTTCTTATTCCTATACAAGTCTCCATCTCCTGTCTCTGGGCATTTTTCCATGCCTGGAGTTCTCTCTCTACTGGCTTCCTTCAAATCCCACCTTCTACAAGAAGCCCTTCCTGACCCCTCTTAATTCTAGTGCCCTTCCTCTGTTGGTTTTTTCCTGTTTATCCTGTACATAGCTTGTTTGTGTATAATTGTCTGCATGTTGTCTCTGTCATCAGACTGTCTTCTGCCTTTCTTTGTACACCTGGCACTTAACACAGTGACTGTCCCAAACTAGCCACTAAAAGGCTTACTGACTAAAAGGCTGACTGACAACATGAACTAACCATGAGCCAAAAGGTGCTATATGTCAAAGTCAGGCCTCAAAACCAAGTCTTCCTTACTTTCCAAGATCAGCTTTCTGGAAGCAACATAGTTTCTCAAGATTTTTTTGCAGGGTAGGGAAGGTCATTAAAAAAAATTGCTGATACAGTTTGTCTTTGCACAGTCATTTCTGAAAAGGAACAGTCTTCCCTATGTCCACCCTCTCGCCAACACTGAATTCTCCCTATGACAATGAATAACACTTAAGCAAAAACATCTGACAATGATTGTATCTTAAAATGTATATACTATTCTTTCCTGGTAGTCCACCTCTCCGCCATGAGGAAGAAATGTTTCATTATCTCGCCTTTGGAACTTCCACTGAGTTTTCATTCATTCAGAATTCAACTTTCTTTTAGTGATACTTTTCTTTATAATGCTGTAGTAATTGTACATATGTTAAAAATTTACCTTCCCCTCCAGATCCAACCCTCTCCTGACCCTCTGACAGAGCGCTGCACCACCATCACCCAGGTTCTTAAGCTCTGCTTCATCCCTGATTCCTCATTCTCATTCATTTCACATATCCAAATCTTGTCATTTCTACCTCAACATCTTTCCTGCCCATCCCCATCTCACATCTCACCTTAGTTCAGGCCATCAACACCTCTCACTTGGCCTGTTTTGATGGCTTCCTAAACTCTGTTCCTTCTCCAATTCCTGCTCCACACACAGCTTCCAAAGTGAAGATCTGACAGTATCACTTCCTTATTCAACACACCACAGTGCTCCCTGCTACTTCTGAGGTCAAATTAAAAACTTGTAAAGTCTTTCCTATCCTGGCTCCAACCTAATTTTGACAGTCTCATTATACGTGATTTCCCCTCATGAACTCTACAATCCAGCCTCACTGTTGTCCTTCAGACACAGCTCTCCATCCTCTGTTCCTAGAATATATTCTTTCTTCTCACTCCAGAGTCCCTTACCTCCTTTAACTCAAGAACTACTTTCTACAAAATACTTTTCCTGATCTGCCCCACAACTGCTAGCACCATTTACTCTGAATTTACTTGAAATTTTTTCTGTATCTACTTATGTACATACATTCATCCCCCAATAGGCAACAACCCCCTAACTGTCCCCCATGTCAAGTCTGTCACCATCCCAGTTTATCTTATATTTGAGCTAAGAGACCTTTATCTCAGAAATTGTCTTAAAAATTTTCTCCTGGGGCAGCTAGGTGGTACAGTGAATAGAGCACCAGTCCTAGAGTCAGGAGGACCTAAGTTCAAATACAGCCTAAGACACTTGACATTTATCTAGCTGTGTGATCTTGGGCAAGTCACTTACCCCCAATTGCCTTGCCTTACCCCTTCCCAAAAAAAAAAAAACTCTCCGAATTTTCTGTTTTCCTTCTAATCTTGGCTATATTGCTTTTATTTCTACAAAATTTTTAATTCAATGCAATTAAAATTATCTATTTTACACCTCACAATATTCTATCTCTTGTTTATTCATAAACTGTTCTCCTATGCCTGATAGGTAATACGTTCCATAATTTTCTAATTTTCTTATGATATCTCTCTTTATATCTAGGTCATGTATCCATTTTGACCTTATCTTGGTAAATGGTATAAGATTATTGCTTTATACCTATTTTCTGTCAGACTGTTTTCCCAATAATTTTTGCCAAATAATGAATTCTTATCCCAAAAGCTTAAATCTTTACATTCGTCAAACACAAGGTTACTATAATCATTTGCTACTATGTATTCTATGTCTACTTTGTTCCACTGATCTACTTTTCTATTTCTTAGCCAGTATAATTTTAATAATTACTTACTTACGGTACAGTTTAAGATTTGGTACTGCTAAACTTCCTTCATGGTTTGTTTCTTTGTTTGTTTTTTTACTAATTCCTTTGATATTCTTGATCTTTGTTCTTCCAAATGCATATTATTTTTTCTAGCTCAATAAAATAAATTTTTGGTTATTTAATTGGGATGGCACTGAAAATGTAGATTAGTTTAGGCAGGATGGTCATTTTTATTACATTAACAGCCTACCCATGAACAAATAATATTTTTCCAATTACTTAAATCTGACTTCCTTTGTATAAAAGGTGTTATATAATTATGCTCATGTTGTTCCTGGGTTTGTTTCGGGAGCTATACTCTCAGATATTTTATGTCATCTACAATTATTTTAAATGAGGTATCTCATACTATCTCTTCTCACACGGTTTTGTTGATGACATATAGAAATAATAATGATTTATGTGGGCTTATTTTATATCCTGCTACTTTGCTAAAATTATTGTTTCCACTATTTATTTTAATCTCTAGGACTTCCCAAGTATATCAAATCGTCTGCAAAAAGATGTAGTTTTATTATCTCATTGCCCATTCTGGTTCCTTTAATTTCTTTGTTTCCCCTTATTGCTATTACTAGCTTTCTAACACAATACCAATAGTAACGCTGACAGTGGACATCCATGTTTCAATTTTTTCTTAATCTAGACAATTAAAAAACAATAAATCAAACCCTAATTTGAAGTTTCATGATTTCCAACGTATAAATGCTCAGACCAAAAATTTTACAATTGGCTCAGTGTAACTGGCTGGAGCATACCTCTGCTTCCCAGACAAACTAACCTGTATTTAGCTAGTTTGTATATATTCATGTTTACTAACCTTATATTTATGTTTCCTATCTTTTTTATGTACTTGTCTCTCCTACAACTCTAAGTTCATTGTAAGAAGGTATTTTTTATCCTTTGTGCTTTTATTTCAGGTGCCTATTATGGTACAATTTTTTAAAAATTATTTTTAACATTTTAAAATAAAAATATGAGTTCCAAATTCTTTTTCCCTTCCACCCTTTCCCCATCCATAGAGAAGGTAAGCAATATTATATCAATTATACATGTGAAGCCACATAAAACATATTTCTATATTAGCCATGTTGCAAAAAATAAAACAAAAAGCAATAAACATAAAGAAAGTGGAAAAAAGTCTACTTCAATCTGCACTCAAAGAGTTCATCGGTATGCTCTCTGGAGGTGGGACAGCACTTTTCATCATGGGTCATTTAGAACTGCCGTAGATTACTATCTTGATCAGAACAGCCAAGTTTTCACAGCTGATTATCCTATGATATTGCTGTTATCGTGTACAGTGTTCTTCTGGTTCTGCTCACTTCATTTTGCACAGCTTTATAAAAGTCTTTCCAGGTTTTTCTGAAACCATTCTGCTCACCATTTCTCATGCTCACAAGTGTATTCCAACACAATCATATGCCACAACTTGTTCAGCTATTCTCCAATTGATGAGTATCTCTTCCATTTCCAATTCTTTGATACCACAAAAAGAGCTGCTAAAAGTATTTTTATATATACAGGTCTTTTTCCTATTTCTTTAATGTCTTTGGGATACAGACCTAGTAGTGGGATGCTAGGTATCAAAGGGTATGAACAGTATGATAGCTCTTTGGGCACAGTTCCAAATTATTCTCCAGAATGGTTAGATGGTAAGCACTTTTGAAAAATACTTGTTGACTGGGGGAGGGTGAACTCCCTTACAGCAGGACTTTTTCATTTTGGTTTCTGGGTCCCAGCATAACATGTGACAGATAGGAGATGCTCAATAAATGTTTGGTAAACACTTGATTTTTGGTTTGCTTATTTTTATTGGCTTTCAGAAATCTTGTCAATGGAATTTTCAATCTGACATTTAGTCCCTCTAATGGCATAACAATATTCCACCACATTCATGTCCCATCTTTTTCAGCCAATCCCCAGCTGTGGGTAGCCACCTCATTACCAGTTCTTTCTTATCAAATAAGGCTGCTATGAATATTTTGGGACATCAAGGAGATACAGTAAATAGAGTGTTAGACTTGGATGCAAGAAGATTTTCATTTAAATCCTGCCTCAAACAGTAGCTGTGTGACTCTGGACAAGTCACTTAACTTCTCTTGGCCTCAGTTTCCTGATTTTGAAAACAGAGATAATAACAGTAACTGACTCACAAGATTGTTATAAAGACCAAATGACATGTAAAATGCTTTGCAAACCTTAAAGCATTTCATAAATTCAAGCTATTATTGCATTATTGTTATCATTATTACTGTATATAATGATAGCTAACATTTATATGGCACTTATTATGTGCCAGACACTTTACAAATATCATCTCATCTGATCCTCACAACAACCTTAGGAGGTAGGTCCTATTATTATCCCCATTTTACAGATGAGAAAACTGAGACAAACAGAGGTTAACTGACTTGCCCAAGATCACAGAGTTAATAAATGTCTGAGGCTATAGAACTGAATTCAGATCTTCATAACTCCAGGCCCAAAATTTTATCCACTGCACCATTATATACTGCTTCTCTATACTGGTAGATTTTTGGACCTTGTTTCTCTTGCTAATCTCCTGCTGGGTTGGTGTTTTGGTTTCCTGTTTTAGAGTATAAACCTAGGAAGGGAATTGTTGGGTCAAAAGCTTAGTCACATTTCTTGCATAATTTGAATTGATATATGCTCTATAGGGTACCAGGAAACCCTATTTTCTCCCACAGGCTCTCCAAGGTGAGCTGTTCATGTTTTTTAGTCATCTTTGTCAATCTGCATGGTATAAGGTTATTTTATTTATTTTACTTTTATTTTTTGTTTTTACATAACTTAAATTTTTCCCAGAATCTCTTCCCCAACTGTCCTCCCAACCTAAGCTCTCACATAACAGAATATTTTTTAAAGAGGATAAAAAAGAAAATGAGGATGATAAAAAAAACATCAAAACTGATCAATACATTGAAATAGTCTGAACAGTATATGAAATGTTCTGTACCTGCAGAACTCTCACCTACATAAAGGAATGGAAGGTAGTGCATCCTGAGTTATTTAATATACATTTATTAATATTAATGATTTAAAACATGTTATTTATAATCATTTACAGCTTGCAAATTCTCATTTGGAAACTTTTCATATCCTTTTACTACTTATCTATTGTTTAATGGTTAAAACAATATGTATGTTATGGCTATCAAATTCTTCTCAGCGATATCTGATATAAATACTTCCCCTGCCCTTAGTTTTTCTTCTTATTCTATCTTCACTGATATTAGCACTAAAACTTTTTAAGTTTTACGTAGTTAGAACTCTATGGTGTCTTTTATTATCTCTTACTATTCCTGATTATTTAAGAATTCTCACTGTGGCCACAGGTGTGAAAAAGATCCCTAATCTGGTTCTTCTTATTTTTTACTCTATAACATTCGTCTCAAGTTTTTAAATAAATAATTTTTTAAAAGTCAGGGCTAAGTAGAATGATATTTACAGTTCCTTCTTGGAGGACCAAATAAGGAGTCAGCAGAGTTGGTTTTCCCAAATGCCCAAAGTAAAAAGAAGCATCTTTCATGGTGAAGACCCTTGCTCGTCTCACTGTAAAGTGCTAGAAATGACGATAAGCGAACAGAACCCCAGGATGACAGCTGCAGTTCATGTGCCAACAAATGCTAGAGTGGATAAATAGAGAAATTATTAATAAACCGGCGACGTCAATGTCAGATGGATACAAAGAAACATGGCAAAAAACTAAGCTATAAAATATGATTCTGGATCATGACATCAAAGATGACAGAATGCACACGGTGATCAGAAGGTGCACGCCTAGTAGACTTGGTTAAAGCATCTTCTTTCTGCCACAGCATGGTGTTAGGTGCTATAGATTCAAAGATGCCATCAACAAGCTTACACTTAAGGGACAATATGGTATATAAATAGATAAGGATAATGTGAAGCTGAGTATAATAGGGGAAAAGAAGACAAAATGTTTTAGGATAATTTGAGGAGGAAAAAGGGTTCTAGTTCATTTTTTAATGGCACCAGAACTAAGCCTGGAAGAAAGATACAGATTCTAAAACTGGCAAAAGTGAAAAGGTATTATTTTCTAGAAAAGGAGTATGCCACAAAGGTGGGTAAAGGCACTAGTAGTCTAGTTTGGCTAAAACATAGAATTTGTGAATGGAAGTAATGTAAAGGTAGGTTCTGGCCAGACCAGATTGCGGAAAGCCTTAAATGTCAGGCTAAGGAATTTATATCTTATGCTACAGCATAAAGGGAACCACAGACATGTACTCTGAGATGATTATCAAGACAAAATAGGTAATTTTGATTATATGAAAATGAAAGGCTTTTGTAAAAACAAAATTAATCCAAGAAGGATTAGAAAGGAAGTAGTCAACCAGGAAAAAATCTTTATACCAAATGTTGCCAATAAGAGTCTAACAGAAATAAAGAAGCAAAAGCCATTTCCTAATAGAGAAATAATCAAAGGATAGGAATATTTCTCAAATTATTAACAACTGTATGAAAGAATGCTCCAAATCACTAATAAGAGAAATGTAAGTCAAAACCACCTGAGGTTATATTCCACACTCAGCAGTTACCAAAAATGAGAAAAAGATAGGATAGGTCTTTAGAAAGATGGGCACAGTAAAGATTTGTTGATGGGAGCTGTAAATTGTTTCAACTGTTCTGAAAAGCAGATTGCTTTCCATTATGCAAAGAAAGTGACTAAACTATCCATACCCTTTAACCCAGAGATACTGATGCTAGGTCTATTACCACACTACTCCATCCCAAGAAGGTTAAGGAATCAAAATTTTAAAGTCCCATATGTAACAAAATATTTATAGCAATACTTTCTGTGGCAGCAAAGAACTAGAAACAAAGTAGATGCTCAACTACTAGGTTATGGTTAAACAAATTGCAATACAATGTAATGGAGTATTGCTGTGCTGTAATAAATTATGAGCACAATAAAGAGATGCATGGAAAGACATGAACTGATTCAAAAGGAATTAAGCAAAACTTGTAAAACAATGTAACTACAAACTACAATATAACTAAAATCAAAAAACTACAATGACAAGCAGAAGGAATAATGATAAAACAATAGAAATTGACTACTATGAAAATATATCGACGAAGCTTGGCCTCAGAGAGACAGAGAAGATACCTGCCCTGCGCCTTTAAAGAAATGGAGGAACATGGATATAGGACCACTACATCGAATGTCAAACTTTTTTGATATGTTTAATTTTTCTTTCTTCCTATCTTCATACCTCTTTCTGGAAAGGGATAAGGAGAAAAATATAGTGGAAAATACTGCTGATGAAAAAACAAAGATATTAATAAAAATTACTTTTAAAAAAGAAATTTAAAAAGAATTTTTTAAGGAGCTATGCAATGGACTGTTTAGAGAAGGCTAAGGCCTTGCAACAGAAAGAACAAGCTGGTAGTACAAACAAAGAGGAGGATGCAAAGAAAAGGAAGAGATGCTGTGGAGGTAGAACTGGTGGTTGGCCTGATAGATGCTTTTTTCCAAGAGTCAGAAAGTACTAGATGTAAACAGTAATAAGATCATAAAAAATGAAAATCACAAAAACACAGAAGCCATTTCAATATCAGTCATGTATATGCAATCAGTTCTATAACTAGTTAGAATAAAGAGCAAAGCATTATCAAATTAGATGAATAAATGAGAAAAAGACACCTCCACCATAGTTCCATTGAGATGTTGATTATAATTTTTTAAATGGAAAATGGACAAAAGATAGCGACTTCCCCTGTAATTTTCTTAAAGAAATTTTGCATATATTAAGCTGTCACCACAATGAGGAGACAGAAAGCCTAGAAACAGATTCGGCCAACAAATGCTTACTGCCCTTGCTGACCAGAAATACCTGACAGCCAAGGCCATATCAATTTAGAGTAAAAACTCTATAGTACGAGTACAAGCTCTGATTTACAAAACATCATAGAGGATGAAAGAAGACTTCAAGCAACAGTGCCTTTTAAAATAACAAAAAAAGCACTGAATACAAAGATAACCATTCCACCATATAACCCTCACTAATAATGACCAGTAAGGTTTGCAAAGCATTTTACACATGTCGACTCATCTAATCCTCACAACAATTATGTGGGATGAGAGCATTTATTTTTATCCTCATTTTACAGAGGAAGAAACTGAAGCACAGAGAAGTTAAGTGTGTCCAAGGTCACAACTAATAAGTACTGGAGGCAGCATTCAAACTCAGGTCCTCTGACTCCAAGTACTTACTATACTTTATCCACTGTGCCACCTAGAGGCCCCATTACACCACATAGCTTAGGCAGCTCAGTGGATAGAATGCTAGGCCTGGAGTCAGAAGACAGAGTCCAAATCCATACGTACTAGCTATGTAATGCTGGGCAAATCACTTCAACTCTGTTGGCCTCAGTTTCCTCATCTGTAAAACAGGGATAATAGCAGCACACACCTCCCAGGGTCGCTGTGAAGGTCAAATAAGATATTTGTTCAATGCTTAGCACAAGGACCTGGCAAACTGCAGGTGCTTAATAAATACTTATTTCACCTATCTATCCATTCACTTCCCTTTCAAAAACAAAAACCAACACTATCAGAAGATCGCTAAGGACAACTATGAGAGCTACCAATAAAAATTTTTCCTTTTATCATTGCCCTAAATTACAGTTCAAACTAATGTACCCCATATTTTTGGGCTACAAATTATGGGTATAATCCTTTTACATCTTTGCCACCAAGTGCTTTTTAATGCCTTCTAAGAATGATCATGGAAACAGTGGTTAAGAAAAGGAAAATAGTCTTTCCCTTGGTCGGTAATACCTGTCCTCCTTATAGGGACTCAGAAGGGATCTGGTCCAACCAATCAAATCTCTGTCATTAGTCATAAGACTTCTCTTTCCAAATTGTCAACCTGAAGCTACATTCTGAACATTCTCAGTTAACTTAGCTCTTCAACTGCTTTAAAAATCCACCATAAAAACTCTACTAACTAACACTGCTGACAAGAGTTTCTCATAGGAGGAAGAAAAGGAGATCAAACTAGCCAGTTAGTGATATTCCTGACTCAAAGATTAAAGTCTTTTCAATGATCTTAAAGTAGGGGATCTTCTATAACACCTAATGAGATAGTTTCCTCTAACTCTTCAATTCTCTTTGATTTAGACTTCCTTGAGGTCAAATACATAAGGATAGGGTATAACAGCATTACCTGGAGGGTAATTCAGACTCATCTTTCAATGCCAACAAGACATTTCCTAAAAGATATAGCTTTGGATACTCATAAAACAATGTGATACAGAAGGCCCCAAATGAAATAAGTTTGTTATTTTTACAAATGTAGGAAGTTTCAGATAAAATAATCTCTACATCACTTTCTAATCCCCTTAGATAATGATGTTAAGAGTAAAAGCACCAAAAAGAAGAAGGGACAACTGACATCAATATTTTATGGCAGGCAGGTTGGGCTCCTTTCTAAGAACCAAATGATTTTTAAAAATACCTAATACTTCTTAAAATGAACTGCTTAACAGGACAAGAATATATATGTAAGAGAGGCATTACAATGCCTATTTTCTTCTCTAGTCCTTAAAATTAACAAAGAACGAGCCATAATCATTCCCTCAATGTTAAAATACTCACCTACAAAAATGACTAATTCACTAAGTCTCTGCTTAGGGCCACTGACAATAAGCTTATGTGTCATAGTCTCCACAGGAAAATACTTCCCATCTATAGACAGGAAGAGGGAATATGATTTAATATGAGCTAATTCATCACTGCACACTAAGAGATGAAGAGAAGCAGGCAATACTTTTGAAAACTGCCCAGTTCAGCTCAGCCTCCAGCCTGGCAGGGTTACTAATAGAGCCAGTCAGTGATTACTGCTCATCTTCCCTTCATTTATTAAAACCAGCTACCCTTCTCTACAAGAACCAACACACTGACACAAGCTACGGGGGTAACTGCCTGAGGCTGAAAACTTTCAGCATGCTTGGTTCCCTACTTGTTATAAGGAATACCAAGAGAGAAGGGAAGATATGGGTGGAGGAAAGGAAAAACTGATCTGGTCAGTGGGTCTATTTTTAAATCTTTCTTCCTGAAGTCTATAAAGCAAGTGTTTCAGTTTTCAGCTTCAAAATGATTTGTGAATTTCTCAATGTCTAAATAGTGAATGTTCATGCTGTGCCATTTCCCTTCCCCACCCCCATGACATAGTTCTAGGGGATGAAAGCCAGGAGATGGTGACTGATAACTGCTTAGAAGGAATGCAAAACACTGGCGGGAACAAGATCCCAGGAGTATCTATTCGGCTTCTGCATTCAATCCCAAACACTGGCTCTTAAAACTTCCAAAGTTGTGATTTTTCAGATTTCTTTCTTTAGCCTGTAGACGGAAGATGCTTAGAATGTTTTATTCTCCCCAAAGGCCAATGACACTCCTGGACACAGAGCAGAAGACAAGTCCCTCTCAAGTCTAAGTCACCCAGAGAAGGCAGAGAAATTGCTAGAAACTGGAGTTCTGTCATGGTAACAGCCTCCAAGCTTCATCTGGCACCCAAATGGACCCTCTGAGGTCTGTGCAATGGCTGCATGTGCCTGATGACCAGCGAAGTCATTCCCAATGCCCTGCGAATGTAAATGAAATCTACTAAAGAGCTGAACACTGGCCTTTCCATCAATGCTTCTACTTCTCCAGGCTGCCGTTCACAAAATGCTTGTAAGGACAACACAAGATGAGGTTATCATCTGCTTTGGGGGAAACTCCATGAAATTAGTTCTTATCATATCTTGCTAAAAGCTCCTTGAGAACTTAAAAGGATAAGAGAATGAGAACAAGAACATATTTTCAAGCAACTTGGATCCTTAACCTAAAACGGAGAATGAATGAAACTATATTACTTCTATAGTCAATAGGAACAATGAGTCAGGGTTGAGCATTGCCAGCTGCTCAGGCACCACTAACCAAAAACAGGTTGCTTTTAGATGTCAAGTTCACAACGTTCTCTGAGTAGAGATTTCCCAAAGCATAGGCATATCCTCAAAGGTTTCTGTTTCTGTTCAAGTTTCCCTGGCCTAGAATCTCTGATTTCTTATATCACTATAAAACAAGGATGCAACAAATCTCCTGATTTAACCAACTGCAGCACATGTAAAGAACAAAATTCTAGGCTTTCAACATGTGGCCCCTCAAAACATAGAAAACATACTGACATGGAACACATGTGCTAATACATTTCACTGAACTACAAAATTCTGTCAAGAATGAAGCAATCTCTTTGTAATTTCTCACTGTATTTTGAACTACCACCCCTGTCACCAGAATGAATTCACTACAAGTCTACAGATTCATTCCCACAAAATGGTTGATTCCCAGGATGAGATGCAAATACAGCTATCAGGTCTTCTTAAATATGTGTGGCCTGGTTGCCAGTGAATAATATAACCCATTGCATTTCCTACAAAGAATAATGAATATTTCTCATTAACACTACCCCTTCATTTGACCACAGGTAAATAAAGTATAACTGTAGTCAAGAGAAAAATCAAGAAGATTAGGCTCTCATTGACAATGAGATTTTTAAGAGCAAATAAAGGCACCAGGAAACGAGTCGGAATATATCACCCAGGATTTGGGATGAGCTTTCTACATCTCTGGAAGAACAGCAACAGATTGGAAATGTGTAAAATAACTAATGTGTGTTACATTTATAGTGCAATCAGGACTCTGAGAAAACCCAGTGTTAAATACTAGCAGTCTCATAGTGCCAAAAGGAAGACAATGAAAACTTGATCAGGTTATTCAAACTAGAAGGATGAGAAGCAAAATGGTAGTTCCAAAATGGTTAGGGCTATACCACCTTGATAATCTAGGAATACCACCTTTTTTAACTCATCATGCTTTATCCACTTGTAGATAAAAGGAAGGGGAAAACTACTTTTAAGTAAACAGAAATGCCCATTTAAAAATCCTACAAATATTTACAAACTGCCAGAATAAGAAAGCTCAAAGCTATTTGGGAGGGGAAAAAAATCAGAATTAGAGAGAGATACAGAGAGAGATAGAGACTTTCCCCCCCTACTGAAATACTTCCAACTACTGCAAATCTGACTACTCAAGGTCTATTAATTCTCTAGGTACCACTTTCTTAGCAGGAACAGAAGGAAACCAACATATGTCAAAGATAGATATTACATGTTGTTATTGTTCTAAGAACCTTAAAGACAACAAAATGGAGGAAAATGAAGTACAGACGCTTGAAGATGAAGTCAGGCTGACACTTACCACAAACTTCTCGCCATTCTGCTCCACATGTTTATATGTGGGGACTGATATGGGCACCGCTTGCTTTTCCGTATAGTCGTAAAAGGACTGTCCCAGTGAGTCATCACTGGGATCAAGGTTATCTGCCTCATGAGGAGGTACAGATAACACTGTCAAGATCAATTCCTTTTCACCAGCTCGGATCAGATCCACCACCTGCTTGTGTGTTGCCCCTTCCACATTCACGCCATTCCTGGGGGGGGTGGAAAGAGGAAAAAACAAACCCATGAGGCATAAGAGTCCATGACTCCTTCCCAGGTCCCTCCCAATTCAAGGCAACAGAAACAGAAGGAAACTCTAGACATATCCATGTGTTCTGCTACGGACAAAATGTCCCTTATTCTCTGTTATAATACAACCTTTTTCTAGTTACTTGAAACAGATTCAATTAATCCATTAAAGATAATTTAAAAAGGCTTGCATGCAAAAAAAAAATGTGTCTCTAAAGATCCTGATATGAAAATGTATCTTTTGCTGGATGAAAAATCCAACAGAAACAGATGAGGTGCCTGCAATCCTATTCACAGCTATAAAGTATATGAAAAACAGGGTGAAGTCAAGGGGGAAGCAAAGCTTTTTAGGCTAAACAGTCCAATTTCCTCATCTGAACTATTTATGTACAAAGCCCAATCCAAGCGTCTCCTGGCATTGGGGCCATTTGAACAGAATGATTGCCCTTTGTAACCCCAGGGGAATTTTGTTAAATGGAATTTTTTTACAAATTCATCTCTTTAGTTTTCAAAGTACAGTTTAATGGATGTACTTTTATATTACTCTCTGATTTATACACATATCCTCCAAATGGCCTGCCCTTCTCATGCAGTACTTAATTTCTTCTAGAGGATAGGATTTCTTTACAAATTAAATGGAATTTCTCTTCATACTGAATCATGTTTTCTCTGCATCATCTGGTACTGCAATTGAAAGAAACTTTCTACCCCACTTGCTTCATTTCCCCCACCTACTCCAATTCATGTTATCTCTCTCCTACGTGATTTCTACCCAAAGCCTGGTCTAGTCAGTCTGAACTAGAACACATACATATCTCTTTCACTTGGATCCTATAGAAGAAGCTTGTGTCTTCATTCCTTCCCCAATGTCGGCGTGTACATAAAATTGGCAAAGAAATAAACCACAACATCCAGAAGTCTAAAGTTTTTGTACAGAAAGTTTCTGAGCCCTATAAAATTTACCCAACAATCTAACTACCGTACCAAGGGGACTATTTAGCCAGCAAAAATCACGGGGCAACTGGCCCAACGGGAACCTCCTATGGATATTCCACAAGAGTCAGTACACAGACACACACACACAGACACACACACACAGACACACACACACACACAGACACACACACACACACGCACACACACACACACACACACACTTGGCCTCTAACCCATTTGATATTTGAGCCTATCTACCAAATAAAAGTGACCTCTCTTCCAGCTCTAACCCAAACTATCAATTCTTCCTTCCTGAGAAGGGTGCTAAGGTTAGCAATAAACCTCCCACAAACTATTCAGTCACTGGAATTATCTCTGGTAGCTAAAATATGAATAAACAGGACAGTAGATCACTCAGCCTGCCTGGTTCATGAATCTGAGTGCAATGAACTACAGTCAGTAAACACACTACTCTTGATACTTTACAAACCTAAGTTTATTTTATATACACAGAATTCCAAAAAGAGCCAGCAATCACATAAGGATGAGATAATTCTTGAAGAAATTAGAGAAATTCTTACACCTCTGATTAGAGATATAAGTCCAGATTGGGTCAGTAATTAAAAATGTAGTCAACTCTACACTCAAGGATTTATAATTCCATTTCTGGATTATTAAAGATTTCTCCTCTTACTTTATCGGATCACAAATTTGGTACTGAAAAAACCTCAGAGGTCATCTATTCCACTTTTTCCAGTTTACAAACATGGACAAGGAGGCCTACCAAGATTAAGTAACTTGCCCCTCATCACACAGGCAGTAAGTGGAAAAGAAAAGAATTCAAATCCAGATTCTATGACTCCAAAATTAGCACTTTTTTTTAAAATTCTGAACTTCAAAAACCACCAAGTACACATAATTCTTTGCACTGTACCACATGGCCTCTTCTACTTTGCTGCCTGTGACTTGGCCATATCACTATCAACACTTTCTTTTGAAAGTGGAGCACTGAAATCAAACTTTAATAGTGTGCTGACTAGCACCATCTAGGGAAAGTTAAAGTTGGAAAGAGAAAGAAATGATAGGTAAAATTGAAGCTAGACAAATCAAGGATGGATTTTCTTCATGCATTCTACTGTTAGCCCCCATCATCATAGATATTTGAAAAGCTGGCTAGGAATTTGAGGAGTTTTTTATTTTATTTAAAGAGCTGGAGGAGGAAAAGATGAGACTATCCCATGCAACAATGGAAATTTAAATAATAACATTTCTGAACTAAGACCAATAGATTTTATTAAGCATTTAAGAAAAATTTACTTTGTAGGAAATTTTCAGGATCAGACACCACATAAATCTGTTCAATCATCATTTCTCAAACTGATTTCATTTTACCTTAATTAAAAGAGTACCTCTAATATCTTTCACAAATTAAAGTCTAGAGTAGGTTCAAGGTAATGAGCCCTACAAACGGTCAGAGAAACCCAGATGAGAGACTCCTGGAAAAGCCCTAGGATCCTTTAACCTAGGCTGCAGTCTTCATCTTTACTTTTCAAATAAAAAGGGCAAGTTGACCACCCAAAATGTCAAACAATGACAAGAAAGAGTTCACTGTTACATTCTAAACATATCTGCAAACATTTACTTGGTTCCACTGTGAAAAGAATGTTGTATATTCTACAAGTTAATGCAAAAGTGGACATTCCTTCAGTTACAAAAGAAGCAAAAGAGGTCAAAGCTAGGACGGCTGATTTCATAAACAGTCCTCTCATCTTAAGAATTAAGAGGTCTCTATGGTCACAGGAATTCACCATAACACCTTCATCCCTCTAAGACTGTTACATTTAGAGTGAAATTACATGTGTCCCCATTCCTGAGGAAATTTCGGAGATAAAAGAATATTAAACAAATTCAATAATAAATGGGGCATAAGAAAGAAATTTGGCAGTATTCTGCTTTCCCTGCTAGTGTAACTGATTCCTTTGTTCAAAAACTTTCAATAACTCCTTAATGAACAAAAGTCCTCCTTAGTATGACATTCAAGGGCCTCAGCAACCTGCTCCAAATCACTTTTCCAGTTTTTTCCTTTCATACTTACTATTCCCTAAACATAGTATTTGCTTCCCACTTCCAGGCCTTTGCTTACATTATTCTCTCAATCTCATCCATTTTTTCCAATGGCCAATTTAAATATTATTTTCTCTATCAAATTTTCCCTTCCCTACTTCCAAGTGAGTAGTGACGTCTCGCTTTTGTAAGCTTGACCTCACTCTGTTTATTCTTTGATACAGTTAATATCACCTTCTGCCTATTAAAGTTTAAGGTGTCTTCACTCTCTCTATATTAGGTTTGCACACTTCTTGAAGGCAAGAGATACTATCTTGTTCATCTCTGTATTCATTCATTCAACAAATATTTAGCAAGCACCTACTATATGCCAATGGTTTGACCATTAAATGAATGCGGTAGGAAGAAGACAGTAATGGGACCATGTAGTAAGGGATTATAATGTGAAATACAGAGCTATGAGGAATTTTCAGATCTTCTGAAATACTGAAACAGTAGTAAAACAACAAGTAAAAACTATAGCTACAAAAGTCCCACAGTGTTTTAATACAGTACCTTACACTGGTAAGATACTTTGAGGATCCATACTCACTTTCAACTGTTACCTTTTAGCACTAATTTCTTTCATTTTTCCTACTATCCCATCACTCCCATAAGTCAAAAGTGTAATCCTGTAAGGTCCCCTATCTACAGGCAATAACTAATAGAAATGTACGATGATTCCTCCACTTAAAAACTTTTTGGGGTGGGGGGGTACAGAGCACAAAAGATGGACTTTAATACAATGGCTTTTTCTTACAATCAACAAACTTCCCAAACCAAAACAGAAGGAAAACATAATAAAAAACAATCTATGATATGCCATTAGTGCTCACTCAAAGAGGAACTGGCATTAAAGGCACAATCTCCTAAACCTTCACCTCCTTCCCTTCCAAAATCTTTCCAAAAAAAAAAAAAAAAAACCCTCACAAAGAAACCTAAAATATTATCCCAAGATGACTGGCTATTGCCAAATTTACTTTATGTCCTCTGCCTTACCACAACATTTTATCATGTTAGTGAAATTCTCATTCTTCCATTTTCCTATCTCTTCCCATGGTAGTTAAGTGGATAGAGTGCTCAGTCTGGGGGGTCATAAAGATCTGAATTCAAATCTGCACTTAAGACACTTAACTGTGTAACCCTGGGCAGGGAAGCTATTTAACTTAGGTTTCTTTCAGTTCCCTCCACTGTCAAATGAAGATAAAACAGTACTTACGTACCTCACAGAGCTATTATGAAGCTCAAATGAGATAAAGAGCTTAGTGTAGTTCCTGGCACATAGTAGGTGCTATATAAATGCTTATTCCTTTCCTTTCTCTTCCCAAAGGATGGTACTTAGGCTAGATAATAGGAGTGATTTCAAGTAAGACTCAAACTGAAGTCAGCCTAGCCAGCTGAGCAAATAGCTAAACTGATTTAAACCCTTCTAGGGAGATAAAGAAAAAGAGTATGTATTCAACAGATTAGAGAGTTGAGAGTAATAGAGACCATTATTCTGAATGAAAAAACAATGACACTACCACCAGGTCATATGTATTGCAGCAAGGAGGCACTACAGAGTCTACGGCATACTCCTATGTGTTATCAAGTCGTTAAAGACTATCTGATCCCCAGGAGACACTGCAAAATGCAGGCAGGAAATTCCTATAACTTCTAGTAAGGAGAAAGACTTTAACTCAAGCACTGTCGTTAAGACTGAAAGACGAATGTGTACCTGAAACAGAAAAGTTATTTTACAGTCCCTGGAAAAGGAAGTCTAGCTAATTGGAAATTTCTACAAATTGTTCCAAACTCACTTTAGATTGGGATTCAGTCCCAACCTACTTTTTATTCTATATTCTGAGTCCCACGCCTCAACATTTATCCTGAGAAAAGGAGAATGGAGAAATTTGGTAGTAGCTTCTTCAGTGCCAGGAAGGTGAGGGAGTGGGGATAGGGAGAGAGGATTGACCTTCAGCAAAGTGATGCATCACGTGACACTCACCATACTCCTACTGGAAAAGCCCCCCCACACACACACACTGAAGAAAGCTTCAGCACCCAAATCTTCATGGGAAGTCAATCCAATCTGGAAACCTTTCCCAATTCTCCTACCATTTTCCATAGAAAGTAACTGGGCTAAGAATTAGTGTCTCTGACTTCCATTTGGCTTTATGTCTCAACCTATTAAAATAAAAAAAGACACACTCCAAGCCTTCTAATGACTAAGAAGACAACAAAGTTGACTACAAAGTTAGTCCAGCACCTTCCTCACCCCAAAAGAGACAAGAAAGAAAAAATCCCAGAGCTGGAGTCAGAAGACTTGAGTCCAGGGTCTGGCTCTGCCCCTCACTTCCTGGTGGTATGACCTTAACCACTCTGGGCTGAGTCAGTTCCTTATCTATAAAGTGGTGTATCTGCCCCCACCAAACTCACAGGGTTGTTGTAAGGGTCAAATTGCAAAACACATAGGAAACTACTCTGTAAAAAAAGAAGTGATATTAACTGTGTTCAACAGCAAATCTGATTCAAACTGTTTTCCGAAGGCCTACATTCCTAATTTTGAATAAAAGATATAAGACTTTAAAGAATTCTTCCTTGATAGACAATCTTTAAAAGGGTTTTGTAAATTACTCACCACCCCCCACCCCCCCCCAACTTTTCCTACAAACTGGGTGAAAAGACCTTACAAGTTAGGGAAAAATAGACCCCTAGCAGCATATTAGGAAGCATTTCCTCTGCCTGTTTATTGGCTTGGTTACAGGTTGGAAGAGGCTAGTTAAGAATGAAGACTAGACTATTAAAACAGGGTACTGCTCCATAACTTTAACACAGAGCTGTCTTTTTAAATCTGCAGTTAAATATCTGACCAACAAGGGGTGGCCTCCCTTTCATCCATCAGACTGTTCCCTATTAATCACACCTTCTTTAGGCAACACCTAATCCAAAGAATAACATGAAGTCACAGATATAAAACCAGAAGACACCTTGGAGCTTATCATGGCTTATCAGGTCCAATCTCATCTCATTTTACAGATGAGGAAACTGAGGCCCAGAGCAGCTGTGACTTGTTTGTGATCATTCAAGAAGCTGGAAAAAAAGACAGGACTTATACCTGAGGCCTCTGACTCCAAATCCAGTATTCTCTCCCTTCCATTCAATGAGTAATTCTCTCAAAATTTTACTGTACTTTGCCCTTGACTAGTCTACTCCCATGTCATGAGACACAAGTTTAAATGATAAATATGGTCAAAGAAGGAGCAGCACAAGCTTGTTAGTAAAAACTCTTCTACATTCTAACACGTTAGCTTTCAAAACCGTGCTTTAACTGTTTCAGTCAGATATTTTGCATTTCTCTTCTCTCAGGACACTCAACAAATACTAAATAGAGCTCAATCCTCCCCAAAATCAACCTCTTTATGTCCAGCTTACATGTGGAAGGCCCTTAGGTCACAAAAAATACTTCCAAACTTTCTGATCAATTGTAAACCTAAGCTACCCAACTTAACATGTTTGGTCTGCTTCTTCAGTGCCTACTGAGATCTTACATCACTCTAGAATAAGAGAAAACTCTCAATAAAAATATAAGGTTAGGTTCAGTCAGCACTAAAAACACAAAAGCTCTCCAAGTCAAAAGATCTGGAAACAACCAAGACACTTATCAAAATTCAATGGTAAAATATAATGAGTTATTCCAGTGCTGCTATGAGGGAAAAACTATCAGCAGAAATCTTGTCAGAAAAATATCAGTTCTTTCTCCTACAACATAACTCTCTTGTTCAACCAGTTACTACTCGAAAAAAAAAACAAAACTTGGAATTTCAACATTTACCTCTACCTCTCTTCTTATTCACCCATATAAATTCAGTGCACTTTTCAGTCAGAAACAAATAACTTGCCAGAAATAAGACATAGGCAGAACTTTTACAAGATGACAAAATCCTAGAAATTACAATCAAATACTTGCTAAATGTGGAGGAAGTAATTTTCTTTCTCCTTCTTGCCTTCTTATGACAGGAGCTCTTACCCTGTAGTCCATGAACTTGTTTTGTTTTGTTTCTTAAAGATTTTACTAACTGTATTCCAATATATTTGGCTTCCTTTATAATCCTATGTATTTTATTTTAAAAACATGACACTGAGAAGGAATACAGATGGCACACAAAACGGCAAGGAACTTCTGCTTTATTAAATACTTTATATAACTCATAGAATCATCATTCTACAACATTCTTTTACTATAACACTTCTGACAAGTTTCTACCTGTTAAGGACAAGAAGATTGAGAAGTTAAGTTTCTTGAAAAAGAAATCACATATTCTAGGCCTGTTTCTTGATACACAACAAAAGGATCAAATTGTACAGATTTTCATCACTCTATGGAATCTACTCAACCTCAAAAACAACTAGTGACCCAAAGGTTAAGACTCCTTTTCTTACTCTCCAGGAGAATAAATAAGCAAGACTTAATACACTTAAAAGAAAGAGTAGCCAGTGAAAGTCTTTTGTGCTTTACCATTTCACCCAAGAGGTACAGGGAAGGGAGGAAAATTCCCAAACCTTAAAACCTTCTAATACAAAGGCAGAAAGGAACAATAAATATTCTACAGTCTTACAGAGACAAAGAATTTGAGTTAGAGATGGTGTTTAATTTAAAATATACTAAAGCTTTTAAGAAGCAATTAGTCATGCAGGCATGCATGCATGAATACATGTATATATGGGTGCACGCATGCATACATACATACATACTGCTAAGGAACTGGGGAATGAGAAAGTCCATCCATTTCCCTTTTAATATAAAAAGCAGAACCCTAAGTCTCTGAATATCAGGGTCACCCAAAGACTCAATGATACTAAATTTTATGGTACAACAGAAAAAATGGGTTTGGAATTAAAAAACCTTAGTTCAAATTTGAGCTTTACATTTATTTTACTACCTATGTGACTTTGAGTAGGTCACCTATGTGGGCTTCAGTTTTCATCCATACAATGGAGGGTTTAGACTAAATGACTTGTAAGAAGGGCACAGTGGCGGACTCATCTTCCTGAATTCAAATCTGGCCTCAGATGCTTAATAGCTGTGTGACCTTAGACGAGTCACTTCACCCTGTTTGCCTTAGTTTTCTCATCTGTAAAATGAGTTGGAGAAGGAAATGCAAACTGTTCCAGTATCCAAATGGGATCAGAAAAAGTCAGACACAACTGAAAATGACTGAACAAAATACTTTAAAAGAAAAAACCTCACACTGATTCTACTACTTGGAGAAAGTACTAATATGCCATGATCTAAATTGTTCAAGTACAGTATTATGACACTGACTACTTTGCTGTCTATTATGAGTAATAAAATTACATGTTTAAAATTACAATATGGTATTTAATATGGGCACAATTAAAAATAAAGTAGTTTTCTTCCATCCAAAGGGCTTAAATTTAAAAAATAAGCTAAATTTGTTTTTAAGAGGATAAACATGCATCCCAAACAGCTCAAATTTATGCCAAAGGATGGAAAAGAATAAGAAATAACCATTCTAATATAAAAAAATAAGCCTTTAAGGTGAATTCTAAGAATAATCAATTGTCTTTTTGCAATCAAGCTCCAAGCCCTTATCCCTTCAGATAACATAAAACACAAAGTACAACAGAACTTTTCAGAGGTTTTCAAGGTGAAACTGACAAATATCTGCCACTGGTTGAGCTTTTCTGGTCTTCAAAGATTTTCTACTGCCAACACAGCAAGACCAGATATTTCTTCTAAAAATTAGGGGAATAGTCCAAGGTGGTAATCCCAATAAGGCGTAGTAATAAGGTCAAAAATCACCATAGTGGTTTTCCTAACCTTAAATCCTTACTTTCTTTTCATGCTGCCATTTATCACTACTAGAGACTCTGATCATTCAAGATGAAAAAAGCCACTTTAAAAAATATAACTAAGTACTGAATCTTCTACAACACTAGCTACAAATCTAATTTAGGGGTTTGAAAGAAACCTTGATTTTTCAGAAAGTTCTGTTTCACTAAATTTTGTGGCTAATTAAGCCAAGGTCATGGACTCAATTCCCATGAACCACTTAGTTTGCTCTATTCAGTCTATAGTCACAGTCCTTTAATCCCAGTCAACCCTTTCACAAATTGTGGATCGGGGCAAATCACCGGATACCAAACAATTATCTACTGGTGACAAGTTAGCAACACTGCCTTCAAGTGCGAAAAACAGCACAGCATAAAAAAAAAAGAAAAAGAATCTCTCCCAAAGATATCAAGAAAAGAGGAAAAGCGGAAAAGTGCCCATATGTATAAAAATATTTATAGCAGTCCTGTGTATGGTGGCAAAGAATTGGACACTGAGAGGATACCCAACAATTTGGGAACAGCTCAAAAAGTTATGGCATATGCATGTGATGGAATACAACTGCACTATACGAAATGATTAAGGGGGGGACACTTCAGAAAAGTTTAGGAAGACTTGTATGAACTGATGCCAAGTGAAGTAAACAGAACTAGGAAAATAATTTATATAACAACAGCAATATTGTGAAGACAATCAACTTTGAAAAACTTACTAACTGATTTACACGATGACCAACTGCAATTCCAAAGGACTCATCAAGAAATATGCTATCTAGTTCCAAATAGAAAGTAGATGAATTAAGAGTACAAATTGAATGTTTTTTTGGACATGGCTAATGCAGAAATTTCTTTTGCATAAATATATATATATATATATCTGTAAGGGAGTTTGTTTTTCTTGCCTTCTCAATAGGTAGTAGAGGAGAAGGGAATGGGAATGAATTTGGAACTGTAAATTAAATTAAAATAAAAAAGTATTTTATATTTTTAAATGCAGTTATTTAACAATCAACTCTCATTGCAAACTTATCTAAAGTTGACAACCACACTCTGAGGAAGTGACATACTTAATATGCCTAAGGTATAGAACCAAGAGGGAAAGAAACATATATCACAGGCTTATTAGAACACAGAGCTAATCACAATTTCCACACAGGAAATTCACTTTTATATTTTCACTGAGATTAATACAAGTAAAAATATCATAACTCAGGATGAAATTCAGATAGTACAATGAACAAGAGGTAATTTCTAAACATGGAAAACCCAAAGTAATCAAAATGTGAGAGAAAAAAATTCCATCTTTATAAGACACAACATATAAGCCCACTGCCCTAACAATTCATAGACTGCTAAATGTTCCACTGCTACTCATTTGAACATGAATTAAGCACCCATTATGTGCAAAGCACTGTATAATTCTCTCCCCTTTAGGGAGTTTATAGTTTAGAGCAAGGGGATAAAATACAAACAAAAAATACAAAGATAACCTTAATATACAATATCATAAATATGCATTAAAGGTTTATAAAATAGGAGGTGATCTGAGGTCCAAGGGAAATGTCATTATCAACAGTGTACCAGGAAAATTTCATGGAGAATTTAGTATTTGAGTTGGATTTCAAAGGGCAGAGGAATTCAAGAGGTAAAAATCCAGGAGGGGAAGGTATTCCAGGCCCAGGAAAAAAACCACAGGTAAAGTCAGGGGAGGAGAAAAGCAGAGAGTTCAATTTAAATGAGGCTGAGAATATGTACCAAGGCACAAAATAAGCCTTAAAAAGTACAGCAGCACCCAGATATGGAGTACTTAAGACAAAAAGTCTGAAATTCATTAGGTAGACAACAAGAAATTATTAAAGAGTTTTGAAAAGAGGAATGACATAATCAAATCTCTTTATAAAGGAAGACTTGTAAAAAGACTTGTAGCAATATGAAGGGTACATTAGTCATAGGATGCTGGAGTGGAAGAAGAAAGAATTGATGAAAGGCTACTACTATATTATAATGATCAAGGATAACCCAGAAGAAGAGGTGGAGTACTATGGGCATGGTACACTGCAGATATTGTTAGACTTGGCTAATCTGTTGGTTAGCTTTGCTAAACTGCTTTCTCTCTATATTCTTTTTATTCTTTGTTACAAAAGATGATTCTCTGAGTTGGGGAGAAAAGGAGGCTCTATATATGTGTGTGTGTGTTGTCTGTATATATTTTTACATATACATATACATAAAAGCAGAATTTCAATAAAAATTTTAAAATAAAAACAAAAAGATATTGCAATAATTAAGGTAGGTATTAATGAGATCTTGTGTTCAGCCGGCAGAAGTGGAATAGAAATTGGTGATGAGAGGGGAGAGGTATTGACCAAAATTGGCTAACCGACTGGTTACAGACTGAAGGAGAGGGAGGAGTCAAAATTAATCCCCAAATTTTGAAAATGAAAAATTGGATTAATGGTGATACTACTAGCACTGACAAACAGTAAGGTCAGAAGATGAAATGGGTTTCAAAGAAATGATAATAAAGTTCTGGTTTGGACATGTTGAACTTAACATTGTTGTCAGTGGGACATCAAAATGGAGATGTCCTGCAGGCCACTGGAGATGGAAAACAGAAGAGGTCAGAGCTATACATATATATCCGAGCACCTTTCATTAGTGGTAGTTGAAGCCAATGTAATGAATCAGATTAACAATGGAAAGAGAAGGCCAAAGACTGACCTCAGAAACAGCCACATGAAGTGTAGGGGAAGTGCCTAAGGGGCCAACAAAGAAGATATGTGTGTAGTGAGAGGCTGAAGGAGAACCAAGAGAGATGGCTGTGTCTCTGAATTCAAAGAAAAGATGACTCTTTAGGAGGAAGAGGTGAAGATCAGAAAGATCATGAAGAAATGTCACTGATGAATTTCAAGAAAGCAGTTTCAGGAGAATGACTGGCACGGAAATTATAGTCCTGGGGATTGAAAAGAGAAAAGATGGTGAGGAAAAGAAAGCATCTGTTTGGAGGCTTCTAAGATTCTAAACTGGGTTCTCTTTTCTCTCTCTGTATTCTCCCTTCAGTAAGGTTATCACCTCCCATAGGTTCAATTATCTTCTTTAGAAAAATGACCCCCAACCTTAATCTTGCTCTTTATATTCAGTCTGACATCACCAATTACCAATTTGATATTGTGATGTCACCATTCAGATTCAAAAACTCAATATGTCTACCCCTTAAATAAACTCAGCCTCTTCTAAACTTCAATATTTCTGTTACAAGCATCATCAAGCCTTTCAACTGTTTAGCTTTGTAATCTCAGTCACACTAACTCCACTCACAATGGTCCCTCATATTCAATCAGCTTCCAAGTTTTATTGACTCTATAAACATGTCTCTCAAATCCATCTTCTCTCCACTCACATGGCTACCACCACCACTTCATTTCAGGACCTCATTACCTCTCACCTGAACCATTACAACCTCTCAAATGGAACTCCAACCTTCCAGTCTCTATCCTCAACACAGGGGCCAAAATAATCTTTCTAATGCATAAATCTGACCATGTGACTTCCCTGCTCAAGAAACTGAAATGCTTCCCTACTACTTTTAGAATACAGTACAAATTCCTCAGTCTGCAGTTATAACCCTTTACAACCTTGTTCCACTCTACCATCCATCCTTCCATTTCTCTCTCTCTTACACACACACAAGCATGTGCATATACACCCCTCCACTGACTCACTACCACCTTCAGGATGAAATATAAAATCCTCTGTTTCGCATTCAAAGCTCTTCATAACCTAGCTTCCCCTCTACCTTTCTAAGGTCCTTCTACTTTATAGTCTTCCATGTACTCTGATATCCAGTAATACTGGCCTTCTTATGTTCCTTGTACAAGACACCCTCACACCTGCCAACTTCTGGCATTTTCATTGGTTGTCCCTTGTGTTACCTGGAATGCTCTCCCTTCTCATATCTACCTCTAGACTTCCCTGTATTTCTTCAGGTCCTAGCTAAAAACCCACCTACAGAAAGCTTTTGTCTTAAAATGCAAATACCTTCCCACTATTATTTCCAATTCAGTCTGTATATATCTTGTTTGCATAGAGTTGTTTGCATGCTGTCTGCCCCATAAGATTGGGAGATCCATGAGAGCAGGGATACTGTCTTCTGTCTTTCTCTGCATCCCCAGCACTTGGTACAATGTCTGGTATACAGCTGGCACTTAATAAATGTTTACTGACTGACCAACTTCTCAGGCTTATTGCATAATACACCCCTTACACACTCTGTGATCTACTCACTCTTCCCCTAACTCAGTACTCAATCTCCTGCTTCAGTGCCTTGTACTCATTGTTTCTGAAGCCCGGAATGTACTCCTCTACCTCTGTCACAGAATTCATACATTTCTTCAATGGCTTATATGGCATGCCCTATGCAAAGCCTTTAGAAAATCAATAACGTTTGCTCTTTCCTCAAAAAAAAATCATCATATATATTCTTGTTTACATGTCTTTGACGACAGGGACTGTTTTTTGTCCTATCTTTGTATCCCCAGTTGGTGCTGGGTACTTTAGAAGGTACTTTAATATATGCTTGTTGGTCTAAGTTTGAACAATTTTGTCAAGAAAATTAACAACAATAAAAAATGCAAATTTTAAAAACTATGAGGAATCACACCCATCAAATTGGCAAGACAGTAAAAAGAAAAATTCAGTGTTGGTAGAGCTATGGCAAAACTGGCACACTAATTCACTGCCAGTCCACCTGTCACTTGGTACAGTCACATTGGAAAACAAACTAGAATTATACAAAAAAAAGTCACAAAATTATTTACCACCTTTGATCCAAAGTCTGTGTAGGCTTATCACAAAAAGTTAGGAGCACTATCTCTAAGAGCAAAACACTAAAAACAAACAGTAAACCCAATGGAGAACAGCTAAGTTGTTAAAAAATGAATATATGTAATATAAGAATATTATGTAATATGAATATGCCATATGGAACTTAATATAGGAAGAATTCAAATAAATATGAGAAGATTTATATAAAGTAATATTGAATCCTAAAGAAAGCAGAACCCACAGAACAATACATACAATGATTACAACTCTATAAAAGAAGACAATTTTAGGTAGCAACATAACTTGGATGTTGTGGCATTGTGAACAGAGTTATCAGGAAGACCTGAGTTTGAATCCTACCTCAGACATGCGCTGTGAAACCCTGGCCAAGTCACTTAACCTCTATATGCCTAAGTTTCTTCATCTGTAAAATGGGGATAATAATAGCACCTACCTCCCGAGGCTTTTGTGAAGATTATATGAGATGATATGCGTAAGGCACTTTGTAAACCTTAAAGAGCTACTTAACTATTAGCTATTTTTGTTAATATTATTCTTAAATGCTGTGGACACTGGTACTAAAGTTAAATTACACATCCTTCCTCTCTTAATGAACAGTCAAGTACTCTAGAGTAAGGCTTCATGTAATATCAACTGCAATCACTCTTTTGTTCTTATTTTCAAGAATTCTACATTGTGAGGGACTGACCTGTATTATCTGTCAGAGTTTCTATGATGCATTGAAACACCAAAATTTTAACAATGAATAGAGAGATAGGGTTGTAGCTATATAGGGCAGAAGGGTCAAAGAAAGTCTTTTTTAAAGTCTGGAGTGACCTAGGTAGGTTTGTAGGTAGGTAGGAAATAAATCAATGGAGAAAGAAATACAAGTGAGGGGGAAGAAGGAGAAGAGAAAGGGGAGAGGTCTATCACAGCATCATCCTGGAGAAAATGGGAAAGAATGAGAGTAAGAGGCACTAAATTTAGCATGTAGTAGGGATACTTCTGAGAGGGGGAAAAAAAGGAGAGAGAAGGTAATGATATTAAGATGCTTAGAGAAGCAAAGTAGAGAGGGTGAGAGAAAGCACATCGAATGGCTAAATCTGCAGGAGAAGCTGGAAGTCGAATGTTTTCAAAACTTCCATTCTCAAAATTAGATACTGAACTGTTTTCATTTAATAAGTCTCTCTTTAATAAGACAACATAACTCAATGCAGAATACTCATAGTACCTTCCAAAAATATCCCAGCACTATTTTTTAAAAAGTCAATCTAGTTAAGCTATTGCATATTTCTGTAAGGTGACTTTTTGGCAGGCAGCCCTCCTTGCAACGAGCTGAGAGAATAACTGCATAAGCAAAAGCCACCATGCTCCTGTAGGTCATTCTGTACTTTTCCAAAGCAGAGTAAGCTAATAACTTATGTCTCAAGTCTACAGAAGATTAAGACCTCTTTCTGAAGTCTTAACCTGAGGTCTGATCATCATGTCTAAAGAGTTTTCAGGCAGATGTGTGTTCATCCTTCACTGCCAAAGAAGACCATGCTATCAGAGAAATAATGACATGACTTGCACTTGACTTTGAGTGAGGGAGGGCTGTACAGGTCACCAGCCTCACTTCTCCTGAGCCATCTGAATCCAGTGACCAGATATTCATCAGGATGACTGGAGATGACTCAGGATGAGACAATTGGGGTTAAGTGACTTGCCCAAGGTCACACAGCTAGTGAGTGTCAAGTGTCTGAGGTAAGATTTGAATTCAGGTCCTCCTGACTCCTGCACTGGTACTCTATCCACTGCACCACCTAGCTGCCCCAAGTTTTCAGGTAGCTTAAACAAGAACAAATCACTTAGGAAATGTTTCTCTAACACTGAAAGTTCATAGGTGAGAAGAAAACAGTTGTACGTACACAGAATTCTTTATTACTTGCTCAGGACCTTAAATATCCTGCTGATTAGGTCTATTTCCTTAACTAATATAAGAATATAATTTAGTTGGCAGGGGCCAAAAGAATTAGTAATGGATAGTAATTTACTGATGAATTCCAGGTATATGTATATTACCTAGTATTTGAATTCATTCTATATTAGAAAACTTCACCTTCTTAGTATTCTGGATGACATTTCAATCAAAGAAAATTAACTTTATTGTCATTATTAATCCTTGTATTGGTTTAAAGTGTTTTTCTTTGACTTTCTTTTTGAAATTGAACATGGGAGGAGGAAGTAACCCTTGGTATTAAAATAATTTGTTTTCTGTCTTTAAATCCTTTAACTCCCAACAATATGCAACGTGCTAAAAGGAAAAGGATGAAAGGAAACATTTCTGAGTTAAAGAAGAGCGAAAAAGAAAGAAACAAATCCATAGGGCAGTGAGTGGAGAAGCTGACAGAGCCATGAGGGGAGCAGGCACCAGATCCCACATCTTCAGACTAAAGATGAAATGGACAGCTTATGAATCCAAAAATCAGATTTTAGTAATTTGGGGCTTGAAACATATCAGAAGAATAAAATTGCTTTCCATCAGCTGTCCTCTTAAATGGAAGTATTACTTTTTTTTCTAATATGAATTTTTCCTCTTTCAAAAAAGCCAAAGAAATAAACCTAAAATTATTTAAGAAACCAGACAATGAAATTCTTGAATCTGGTTCTGCCTTGAAAAAGCTATTCAGACTTCTTATGCCACAATTGCCCCTTCTGGCAAAAAAGAGACCAAACTTCTTCCCTAATACAGGACGTTTTAGCACATTGAACCAGGTTCTGCCATTCACATGTAAAATAAATGGTAGTGAGCTACCACTAACTCCTCAGTTTAAACAAATACTTACTAAATGCCCTGTGAAAAACACTGTGATAGGTGTTGAGAAACATACAAGGCAGGTTAAGACACATTTCCGGTCCTTAAGAAGCTTACAGTCAAACAGAGGAATAAGACACAAACACAGATGACAAAAATACACAATATTACCTAACTACATTAGAGAGTTACAAAATCAAGTGTTATGTAAGGTCCAAGAGGGAAGGTCATCACCAGATGCAAATCAAAGAAAGGCTTTATGGAAGAGGAGGCATTTAATTTGGACTTAAAAAGATGGATAGTAATTTAACGGGCTTAGCATAGTGGGGAGAGGGAAAATAAGGGGAAGGAGGAAGAGAAGACATTCCAGGCATAGAGAATAACATGAAAAAAGGCACGGAGGTGGGACATTACAGGCTGTGTTCTGAGAGCAAAGTAACCCAGTTTGAGGCAAATAACAAGTACAAGAGAATCCCTGGAAAAGGGAGATGGCAAACCATGCTATTAAAGGAACCATGATGATCTCTGCTGCCCACATCCTGACAAAGAGGTGCTCGATTCAAAAGAAGACATATTTCTGAATATGGCCAAGGTGGGAATTTGGTTTGCTTGACTATATATATATATATATATATATATATATATATATATATATATATATATATATATCTGTTACAAGGGTTTTGTTTTTCATTTTCCTCCCTCAATGAGGAGGGAGAGAAAGTAAAATTTTTCTTCACTGAAATCATCTTAAAAATAAAGGTAGAATGACACCAAATTATGGAGGACCCTCAATGCTAGACAAAAGAATCTAAACTTTTGCAGTAAAGAATCACAAAAGATTTGCAGCCAAAGACAATGGAAGGATTGGAGATGTGCTGCACAAGTGCAATCTAAGTATGAAAACAGAGAGAAAAAAAGTACAAGATAACCCCAAGGTTTCAAACATGTGATTAAGTGATGAATAAAATCCAATAGTCAGAAATAATGAAGTTGGAAAAATAATCAGGTGTAGGGAGAAATGGTACAAGCTTAGTTTATGAATTGAGCTTGAGATGCCAGAGGACATTTAGGTGGAAATATCCTGTAAGAAGATGAAGGTGTGGGTCTGGAGCTCAGAAGTAAGATGCAGACTGAAAATAGAGATATGAGAGTCAATATCTATGAGAGAGTAGTTGAAGCCATGGGAGTGAATTAGAATGCTAAGGGAGAAAATACGGAAAGAAAACAGGACCATTGGATAGACCTCTTGGGGAACACTTCACATTAAGGAGTTGATAGAGTATCTCCCTTGAGTTGTTATTCTGGTTGTGAGGTTAGAGGCCTATATACCTAAGGTATTTCTCCTGTTTGCCTAACAGCATCCACCTTCAGGAGAGTTAGTTAGGATTAGGGGTATAGTAAAGTGAATCTAATTGACTCAGATCAAACCTGTGATTCATTAATACTAAGTTCTAATCAAATGAGCTTTAACAGGCACAGATAGAACCACTGCAGTTAAATAGCAATGATGTACACAGGTTTTAAGCATCACAATGAATTCACCGTGCCAATTAAGTCACTTTGCTTCTGTGTCAGATCATAGGATTTCCCAATGAGACTCATTTCAGAAGTAATTTGTGGCCTTAGGGGACACGTTAACAAGTCCACATAAGAAACAAGCTGTAGACACCATTTAAAAGCAAGGTGTCCCAAGTCAATGTGATTGGAAAGGGAACTGGTCCCAGAATACCACCTTATCCATACACAGAGGCAAATATGCGTATACTCACAAAGGGCCTCCTCCTAGTCTCAACCCGGCTTCTGAAAGGAAAGTACAGGCTATTTCTGGATTTAGTTTTATTGTTTTCCACTCTCCCTACAAAACTAAGTTATTTCCTGGATTTATAATTATGATGGATATAGTTCCTTCACTAGCAGTCAGTTGAATGAATATAACAAGGACACAAAATACCTATTTAAGTCATCTGTCTCGCAACTCAGAAAATAACTAGGAAGATAAAGACATAAACACAAAGCTATTATCTGCCAATATTTGATTGCCCACCAAATTTCTTCTCCTATCTGAGTTTATTTATAAAGATATAGCTGAACTCCAAAGAGGTCAAAATGGCATGTCAACAGAAAGAACAGAAGAAGAACCAAATAAACCTACGAAATTCTGTGTCACTATTTTTCTAGAAAGTCAAGGAACTTTGTTTAGAGTAAAATAAAGAAATAAGCTGATGGTGCAGTATCTTAGATGGTAGAAGTGATACAGCTAAAGCTACAAAAGTAATCTTGCTACTACAGACAGTCTACTATCCTATTCTATGCAATATTTAACTGCTTTTCTACCCAGATTAGAATATGGGAACATAATGATTAAATCAATTTTAATAGGGCCTTGGTTTCTTTCCCATAGTGAATATGACAATAAGAACTGAATTCAGAATCCCTGTCATATAACAACACAGATATTTCCTTTTGTCAGAACAACTGGAAAGCAGAATCATGCCACACTGGAGAAAGCAGTTCTTTCAAGAGGCCTTAATCAGTTAAGGTTTTGTTCTTGAATTTGACTTACAATGAACAACTTCTCAAAGAGCCATCTTTTCATCCATTCTTATAGAATGAAGCCAAAGAACAGACACTCTTACAGAATGAAGCCAAAAACACATATGACCTGGAAATTCTCTTTAAAAAGCTGTACAAATCAATGACTTTTAGTAGGTATTTTCCCAATGCTTTAACTTTTGTTCAGGGCAAAAGATCTGAGATAAAAGATACATTTCCTATATACTATCACAGACAAATAACATGGGGACTGGCAATTGTCCATCTCACTGGGATTCCAATCAACCTAATCCAACATGACGAAGCACTACCATGACCTTCACTTACTATGTAATAGACCTACTAACTCTGAAGGCTGTAAACTTTACCTCCAAAAGACCAGATCTACCCAAAAAACACATACCCAAAAGACTAAGATAGATTCACCAACTAACAAAGCTATGCCCTCAAAAATATGGAGGAAAAACATAGATTCCATATACAAATTCCATAACCAAAGCTTTCCTCAAGGCAACAAGAAATTGGTGAAAAACCTTTAGAAATAAAAGAAAATTAGCCAAAATTGTCAACAGTTCTTTCCCATACTATAACAGTACAAAGACACAGTTATTTTGGTTCTCTTTTTTGGATGCACTCTTCACTCTTTAGACTGTGCATGCAGTCACATCAAAGGAAAGACACACTCAACATATGTTATACTGGGAAAGATTACAAGGTGGAAACTAAGTTTGTTAAACAGGAAGGCTTTGAGTCTGAAGTGAGATTTAGAGCCCAGAAGCCCTATTCATACTGCAATTACCAAATCCTGCAACAAAACAATTCCTAAATCAGATACTGTTTTGTAGAGAAGGAGAAAGTAAACCATGCTGGCTAAACTTGACCCAAACACTATACCATATCCCAAGACAAAAAGGGCCTTTGTGAATAGGATTTTTTTTCAAGTAACAATTTTACTTATATCCAAACTTGTACACACCTTTTAGTGCTAAATTATAAGTTCCTCTGCCCACTTACATCACCATACTGTCCAAACAACTGCACAAAGTGGAAAAACACAACTGTAATTCTTCTGAAAAAAGAACAAACAGCAAAAACAAAAAACAAAAAAAAAACTTTAAAAAAAGCAACTGAGTTATGTGGAAATTCACAAGATCAAGATATAAATGTAAGCACAATCTAAACTACAGCTACACAATGATTACCCATCCTTGGCCCTGCCCCCACTTTAGATTTCAACAAGAAAGCTTTTCTGAACAAGGTATGATAGACCAAAGAACCTATCTGAAAGATAGAGGAGTTCTCTTAAATATTTTACAGAGGAAGAACTGGAACTCTTCTGGGAGTAAGCATATAAATTTTTATAGGAAAATAAGCATGTTCACCAACCATGATCAAAACCAGGAAATGAAATCTGTGCTGTGCCCTCTTCCTCTAGCAACCAGACATTATTACCCTTAAGAAGTCAAATCTGCCCATACACACCAAAATATTCATTGCTACACTTTCTGTGGCAGCAAAAAAATGGAAACAAGGCAGAATCCATTAACTAGAAAAGAACTAAACAAATTATGGCACAAGAATGTAATGGAATATTATTGTACCATGAGAAATGATGAATGTGAAGAATTCTAAGAAGCTTAGGAAGATTTATATGAACTGATACTGACTGAAGGAAGCAGAATCAAAAAATATATATATATATATATGACTTAATACAATGTAACTGGAAAGAACAAGGACAAAAAAAAAAATAACTGAACGTTAAGTGATTATGATGACAGCCTGGTCCTAAAGAAGAGATAAAAAAATGTACCTCTCTCCCTTTCTGGAAACGTGGGACTGTGGATGTAGAAGAACCCACACACAGTCAGACTCAGTTGAAATGCTGGTTAATTCTGCTGACCTGCTTATTTTTCCTTTTTTTAAATTCTATGCTTAGAAGGAATGATGGAGGTATAGATATATTCAGAAATGAAGGAAATGTAAAAACAAAAAATATATTAACTTTTTTTCCAGAAAGCATGGGGGAAAGTCATATCTACTCAGTAACTGATTTATTGCTCTTACTCAGCATAACCAAAGAAAGTATAAGAAAGGACAAGACTTGAATTTGGAACAGGGAAGGAAGTTGTATAGATGAGGTTTGAAGAGGGTTTCCCAATTCGTTCAGTTCTGTGATGCAATTGCAACTCTTCTTCCATTATATGGTGCCCAAGAAAGCTTCATGGACTTTGAAAATCAAAAATAAAAGCAAATGAACCTAACATGAACTTCCACAAGGAAAGGAAACTGACACCTCCCAAGGGCTGCTGACAGAGGAAGATAATAGGCATAGATTTTCTATAGTCTGGAAAGAACAGAATTCTGGGCTCAGGTAATGGAAAAAGGAAGATCACCATTGCAATACAGGTCTTAGTGCCCTAATCCCCTTATGATTAATATACTGGCCACATCAAGCTGGGGAATATCAGAACTGTTTGTAAAGCAGTTGAAAGTGGAGGAAAAGAGAAGAGAACATTCATCTATCCAGGGTACCATCGTACTTTTCTAGGTAGGTCACTATCCCTGAGACAGGAAGGTAGAGGTACTCTAAGGGAAAAGTGCCACAGAAGAAGCCTAATGTTTAAGGAGGGAGAGGCCACTCCATTCCCCAGACACACCTTCAGGATACGGTCTGTCTGTTTCTTAAACCCTGGCCTAACCAACAGTTAAATGAGGTGAAGGCCTGAAGGGAGGGTGGGATTTTTTGTGATTGAAAGTAAATTTAGGAAGGACGGGAAGCAAAGACTGAATATCCTAGTAAAGGAGAAGGGCAGAAGCCAGTCAGAGAAGGATGTGCAAGAGAAAAGGAGCCAGGAAGACAGAAATAGAGTAGTGAAGGACACAGTGGGGAAAGGCATGGAAGCAGTGGGAGTACTACACCCAGAGCACGGATGAGCACTAAACACACACACACACGCACACACACACATACGCATACACACACGCGCGCGCGCGACTGGCAATGCCACAGCCCCCCGAAGTGCCCGGGCTGCAGGGAGGTTGGTGAAGTAGCCAACTTGAAAAGGTAGGGGCTGCAGTGGAGGGGGAAGGGAAGGGGCCGAACTGCACCGAGAGGCAGAAGCATGAAACTTGGAAGCCTGGGGGGCGGAGGGCAGAATAACAGGATGGAGGGCAAGGGGATGGGCAATGCCACCAGGCGCCAGCCGGACCCGAGGGGCCCCACAGGAGGGCTCCCACACACACAAAAGCAAGCAGAGGAGGCAGTGGGGCCGGTGGGGAGAAGGACAGGACACGGCCGGGAGCCCCCGCGAGGGGCACGGCTGGGCGGCTCGCTGTCACCGCGCGGGGAGCGGGCAGGAGCCGGGGGTGGGGGGGACGCCGGCCCCGGGGCCCGGAGGGACGAGGGGGGTCTCTGGGCGCCGGGTGGGGGGCGGGGGCGGGGCGGGGGCCGGGGCCCCGATACTCACACCTCCAGGATGCGGTCCCCCTTGCGCACCCCGGCCCGGTCGGCCGCCCCCCCGGGCAGCACGGCGCTCACATGCTGCAGCGGCGCGTACAGCTCCCCGTTGATGCTCCGCAGCTGCCCGCCCTCGCTCACTTGGCCCCGCACGTTGAAGCCATAGCCGGACTCGGACTTGACGATGCGCACCACCCGCGGGCCGCCCCCGCCGCCGTTCCCGGCGCCCAGGAGCCCAGACCCGCCGCCGCCGCCGCCACCGCCGTTCCGCTGAGGGGCTGAAGGGTGAATCCCTTCCCCGTCCTCGTCCGCCATCTTGCGAGCGAGCGAGCGAGCCGTACCCCCGCCCCCTCCCCAGCCCGGTCCTCCCCCTCCCTCACACGCTCCCTCCCCTCGGGCGACCGAGCCAGCGAGCGAGCGCGCGCGCGCCCAGCCGATGGCGTTCTCTGAGCTGAAAAGGCAGACGAGGGCTGTTGGGCGGCGCGAGGCCTCCTGGGAAATGTAGTTTATACCGGGAGCATTCCGTGCGGGGGAGGTTGGGGACGGGTCGTCTGAGAGAGAGGCGAGACCGGGTGATGTCGTCACGCTCCGGAGAGAAGCCTGCCGGGAGTCGTAGTTGATTCCCTTTTCCCGCCTTTTCTGCTGGCCTCAGGACCTTCTGTAGTTCAGGGAGCTTGACGAGCTGCAGACCCAGGGTGGCTCATTTGACAGCTGCTGATAGGGGACGCTTTTCTTCGTTTTTAAGCAATTAATACGGAGAGTACGTTGACTCTTGGCCCAACGTGGTCGTGATGAAAAGGAAGAATTGTATACAAATGAGAACAACAAATGCAGAAAAGTGGACCCTGGAGGAAAGTAGATTGTCTAGCCCTGCAGTAATGATGCAAAAAAATTGGGTGTCTGGACTTTCACATCCTTTTTAGCCCGCAAATATGGGGGGTAGGTGGACTCCTGGTTCAGCATGGTCATGATAACGAGAAAGAATTGTCTGCAGATGATTTAAAAAAAAAAAAAGATACAGGAAATAGGGCTTGACCTGCAATAATGATCCTAATTGAAAAAAAAAATTACGTGTTTGGACTTTCATCTCTTGTCCATCCTACTCTAAGTCCTTTAGAGTAAGAGTCCTTTACGTTTTCTCAGCTCTTATAGCTTCAGTTTGTACTATGGTTATGGCAACCATCACGTAGGGTTTTCTAGGACACTCTCAGTTTCAAGAATAACAATTGCATTTTAAAGAGATTTGTACAAAAAATGATATTCTTTACCCGGCCATATGTCGAAAATTTTTGGCATGGAAAATAGGATCACTCTCAAACTATAGCATTCTCTTTTTTTCCTAACATTTTTGTTTAAAGTTTTGAGTTCCAAGTTCTATCCTTCCCTCCTCCCTCCCTGAAACAATCAGATAAGCAATCAGATATAGGTTATACATTTGCAATTATATAAAACATTTCCATATTAATCATTTTGTACAAGAAGACTCAAATGAGAGAAAAAAATGAAAGAAAGTGAATAATAACATTCTTCAATCTACATTCAATCAATATCAGTGCTTTCTCTGGGGATGGATAGTGTGCTTCATCAGTCTTTTGGCATTATTCTAGATCATTGTATTACTGAGAATAGCTACATCATTCACAGTTCTTCATTGAAAGACAATATTGTTATGTACTACATTCTCTTGGTTCTGTCTACTTCACTATGCATCAGTTTTTGTAAGTCCAAGTTTTTGTGAAATCATCCTGTTTGTCATTTCTTACAGTGCAATAATATTCCATTATAGTCCTGTACCACAACTTGTTTAGCCATTCCCAGTTGATGGACATCCCTTTGACTTCCAATTCTTAGTCACCACAAAAAGAATTGCTATAGATATTTTTTGTACAAATAGGTCCTTTTCCCTTTTTTGGATGTCTTTGGGATATAGACATAGCAGTGATATTGCTACATCAAAAGGTATGCACAGTTTTATAGCCCTTTGGGCATAGTTCCAAATTGTATAGCACTCTCTTTAAACTAATTTATATGTGTAGGTGTTGTTTCCACAACTACATTGTAAACTCTTCACTCAGTCAATAAATATTTATTAAGAGCCTACTAAGTGCCAGACTAAGTGCTAGGGATACAAAAAGAGGCAAAAGATATTGTATCTGCCCTCAAGGAGCTTGTAGTCTACTGGGTGGAATAACATTCAAACAAATATATACAAAGCAAGGATATATACAGGATAAATAGAAAATAATTGAGAGGAAAGGCACTTGAATTAAGAGGGGTTAGGAAAAGTTTCCTTCCAGAAGATGAGATTTTAGCTGGGACTTAAGGGAAACAGGCAAAGGTACAGGTGTAGATGAGAAGTGAGAGTATTCCAGGCCTTTGGGAAAATCAGAGAAAATGCCCAAGGCTAAGAAAGGAGTGCCTTTTTTATGGTACAGCCCGGAGGCTAGTATCACTGGATCAAAGAGTATGTGGTTGGGAGTAAGGTAAAAGAAAACTGAAAAGGTAGAAGGGAGTTAGATTATGAAAGGCTTTGAAAGCCAATTAGAGGATTTTGTATTTGATTTGAGGATTTGTGATAATAGGGAGCCACTGGAGTTTCTGGAGTAGTAGGGGTGACATAGTCAGACCTGTACTTTCTCTCCTCTCTATTAAAGCCACTGCAAAATGGCTTCTGAACTCAACAACTAAAATTGCTTTCCAAAAAAACCAATGGTCTCTTAATTGACGAATCTAACATCCTTCTCTCAATTCTCATTGTTCTGGACTTTTCTGCAGGCTTTGAAACTGTCACCTATCTCTGCATTCTCTCTCCTTTCTCAGTTTTCATAACATTTCATACATTGGCTCTTCTACACATGCTCAGTCTCCTTTGCTAGGTTGGTTCCTCTAGTTCACATCCCTAACTATGGGTGTTCCTCAAGGATCTGTCCTTGACCCTCTAACACAGTAGTACCAGGCATTCAGTAAATGTCTTGGTTGGTGGAAGAGAAAAAAAAGGAAGCAGCTTATAGGATAGGGTCCCTCACTCTAGTTTTTATTTGCTCTCCACTACCTTTTGCATTTTTTCATACTGAACATATGAATATTTAAGTTTCAGTTCGCTGAATAAGATCAGTTGCTCTTCAAGAAGTAGATAACTACTGAAGTCTAAAAGGTTAAGATAAAGTGAGTATTATAAGAAAATTTTTGCTACCACACATGTAGCAATCTCATAGATGAGATCCCACACACAGCAACCTTTGTGGGGTGTGAGCGTGATACAGGATGTGAGCAATATTTTAGGTGCTCTTGAGGACAAAAATCCCCAAACCCCACCCCTTACCCTGCTTATCTGATTTACCTTTTAATTCTCTCTCTGGGTTCAAAAACAATCTAATAGATATGAATGGGAATTACCCCATAAAGTATTCAAAAATGCAAAATCTCTCACACTAATTAATTATCTCCAAGCTGTCACCTTACTTTCTACAACATCAAAGAAGCTTCTTTTTGCATAAGCTTTTTCTCCTCTCTTTGTCTCAAACTCTGGTCTTGTTGGGCTTAGGCAAGCATCAGTATTACTTGCTATGTGATCTATTAACAGTAACAAATAATACTAAGATATAGATAAGTATTTCAATAATGCTTCAGCTGTAAGAAAAGGTCAGAGCTTGAGTCACCTTTTTACTAATGGTTGCAACTTCTAACTTCTCCAAAACACTGGAATCTCAGTCCAAAAATTCAGTTCCCTGAGGATAATAGTTAAAATCTCTCGGGAATTCTTGGGATGTCTTCTTCACAGGATAAGAAGTAAACTCAGTTATCTCAAAAATGTCTCTTCAGACCCCCTCAAAGATGACAGTTTACTCTCTAAGTCCCTCAGAGACACAAACTCTCTTGGCAATTAACTGTGATCTTTTAGAATCTTTCACCCAGCAGTTAACTTGACAGCGAAACTGAGTATGTACAATAAAGTGACAAAAGTAATTTTTGACCCAACAATTTCATTGATTGGACTTTATCCTAAAAATATAATAGGATAGGGACCAGACCTATTATTTTATTGGTTCAGTGAGTTGCCTGACAAAGAAGCTTAATAGAGACTTGTGAATGAAAAAAGGAACATTTGTAGGTCACGCAACAGTTAATCAAAAGAGATTTGTTTATCCATAACAGGAGAAGGATATGGAACAAGGACAGGCATTGAAGATACCTCAAGTTGATTTAGCTCAGGAAAATACCCTTGACTGAGCTGCCTATCATCATCCACCAAGTAACTCTCTCCCAGAACCTCTTGTGGGAGCTTTAGACTCGGGTGACTAGCAATGTTAACAGCCTAAGCCTTTAGTCCCCTGAGCCAACCAACATTTTTTTTTTAAGGAAAAATAAACCTAACTTGCATGAGGGAAGGGGTTAGGATATTGATCCCACCACAGTATAATCTGAAGAGAAAGTAGGATGATCATGTAATAAAAACAAAGGACGGCAGATGGGAAGCACAAAGGCTTCAATAGTACCCATGGAATTTGAAAAGACCTAGAGGAGGCACCCAGCATGTTGGGTGATTCTGTTAGGTAGGCTTTATGGAAGAACATGGATAAGAAGGTGTGGATAGCTTGTTATATGCACTATGGAGGGAATATCTATGTTGACAAAGTCACAGATCTATAGACTTATTAATGTAATGTAATATTGTGGTGATATTAAAATTACTACAAAACAAACAAGAAAATATGGAAATAAATCAAACCAATATGAAAAAATGAAAGGCAAGATTATTAGGACCAGAACTGTATACACATTAATTAAAACTATATTTGAGAAAAAAATAAAGACAAAGACAATGAAACATCAGCTGAACTTGGAAAGAGGTGCAAAGCAAACAGTTTTGTTTATTTTCCATTAAATTATTTAGTTTTATTTTACTAAATACTAAAGCTCCTAAATAAAATTTTTTCCTCATTTTATGTTACCTTGGTTGTTTATCTTTGTTAATGGCTATTAACTTAATAATAAAAAATTATTTGTGTATTTGTTTTGTCTCCATCCTACACTGTAAGCTTTATGAGGACAGGGATTCTGTCTCTTCTAAACTTCTTGTTGCTATTAGTACTTCACATAAGGATCTGCACATGGTAGGTGCTTAATAAATGTCTCTTAAAATTTAATTAAAGGTAAATAAGGACTAGCTACAAATAAGAATAAGAGCTATTCACCAAAAGGTACAAGGTCAAAGGATATGAGCAAATAAGCTTTGCTAATATTCCATCAAACTGTCAAAAAAAATTTTTTTAGCACAACAATTCTTCTTGGGACCTGCAAGAAGGTATTTACATATATCTAAACAGATATTCTTTCTTAAATGTTCCCTTCATCTTTACTCTTTTTTCTCAATAACCTTCACTTATTTCCTATCACATTAATTCTAGAAATGTGAAGGAATGGAGAGGTAATAAAAAATTTTTTTGAAGGGGAGAGGACCCTTTCCTACATTCCACCCATTAAAGAGTATTCCATGTTTTTAGGGGTAAAAGAACACACACACAAAATAAAATTCAGAAATAATCCCCTTTCTTCTCTAAATTCTGCCTAGGTTTCAAAGTCTTCTATATAACCTGATTTTGTACTACACCTGCATATGCTAATTAGGCTAGACCTCTCATTGCAACATGGCACAGTGGAAAGAGTCCTGGATAGAAGACCTAGATTTGAGACCCAGTTCTAGAACTGGCTGTATAGCCTTAGATAAGCCACTTTACCACTCAAGGATTCAGTTGGTTTGTCCCTAAAGTTTATTTACAATCCTATACCACAGGACTGATATAAGTAAAATGTCTTGTTAACATTAAAGCACTATATAAACATAAGCCACCATCTTTTTTCCTATAAGGGATAGAGACTGGACCTATGATTTCATTGATATACACAACTCCCAAGTGAGGAAACTCAATCTATCAATACAAATTGGCACCTTCTTTGCAATTTGTAATCTTATGCTGCTGCACTGATGGATTAAGTAACTTGTGCAGGGTTGTTTGTTGATCATATGTATATCATGTGTTGATTGCATATCAAAGGTACATGCATGATCTGTGTACATTGCAATATATCACATGATCATGGCATGCATATCATGCCTATTGGTCATGTCCCATGAATGACATGTGAGCATCATTTGTTGCTCTGCAGTTAGGTGTACATTACAAGTACCTTACTGTAGATCATGTGTTGATTACATAGCACTGTAAGTCAAAGGAGTATCTTTATTGACCTATTGTGTATGTGTCATGTGTCAATCAGTGCATAGCATGTGTTGATCACTTGTATATCACAATGCCAAGCTTAGTCTATCCTGTCTCTCTGGGAATAGGAGAGTCTAAGGTTGAGAGAGAGGAGGCAGTCACCTTGAGAGAAAAAAATGCTATAAAAAGCCAGAAATGTTGGTAACCCAATCACTACCATTATCACGTAAATCCAAACCAGTGGGTTCATCGGAGGACGAGAGGTCCTTCCCCATTTAACACACAAGCAGAAAGGGGATTAACTGTCTTGGAGAAGGGTGGTTCCTCAACAAAAATGATCTACAATGCACTCATCTTGTGATTTGATACCTTCTCAGCCTTGTAGTCCACTTTGGAATTAAAAAGCACTTGGCTTAGTGATCTGGCTCAGTGCACTGCCCTGGCTCAGAAATGTACTTGGTTGGATGTGTAATGCAATCTACTTTGAAATGTATACTACCATCCCCTGTTTCTGGAAGCCCTCCAACAAAATCCCAAATATTGAGCACACCTCCTCCCCCAACCCTGGGTCTGGAGTTAGTCCACTCTGGACTCTCCACTATTCTCAGTTAAAACTTTCCTGAAAATTTATTTCAGCTCCCTGCTTTCTCCTCATCCTGCCTCGCTATACCCTGGGTGACCTGAAAAGGACTATACCTTGTGGTCAGGACCTAGACTGCAGCTTTGGATCCAGACCATGGTGGTAACAGTGCCTATGCTAGTGGTCTTTTGGCTGGAGCAGTGGTGATTTGCAACAGGGGTCAAGTAGGAATCCAAGTCACACAATGACTTTGATAATTCAAGGGACTTCAGAAAGATGATGCAGTTTCAGAATCTCTTGTTAGAGAAGTGATAAACGGAAGGTACAGAAAGGAGGTGAAATTTTTCAAAAGGTCAGTGGATTGATTTGTTCTGTTTGATTCTACATATTTGTAACAAGACAGGACTTTTATTTAGGGGAGTGTAAATTAATGGGTAGTGATAGAAATGCTAAAAAAAAAAAAAAAAAAAAAAAGCTCATTCTTTTAATTGCACAGAAGTAAATAAAAGGAAGTACAGAAGGGGGCCCAAAAAGAGCAATGTTGTTAAAACTATACCTAACAAGTTCACAGCTTGTTCAACAATCTTCTTCTTTGTATGTTGAAGTGACTGTTAAAGTAATAGTAAAGAGAAAATTTATTTTAACAACAGATAGAATGAGGGGAAATGTGAAAGGTTGAATCTAAATGACAGGATCTTCAACTATTTGTGAATACTGTATTAACAATATCAACAGTAACAGTAACTCCTCCTCCAAGGATTGCTGAAATTTTCATTGAGTGGGGAGAGTAGGGAGGTGGCAGTCAGGACTCAGATCTTAGTGCCACACCTAGATGTTATTCACCAACCATTCCCCGCTATTTTGTAATTTTAGCCACAATGACCAACTGTCACTTTCACTTTTAAAGAGCCCCTCTCAGTTGTGATTCCCAATATCTCTCCAGTCCCTTGGCAATAGTTATGCTACACTTGTTATTTCCAACTTTTCTACACTATTATTTTGTCCAAGGAAGAAAGAGAGAGAAGAAATTAGTGCCCAGGACAGAGCCCTGAGACATGCTCTAACTAAAGTGTCAGGAAATGGATGATAATCCAACAAGATGGAGAAGAACCAAATAAACAGGGGGAGGAAAATCAGGAGAGAGCAGTGTCACATAAGCAAAGATAATTGAGAAGATCCAGGAAGAGGAGGTAGTCAACAGTATCAAGAGCAACAAAGAGGTCAAAAAAGAGAACAATTAAGAAAAAGCCATTGGATTTAGAAATTAAGAGATCATTTAAAACTTTGAAGAGATTAGTTTCCATCCAGTGATGGTATCGGAAGCCAGACTGCTTCAGCTGAGGAATGGGAGGTAAAGAAGTGGTAGCATCCAGTGTAGAATAGTCTTTCTAGAAGCTTGACAGTGAAAAGGAGAGATACTGGATAATATACTGACACTTGGGGAGGGCCAAGTGAAGGCTTTTTTTCCCCCAGGGATGTAGTAGACCTGAATATGCTTGTAGGAATCAAGGAAAAAGCCAGAAAGGAGAAACCAAAAATGAGACAGAGAGGAAATGATGAATGGGACAAACTCTTGAAGGAGACACAGTGAGGTGGCATTGAGCGCACAAGTAGAAATAGTAGTCTTGGCAAAGGAAATGACTACCTCCTCCAAGAGTAAAGGAGGAGAGTGAAGATGGAGAGGATTTTGAAGTGTGGAGCAGGGGAAATGAGGAAATGGCTAGTTTTTATTTTCTCAGTAAAGTAGGAGGAATGGACATCTGAGGGAAATAGCAGTGGGGGGAGTATTGGGAGTTTGAGGAGAGAAGAGAAAGTTTGGAATCTTTCCTGAGGGGAATAGAGTAGACAATCAGTCAAGGCAGAATAAAAATTTTTGTTGTGTAGTGGTGAAGGTCCCATTAAGATTAAATGCCAAGAATTTGTAATGGACCTCGTGATAATTAGCCTGGTGACAGGACTGCCCCTGTCTCTCTCCTCCCCTCCTCCCCCCCCCCCACCCACAGCAATTCCCTTTCTTTAAAGGTAGGGCTCTAAGGGCTGGAGACGTTAGCTTTTGTAAATTCAATTCAGTAAACCTTTGTTAAGCTCCTGTTGTGGCACCATAGTAAATGAATGCAAATAAGAAGAAAAAAGATAGTCCCACACAAAAGGAAACTCAGAGCTGGAGAAGGGACCCAGGCTGTGATGTTTTGTGGAGTCAAAACCTAGCAGAACTGCTGCTGATAAAAAATAGAGAGTTACCAGTAACAGAGTTGGGATTCAAACCCACATTTCTTTAAACTCCAAAACCAATCTTCATTCCTTCCACCATACCTATGCCTTCAAATTGTCAAAGGAGGTAACTTAAGCCAGAACAGAGATAACAGATGAGGAGAACAGAAAGAGATGGAGGTTTTAAAGGTCAAGCTGAGAAGTTTGGAGAAGTTAGACACAAAACGATCCTCAAAAGTGAGGAATTTCAGAGTTTAGAGTCATAGAAGGGGTTCATAGTAATCATGAAATCCGAGACAGGATTATTTCTTTGAATGCTTGAGGTAGAATGAAGCATCCTATGTTAGGAAAAATTAGTAGGTTCACATAAAACATCTATTACTTTGCAAATATGCATACACCACCTCAGATGCAGAAATCATATTACAAGTACATAATATCAGACATCATATAACAAAGTTGCACATAAGTATCCAAACATGTTCTGAGGTGATTTGCAGTATATAATATCATCCATTGGGTTTACATACATAGTATACATTGTGTAGTTGACTAGTGATCACCATGTGTTAATGTGTAACTATCTGTGTAGCATGGCAGCTAGGTGGCTCAGTGGGCCAAGCACTAGGCCTGGAGTCAGGAAGACTTGAATACAAATCCCACTTCAGCTCAAAAGAACCCCCCAAAACCCAACATTACAGACATTTTCCAATACTCCTTATCCCCACAAAATCCTGCCTTGTAACAAAGAAATGCAATATACCTTTACAGATGGGAAAACAAAAAGGAACACTAACTGTATCCAACAGCATGTTCCTTTTTTCTTACGTGCAGACAGACCACTGCCTCTCTAGTGAGGGGAAATATGTTTCATTATCAGTCCTCTACAGTCAAGATCATTACACTGATCTGTGTTCTTATATCATTTAATGTTATTTTCCTCTTGTGATTCTTGTGTAAATTGCTTGTTGGTTTTTTAAATTTTTTTGAGACAATATTTGGAGTATAAGAAACAAGACAAGCTAAAGAGCTTGATATAAAAGGAGTTAAATGTGACCACATAAAAATCACTGATGCTTTGTATAATGTGGCAGGAATCAAAGTACCAGTTACTTTTCTAAGTCCTTCAAAGATGCTTCACCATTCACCACTGACTCTCTACTATTCGTGGGTTTTTGGGGGTTTTTTTGGTAATCAGGAAATCTAATTCCTGCTTCAGAGTCCATAGTATGGCATAAAATCACTTCAGTATTCTCATTATCATAGGCTAAAATTATTACTGCAAATCCCCCTCCCTCTCCCCATATCAAATTAATGTCCTTTTCCATTTCATGAAAAGCCTCCAGGCATTTCGCAAGTCTCTGGTTCTAACTGTCAAGGGATGCCAGAAACTGAAAGGAATTTTCTCACCCCAGCCTAAACGTAAGGGAATAATCAAGGGACTCCCTGCTCTGCTCTAACTGCAGCACATCCCCTTTTGGGGGAGCATGCCTGGAGCTGAGTACCTCCCAATGCTACCTGTCTTATCCCTGGGACTGGCCCCTTTTGGGTGGCACATTTGCCTCAACCCTTTCTGGTGAACCCACTGATAAAAGATATGCCCAACCAGAGGCTTCTGGTTAGTCCCCATATAGTTCCTTGGCTCCCCCTCTCCACACGGTGTATATAGAGGTGGGGGGGGTGCGGTGTCTGTGCAACAACAGCCTCTTACTCAGTAGACTTTAAAGGGAGAGTCAGTTTCCACTAATTTCCTCTTTTCTGAGTACATGGTTTGATAATGGAATAATTTTAAATTTCAAGGTGTGGAGGAAGTAGTTTCCCCTCACTCCAGCTATCGAAGCTGGCTTTTTCCACGTGACAGGAGAGTGTGAGCTCTTCTAAGTGAGCCTTCAGTGTTATATTACTTTTTCTGAGCACAGGTGGCAAAATAGCAATCCTGAGATAGGCAATTCTAGTCTTCCAGACAAAAGAGATCTAGAATCAGTTAGTCAGTTAATATGTATCGTGTGCCAGGCCCTATGCTAGCTGCAGATACAAAGGCAAAAAATAGTCTTGTCGAGAGTTCACAATCTAATGGGGGAAACAACATGCAAACAACTGTGTGTAAACACACTGGATAAACTGGAGATAAGCAACAGAGGGAGGGATTGGAAAAGTCTTACTGTAGAAGATATGACTTCATCTGGGACTTGAGGGAAGTCAGTGAATCGAGCTGGAGATCAGGAGAGAGAGCATTCTAGGCATAGGGGACAGCCAGTAAAGATGCTTGCAGCCTGGAGGTGAAGTATCTTGTGAGAGGAAAATGAAGGAGGTATGGAGTAACTGAGAGGTCCAGGTGACTGGTAGCAGGAGATGCTTCTTGAAGCTATGAGGACGCTTCTCAAAAGAAGTGACCACCACCAGGGGGATGAGCCCAAACTATGCCCTAGCTTTCCAGAAGATATGAACCAGAGGAGGGAGTTGCTTATTCTGGGCAGAGTCAAGGTGGAGGTGAAACGGCTCTTAAATAGTCCTATAAACTGTTTCATGTCTTGATGCTTTAAGTATCAGCCTCCTGGGAGAGCACAATAGAACTTACCGGTCATTGTTTCATATTATAAGTCTTTATCAGTGGTTGTTTGTGAGTCTGTAAGTGTGGCAAGGGGCTGTCCTCCACATGGAACATTGGGGTGCATGGCTCAAAGGGAGGCAGAATAGACATCTCTAGCCTTTTCTCCTCCTACACTTCTCCAAGGGAGACTACTTCCTCCCAGGAAGGAGGAGCCAAAAGCTTGTCCACTCTGCACTCTGCGGGGGGGGGGGGGGGGGGGGGGGGGGTGTCCAAGACAAGAATTACATCTACATGTTCCCTTCAATTATTACTCTAGGGAATGTAGTTTTCAGGTTCAATCTTATTTTTGCTCACTGTTTCATTAATGTGGGAAGCAGGATCCCAAGTCTTACATTCAAGACTTTACTCTCTTCTTCCCAATTACCAGTTTCACAATGAACACACACACATTAGTTAGCCAAAAAATTCATTTATCCAAGTCAATAGCAAAGCAATGACAACAACAAAACAACCCAGAAATCAGAGAAAGTATACATAGGAGAATATATACCAGACAGTAGAGAGAGAGAAAGAACTTTCCCGTTGGGAGCATGGTAACTTAGTTCAACCAAGAGTGAGAGACCTATGTAGATACCTGAAATCTCTAGTGTAGTACGCTGGGGATAGGAACATGATGGAGACTGCCAACTCCTCTCAAGTCAACTTCTTCCCGTCTTTTCCTTCAGCAACTTGAACTGAGGTTGACATCATCCATTTTCTCTCTTGAAACTGGAAGTCAAAAGCACCTGACACAACTGTAGAACCCAAAGAGACTCTCAAGATTCAAAGAAAACTGAGGAACTCTCTTCTCTCCTCAACTCCAGCCTGACTTTTACATAGGTGCAGGGCATTGATCTCCAGGAAGGAAAGTGGTCCTAATAGCAATGAACTTTGGGCCTCTGATTATACAAACATTTCTTTGTGGTGGAGGAAATAAATTTACTATGTACACTGAGTACTTTTCTAGAGGGTACATTGCTGATGACCCCTTTTAGAGAGACCCCTAGACATGAATCATACCTAATCTTTAAGTGATTTTCAGCCTAGATCTCCATCCCTGAGCTTATTTGGGATCTGAGAAACCAATTCCTATCAACCCTAAGTGCTTAATCTCAATCTCTCTCTCTCTCTCTCTCTCTCCTCCTCCTCCTCTTCCTCCTCCCTATGCTTGGGCTTTATCTCAGTTTATTTGCTTTTTTATCTAAACCTACTAGTCCTATCATCAAGAGAATTCAAATGTCCATTTTAGGGTTTTCCTAAAAAGAATCATCAGTGTCTCTTCTAGAAAGGTACTCAATGTGACAGAATAGATCAAATATAGGACAACTATTTATTTGAACCTAAAGTCACATGTTCAGAAGAAAGTGTGAACATTTCTTGTCCCTTTTTTATTATGAACTTGACAACTATCAATAAACAAGAACATTTCCATATGCAAAGAAGAAATAAAAAAAGATTGTACAGGAAATCATGAACATTATTTAGGTCTTGTTTTAGAATACATATTGTAATTTAACATTATTAAATTTTAAATGATAGTATTGATACTGTCTGCTTGACTCTCCCTTTAAAATCTAATAAGAGGGAGATTCTTCCTGCTCAGTTACCAATCTCTTGGGGGAGGGGGTGGCGGAGATGATATGAAGGGCCCGCAAAAGTCTATGTGAAGATACCAACCAAAAGTTGTTAGATTAGTAAATCTTTTATCAGTGGGCACACCACAAAGGGCTAGGGCAAATGTATCACTGAGACAGGTCTAGCTCCAGGAGCAGCACATGTGACTCCGGAAGGTACTCATCATTAGACGTGCTCCCAAGAAGGGAGAATGCCCTAATCAGAGCTGAGGGGGTAGGGGAAAATCGTTACATTTATGTTATTATTATCCTCATTAAATAAATGTCAAAGAAACAAATTTCCATTTGTGGGAGAGTTGGCAATTTTTGTGGGACATGTTGCATTTGTGAGGATTCATTCTCAATAGGTAAAGAATATTTTTTAATGTTATGACTGTGGCTACCTGCATTAATTTTGCAGGGATCAACATGAGGGTGTGTGTGTGTGTGTGTGTGTGTGTGTGTGTGTGTGTGTGTGAGAGAGAGAGAGAGAGAGAGAGTCAGACAGACAGACAGACAGACAGACATGGGTGGTGGCTAGGGCACCACGGAAGGGAACTTATAATTTGGCAAGACCTTGATTTTTTCCAGTGCAAGTCCTATCACCAATCCAGGAACTTGATTCAAGAAAACAGTATAAAATTGTTTAATGTGACAATGTGTACCTTACTGAAATGACATTATTCTATCACAACTACCCCATAATTGAATAACTAGAGCTCATTAATGAGCCTCATCAAGGACTCTTAATTTGGAGGGAGGATACTCAAAGAGTATGATGATAAACCTACTGAACAGATCTTAAGCTATACTGTAGATGTTTTGCTGTCGAATTAACCAGACTCCATGGCAACCAGAAGATGGTGGATACTCAAACAACAGTTGTTATTAGATGTCCAAACAGATAACTATTAGCCACTTCTCATTATTCAAATAAGCACAAATAATACTCCCAGAAGGAAACTAGAAAGTGTTACTCAAAATTACAGAATTTTGGGCAAGAAACTGAGGACCATAGGGACACAGGCTATAGTTTCCTCCCTGCTGTACACTGAAAGTCATGGATATAGCAGAGAAAAATTATTTGGGGAAATTAACAGCTGTCTACACAAGGATGACAGATTCCTAGTCAGGAATGTAAATACAAAAATCTGTTTACCTACTGTATGAGAAAGGAAGAAAACTACATAGAGATATGTATGTATGTACAGATAAATATGTATATATATGTATGTGTATATGCATGTAAATGGGTATATATGCATATGAACATGTATACATACATGTGTGCATAGAGAAAGAGCAAAAGGAGAAAGATTTTTTTTACTTGTTTTGTATCATTAAAACCCAGCCCCGGTAGGTTTACTTAAAGCTTAGGTTTGATTCAAGTCCAAAGTCTCCCCCAAATGAGGAAGTAGAATGCAAAAAGAGGTACAAAGTAAATCAGGTATGGGACTGCTATTCATTTCTAACATAAAAAAGAAATGCTAAAGACAAATACTAAAGACGGATTGCTAAAAGGCTCTCCCAAGAAGACACTGACAAAAACTTAAATAAGTAGCAAGAGAGCTACCTTTATAGTCTCTGTGGAGGTTGAAACTTGAACATTAGAACATGAAGCAGTTTTCAGGACTGTTGATTAGGTGTGGCCATATTTCACCTCACTCCTGCTGAAGGTGGGAGTCTTCTGGCAAGCCAGGTCAGGAATTAGGCTCTTCTAAAATCTGGTTATCATCTTCCCTGAAATCAGAAGCTTCCCCTGCCACCAGTCAGCCCTGATCAGGAGACCCAAAATCTCCAGCCTCTCAATCTCACAAGGTAGCTTTTGAAACAAGGTGTTTCCATCCTGGGATCATTGTTTAATGACCTCTAACCAGGGGAAAACAAAGCAGAAAAGGTATTCTGAGCCCCATGGCCCAGACATAGTCAAATGCCTGCTCTAGCTACTCATGGACCATAGGACTATCGACAATTATGCCAGAAGGAAGAGTTGCTCAACATTTATGACCCAAGACAAGTAAGAAGATAGTAAAACAGCACCTGGTTACCCTTGAAGCACTTTGCAGGATTGCTAAACAGGCATAGAATTCAAATCATTTGACTCAGATGAACTATATCCTAGGGTACTGAAAAAAATATGACACCTATAATTTCTGAGGTCAGTGATATTTGAAAAATCATGGGAAATGAGAGAAGTACCACAGAACTGGGGAAGCAAAAATGTTGTCTTGATTTTCCAGAAAGGAAAGAGAATAGACTAAAGGCCAATGAGCTTGACTGCAATTCCTGAGAAAATTCTAGAATGGATTATTAAAGAGATAGATGTTGATAAACATGTAGGAAAAGATGGCCACAAAGAACCAGTATGTCTTTACGAAAAGGCATGGAAATCTTTTTAGTTTCTCTAAAAATACTAAGAAATACCACTTTTTCAGTCTAAAACCCATTTCAGAATTCTCCCTTTAAGGAAATGGGAAAAACAAAAGCTAAGATTTTCTTTGGCATAGAGTAAAGGTGATAATCAAATTTCATGTCACTCTAAATAAGATCATTATCTCCCTATGCTCAAATGTGATTGTCATGATATTGACCTCAGGATGGAACATTTTTCATTCCTTAAGGGAAGTGGTCCAGGAAGAAACAGAGTAGTTTAGAATGCTGACTCGAAATCATATTTTAATTATTATCTATGCTTTGTTCAAGATTCCTGTAAATGCCCTTTGACCCAGCAATATCATTTCTAGGACTATATCTCAAAGAGACCATAAAAATGGAAAAGGGTCCCACATGTACAAAAATATTTATAGTAGCTCTCTTTGTGGTGGCTAAAAACTGGAAATCAAAGGGATGCCCATCAATTGGGGAATGGTTGAACAACCTATGGTATATGAATGTAAAGGAATACTATTGTGCTATAAGAAATGATGAACAGGAAGATTTCCGAGAGGCTTGGAAAGACTTATATGAACTGATGCTGAGTGAAAGGAGCAGAACCAGGAGAACATTTTACATAGCAATAACCACAGTGTGCAAGGAATTTTTATGGAAGACTTAGTCCTTCATAGCAATGCAAGGACCTAAAAAATTCCCAATGGACTTTTGAGGCAAATCATCTTCCACATTTAGAGAAAGAACTATGGAATTGGATCACAGAATGGAGCAGACCATTTTCTTTTGTATCATGTTTTGTTTTGTTTTATAGGTTCTCCCATTCATTTTAATTCTTCTATTCAACATGACTAAGGTGAAAATGTATTTAATAGGAATGTATGTGTAGAACCTATATAGGATTCCATACTGTCTTGAGGGGGGAGTGGGGAAAGAGGGGGGAAAGAAGGGGAGGTAGAGGAAAAAAATGTAAGATAGATGGAAGTGACTGGAGAACACTGAAAACAAATAAAATAATCAATAAAAAAATTAAACAAACAAAAAGAAATGATAAACAAGAAGACTTCAGAGAGGCCTGGAAGGACTTATATGAACTGATGCTGAGTGAAAGGAGCAGACCCAGGAGAACTTTCTACACAGCAACAACCACAGTATGTAAAGAATTTTTCTGGGGGCAGAGCCAAGATGGCAGACTAGAAAGACACACTTATGTAGGGTCCTTCCCCCACAGCCCATAAAATACCTGTAGAGAGGAACTCTCAACAAATTTTGGAGCAGCAGAAGTGGAGAACAGTCCACGGTGACCTGAAAAGCCCACAGAAACGTTGGTTACACTGGACACGGAGCCAAGCGTGGAGCCCAGCCCAGCCTTGGCCACACCAGACAAGACTCTGGGAGGAGGACACCTCTGGGGCGGAATCTCCAGTCACAGTAGAGGGTCCTCAGATCCCTCGGCCCACAGGCAGCAGAGGTCAGTGACGGGGTTTTATCAGGGGGCCAGGAAGGGAGAAGGGCCTTCCCATAGCTCCCACAGCAAGCAGCAGCCACAGAGCCAGCAGAGCAGCCTATAAGGAAGCTCCATAGTTGGACCGTAAAATCCCCTGGGAGCATTGAAGAACTGCCTTACCTCAGCCCTAGGTGGAGGCCCTGGCTGAGCTGGTCTTTGTCTCAAACAGAATGGTGGCCATGCCCATCCAGCTTATGTGAAAATCAGCCCCCAGTGCTGACTTGGCAGAACTGGAGGCCAAGTGGCTGTGGAGAGGTATCTGCTAAGATTCTGGGCACAAAAATTCCTCTCTGCATCCAGACCAGTACACGCTTAATTGTGCCACCTTGGAGGAACTGAGATCTCACAGATTCCCAGAGTACACCCTATTCTTGACAAAGGACCCAAAAGTCAAGTAACTGGTTGGGAAAATGCCCAAAAAAAGGGGGAAAAAAAATAAAACCATAGAAGGTTACTTTCTTGGTGAACAGATATCTCCTCCCATCCTTTCAGAAGAGGAAGAACAATGCTTTACCATCAGGAAAAGACATAGAAGTCAAGCCCTCTGTATCCCAAACATCCAAAATAGATATTCAATGGGCTCAGACCATGGAAGAGCTCAAAAAGGATTTTGAAAATCAAGTTAGAGAGGTGGAGTTAAAACTGGGAAGAGAAATGAGAGAGATGCAAGAAAAGCATGAAAAGCAGGTCAATACCTTGCTAAAGGAGACCCAAAAAAATGCTGAAGAAAATAACACCTTGAAAAATAGGCTAACTCAATTGGCAAAAGAGGTTCAAAAAGCCAATGAGGAGAAGAATGCTTTCAAAAGCAGAATTAGCCAAATGGAAAAGGAGGTCCAAAAGCTCACTGAAGAAAATAGTTCTTTAAAAATTAGAATGGAACAAATGGAGGCTAATGACTTTATGAGAAACCAAGAAATCACAAAACAAAACCAAAAGAATGAAAAAATGATTTTATGAAAAAAGATAATGTGAAATGTCTCGTTGGAAAAACAACTGACCTGGAAAATAGATCCAGGAGAGACAGTTTAAAAATTATGGGACTACCTGAAAGCCATGATCAAAAAAAGAGCCTAGACATCATCTTCCATGAAATTCTCAAGGAAAACTGCCCTGATATTCTAGAACCAGAGGGCAAAGTAAATATTGAAAGAATCTACCAATCACCTCCTGAAAGAGATCCAAAAAGAGAAACTCCTAGGAACATTGTGGCCAAATTCCAGAGTTCCCTGGTCAAAGAGAAAATATTGCAAGCAGCTAGAAAGAAACAATTCCAGTATTGTGGAAATACAATCAGGATAACACAAGATCTAGCAGCTTCTACAATAAGGGATAGAAGGGCATGGAATATGATATTCCAGAAGTCAAAGGAACTAGGACTAAAACCAAGAATCACCTACCCAACAAAACTGAGTATAATACTTCAGGGGAAAAACTGGTCTTTCAATGAAATCGAGGACTTTCAAGCATTCTTGATGAAAAGACCAGAGCTGAAGAGAAAATTTGACCTTCAAACACAAGAATGAAGAGAAACATGAAAAGGTAAACAGCAATGAGAAGTCATAAGGGACTTACTAAAGTTGAACTGTTTGCATTCCTACATGGAAAGACAATATTTGTAACTCTTGAAACTTTTCAGTATCTGGGAGTTGGTGGGATTAGACACACACACACACACACACGTGCACACACACACGCACACAGAGGATAGAGTGAATTGAATAGGATGGGATCATATCTTAAAAAAATGAAATTAAGTGGTGAGAGAAAAATATGTTGGGAGGAGAAAGGGAGAAATGGAATGGGGCAAATCATCTCTCATAAAAGAGGCAAGCAAAAGCCTTTTCAGTGGAGGGAAAAAGAGGGGAGGTGAGAGAAAAACATGAAGCTTACTCTCATCACATTCGACTAAAGGAAGAAATAAAATGCACACTCATTTTGGTATGAAAACCTATCTTACAATACAGGAAAGTGGGGAGAAGGGGATAAGCAGGGTGGAGGGGATGATGGAAGGGAAGGCAGTGGGAGGAGGGAGCAATTTGAAGTCAACACTCTTGGGGAGGGACAGGATCCAAAGAGAGAATAGAAGCAATAGGGGGGCAGGATAGGACGGAGGGAAATATAGTTAGTCTTACACAACATGACTATTATGGAAGTCAGGCCTATATTGAATTGCTTGCTTCCCAAAGGGAATGGGTGGGGAGGGAAGGATGAAGAGAAGTTGGAAGTCAAAGTTGTAGGAACAACTGTCAAGTATTGTTCTTACTACTAGGAAATAAGAAATACAGGTAATGGGGTATAGAAAGTTATCTGGCCCTACAGGACAAAAGAGAAGATGGGGACAAGGGAAGGGAGGGATGTTAGAAGAGAGGGCAGATCACTGATAGGGGCAATTAGAATGCGTTTTGGTGTGGAGGGAGGGGAGAAATGGGGAGAAAATTTGGAACCCAAAATTTTATGAAAATGAATGTTAAAAGTTAAATAAAAGATAGATAGATAGATAGATAGATAGATAGATAGATAGATAGATAGATAGACAGACAGACAGACAGATAGAATTTTTCTGGCAGACTTAGTTCTTCACAGCAATGCAAGGACCTAAAAAATTCCCAATGGACTTGAGGCAAAACACCTTCCACATCCAGAAAAAGAACTATGGAATTGGATCACAGAATGAAGCAGACCATTTTCTCTTGTGTTATAGTTTTGTTTTGGTTTATGGTTTCTCCTATTCATTTTAATTCTTCTATGCAACATGACTAAGGTGAAAATGTATTTAATAAGAATCTATGTGTAGAACCTATATAAGATTGCACACTGTCTCAGGGAAGGAGTAGGGAAAGAGAAGGGAAGGAGGAGGAAGGGGAAAACGTGTAAGATATATGGAAGTGATTACAGAAAACTGAAAAATAAAAGGATGACATTTTTAGAAAAAAGATTCCTATAAATGTTTCTTAAAGTTATCTTGAGGAGAGTCATGTCAGAGGGCATGGAGCTCTATGTCTGCATGGAGATTTTTTTAAATAGTTTTATTTTTTCCAATTATATATTTTCACGTTTTCAACATTCACTTCTATATGATTTTGAGTTCCAAATCTTTTTCTCTCTCCTTCCTCTCCCCACTCCCCAAGATGGTATGCAATCTGATATAGGCTATAAAGGCACAATCAGTGTTGAGATTTTCAAAGAAGAAATCATTTGGATATAGAGTATGTTCACTTCAGTAAAAATTGTTTCTGGAAGATGAGCCTAAAATGCAGAGTATGTTACTAGTATTATTTTTCCACCAACACAGGTCATTCCAGACTAAGCTTATTTTCTTTTATAATAAGGTTATTGAAAGCAGGGATTGTTGTTATCGTTATTCAGCTCTTCAGTCATGTCCGACTCTACGACCATGGGGTTTTCTTGGCGATCCTGGAGTGCTTGGCCATTTCCTTCTCCAGGGGACTAAGGTAAACAGAGGTTAAGTGAATTGCTTAGGTCAGGGATGAGGAACCTGCTGCCTTGAAGGCGCATGTGGCCCTCTAGGTCCTCAAGTGTGACCCAGTTTGGATTCAGTCAAAGGGTCACACTTAAGGACCTAGAGGGCCACATGTGTCCTCAAAGTCACTGGTTCCCCACCCCTGGCTTAAGGTCATGCAGCTAGTATGTATCTGAAACAGGATCTGAATTCAGGTATTCCTGGGCTAGTCACTTAACCTCGATTGCCTCAAAAGAAAGAAAGAAAAAGAAAACACGTCTTTGATCAATGAGAAGTTTGAATTGGGTATTAACAAGGCCTCCTGTACACGTGGATATGTAGGACAGAAAGTCTGTTCAAATTGTTTGGGGAACTCAGTTGAATCCTGAGAGATTTGCATAATGCTAGCAAGCTAATTTGTAATCTGGGATTCAAGGGTATAGTAACCTCAACCCTAGGTTACTTCATCATCTTCCACTCCTACTCACATGCTGCTGAACAGTATTGTAGCAACCTTGTTCACTGGATCCACTACAACTTTATATTCTCTAATCTCCACTAGAACCTCTTACTACCAATCAATCCTTTTACTCTCTGTCATCAGTTCTTTATCATCTTCCTCAGGGGCTTCTTTTCTCTTCAATCCCTTCACCCTTATATTCACTATTCTACCAAGAGTGCACTCGTGCTTGTGCCTGTCCTCCAACAATTGCCATTTTCCATTTTTTTTTGTCATCTGCCAATTTTATGGGTGTGAGGTGGAACCTCAGAATTGTTTTGATTTGTATTTGCCACAATTAGGGATACAGAACATTTTTTCATATGGTTGTTGTTAGCTTGCATTTCTTCTTTTGACAATTTCTATTGGGGATCAAACATCACTTTCAGTAAGCCTTTCCTTATTACCCTAGTTCATAGTGATCCACCCCAAACAAATGAGATAATATTTGTACAGCACTTAGCACAGTCTGATCCATAGTGGACATCTAAATAAATAAATAAATAAAAATAAATGAATGAATGAGAACTTTCCCCAAGTTCTTTTATATTTACTTTGTATGTATTTTATATTTAACTTAATGCATATACTTGTTTCCCTCAATAGAATATAAGATCTTTGAGGGCAAAGCCTGTTTTTGTTTCTGTATCTCCAGGGTCCTAGAATGATGATAAGAAAAGTAGATGGCATACAATGGAAACAATTTAATTCTCAACTATTTGAACAAGTAATTAAAATTTTTAAGTGGGAGCAGCAATAAGACTAACCCATAAGCCCACGCTCTCACTGTATACAAATCTTTTAAGAGTTGTCTATACATGCACTAATTGAATAGTAAGCCTTGGCTTGAGGTGGGGAACAAGCAAGTTTTTGCAAGTGATAGTCAACAATGAGCCACATTACCACTTCACAATTAACTGGACTATGAATCAAGCATAAGATCTCATTGTACTTACTGCTTATTGATTATAAAAAGACATTTGTTTCGCTAAAACAAAGCATCATCTTACAGGTACTCTTAGGGCAAGGAGTCCCCACCTACATCAAAATCATTCACAATTCCTTGGAATACATAACAGAAACAAGTCTGTTCAATGACCCTCTTGATAATAAACATCAGGTAAGGCATAAAACAGGGAGACAATTGTTTACCAAAGGTATTCTCTGCTGAGATGGAAGAGATCCAGCACAATGTCTTTTTCAAAGACGGATGCTCTGTGGGTCAAAGCCTGCCAGCTTCTCCTATTGGTAAATAACATTTTGCTGATGGCAATAAACCCCAGAACAATAAAGAACCTTCTAAAAGAGATCTTTAATCACTCAAAGGAGACTTGCCTATCCAATCACACAGGGTAGACAACCAAGGGGATGAAGAATGATTATCACCCAGATTTCAACACACATTTGGATGGATTCTCTATAGAATCTGTCCAGTGTGTGTACATATATATATGTATATATATATATGTACACACACATACATACATATGTATGTATATATCTGGGATAGACAATATCAGTCGGCAATTAGTTGGGACCAGATTTGAACATGAAAGGGAGACCAGGCTATACTGTCTTTGAAAATTGCAGAACTCATACGTTGACCTCAAGTTCTCCATGAAAGCAAAGGTCTGTCTTTTTTAATACAGGATATCCAAAAGTCTTTGTGTAGTTTTGAGCTCTAATAACCTCAGAAAGTAGAAAAGCTACAAACTTATGAAAACAACATTGAAAAGGTTTAATTATTTAAATTTGAAAAATATTGATATGTGTGTTCCCCTCATTATTAGTTGTTATCAATTAGTCAGCCAGAGTTAATTAGTTTTTAGAAACAGGTGTTTTCTAAAGTTATATGATAAGAAGAGTTGGTACAAAATATCATCCACCCCCAAAGTCTGGGACACACTCTCCCATAAGTACTTACAGAGTCAGGGGGAATGTGGGCTCAAACTTAGAGAAGATGTGAGAGAGGGATAATTTCATAGCTCTTGGATGCTAGAACTCATTTTCTCACCCTCATAGAATCCTCAGGAAGTTTCTCAGGAATTCTGAAACTGCCTTTTCTCATTATGTCTAGTTTGTCCTCAGCTTGAGATTTAGACACAGACATCAGCCAAAGCTGTTCCAGAGACGCTGCCAGGATAAACACGTAAGATACAGAATCTTGCAACTTTTTGAAGCTCAAAAGGTCTCCTCTAGACAATCTTTTCTACTCAATCCCATTCCTCCCCTTCCGCCACCCCTGCCAACTGATTTCATCCTAGTAGCTTGACTGAAGTGACTTTCTCCAAGCTAGTCTGCCACTGCAAAGTTAGGTTCCAGACTGACTTGTCTCCCAGAAAGTGAATGAATCTCCTCAAGCAATGAGGCATTTTGGTGGCAGAGTAGATAGAGGACTGGGCCTAGAGTGAGGCACATCTGATTTCAAATCTTACAGGAGACACTTACTAGTTGTATGACCTCAAATTATTTCACCTCTGTCTGCCTCAGTTTTCTCAACTATAAAATGGGAACAATAATAGCACCTACCTTTCAGGGCTGTTGTGAGAATAAAATGGGGTAATATTTATAAAGTGCTTAATATGGTACCTGATACATAGTACGCACTTAATAAATGCTTGTTTCCTTTACCCCCAACCAATCTCAATACATTTCCTATGTATCCTATTCTATCCTATCCTATACTATTCCTTTGTAGTATCATTCACTTTATCCAATAATTTTCAATAATTTCATCCCCATAAGTTTCCTAAATTAAAGACTTTTCATATCTAGTTTGATGTCACCATAGTAGATAGAGTACTAGTCCTTGAGACAGGAGAACCCAAGTTGAAATCTAGCTTCAGACACTTACTAGCTATGTGACCCTGAGCAAGTCACTTAACCCCATTGCCTCCAAACAAAACACATAATAATAAAGTGAGATAGGGATGATTAATTGAATCAATCCTCTGCTTTATAATTGTTTGGAACCAGGGATTAAAGTCAGAAGACCTGAGTTCCAATACCTATCTTTGACTTATGTGTCCTGCCACCTTAGTCACTCAACCTCTCCTAAGCCTCAGTTTCATATCTGTACAATGATGGAACTGAACTCAATGCTCTCTAAGGTCCCTTTCAACCCTAAAACTATGATGCTATGATAAAATTATGAACCTACTAAAGTGTAATATTAGCAACCAAAATTTTGGACTTTCTCCCACTTCTGTTTGTGGGTGGTATATTTCCCAATCTCAACTATTATAGCCTCTATATTATCCCCAAATCTCCCAGAGATGGATATCTCCTTTTTCCCTATAGCCACAGTTGTTTTAAGTAAAGTGAATCCATATGTAGCAGCCATGAATTCTATCCCCAAACATCCTCTGCGAAAATTCCTGCCCTGAATAAACACAACCATGAAGTGCTAGATCTGGAATCAGATAAATGAGTTTCAAGTCTTGATCCTATTCAGCTACTTGGTTGTCATGTGTCTGTGGTCACTTGACCTTTTTGAGTCTGAGTTTCCTCACCCATAAAATGAGGGGGATTGGGCTAGATAATCTCCAAAATTCTAATTGTAAATTTATTTTCCTTATGATCGACTGACTTTTCCTCTTGAAGGTGATTGCATCTTTCCCACTCCCCTTCACCCCTGCTCCTTAGCCTTCTCTGGTATTCTTTACAGATGGCCATTCACTTCATATCCTCATATCCAGAGACTTTTGCATTCTAAGCATGCCTTGCTTAGATGGAGAGATGGAGAGGAAGACAAAGAAGCAGGGAGAAGTACAAGCCCAAAGCACCACTGGATATTGGCAGCTCTCACTAAGTCTGTTTACTGACAACACATATGTACTAATATTTACAAATCTCACAGATATTTACAAATGAAGCAAAGCTGTGAGAACAACTGAAAGAGAAGAAATGGTAGCCCTTGGTGACTGTAGGTGTCCTCACTTCCCTGGTAACTGATGACCAGGAGACAGTTAAGAGGACTGTCCAGTTCCTGGATATGAGTTGGAAGTCAAGACTCAGCTCTTCCCAACAATCCTGTGGTCTCCAACCTTCTTTACCAAAATCATACATGATAAAGAGGTAATTCTTGATCTTAAATGTTTTCCAGGAGGAGATTCTACCACTTCCTTGCTCTCCTATCCCATGGTTTAACCTCTCTTAGGAAGCTTTTTAGATCTTAGCTTAATCCCTCTTGTCGCAATTAAAAGAGAAGCTACCCTTAAGGTATTGCCCAAAGCATGGATATGTTTTGTCCCTGTTACTGTAAGCGGGACATTATTCTCATATTTGTTTACATCTTGCTTTGCAAATGTCTGGTGCCAACCCACCAAGATGATTGACTCTAACCTGGGATTGATTTTACTTCTTTCTATTTTGTGATTACACACTGTATCCCTACACTTATCATAAACCCTGAAGCTGATGGTCACCAACTTCCTTCAGAGCACAATTCAGTTGCTCCCTTTTACATGTGATCTTTCCTAACCCAGTCAGTCAGTCAACTAGCATTTACAACCCCTTGATGGCCCTAGTCTTACTTCGTTGTATTTATCTCTAAATACATTGTATGAGCTTGAATCAGGTTAGGAATAGATTTCCAGTTTTTTGTAAACTATTTCCAGGGCTGAAATCTGATTTATTTTAGGCCTAGGCCTAGCCTTAATTAAGTACCTACTATGTGCTAGGCACTATGCTAAGCATTGGGAATATGAAGAAAGGCAAAAGAAGTCTCTGCTCTCAAGGAGGCCAATCTAATGAGGGAGGCAACATGCAAACAAGCTATAAACAGCATAAACTGGCAGTTTAAGGAGTATAGTTTAAGGAAAGCATTAAGGAGTACAGAAGATGGAATTTTAGATGAGACTTCAAGGAATCCACAAAAGGCAGAGATGAGGAGGGAGAGAAATCCAAATGTGGGGGATGCTCAGAGTCAAGTGAGTGACGAATGAGGAAAAGCAATGCCAATGTCATTGGATCTCATGATACATGGGGGGCAATAAAGTGGAAGAAGACTGTGATGGAGGAAGGGGAAGAATGACAGAGGAAACTCTAAGAACCTAGGTTCCACATAAAGGCTCAAGGTATGATTGGCTAATTCTCCCTTCCCAGCTACGCCTCTACCCAAATGCCAAGTTGTAAAGAACTACCACCCTCTAGTGGATACAATCTGGGTAGTAGTGGCATCTACTACCCAAAAAGATTCTATTAAATATGAGAAAGGAAAGCAAGCAATAAGGCAAAGAGGAAATGAAATTATCATATTCTGTAATTTATATGATTGTTTAGAGAAAACTAGAAAATTAGTTGATATTATTAGTAACTTCAGCAAAATCTCAGAATATAAAATGTCTGCACAAATCATCAAAATTTCTTTATATTACCAATAAAACCCCTGAGAAAGAGATGAAAAGAGAAACTCCAATAAAATAACTACAAAATGTATAAAATACTTGAGAGTCTATTTACCAACAAATACACAGGAACTAAGCACTCTATAGAAATACAGATCTAAATAATAAAAAATAATAATAATTGCTCATGAGTAGGCCAAAGCCAATAAAATAAAAAGTGAATACACTACCTAAATTAATTGACTTATTCAATGCCATGCCAATGAGACTATCAAAGGATTGCTTTGTAGAGATTTTTTTTAAATGATGAAAATCATCTGGAAGAACAAAAGATCAGGGACCTCAAGAGGAATACTGAAAAAAGGGGGGAAGGAAGAAAGCCAAAAAATACCAGATCTCAAACTGTACTACAGAACAGTAATCAAACTATTTGGTACTGGTTAAGAAACAGATGAATCATTAGAACAGATAAGGTATATAGCTTACAGAAGCAAATGAATACAGTAGCTTTTTGTTTGATAAACCAAAGATCCCAGTTTCTGGGATAAGAATTCACCATTTAACAAAAATTATGAGAAAACTTAAAAGCGGTCTAGCAGAAACTAGGTATACACCAATATTTTACACCATATACCAAAACAATCTCTAAATGGATACATGACTTAGGGTAATAAACAGTAATGTCTTAAATTAGAGACTCAAGGAAGAAATCACCTCAAATGTATGAATGGGGAAGAGCTCATGATCAAACAAGAGATAGAGAGGATAAGAAAAGATCACATTCAGGACTTTAAAAAAAATTACCCAATGATTCCGTGGACTTCTACTGGATTGTCAGTTCCTAAAACTCACAGATCTTTTTCCAATGAACTTCTACCTCTTCTTGTCCTTGAGAAGCTGACTTCTGGAACCCAAGTGTAAGACAAAGTTTATTCCTATTAAATTTCATCTTATTACCACTAGCTTATTGAAAATCACCATAATGGTAGGGAAGAGAACACTAGATTGTTAGGAGACCTGGGTTCTAGTCCAACCTGACACAAACTACCAGTGCAGACATGTAAATTACCTCTCTGGGCCTCAACGTTATCATCTGTAAAATGAAGACTTAAAAGAGCTGATCGCTAAGGTCACTCTTGTCCTGCAATTCTTTGATTGCATGTTGGCTCCTAGGCAGACAAGAATCTGTGGATCAGCTGCATGGTATCCGGTATGTGCGTTGATATTGACGTAGGCCTTAACATATTAAATACTTGGCACTTACAAGAGGTTGGATTTTTCTAAGCAGACCCCTCCCTCAGCTCCAATGGGATGTGGGCTTGACCAGGCAGATGATGATGACTCAGAAAAGAAGCAATGATGCTTCAACAGTAAGTAGAATTCAACTACATTCTCAAACCCTTACCTAACATCTAGAGTGCATCCTGGGAATTGTAGATAGAAACATATACAACACACTTCCCATTTTCAAGAAGCAGATTACTTAGAAAAGGTGATTAATGCACATGAAACAATTCAATTATATGTAAGCCACTACATAACTAAAAGGTATGGTACATATTGTACATATTGCTTAATGAATCTGAGAGATCAGTATGGGCTTGATTAGTAGAGGAACGGCAGGAGCTGGCATTCACTATAGGAATTCCTTTCCCCTTCCCTCATTTCTCTCCCAAATTGTCCAGCTTACAAGCTCAGATGGACTGCACAGACCGTGTCTTACTTGTTTTTGTAATTCCCTCAGCCCGAAGCATAAACTTGACTTCATAAGTCACATATGTTTGACACATAAAAGATGTTTAATAGAGGGACCCTAAACAGTCACCAAATCCAAGCCATCCCTTAATTTTCCCTTCTTCAGACTGAGTATTCGCCAATTGATAGAATGAAAGCAGACTCCCTGGGTTAAATAGTTGGACACATGATTGTCCACAGTGGGTTACCATAAAGTGAGGGAAGAAGGGAGGGAAGGAGGGAAGAAAGGAAGGATTTATTAAGTGCCTACTATGTGCCAGGTGCTCACAATTATTATCCCCTGGGATCTTTACAACAAGCCTGGAAGGAAGGTGCTTGTAATTATTCTTATTTTAGTGTAGAGGCAATTAAGGACAAAGAGTTTAAGTGACTTGCCCAGGGGCACACAACCAGTAATTGTCTGAGGCTGGATTTGAACTCGAGTTTTCCTGACTCCAGGCACAGCGCTCTATCCACTTTGCCACCCAGCTCCAAGGAGATAATTATCTTCTGTGCCCTCAGAATCCAAGAACCAGGGGACTCCGGGTTTTAAAAAAGGCCTTACAGAAGGCCCTTTTCTGTCATGGACCCCATTTGGTAAAGGTTATGGACCATTTCTCATAATTCCTTGAAATGCATAGAATAACACACATAGGATTACAAAGACATCAATTATATCAAAATACAGTTACCAAGTTTTTAAAAAATCAAGTTCATGGACTCCAAGTTAAGAGCTCTTGACTTACTAAGGAATAGTCTATCACATACATTTAGGGGATGCAGGGAGGGCCTCATTGAAGATAGGCCTCCCAGGGGTGTTGTAAGGAAAATACTTCATAAATCTTAAAAGGTCGTACAAATGAGTTATTGTTTGGGGAACATTCTGAGCCAACAATCTCCCAGGCCTTTCTTTTAAGAAACACTTAACTCAAAGTTATTCATCTAGACCTTGGAGGAAGGCAGGTGGGGCAATTTAGGGGTCTCAAACTGGATCATTCCAGAAATTGAGGAGAGATTGGAACTGAGTCAATATTCGTAAATGCCAAAGTCCTCGATCAGAACACAAAACAAGAGGCTAAGAGCTCAAGCTGAACATCTGCTGTTGGGTCAGAGTTTTACCAAGCTCAGTCCCATACTCAGAAATACTTAGCTCTGAGAACTGAGGGAACCCTGGGAATTACTGGACCAAGGGAGGGAAGAAGGAAGGGAAGGAAGGGAAGGAAGGGAAGGAAGGGAAGGAAGGAAGGAAGGAAGGAAGGAAGGAAGGAAGGAAGGAAGGAAGGAAGGAAGGAAGGAAGGAAGGAAGGAAGGAAGGAAGGAAGGAAGGAAGGAAGGAAGGAAGGAAGGAAGGAAGGAAGGAAGGAAGGAAGGAAGGAAGGAAGGAAAAGAAAGCAACATATTTTGTTAGCTGATTAAAAAGATAGAGCTGCTAATTCCAACCTGAAGGTATGTATTCTCCTTGTCTCTTCTTCTTTCCAGAATCCATTCCAGGGTCAAACTCTAAACTGATTAATTAGTTTAAGTCTTCCAGTAGTTTAGCTAAAAATGTCCAATTTAAGTAGGGCTGTAAAAAGTTAGTGGATTTTTGTTACAAAGTTTCATTTTTACTTCCTTGGTTTCTCTGTTTTTTTGAGCTGTCCATTTGTTTGTTAATCCTTTTCATATCTGATTTAGTCATGGCGAAAGATGAAGAAAATGAACAAATCATAGAAGGAAAGAGGAAAGGTGTGCTGGGGCTAGTTTTAAACTAGCAATACTATTGTTAAATAAATTTTCAGTGTGAACATTTACACCTCAGAAACTGGCAAACAGCTAGAAATCAGGATTTGATTTAGTGTTTTGTTCAATGTCTGGGCTTAAGAAATTGATGGAGAAGATGTTAATAATGCAGATTAAAATTTTATAATGTGTCAAGGTACATTCCTCCCCGCCCCCAGGGTTGACTGTTAAACATTTACTAGAACACCCCTGGAAAGAGGTCTCCCCAGTTTCATTTCCCACGTTGGGGCTGAACACTCCAGGCTCACTGGAGGCTACTAATGAGGAATGCATGTCTGGGCAGCTCTGACACCCAGCTTAAGGAAACAGGCTGATCCAGCAAAGGCTCTGGGGAGTAGGGCTTGATCCTCCCTCCACAAGATGTGAAAACAGCAGAGGAGCTGGCTCAAAAATGACAAAACACAGGAAATAAATAGAGCATTCAGTCCAAGAACAGCTTACCTCACCATGCCCAGCCTGAAGAACACTGGGCTCTGTCCATCTCATTTCCTTAACTCCCTCCTTCCATCTCAAGCTGAAGAGTTTCCAAGACTTGGATGCTTTTTGCTCCCTACCAGCCCTGGTGCCCTTTCCCTATGTCAAATTTTCCGCTCTACACAGAAAGGGCACCACACCTACATGGGGAAATACAGAGGCTTAAGACTCAGCTGAAAGGAAGCCCAGAGACTGTCTAGTTCAACTCCTAGATAAAGCTTAAATCACAGCTTTACATTTCTATATCAGGTTTGTACCTTCTCTCTCTGTATACACACATATAGGCATATACAGACATATATAAAATGTATATGTTATGTACTAACTTATCATTACATATAGTAATGTTTTTCAGTCATTTCAGTTGTCTGACTCTTCGTGACCCTATTTTTGGGTTTTCTTGGCAAAGATACTGGAGTGGTTTGCCATTTTGTTCTCCAGCTCATTTGACAGAAACTCAGGCAAACAGGGTTGATTTGCTCAGGGTCATGCATACTTATGTGAATGTGTGTGTGCATGTAGTGTGTGCATGTGCACACGTGTGTGTGTGTGCGTGTGTGTATTAAAGCAGTTAAGTGGTGCACTGGATAGAATGTCAGGCCTGGAGTCAGGGACACTCATCTCTCTGGGTTCAAATCTAGCTTCAGACATTTACTAGCTATGTGACCCTGGGCAAGTCACTTCACTGTTTGTCTCAGTTTCCTCATCTAGAAAGTGACCTGGATAAGGAAATGGTGAACCACTCCAGGATCTGTGCCAAGGAAACTTCTGATGGGTCACAGAATCAGACACAACTGAAATGATGGAACATGCATGCACACATACATACATATACACACACATATTTATACATATATTTAACACATTGTATTTATTCCAGTCATATTTTGTGTATTCTTATATGTACATGCTGCCTACTGTTTTCGTTTTTGCTCTGTCTTCTCAGTGGGGCAGCTAGGTGGTGCAGTGGATAGAGAGCAAGAGTCAGGAGGACCTGAGTTCCAATCTCATCTCAGACACTTGATACTCAGTAGCTATGAGACTTGGGCAAGTCACTTAACCCCAACTGCCTCATCCTGGGTCATCTCCAGTCATCCTGATGAATATCTGGTCACTGGATTCGGATGGCTCTGGAGGAGAAGTGAGGCTGGTGACCTGCACAGCCCTCCCTCACTCAAAACAAAGTCAAGTACAAGTCATGTCATTATTTCTCTGATAGCATGGTCTTCTTTGGCAACGAAGGGCAGACACACACATACACACACGCGTGCACACACACACGTCTTCTCAGTGCTCAGCACAATGCCTGGCACAAAAGTGGTTAATAAATGCTTATTGATTGAGCTACAACCCCCCAATCATTAATCAACCACTCTTACCTCTCTTTTCTTTTATAAATTAACAAGCATTTGTTTTCTCTCTTCCCATGACCCCACTTGAAAAAAAAAACCAAAAAACCAAAAAGAAACAAACAGAAACTCTTGTAACAAATATGCACAGCCAAGGAAACAAATGAGCATGTTGGCCAGTTCTAAAAACATCTCATACTGAGTTTTAAAAAAATAGTATCCCCCCAAATCGAAAAACAAAACAAAAAGGAAGCTTTCCTAACAAAGATGTTTCATTAAACAGAGCAATTCCCACGTCGGAGTCATTGAAAAACAGGTTACAGTCTGCATCTTAAATTGGTCCCTCTGTCAGGAAGCAGGTCGCTTTCTTCATTTTCAGTCCTTTGGGAATGTGTGGTTTTGGTTTTTCTGTCATCACATTTCAGAGTTCTTAAGCCTTTCCAAGTTTTTTCCTTTGTAATGTTATTGTATTAACTGTTCTCTTGGTTCTACGCACTTCACTTTGCATCAGTTCACATAGGTCTTCCCAGATTTCTCTGAAATGATCCTTTTTGTTACTTCTCATCATGCCTCTCTTTTGAATAATTCTTTCCAGAAATTCCTCCACAATCTGGCTACAAGTACAAGGTTTACGGCACATACTTCCCTTGATGCATCCTGGGTTTTAGTCAAACTGACCTAGTTGCTGTTCCATTGGCACAAGACATTCTACCTCCTGACCCCAGTGCCTGGAATGCACTCCCTCCCCTTGAGCCCCGCCCCCCCCTTAGAATCCAATTAATTTCCTTTAAGGCTCAACTCAATTGTTAACTCCAACATGACACTTTTCTTGACAAAAGAGTTCTAATGGAGTCTCCCAAGCCCTCATATTTGCTTTGCTTGTCTGAATACCCATTCCCCTACCCTATTCCCAGGAAAAGTATGCCCTTTGAGGGCATAGACTCATTTTTATTAAGCACATAGTAGGCCCTTAATAAATCCTTGTCAAATCAAAAAAATGGAGTTTCAAAAAGAAACCTTTCCTTTTTAAAAGCATGATATTCTTACCCCCACACCTTTTCTCTCCTTCTAATGGGATGTCTTCCCAGCACCTTAGTCAGTCTCTACCCTGCTGCTGTCCTGTTAATAATTCTGAGGACAAAGACAAGAGGTACCCAGCCTTGGCAGATCTGTCAAAGGGAAGAGACCCTCGGTGGGTTAGCTCTAGAAGGAGAAGAGAGGCTCCTGATGCTCTCTGCACCCCTGGGTGTGAACCTATTGAAAAAAATGAGAGCAGAAACCTAATGGGAGCTCAGGTTCCTCTAAACTGGGTGGCAGGAGAGGGACTAGGCTGGGGGTGGGGTTTCAGGTTTCTCTGGTCCAGAGAGGATTAGTGTAAATTCAGCCATGTCCCCATTCAGCCCTGCAGCCATCTGCATACCCCGCCAGAAAGAAAGAGTTGGTGCTAATTGAGTGATGCCCAGAGATAGCCCCAAATACTCTGCAACAGCTGTAGTCAGCATTTCTAGAGCTTTTTATTTCTGCAAAGGACTTGGCAGTTAGTTACTCATATACCCTGCGGTGCTAGTTGGTGGCTTTATCTGTAATCACAGCACCTCCATCCCCAGTTCCTCTTCCCAAGCCAGGAAACATTCATGGATTCTATCAAGGTCTCCACACCAGCCAAGGCCCAGAGTCAGAATTAGGAGCCACTCCCAAAACTCTCCTGTCCCTGCTAAATGAGGACACAGACTGCTCGAGCTGACCTCCTTCTCGGTACCCCTATACTATGAAAACACTCAATCAAAGAAACCACAAAGCCTGTGGGGTTGAGGGAATGCAAATCATACAAAAGAGGAAGGTCTATCCAGTAAGGACTCTCCAGATATAAAGAGAGGGCTTCCTACATGGGGCTAGAGAAGGAGGTACTTTTGTTTTTTCAACCAGTAGATAAAAACCAGACCAGAATCTCAGAGGCACATTAATATAATTTATTTAATTCACCATATAAAGAGTATAGGCCAGAAACATGTTTTAGAGCTAGGAGGGACTTTGGAAATAGGCTAGTTCAGGCCCTTCACTTTATAGATGAGTTAACTGGAGCATGGAATGACTTGCCCACAGTGGCAGAGCAAGTTCTGGGCAGGGCTGGGCCTAGTACCCAGGCTTCCTCTACATAGACATAGATAAACTTAAGCCCACTACTTTTGAGCCAGGCAGAGCTAAGTGACTTAATAAGAGCTTTACTTTTTGTTAATATTTTTCTACAGGACTATACTAGTCCTCTGATATTTTATCTCCCTCACCTGAGGCTACAAGTCAGGGACCAAGGAGATGGGATCATTCAGAGGAAGTATACCCAAAAGGACCCTGAGTGGTTGGGGAGAAAGAAAGGGAAGAGAGCAGGGAGGGGGAGACTCAAGGAAGAACCAAGTCCTTTCCCAAAGGGTCCTAACTTACGAATTTTCTGTACAATCAATACACTTCCTTTCCTGCCCTCTCCCCTCACCTGTAGTGTGACTATATAAAAACATACAATTCCCTACCTGGTCTACAAATTAGGCATGGGGAAAGGGGAGAGGAAAACGCAGGGATGGGAGAAAGATGAAAGACACACAAAAACAATTTTCCCAGTTTCAAGCAACTCCACAGGTAGGTTCCAGAACTTTGGTAATAAAATAACCACAAGACATAACCAAAGACACCAATAACTTAGCAAAATAAATATTGGAGGAGGCACTGCTACTTCTCTGGGACTGACGCAATCTGGTGGAAAAACTTTCCTCCAGGCACAGGGACCAGGAAGGCAGGGGTGTTTCTTGGGCTGAGCTTAAATGAGAAAAAAAAAGGAAAACAAACAAAAACACTGCAAGGGCTTCTGGGAATTGTGGTAGAAGACAAAAGCAGCAAGGACTAGAGCGTAGCTGTCAGTGTCCCTAGGGACCCCATCCTGCTACAGATCCATTCTTTGAACGTAGATTTTTTGTTTGTCTCACCCTCCTCCCCAGGAAAATGGATTTAACCAAAAGTGAGATTCATCCTCTTTGAAGCCAGACAGGCCCCAAACTTGGTAGGTATCCTGCCATCTTGGAAAGAGGACCAAGTGTTTGTGAGGGACAGAGAAGTGGGGAAATGGTGTGTTGCTAGGAGCAGAGCAACACTGGAAGAAAGAGGTTCGGTCCCTCAGGATGACAGCCAGTCCAAGGAGGTATTTGTTTCTCCTTGTGTTAAGAGCTGAGACAAGCCAGAACACCCCATCCCAGTCCTGCTGTGTAACCCTGGTTTCCAGGGCAGCTCAATACCCACTTTCAGAGGAAAATTCTCCTCTTTAACGAAGATCAGCAATAATCATGGTATTATGGATGTCACCACTGGCTCCACCATTGTCCTGGCCTCAGCAAAGAAGGGTTTCTGTCATGGTAGCTTCCTTCAAAGGGCTCCAGGTCTCCAGAGAAAGGCCCTCCCCCTCCTCTGTCTGCCCAGCATACAGAAGGAAGGAGGCTCAAGAATCAGGTATACAAACATGAGGCCTGGGGAGGCAGCCAAGGAGCAGTCAAGAAGTAAAAGTCTGTGATACAACAGGGGAGGAGGGTTTTCTCTTTAGGCCAATAAGGGTAGCAAGCAGACAATATTCAGTTTTGCAGTTCAGGTTTCCACCACCCGGATGAGAGGCAAGGGCTTAGGGTTTGGAGGCCGGGAGATCCTAACGCTGAAAAGAAAAGACACAAGACAAGAATGCTTAACTTCCTCTATGCTACCCATCAGTTGCAATGTCCCCTCTGCCCCTGCTCCATCCTCCACTTCTCTCTATCTGGTTTACTCTTTCAGTGGTATCTAGTCTTCCCAATAATTCTACTCTTGGGTGCTCAGTTTTTTAAAACCCGAATTGCCAATCACCTCTCTGGAGTTTGGTGCCCTTTAGTGAAGCAGTGATAGAGATAATGGCTTCAGGCCCTTTTCAGTCCTATGAAGCTGATGTTGTTCTTTATATCCATACATGATCTTCTTCTCCAATCATCCCATAAAACATCTTCAACCTTGGCCCATAAATGGTATCAGGGAAGAGGAGATGAGAGAGGCCAATTTAGAAGTGGAAGGCAGAGATAAGGAAAACGGGAGGTGTCATGGCAGAGAAGGAAAGATCAGGGCGGAGAATTGGGTCCAAACAGGGGTTCTTAAACTTTTGTTGTGTTGGGAACCCTTTGGGCAATCTGGGGAAGCCAAATGAAGCCAATAAAATAGCGGTTTTGAATTCATAAAATACATAAGATCACAAAGGAAACCAATTAATTAAGTAGATTTATTAAAATATATTTTTTTAAAAAGGTCACAGGACCTAGGTGAAGAACCCCACCTGGCCTAAAGGAATAGACTTGTTCTGTAAGCCATCCCTGCAATACCAAGTGAGATATGAAACTCAGTAAAGAGGAGTCCTCCACAGCCAAGAACTGTCCTCTCTTCCTCCTTTCCTTTTTTCTGACACAGACCCCCGCATACATAGGTATGTGTACTCACCTTGCCAGGCTGTCACTCTTAGTTCTGGTTTGGGTACTGAAATTGCCAGGACTGATCTGCTTTTCTATCAGGTGCTCCATTCGGTCATGCATCTCTAAATTCTAGAACATACATTCCCAAGTGAGCATATATCCTTCTCCTGTTGCAGTTCCCCCACCCACTGATTAATCCTCTCTTGCCATCTCCCCATTCCCCTTCTTTGGAGATATTGTTACCTTCAAGGGAAATGCCTTCTCCCTCCATATCCACCACTCCTTATCTACCTCTTGTTCTCCGGGTTATCTTCCCATCCAACAATGATTATTCCTTTACTGTGACATCCCTTTTCCACTTTTATACTCCAGTCCCAGTTGGATAAACTTGTCTAGGTAGTCTTTTAAGTCTGTGTACACGTGTGTACACAGGTCCACATGTCCAAGTCCCCCAAACTAGGCTGTAAAAAGCCGGAGGGTAGAAGGCCCCTTCTTCCATTTCTGCTTTGTTTCTGTGAACCACCCACTCAAGTCTTCCGCAGACAGTAGTTGCTCAATAATTACTAGTTACTCAAAAGACTGTAAAGGCCCTGCAGCAAAGTTAGAAATTCTTCAGTAAATACAGCTCCACTTGACAGGCGAAGGCTACCATCCCTACCATCCCAACAAATGAAAACCTGTCCCAAAGCCTGGCTTCCTGACCATTCCCTGCCATTAGCCTCCCAATCTTCTCAGGCCTCCAATCCAGATTCTCCTCCAGTGACTCCCATGAGTCATACCTCAGCCTCCAAGTAAGCAACCTTCTCTTTGAGCTCCTGGATGGTCGTGTCCTTTGACTGAATTACGGTTTTAGAATTCTGCAGCTGTGAGGACAAACAGTGGACTATGTGAACAAATGAACACAGGCCAAAAGACTTTCACCTCCGGCTTCTAGAGAAGGTAGGAAAAGGCGAATTTTCACCTCTTTATGAGCTTGCTTTTTAATACAAAAGGCATTTAAATCAATGTAATGATCTGAGGACAACTAATTCAAAACAATGTATTCTACTTGGCCTTGGAATTTACACACTCAATAGTGTGGCAGATGCTAATTATGTTTTGCTGAGGCTCGTAGAAAAAGAGTCTGCATTCCCTGAGCACACACTAACAGTGCGAAGAGGTGGAGACTCTGAAATATGCCAATGTGAGTGTGTGTTGGAGTGGAATCCAGCTTAGAATTTAAAATTTGTTCTAGGTCATCCACAAAGACAAAGCAATGAGAGTTTACCACTTTCTTTCCATCGACAAGTTTTCTCAGAATGGCTCACAGAGAAAGGGGGAGGGCAGTTTGGGCTGATTTTCTTTCCCCTCTCTACCTCTATGGAAGAGTTGGATGACCAAAAGGCAAAGTGGGGAAAAAAAAACAAACCAGGAGAGTAAAAGATCCTGGATAATCACAAAAGCACTTGACCAGAAACCTCAGAATAAAGGGTGAGATTTCCCAGTGGGTCAAAGGGAGTTCTCCTGCCCAGACTTGACAGGCAAAAACAATTCCATAACTCAGTAAGGGCTTGGATATTTTTAAGAGAGAGAAAACCTGAGGGTGGTGAGGACAGCTCTTACCTGCTCTATCATCTGCCTGACTTTCCGCTGCTGGCTCTTCAGCATGTCATCTAGGTGATGGATCTTCTCCCGAAGGCCAGCCACTTCCTTCTCCAGCCGAGCAGCCCTGGGGACAGAAAGACCAGAGGACTGATGCAAAGAGGAAAAAAAAATGTTCTCTCAAATTAAATTTGGTTTCCCTCTGCCCTTCAGGGAGATTCTGTTTCATATTCTTTTTTACTATCATCTTGGCAGCCATCCCTAAGGTGATGGGATGCTGCAGAATCACAACACTCTGGAGCTGGAATTCTAGTTCAACAAGCATTTATTGTGCCTTCTATGTGCCAAGACAAAAGAAAACACAATCTCTGCCCTTGAGTTTATATTTTATTATACTTACATAATTAAGGAAATAGAAATCTGGAAAGAAGGCTATGGCTTACTATAAAGGCTTATATCATTACATTTTTCCATCAGCTGCTCTGTTTAGCTTTGACTTTACACATATTCTGTTCCCATGTGCCCCTCTACCAATGGGCACCCTCGAGCAGCACCCTCTTTTTAGCTTCTTTTTGTGTGCTGTCTTCCCCTCCTAGATTATAAGCTCCCTGCAGGAAAGAGCTCTCTTTTTATTTGCATTTTCAGTACCTAGCCCAGTGCTTGGCACAGAGAAAGTCCTTAATAAATGCTTAGTGGCGATTGATTATTGATTCTTATCAAACCCAAAGGGCTTACAGTTTATACTAGAGACAATGGAGGCCAATTAAGATTCTTGAGCCAGAGAGCTATGCTCAGCCCTTAACTTCAGGAAGGTTGCTTTGGCAGCTTTGTGGTAGACATATCGAATTGAGGAGAAACATGAATCCAGATCCCTGCGTTTTATACTGGAAGAGATCTCAGAAGTCACCCATTCCCTAAAAGAATTCCTGCTGCAATCTACTGCCAAGTGGCTATCTTGATTCTACTGGAAAATTTCCTTCCAAGAAGGGGGAACGCACCACCTCCTCCCAAGTAGACTATTTAACCTCTGGAAACACCTTATTATCCGGAAGTCTTTGCTGGTAGCACACCTAAATCTGCCTCTTTGTAAATTCCACCTATTGCTCCTGTCTTTGGGGGCCAAGAGAATCCATGCTGTGGAAGAGCACTCGATCTAGAGTCAGAGGACCTGGGTTCAAATCTTAAGGACACCATTTCCTTCAACCTATCCTCACATGACAGGGACTTGAGGCTTTCCACTATCCTGGATATCTTCCTCTAGCCACTCTTCCAGCTTCTCAATGCTTTTCTTAAACTATGGCTCCCAGAACTGAACACAGTATTTCAGATGTGATCTGACACAGCAGAACAGAGGAAATGCTAGGATAATCTCTGAATAGCAGGTTATTTCTGGAAACTCTGCCTTTCAATGCACACCAAGATCTCATTGGTTTCCCCCTGCCTCTGCTAATTTACATACAGCTTACTGTAGAGTTCACTAACACCCCCAGATATTTTTCAGATAAATTTTTGCCTAATCAAGTCTTTTTCTATCTTCTTTTACTTTTACTTCTAACATCTAACAGCAATTGCAGTCTTTCAAATATCACAGTGGCTCAATAATCATACCCACCCATTCTTCGAGTACCTCAGGATGGTTCATTTGGACTAGATGACTTGAACTAATCAAGGTCATCTGGTTAACAAAGTACTCTCTTACTTACCTTGGGCAACAACTGCCTATCGGTTATTTATAGTGTCACTTTTGGGTGGAAAATGTAAAAGTAAAGGCTGGGCAGTTTTATCTTCTATTTTTGCTCAGGTATCATCATCCCATCTTCCCCAAGCATCAGTCCTTCTCTCTCACTCTGATTCTTTCCCCCAACAGTGCTTTAAAAAAACTCTCAAAAACCCACCCCTTTTTATTGTCTTTAGCTTTCCTTGCCACCTTCATCATATTGAGTAAATGAATGAAAAAGCATTTACTAAGTGTATACTGTGTGCCTATCAATGTGCCAAATGCTAGGCACGCAAACAAAAAGGGCAAGATAGCCCACATTCTCAGGAAGTTTATACTTTAATTGAGCTTCTGCTGTCTGAGATCCAGTGTTCCTGCTACTATTTTTTTATAGGGCCTCATATCCATTCCTATCATTTGTCTTTGCTTTCCATTTTATACACACATATATGTGTACATATGTATGTATATGCATATATATGGAGTGGGGAGAGACAGGGTAGTGGGGAAAGGGGAAGGAAGATATGATGCATAGCTGTATCTTTTAAAAATCTATGCTGCCTGGGTATTTTCCTATACAGTCACAATAGTTTCTTCAGATAACTCTGCTTTTTCCTCCTCTGTGTTTTCAGGATTTCATTCTTGAGCACCTCCCATCCTTCCTGGCCTGACTTCTGTAGAATATTAGTCTAAGGGATACCTATCTTTTCTGTGAATTTGGGATTCTTAATCTTTTTTCTGTAGTTGTCAAATTTTTTTTTTTAATTCACAGACCCTAGGTTGAGAACTCCTTCTCTGTAACCTTTGAAATCTACTTTTCCCAAACATCTAGAGTGTATATCAGACTGGGCCTATCTTTTACTTCCCTAGCACACGTAGTCACTCCCCTCCCCCATTTTCCCATTTCTACCCTAGCAACTGGTGCTTGAAAGTTAGCAAGAATCTAACTCAACCCAGAATTTTCCCTTATTGGTTCCTATACCTTTTAAAGGATGAAATTATCTTTAAGACAAATGAAGTTATCAATTACTCTCTGGCAGATGTCTGGATAACTGAAATCCCTCATCACTTCTACATCATGCCAAATGTGCAGTCTATCTCCCAAACTCCTCCTCTAGTTCTCCTTTCTGTCCAAGTGACCTATAGTAGGTTCTGATGACAAAGTTATACCAATTACACCCAGCTAAGCCTCAGCTTTAGATCACTCCCACTATTCACTGCTCCTACATATGTGCTGCTGACTCAACTGTTCTGACTGGGCCCACTACAAATTTACATTCTACAACCTTAACCGGGCCCTCACTGCTGCCAGGCAAGCCTTCCCTTACCAACTATCCTACACTCCACAGGGACACTTCTAAACCTTCTCCATCCCTTCTCAAACCTCAAAGCTCCCATGGCTTCCCCTTCTTCAACTCTCAGATGAGAATCTTGCCCTCATATTTTATAGAAAAAATCAAGGCCATTTGCCATGAGCTTCTTCCTCTGCATCTCCTATCACTCTGGTGCCTTCTTCTGCTCTCTCCTCCGTCACTCACTTCACATGATGAGGTGGCCTTACTCCTTACCAAGGGCTAACCCCTCTACTTCTTCAAGTGATCCCATTCCATTCTATCTCTCCCAACAGGTTGCCTCCAGTCTTACTTGTTATTCTATCATTTATTTACAATTCCTCCCTTTCTACTGGCTCCCTTCCCTATGGCTTACAAACATGCACATGTCTGCTTTATCCTGAAAAAACCCTCACTGGACCTTTCCACCCCTGGTATTGTCCTATCTCTCTTCTGCCCTCTGTAGCTAAACTCCTTGAAAAAGCCATCTATAATAGATGCCTCTACTGTCTCTCCTTAAACCCTGTAATCTGGCAACCTTTCCACTGAAACTGCCTTCTCCAAGGTTACCAATGATCTTTTAGCTGCCACATCCAATGGCCTTTTCTCTACCCTTTCTCCTTGACCTCTGACACTGTTGATCACCCTCTCTCTCCTTGATATTCTCTTCTCTCTAGGTTCTCCTCTTCCCTATTTGACCACTCCTCAGTCTCATTTGCTAGATCCTCTTCCAAATCATGCTCTCTTACCATAGGTGTCCTTCGGGGCTCTGTCCTGGGCCCTCTTCTCTTTCCCTCTATACTACTTCATTGGGTGATCACATCAGCTCCCACGGATTTAATAACCATGTCTACACTAATGATTCTCAAATCTACCTATCCTGCCCCAAATTCTCAACAGCCTTTCAGACATCTCAAACTGGATGTCCAGTAGACATCTTAAATTAAACATGTGCAAAATAGAACTCATAATTTTCCCCTCTAAACCTCCTTCACTCCTACCTTTCTTATTGCTCTCGAGGGCAACATCATCTATCTGGTCCCTCAGGCTTACAACCTATGAGTCATCCTGGACTCCTCACTCTCTCTCACCCTCCATGTCCAATCTGTTGCCACGACTTGTTGATCTTAGCTCTGTAACATCTCTTGAATATGCCCCCTTCTCTCCTGTGACACTACCACCACTCTAGTGCAAGCCTCATCACCTCACTCCTGGATGATTGAAATAGCCTGCAGGTGAGTATGCCTGCTTCAAGTCTCTCCCCATTCCAATCCATCCCCCATTCAACCACCGAAGTGATTTTCCTAAAGCACAGGTCTGGTCATGTGTTAGTACCTACTCAAACTCTAGTGGCTTGCTCTGACCTCCAGGATCAAATACAAACTATTGTGTTTGACATTTAAATCCTTTCATATCCTATCCAGTCTTCTTCCACCTTATTGCTGGGTAACTACTCTTGAATTCAGTGACACTGGTCTCCTGGTGGTTCCATGAACAAGACACACTTTGGGCATTTTCTCTGACTGTCCCCCATGTCTGGAATGCTTTCCCTCTTCTACTCCAACTACTGAGCTCCCCGGCTTCCTTTAACTCCCAACTAAAATCCCATCTTTCACAGGAAGACTTTGTCAGTGTCTCTTAATTCTAGTGCCTTCCCTATGTTATTTCCTCTTCTCCTGTACATAGCTTGCTTTGTATTTGTTGGCATGTGGACTCCCCCAGTAACTTGTGAGCTCCTTGAGGGCAGGGACTTTTTTTTGTGCCTTCATTTGGCATCCCTTCTGTTTGGCACAGTATCTAGCACACAGTAGATGCTTAATAAATGTTTATGATTATTTCTTGGCCACTCTGTTCTTTCCTTTGTTTTTATCCAAATGCTCTTCACTCTCCTTTCCTGGTCACTTCCCCAACCACGGTTTCTGGATTTCCTCACATAAATATATATTCTTAACATACTAGAACTTCCCAAAGGAAGCTGGGTGGCAAAGTGGATATACAGCTCAACTTGATGCCAACAGACTGGAGTTCAAATTCTGCCTTAGGCTCTTACTAGAAGCATCTGGACAAATCACTTAAATTCTCAGTCTCATTTCCTCATCTGTAAAATGGGGATAATAACTGTACCTACCTCACAGGGTTATTTTGAAGATTAAATGAGTTAATAAATGTATAGCAGCTCTTAAAGCACTACATAAACATCTGCTGTTATTACTCTTAACCCTCCTCAACACCCGCTCTCACTCTGCTTTCCTCTCCCTGCTTCTTTTGTATAAGGTGTACTGATCCAAAGGCATCTTCCAGTTCCAACCCATCAAATCTCAAGATACCTCTGAGGTCAAATATGCCTCCTTAGAGAAGGCCTACCTAGTTGCTTTTGGTGCCTTAAACACTGGTCATTTCTGTACAGACATTTGAATTCATGGCTCCTTTGGAGGACATTTTCTCCTATACATTTCTGGATATCTTAACAAATATTCTGCATTCACTGCAGCTATGTATTTTCTACAGAATCTAACTTGTTGGATATATACAAGCAGTTTTCTCACTACCCATACTTATTTTAAAGCCTTTCTGATTAAATCTGCAAGGTAGCAAACATACAAATTCTTATTGGGCTTTTTGAGGCACACTGCATCCCTGACTAGGAGTCTGTCATTCCTATACTTTAAAGCTATGCTCCAAAAAAGCCAAATCCCATTCTCGGACACCATCTTCTTAAACAACCATTCAAAATCTAAATCAATTACACTCTTCCACATCCCCTGCCTTCATGAGGCAGCAGTGAAAGAAAATATAACCTAGGTCCTTGTGATCTTTCAGTTTCTTGACCAGGACACTTCATAATCTTGGCAATATTTTTTTAGGTTCCTTCTGGCAAAGTCATGTGTGCCCAAATGATTTTTTTTTTTTAAATGGCAAAAATGAATTTTTAAAAAGATTTTGTATTGTCATCTTTTAAGTCTTAGAAGGCTCTCTGTTATATATTGGATACATAGGATACCTATCCCAGGAAGAAAACAGGTCTATTGTTGGTTGTTACCAGCTCATCCAACAATTGCCTCAGTAGCACTTTTTCTCTAACCCCTCCTGGAGGATCTCTCACCCAATAGTTCCTGTGCTTCTACCACATTATCGCTTGGAAGGCCAGCAACCGTTTCCTTCTCAGAGGATCTAGCTCCCTCCTCTTCTTTATTTTTGGAGGAAGAAAATAGGGTCTAATCAGAAGTGACTTACTAAAGGCCATAAAGTTAACGAGTGGTTCAGTCAAGGCTCACCCGAAAGCTTCTAACTTCCCAGCCAGCAGTTATTTTACTGTATCACATGATATCTTCAAAGCAGAGAGAACCAAAATTCCCCAGAAGGTCAAGTCACTTGAGAAGAATGTTCCATTCTGCTGCTGCTGCTATTTTCCTATGCCTCAGATGCACAAAGGCTGGTGACTCCATTTTTTTTTTAGGTTAGGGAGTTCAATCCTATTAGGAAACCAAACTGGAGAGCCTGATGGAAGGTTCCACTGTGTTGTAGCTGTATTCCCAATCTCTTCTGGGGATAACAATGAGGGATACCTAAAATCTGGAATTCTAAGATTGTCCCAAAGACAAGATAAGCTTGGGATTTAAAGCTCCAAAACTCTTCTTTTTCCCTCTTAATTCTCTATTCTTCTCTTTCTCAAATTTCTTTTATTTGGAAAAATCTGCATTCTATATGGCTAACTACTAAAATCGTTTTAATCACATATTAATATGAATAAGAAAGCATTTACTAAGCACATACGTGTTAAGTCCTGGATTACATATGCCAAAGGAAAGATAATTCTTGCCCTTAAGGAACTGACATTCTCATAGAGTAGACTACACTTTGAGGAGTGGGAGGGGGCACATTGGCCCAGAGAGTTACTAGAATGATGAGCAGCACCCTAGGGGAGTAGGATGACACATCCCTGCTAGAGGGCAGAGTTGATTTGATTATGGTTCTAGAACTAGAGATTGGGGGAGGAGTAAGGTGGAGAAGAAGATGGCTGAGGAGGGAGTGAAGTATGATGAGCCTGTTAAATATGGTATGTGCCTATTCCACATCTATGTTACAGATAAGATTTTATATAAGCTACAGAATCTGTAATATAAATGGTTTGATGCATGCAGCTAAACGGTGCTAGGAGTGGCGAGAGTACCAGCTCTAGTGATGACGAACAAGTGGGCTACTGTAGTTGGATTATGAGTAAAGCATAAGACTTGAAAGTAGAAAAAGGCTTCAGGGTAGGGGAAGCTGTGGTCTTCTAGATCATTAAGTGCAGCCTTTTGAATGAATCTAGATTTATTTTGTACAATATAGATTCATTCAAAAGGTAGCACTTAAGGATCCAGAAGGCTACATGTGGCCTCAAGGCTGCAGGTTCCCCATTCCTGGGCTAGGTTATAAAGGGCTTGACATGCCACAGAGGGGATTTATATTTGTTCTTAGAGACAATAGGGAATCACTTTGGTAGCTGAGTCAAGAATGATTTGGGGAAGGAAGAACAAATTAAAATACTTCTCACAGTTATGGATAGGAGATGTATTCTTAACCAAACCAAGGCCAGCAACAATTAAAAAAATTAAATAGATAACTTTAACCACATAAAACCAAAAAACTTCTGCAGAGACAAAATTAAGGCACCTAGGATAAGAAGAGTGGTTGAGTGAGGAAAAAAAATCTTTGTAGCAAATTTCTCTGGTAAATATTTAGCATCCAAGATATATGTATATGTGTGTGTATGCACATATGTATACATATCTGTCTGTGTTCATCCTTCATTCTCTAAGAAGACCATGACATCAGAGAAATGACGACATGACGACATGACTTGCCCTTGACTTTGCTTTGAGTGAGGGAGGGCGGTACAAGGTCACCAGCCTCACTTTCGCCTCCTGAGCCATCTGGATCCAGTGATCAGATATTCATCAGGATGAGTAGAGAATGTCCAGGATGCAATGGGAGACCTTGGCCTATTCAGTTACTGACTTAGAGTGAGGTAAGGCTATTCAGTGAATAAGCCTCTCTAAGAAGTAATCAGGAAATGACCCCTTTAATGAGCAAAAGCAAAAAATAAGTAAAACAAGCTAGGAGGGAGAGAGCAACAGTTACTATTGATAATGACTGTGAAGTCAGGATATACATATATAAACAAACAAAACACACACACACCCCAAATGCCATTCACCAGGACAATAGACAGGGTTCTAGAAAGATAGACTTTCCAGTGTACTACTGGTGGAGTAGTGAATCGGCACAACCATTTTGGAAAGCAATTTGAAATTATGTATATAAAATGATCACAATGTTCATTTTTTTTTATTCAGAGATTCCATTACTGAGCTTATATCCCAAGGAAGGCATAAGAAGATAATCTCCATGAATACAAAATATTTATAGTGACATTTTTTTTAGATAGCAAAGAACTGGGAACAAAGTAGATGTCTATCAGTTGAGGAATGACAAAATAAATTGTGGTACATGAATGTAATGGAATACTATTGTGTTGTAAGAAATGATGAATGTAATGAATGAATACAGAGAAGTACAGAAAGAGCTGTATGAACTGGTGCAGAGTGCTATAAGCAGAGCCAACAAAACGCACATTCACTATAACAATGTAAATGGAAAGAACTTCCTCTTCCTCTTTTCTTTCTCTCCTTTACTTCCTCTTTTCCCTTCCTTCCTTTTTCTCTCCCCTCCTTCCTCCCTTTTCTCTCTTCCTTCATCCCTTCTCTTTCCCTTCCTTTTTCTTTCTTCTCCTACCTTTTCGTTCTTTCCTCCTTCGTTCCCTCCCTCCCTTCTTTCTCCTAAAATCCCTAATAACCAAATAACCACATACAGATTTACACAGGCCCTTTGGTTTCTTCCTCTTATGTTTCTATTAATTCTAGCCTCAAATTTAGGAAGAAAAGAAAAGGGAATAACCTAAAATAATTTAGTTGTTCTACTCTGGAAACAGACTAGGTCAGGGAGGCAGATGACAAAAGCAAAGGCCTAAAAATAAAATGTTTACATTTTCCATGGCTGACCTAAATTTAAGATCTAGAGCCATGAGGACTAGGATAAAAGGCCTCAAGAGAACTCTATCCTCCAAGACTGTGATGGGAATTATATTGTACTGGCCAAAAAAAAAAAGTATAGTTTAGACTGTACCCAACATGACAACATTAGGCTGGATCTGTGATTCATCAGATTTATCTGCTGAGCGTTTACTTCTGTTCCTGTTTATAACCTATAACCTATGGCACAAAGAGGCCACAAATTCCTCAGTGGCCCAGGGCTCAGAGCGGCCTTGTTTGGTATTACTGTATACGTTTCAGTGGTATAGTCTTTCTCTGTCCCCCTGATCATAGGGAAAGTAGAAGGTAGTTTACTTATTATTAATTAAATTAGTGGTAATTAAATTTACCTCCCCAATCATTGTTGAAATCTCTTCTTTTACCTCTCTGCCGAATAAATATACCTTTTCTAGCTTCTTGCAATAAGGCTCTGTTTGAGTTCCACTTCCTATCTGGAACTTTCCTAATCTGACTTGTCAGTTCCTTCTCCTTTCTAAAATAACTGTACTGCTTATCGGTGTATATATTAAATCCACCACACCAAGCCCGCCCCATGCTCACTCCCACCTCCTGGCTAACAAACTCTTCAGGGAATTTTTGGTTTTTGTATTCCCAGGGATCAAATGATTTGCCCAAGACTAACATACTATTAAGCTTCAGAGCCAGGACTGCAAATAAAGGCTCCCCTTTCCCACTATATTGCACTGCCTCAGGTCACTGTCTAATCTCCCTTGGAACCATTCCAGTGACAGGGAGTTCCATAAACATGTCTTTCTGTTTCTACTCACTTTCACCCTCCACACTGTCCTTTAGTCTGCAGCCAAATTTCTTTTCCATTTTTGAAGATCTGGCCACACCACTTCATTAATCAAAATCCTTTAATGGATTCATCAAATTAAAGTGCAAACTCTGATGCCTGGAATTTAAGGCCCTGCACAACTGTGTTTTTTTTTATGGAGACAACTGGTTGGCCGAGAGTCAAAAGACATCTCCCTGAGTTCAAATCTAGCCTCAGACACCTCCTAGCTGTGCGACTCTGTACAAGTCACTTAACCTTGTTTGCCTCATTTTCTTCATCTGGAGAATGAGCTGAAGGAAATGGCAAACCATTCCAGAATCTTTGCCAAACAACCCAAACCAAATGGGGTCACAGAGAATGGACATAACTGAAAAATGACAGCAAGAAAAACAACTCCTTCCCACATTTTTCTCAGGATGCTCCCTCTACGATTGATCTGAACTGGATTACTATTTGTATCCCATACATAACTTGTACTTTACCTGTCCTCCGTCCCTTTCTTGCTAAAATCTTACACTTTTTCATCCTTTAAAGTCAATTTCAAATATCACTTCCTCCAGAAAGCTTTCTTTGATTCCCTCCAGCCAGTGATGACCTTGCTCCCCCTGGACCTCATACGTACATCCTATAAACTCTGAAGGCAGGGTCTCTTATCACATCCAAATTTTGTCTCTTCTAGCACCTGGCAGGGTACATTGCCCATGCTAGGTATTTAATATCTGTTCTGTTGATGGATAGGTTACTGTGAACCTTTCTTAAGCATGAATCAGGTATTATTTCCCACCATATTTATGACATCCAGGCCTGCGTCCTAACAGAACTCTCAGGCAGTTAATCAATAACTCAATTGTGGTTTGAGCAACCAAAGGTTTCTTGTGAGATGGTGACTCCCAAACCAACCACCTCTCCAAAGATGGTCCGGACTCTCAAAGGCAGTGTCCTCTCCCTACGAAGAGGCCACACCCTGAAGAAGCATGTGAGTGAGTCAGACCAGGAAGGTGTGACGTCAGCAGCAGCAGCTCCCACCCCAAATCTGGCCATGGTGAGAGCCACGGGAGTATAACACCCCCGCCCCAACTGCACAGTGAGCAAGCAGGCGCCCTTACTTTTCCTGTTCTGCAAGGCAGTCAGCACTCTGGGTCCGAAGCTCTTCCAGGGCCGTTTCCCCTTCCCTGATCTTCTCCAGTAAGTTCTGTTGTTCCTAGGCAAGGCCAGAGGAAGGCAAAGTTGGGATGAGGGGGGAGGCATCTGCCTCCGTGGTTGGTCCAAGGAGAATCCTATGGTAGGTACTAAGGCCAAGCAAGCCAAGCTAGTTTCTTGGGGTACCTTCTGCTGAAATCAAGAATCCTTCCCTCCCACCCTCCTCTAGTAGTTGGGCTAGGAAACCTCCTGGCCTCACCCTTCTGCCCTCTGGGAAAGCCCAGCCCTGATGAATCCAGGACAGATTCATCTGCCAACTCTGGATGCCACTGCCCTAGCATCAAGTGCCAATTTAAGAACAGTCTCCAAGCCTATAAGGGAGATGCTGTACAAAATGGAAATAAAGAGGCTTCCTCGGCAACATGGGAGGCTTGGTGAGACATGGAAAGAAACAAGGAAGCATCTACCAAAGGAGGCTGGGGAATGTCCATTTTTGGAGTCCTTTAAAAAAGAAGGTAGCTCTCTCTGAATGTGCAGGACATGAAGAAATGCCCTAAGACAGAGGGGTGGACTAGGGTCCTATTTTTAGATGCCTCCTGGCCCTGAGGACCTGAAATCCAAAAGAACTCGATAGTCACCTTCTCCATCCCCAACATGCTCCTCTGAAGCTCGAGAACTTCCACATCTCTCTGCTCCAAGTTGCTCTCCGCTCTCTGAAGTGCAGAACTGCTCATCTCGGCTTCTCTCTGGTACTGGCTAAGTGTGGCCTAAAATATGGAATGGTCACTTGGTAACTGGGAAAAACTCAGCCCACAGACATCTGCAGGGGAGTGCTGTAAAATTCCACTCAAGTCAAAAAAAAAAATATAAGTACCTACTCTGCCATCTAAGTCACTGTGCTAAAATACTAGAAGATGAAAAGACAAAAATAAATCTGCCTTTGAGCAGCTGACGCTGTATTAGGGAGACACATCATGGACACAGACACGTAAATGTAATTTACTAACAAGTGGTAAGGGAAGGAGTTTGTCCATGTCAAGGATGAGGCATGCGTGAGCATGGGCATGCATGTGCGTATGTCTGCCCCTCAGAAAGCTAGAGATTCTGAGGAGATGAGGGAGTACACTCCAGCACAAGGCAGGAAGTCAAAAGATGGCGTGTTGAGTTAGGAGAATAGGGAGTGGGCCAGGTGGGCTGAAACACAGCACGTGAAGGAGAGAAATATAAGTCTGGAAAGGCAGGCGGGACTCAGATTATGGCAGAGGTTTAAACACCACACGGAGAAGTTGGTGTTTTGTCTGAAAGGTCAGAGACAGCCCCCTGATAAGACGAGAGTGCCACGCTGGACATGTGTGGAAGATGCACTGGAAAGGTGAAGAGGAGGGAAGCGATGAGACCAGTTAAGAGGATGCTGTAATGGTCCAGGCAAGAAGTGATGAGGACATGAACCAGGCTTCTTATAGTGAAAGGGTGAAGAAGAAAAGAGATGAGAAAGAGAAGGTGAACACTCAACATAGGGCACCTGGCTAGATATGGTAGAGCTGAGGAATGGTTAAGTGCCAAGAACTCAGAGGTGATGGGCCTGCATTACTGACGCAAAAGAAAAAGTAAAGCCTGAACAAGGAAACCACATGGCAGCTGTTGAGAGGAGGATGTTTTCTACCCATTTCAAGATAACACCAGTGGGCTAGAGATGAGCTCAACCAATCAGCAAGCATTTGTTATATACTACTATGTGCCAGGCACTGTTCTGGGCACTGGGGTTGAGTACAAAGACAAAACTGAAACAATTCTTGTCCTCAAGAAGCTTACATTTTATCAGTATCCCTAAATGCAAACTTCTGGGATTCTCCTCCCTAAGTCATACTCTCCCCCCAGTACCCACAACGCTAATATTAAGTTTAAAGGTAAAAGACGGAGACGGTCATGTTCTAATTAGGCAAGACCTATTCTCAGCTACGTAGACAAACCGGCTCCCAAATGTCTACAAATGCTCACACCGATGGACTTGCCCCCTGGGTAGACAAAATAAAGGGTTCCCTTTCTGATTCAGAAGCAGATAAGCCAGGCTAGGATCATCCCTGTGTCTCTCAGAGAGGGAATTCTCATAGGAACATCAACCTATCAAACAACAATGAGCCTAATCCACCTTCAGTGGTCCCAGTGGCCCAGGTCCATGCTTGGTATCAGGTTCAACAATACTGACAGAGGCATTTCTTTCAAAATGTTGCTAAGTCTTTATTTCATGAGGTGGGCAGGTCTAGTGAACAGAGTGCTAGACCAGGAATCAGGAAGGGGTCTGGGTTTAAATTCCACCTCTGGTACTCCCTACCTACTTGCACCATGTCAAAAACAGCCCATGGAAAGACTGAAATTTTACACCAGGAAGAATTTCTTAAGTATCAATTGGGTGGATGAGAGAATGATAAAGGAGTATTTATTTCCTTTTTTTTCCCTCTTTCTTTTTAAAATGAAAGAGAAAACCAATATTTTAGACTGGCTCAGGAGTGGAAAGCCCATTTGTGCCAACCCCTTCATTTTAAAGATTAAAAAAACCTGACACCAAGGGACATGAAGTGATGTGCCTTAAGTATGACCACTGATAGGAAAAGTCAGGCGTAGAAACTGGATGTTCTGCCTCCTATCTTAGGGTTCTTTACACTTCACCAGAATTATGATATAAAATAAACCAGATGGCCTCTGAAGGACATGGCCAGGGGTAGGGAAAGTGGAATAACAGGTAGGTCCAGCTCCTCTTCAGGACAGGCTCAGGGAGCAGAAAGAGAAAATCCAGGTGGTTTTCTTTTGCCATGTTATCTCTCTTGTTTTTGGTTATCAAGAAAAGATCTCCAGTGGCAAACCCCACCTGGTAACAGTGAATGAATGCTACTGGATTTACATAATGACCATGCACCTCAGATTACACTCTCTCTCTCTCTCTCCCTTCTTCCTCCTCCTCCTCCCTCTTTCTCTCCCTCCCATTCATTCTCTGTACCAGAAACATAAACTAAAAAAGTGTCTTTGTTAGAAAAGGTCAGGGACATCAATCAAATGAGATAGAAGAGTGAGACAAGTACCAAAGACCATGACATGCAAAAAAGTTTCTGTCTTCTAATTTCTGAAGGGAAAACATCTGGTTTGGTTTTCTCAGTCACTCAGACCCTCTCTTACCAGCCTTATTTCATATTACTATCCTCCACAGACTATGTCCCAGTCACATCAGCCTCTGTGCTAGTTCTTAGATGGGCTGCTCCAACTCCTGCCTTTGAACTTTATACACAGCTGTCCCTCATGCCTGAAATGTTCTCCTTCTTCACCTCTGGCTGCTGAAATCTTTGGGCTCCTCAGAGTCTCAGTTCAGGTGCCACCTCCTAATACAAGGCCTTTTTCTGCTACTACTATTCCTACCACCACCACCACCACTATATTACCATTACCACCACTACCACAAATGCAGCTACTACCACTACCTAGCACTAAGGTTACCACCACCACCATGCTTATTACAACTATATACTCCTAAGGTCACCACTACCACTACCACCACTCCTACTACTACCACCACTAGTACTTCTACCACTATACTAAGGTTACTGCTACCACTACCATTACTACTACCACTATAACTACAACTATCACTAGGGAGGTAGGTGTTATTATCTCCACTTTATAGATGGGGAAGCTGAGGCTAAAAAGTGAGATTACACTTGTCCTTGGCCAAATGACTATTAACTGTTTTGTTTTACTTTGTGTCCCCAGCACATAGCACAGTGAATATTGTCTAGTAGACATTTAATAAATGTTTACTGACTAAGGTAAGATTCAAATTCAGGTCTTCTTGACTTAAAGCCTAGAGCTCTCTGAATTGTGCCCCCAAAGCCGATGCCACCCAGGTATTGGTATTCTCCTACTACCACCCTGGAAAATTATTTTATATTCGTATGCCTCTTGTATCCCTCTAAAAGAATGTAAGTTTTTTGAGGACAGGGATTCTTTTGTTTTTGTCTTTGTACCTCCATCACATAGCACAGTGCCTAGCACATGGTAGAGGCTTAATACATGCCAGCAGGATGGCATTGAATGGTGCTGACAATGTCAAGGTTACAGATCTAATCCCAGGGGAGTCCACAGTTTCCCACACGAAGGAAAGAATATCTCTATCCCAAGGTCTCACTTCACTCTCAAACCCAGTGATTGTCATTAGTCACAAAGGAGACTCACAAATCCATCCCCATCACTGAAAATATATCATTGAAAGAACACATTCTATTGCTAGTGTATAAACAGAACCCTGTGTCTGAATTATTCTGTCAGCACTAAGCCTGCAAAAGGAAAGCTAGCTGCTGGCCAGTGTGGAGCTGGGCATTTTCACTCAAGCCACTTTTATGTGGCCCAAGGAAGGTTGGCAATTCAGAGAAAAATCGCTGTGGCAGAGGCCTCTCCCATGCTTACAGGGCCCAAAGTGATCAAGGTCTTCTTCCACATAATCTCCAACTTTCCCTGGTCAGCATGTCAGCCATGGCTAACAATCCCTTCCAGGGAGAGAAGTCTATCCAGCTTCAGATTCCTTTTCCTCCTGCCCAGAGGAGCTAATTAATAGTCATCTTGATACATAATCAACTCTTGGATATCCACTCAAAATTAGGAGCAGCAAATTTTTAGCCCCAGGCTCCATCCCTTCTCCACCCTTAAAATAGCAGAAGAGAGTGCTGGAGATAGAAGGGACCCTAGAGATTATCTAGCTCTGCTCCCTCTGGGTTGCCTTTTCCATTTTAAGACAGCATCAGCAAAATCTGGCACCACTGAGCTGGCACCATTTTTAAAAAATCTCCATGTTTAGAATGAAATCACAAATAAAACTTTATATTCATCTCTGATCATTCCAGAAAAACAAATCATTTTAGAGACAGGGAAACTGAGGCAGAGGAGTTCCTTAATAGTTCCCTTACTCTTCACTGAACTGGAACTTCTGCCAAAGAAGAATCCAGTAAGTGTAGAGGACAGTGCTGGCTACTCCTTGAGTAGGAATGGACAGTGCTCACTCCATTCCCCACTTTCTAGCTATCTTCTCAACAGTCTTGATATGCTCTTACTCTCTTTCCTACCTCCTGTGCTAGAACCATGATCAAATCACCTCTGCCACTGTTTCTGGAAGGAGTGTGTCAGCCTTCTCTCCTACGGTCTCACTCACAGTCTTTGTAATATTCAAGACCAAAGTGTACTCCTAGACCATCACTGCCCTACGTGTGCTGTCTTCCTAATTATAATATAAGCTTCTAGATGGCAGGGACCATCCCTGCTTTCGTATTTATATCCCCAGGGCGCAGCACTGTGCTGGCACGAAGTATGGCTGATATGTCTACAATGTTTTAAGATTTGCAAAGCACTGTACATCACCTCACTTGGTCCTCACTGCAACTCTATGAGGTAGGTGCTGGTAAGCAAACTGAGGCTGAGAGAGATTAAGTAACTTGCCCAGAATCATATAAATGGTGAGTGTCTGAGGCAGAATTTGAATTCAGGTCTTCCTGAATCCAAGTCCAGCTCTTTATCTAGTACTCCACTTAACAAGTACTTATTTACTACTCATTCATTCATTCCATGAGGACCCCCAAGGGTCAATTTTTAGATCCTTGGTCAGCAAGGATATATCTGTTTAGGAGAGAGTGGAGCCCAGTTGTCAGGGCACCCAGAAGACAGACAGTCTTATTGACTAGTGTTAGACAAGAGTTGCTCAGGAAGTCAGCAAGAGTCCCTGAAGTTTTCCTGAGACTGTCTGAAACTGATTCTTGAGTCCCATTTTCCTTCAGGAGCAGCTCAACCTGTTGGTCTACCTCTAGGTGCTCAGATCTGGGAAAGTGGCACCTGGCAACCTGACCTACAGCTCAGACTCAATGATAAGTGAGTCTGTGCACAGGGACTGCAAACTAAGTTTGTTATCAGTCTACCTCAAATGTATTTGGAAAGAAAAGTCTGCTAAAAAGTGTGACGTACACCTGTGTCAAACAAAAATGACTTTTGAATTACTCCTTCCTTGGGACAATTCCTTGTTACTGCTCCCTCCCCTTCAAAGAGCACAGAATCAGCTGCTGACTACCAAAGTAGCACCAAGGAAACAGTGACCATACCTAAGAGAGAGAAAATTAAGATAGGGAAGATACCTCTCGTATCATTCCCCTGATTTTCAATATGGTGGCATCAGGCATGAGAAAGGTGTGCCAGAAACTATGGAAGCCCCTGTTACCTGCTCCAGATTACCCATCACTTTCAGTTACTCCCTCAGATCCTAAAGTGGAGCCCTCAAGCCCCATTTGCTCCTCTTGCTCATATCTGTATCCCCAGTACTTAGCATATTTCCTGGCACAGAGTAAGCACTGAAGAAATGCTCTGTCAAGAGGCAGCTAGATGGTGCAGTGAACAGAGCACTGGCCCTGGGGTCAGGAAGACGTGAGTTCAAATCCAGCCTCAGACACTTGACACTTACTAGCTGTGTGACCTTGGGCAAGTCACTTAACCCTGAGTGTCTCATCTCTCCACTTCAAAAAAAAAAAAAAAAAAGGAAATGCTCTATGTATCTGGAGGCAGCTAGGTGGTTCAATGAGTAGAGCACTGGGCCTGGAGTCAAAAGACCCCAATTCAAATGCAGCCTCATTTACTCACTAGCTGTGTGACTCTGGGCAGGTCACTTCACCTGTTTGCCTAATCACCTGGAGAAACTAGTCCTGCATCTTCACCAAGAAAACCTCAACCAAGGTCAAGAGGAGTCAGGAACCACTAAACAACACCGTCTGTCTACAACAACATCTATCTCCACATTTACCCAAAGCACTTTGCCAGGTACACTGGAAACCAGTCTCTGCCCCCAAGAAGTTTACATTCTCCTGGAGGAGGGGGCAGGATGAACACAGCATTTACACAGAACGTACACATACGACAATCTCATCTGGAAGAGAATACTGACACAACTGGGGGGCATCATGGAAATCATCGAGTAGAAGGGGGCCCAGAAGAACCTGAGGCTGCGTTCATTGGACTCATCAGTAATTGAGGTGAGGAAGGGGCGTGTTCCAGACACAGGCCGGGATCACCCACTCATGGAGGCAGGGCCGGAACGATGCATGTCAGGGAGCAGTGAACGAGCCAGCAAGACTGGCATGGAGAACGGACGGAGGAAAGGCATGGGAAACAAGACTGGAAAGAGGGGCGGCAGGCAGCTTGCAGAATCCTCACCTCGAAAAACTCCCTGTCTGACTGGCGCTGCCTTTCAGCCTCCTGCAGCTTAGCTTGTAGATTCTGGATGGTTTTCCTCAAGCTTTCAGAATCTTCATTTTGATAATCTTGCACCTGAAATCAAACACTGATGTTAAGAGAAGGGAGGCCCAAAAGTTAACGCGACTGTCCTCGAGACTTGGGGAAACAGAGACTCACTGGCCAGCCTGCTCCCTAACGTGACTGTCCTCGAGACTTGGGAAAACAGAGACTCACTGGCCAGCCTGCTCCCTAACGTGACTGTCCTCGAGACTTGGGGAAACAGAGACTCACTGGCCAGCCTGCTCCCTAACGTGACTGTCCTCGAGACTTGGGGAAACAGAGACTCACTGGCCAGCCTGCTCCCTACAAAGGTTATCTACCCCAATAAAAGAACTGGCTGGACATACTAGATAGTCCAAACCTCAATGAGCCTAACCCACCTCCAGGATGTCCCTTCAACCCAGGTATCCTAAGCATTTAGGTGCATTTTCAACATGTCATTAAACTGTCCCTATAAAAGGGTTTCTTATGAAATGAGCTTGTCTTTTTTCATGAGGGACATAGCACAGTGGAGGGACCAGAGACCTGGACTTGGAGTGAGGAAGGAAGGCTTGGGTTCAAATCCAGCCTGACATTTACCAGATATATGATGCTGGGCTGGTCACTGAAACTTCCTAAACCCGAGTTTCATGTAAAATGGAGATGATGCCTCTCGCTAACAATGCCTCTTCCCTTTACAAGTCTATGTGAAGCTCAAATGAGATAATGCATATAAAGTGTTCTGTAAACTTTAAGGTATCACATGTCAATTATTATTATGTTATCAGCTACAACGGAAACACGGCTTGAATGATCTTACATATAATGGGGATCGTACTGCTTTCTTCCTCAGTGGGTGAGAGAGGGGCTGACTGGAGGAGAAAAACAATTCCAAATTCAAATTTTTAAAAAGTTAATGTTAAAAATATTTTAATAGCATCTTATTTTTTTCTAATTACATGTAAAATCAATTTTAAAATTCTGAATTTCAATTCCCTCCCTCCTTTACCTCCTTCCTCTCTCAGATAGCAAGCAAAAAAAATTTTTAAATCAAAATCCATGTTTTTTTCAAAATAAAAGTTATTATATTCAACTTACCACTTCCCCCTCCCCCAATTCAACTGCTTTTTGCTGAGAGCAGGGACCAAATAACTCCCTCATGATGTAGTGGATACTTTCTCTCTGTGATATTAGAAGCTCCCTTAGGCAGGACTCTAATTCTCCTGTTACACTAGAATGCACCTAGAGCAGCAGTGGGGAATCTGTAGCCTTCAGGACCATGTGGTCCTCTAGATCCTTAAGTGCAGCCTCCCTTTTGAATGAATCAAGTTCCCTGATTGTTTTTCTGTAAAATTTGGATTCAGTCAAAAGGCTGTACTTAAGGATCCAGAAGGCCACAGGCTCCCCACCCCTGACCTAGAGCATTGTCTTCTAAGCCTTTTTCATCCTGTACCAACGACCAGTTAGCCGAAGAAGGGTGGTGACTAGCTATGAAGTAAGAGATATTCCCTCTTCTCCCCTCTCCACCATCAAGGGTTAATGCCTAGCTCGAGCTTGGCCACACCCAGCCGTGGGCTGGTGGTTAGAGCTGAGTTGGCATGTAAGATCATGAGCCCAAATTATGCTGTCCCACTGCCAGGGTCTTTAGCCCTGAGTCTCTGAGGGGTTAGGAGGTTGGATCTCTGTCTTCAAGCACTCAGTTGGAAGAAGAAAACTCTGTGCTCAAGTCCTTGATCCTCCAAGTCAAGAAGTAAGTCCCTTAAATCAATCTGAGCCTCAGTTTCCACAGCTCCAAAATGGAGAGAAGGAATACCAGCCCCTCCCTGCCTCACAGAGCTACCACAAAGATAAGTGAGATAACATCTGGCGGAGCTTTGAGCTTGTGAGAAGACAGGGGCTAGATAAACAATAGAAGGTATCATTATAACTGGTTACCCCAAAACGGCAGTCAAATACAGAGAAGAAGGGGAGGTGGGGGACGACGAGATGAGGAGGGAGGTTCCAAAAAGTGCATTTGGCCAGTATAGTGGACTGTGCATAGAGTCAGAAAGACCTCAATTCAAATCCAGCCTCAGATACTTACTAGCTGTGTGATCCTGGCTCATTTTCTTCAACTCAAGTGGGAATAATAACAGCACTTATCCCTTCCCCCCACTCCAGGTGTTGTGAGGTTCAAATCAAGTAAGATAAAATTTGCAGAAGTGCTTAGTGTGGCACACAGTTGGCACTACATGCTTATGCTCTGTCCTTCTTTCCCTAGCTCCTATTTAAAGGAAGTGAAAAGACTCACCACATCCTCAAACTGGACATCAACAGAGCATATGGCTCATGTCTCAGCCTCTACAAAGGGCCACTTCCTGTAATGACCCAGCAGAAGAGATAGGCCTTAAATTCCACAGAAGAAGGTTCCCCAAGCTCCTGGGGTGAGCCCTCTCTTTGCCCCTGGCACCAGCAAGGGAAGAATGAGTGTCTAGATCCCTGAGGGAGTGTCCCTTTGTTGTTACTTACCAGGGTCTCAGAGGGAGTCTCATACAGTGAAGTAGAAGACTGCCTAAAGCCATTTGGCTCCTCCAAAAGCACCTGTCCAAAGGAAAAAAAAGGAAGTCAGGTCAGCTGGTACAATCCTTGACACAAAGTAGCATTTCCAGAAACATCAGAGCCCTCTGAGTCTTTCTAGAAGTGAGGGGTGGGGGTGGGGGGTTGGCATTGTTGGAGACAAAGCAGGATGACCTAATTACTTACTGGTACATTCAGAAAAACAAGTAGCAAAAACGTTCCCAGCTCAGAAACTATGAATTGGCCCCAATCCCTGAAGCTCACCGAATACAAGCATCTGCTCATAGCCAACACTGACTTTCCTCTGCCCCCAGAATTTCCACAAAGTCTGGCACACACCAAGACAAGAGAATATTGAAAAGCGGCATTTACAGCCTTCTAACCCGCTGCCTGCTATCTCCTTCGTACGGCTTTGGGAGCTTCTGAAAAAGGGGCAATGACGTTGATTTACAAGTTAACAGCTCTGAAAGTGAACTGCTAGTGAATTCTGGGTGGCAGCCAAGTTTCAGACCCAGGTTTAAGTTCTTCCTACCTCCCTGCAAAGTACCAGACTACCTGCTGTCTCTCAGCAGCCAGGTGTGTGCTCTACACAACATGAAATCAGGAGAATATGGTATATTTATATCAGATAACAGCTCTGAAAGTGAACTGCTAGTGAATTCTGGGTGGCAGCCAAGTTTCAGACCCAGGTTTAAGTTCTTCCTACCTCCTACCTCCTACCTCCTACCTCCCTGCAAAGTACCAGACTACCTGCTGTCTCTCAGCAGCCAGGTGTGTGCTCTAGACAACATGAAATCAGGAGAATATGGTATATTTATATCAGATTACAGACATGTATATGCAATGTACGTATACATACCCACAACCGTACACACACATTCCTATTTGGACTGGATGTGCATTATATATTTAATTCAACAATAAACATGTATTGAGCATGTGTTAGAAAAACTGACACAGTTCTTGCCCTCAAAGAGTGAACATTCTACAATCTGACTCATTCATATACACACATACACCGGCACATATATTCTACAATCTGTATGATATATACTATGTTATGTGTGTGCATGTATATTCTATAGTTTCTATCACAAATATATATAATATATATATACCCTCTACATATATGTGCATGTTTTACATATATTCTACAATCTATATAATATACAACACGTTTGCATATAATCTACAATCTGTATCCGACTTGTTTATGTGTTCTACAATCTATATCACATAAAAAACATGTGTTCACATACATATTCGCAGACACACATATATGTAATGTCCACACTAAGTGAATTATTTTGGCATTATCTGCTTTTTTTCTGGATGGTTTTGATGATCTGTTCAATGTCTCCCATCTGTTAGTAAAGGCGAGACTCATCAGAAGCGCTACGCTGAGAATCAGAGGAGCTGGCTGGCTGTTGTTAAGTCCTTCTCCTTCTCCAGGCTATGAAATGAGGGGGCTGAACTAGAGAGAATCTCCAAGATTCCCTTCAAGCTCTGAAAGTTCATGATTTTAACCTGACTCCCTGATGATTAGACCACCCAGCCAGAACTGGCCCCCAAAGGGGGCTAAATAGATAAAGGACCCAAGGGGTTAACAGCTGAGGGTGAGGTGTCGTAGACACAAGCATCTCAGACATATGCTAGCTTGTGACCTTGGGAAAGTCACTTACCTGCTATTTGCCTCAGTTTCCTCACCTGTCCAATGAGGCATAAAATAACAGCACCCACCTCCCAGGATTATTGAGAGGACCAAGTAAGATAAGAATTTTAAAGTGCTTAGTACAATGCCTGGCACCTACCAAGGTGCCAGGCATACATTATCATCATTATCATCATGGGAGATATGAGCTTGAACTCCACTTCTAACAATTCCTAGTTGGGTGGCCAACAGAAGTCACACTTAATCTTCAGCCTAGATGGGAATAGTAACACCTGTTTGTCTCAACCACTTCCAGGGTTGCTGTGGGAATCTGAAGAGATCATTTCTAGAGGATACTCTATAAACTTTAAGGGCACATACAAGTGTCAGCTTTTCTTACAAATAGAAACCAGACTCCGATTAAGAGGATGGAAGGCTAGATAGTGGAGGAAAGGCTTCTCTCCTGGGGACAGCTCTCTCTGAATGAATGAATAAAATAGCTCTGTAACTATATCAGCAGTCTTGCATTATTTATATATTCACTATGTGAGAATCTGAATTTGGAAAACAGATAGGTTAACGAAAGTCTCTACTCTATGAAAAAAATTCATCACTTTACAGCAATTATAGGGCTTCTTTAAATAGCAAGCTTCCCTAGTGAATTTGAACACTATGCAATATACAAAAATTAAACTTTTATATGTTTTAGGAACTAGTACATTGTATAATGAGATACACCTAGCTATGTGTATGTACCTGAATGCAGAATGAGACAAAGTGTGTGTGTGGGTATGCATGTATGTATGTATGTATGTATGTATGTGTGGTGTGTGCATACATTTGTCTTGGGCTCCCTAGATTTTAAGTTCCCTGAAGGCAAGATTACCTACATTCTCATCTCCCCTCTAGAAGATGATCCACAAATGCTACCTGATAGACAACCCCATCTTTCCACTGAGAACCTAACTGCTAGGAGTAAACTAGGAGACATTTCCCATTAGTTACCTGCATCTCTTGTTGCTGAAGAAAGTCCCTTGAGTCTCTCTCAAGTTTGTTGCTTATATCCTCCCGAAGCTTCTGCAAACAACTCCTAGCCTGGTGGGGAGGCCAAGTGATTTTTAGCTGGGGGAAGTAGGAAGGCTAGGGGGAGGGAGAGAATGAAACACTCAAGTTTGTCCATTTATAGGGTCCTCATTCCCAATCCAGGAAGGACAAATATTAGGTATTTTGGAGTACAGGGAATATACCAAATTCCCAATACCTCTACTGACTCACTAAAAGTCAGTTCTTGACTCTCTACTCTGATGAGTAGGGAAACTACGCTGTAGGGAATCCCAAACACAATAATCAAAATAATATGATCCAAAAAAAAAAAAAAATCACCCTGGATTAGTTTTAGCAGATTTAGCATGAGTTGTCATTAAAATAGATTTGCATTCCCTGGAAACTGACTGATAATGGGCCAGGGACTGAAAAAACATGACAGGGTAAAGAGGAAATCAACAACCCATTATCTAAAATGCACAGGAGTTAATCAAGTTAACCAGTAAGAATTTATCAAGGGCCTACTCTGCGTTAGGCACCACACTAAGTGCTGAAGACAGGGGAGAAAAATGAAGCAGTTCTTGTTCACATTTTTGTTTTTCAGTCATGTCTAACACTTCATGATGCCATTTGGAGTTTTCCTGGCAAAGATACTGGAGTAGTTTGCCATTTCCTTCTCCAGCTCATTTGGCAGATAAGAAAGCTGAGGCAAACAGGGTTAAGTGACTTTCCCTGAGTTACACAGCTCAGTAAGTATTTGAGGCAGGATTTGAATTCAGGAAGATGAGTCTTCCTGACTCGAGCCTCCGAGCTCTACAAACTTTGCCACCTAGCTGTCCCGTCTCCGTACATGGATAATGCATAATGACATTCTAAATTAAATTCTCAAGTTCCAGTGATGCCTCTCACCTCACCTCATTCCAGTTCCTCTCAGAAAACAGTCTAAGTCTTAATTCATGCCTTTTAATGAATGAAGTTTAGAAGGAACAGAAAGATAGTTCAAACCAATAGCCTGATAATATGCCTGGTATAATCCTGAGCACAGACTGAATACAAACACCTGCTGATTAATTTGACTTCTGCAGGGTCAACGGTGACAGGCATGACTTTTACTTGATTGGGGAGAGAGTATCAGCTTACAAATTTGGGATCTTTGGGGAATGCAAGGGAGAAAAAAAGTTCATCTGCACCCAAGAAAGAAGGGAATCAAGCAGCTAAGTACGAAAAACACTCAATACCACGAAGAGTGAACTTGACAGGCTCATGCAAGTTTGAAAGACTTGGGCTAGGGAAAGGAAAGAGACTAAAAACATACAAGCCAAGCAGAGACAGTGGGAGGTTGAGCTTGGCCACCGAGGCCTGATTCCACTCAAGTTCTAAAGCTGGTTTGTTTATTCGTTCATTCATTCATTCACTCACTCTATAAAAATCTATTAAGCGCCTACTTAATGTGAGACCTGCACTAGTTACAGTGGGAAGTATAAAGAAATATAAGACAGACTTTCCTCTTAAGGAGCATTTTAGTAAAAGGCTTAATGGAAAACAATTCCCTCCCTCCGCAATGAAGAAAAAAAGACAGCCTACCTCTTGGATGTACTGAACCTCACTTTTCAGCTGGTCAATATTCTTCTCATGGATGACTTTGTCACCAGCTTTCCCCTTCAAGTAAACCTATATTTGGGGAAAGAAACCATTCTGATTAAAACGAATCATAGTCAAATCAGGCCCACCAACTGCCCCCACCTCAGTGCCTACTGTTTCTCCATAAATTTTTAAGATCTGGAGGGAACTTGGAAAGGTCATCTAATGTAAGGGAATTGCCAACCCCCAGCCTCTTGGACAGCATTCACTAGTCACGACTCAGGTAAACTGAGGGGAGACTGGTAAGGCATGAACAAGATGGTGCTGGGAGGAAGGGTTCCGCCCCTGTTTTGCTCAAGGCTATTTTCCCAGGCTTTCCAGAGAACAAAGAAGCCCAAAATGTTTTTCTTTCTAGGGGCTACATGTCCACCCTGGGCAGTCCTGGCTTAAGGTAAATTACTTCCTTATTAGGGCAAACTAATTGGTGATAGGTTCACTTGGAGCACTGGTGTCAGAGAAGAGATAAAAGCACAGCTCACTGCTTGAATAAACCGAGTTCTTACTAGCTTGTCTCCTGCCTCAGTCATTGCTTACAGCTAAACTCCCCCCAGGGCCTACAGGCCTCTGCTGGTCAGATAAGCCTGTGGGCCCAAGAGATCAGGTCAAAACTCCCAGGGTCCCTAACAATCTAATACATTTCCCTGCTTCAGTCAGGCACTGCACCTAAGTCATGCCAGGCAGGTCACCCTTGTCTTGGAGATCTCCAGAGGAGGTGGCCATTTGTTCCAGCATCTCTGATCCTGGAAGATCTTCCCACTCATGCAATATCACTTTTTGCAACATCAGCCCCCTTGCCATTTTTCTGATTCAGTGAAAAGTGGGGAGAAAAGGGAGGGTAATAGGAAAAGGAGACAGTATTTACCTTGATGATTTCCTCATGCCCATCATTGGACTCTACCAGCTCTGATGCCAGGGAACGACTAACCGATCTGCCGGATACCATTGTGTAAGACTTCCCAACTGCCTAAAGGGCGAGAAGGGGAGAGGTTCAAATAAAACATAACCAAAGCAAGTTAACTAGCACAGGATGGATGGTTCTCCACACAGTACCAATGCAGAAAATCTGTTCCTCAAAAATGTCTAAAATATTCTTTCTACTTTCTCCACCGAAGAAACTTAACATCAAGTCAATTTTAGAATCTCAGCAAGAAATCAAAGTCATTTCACTGAAGAAACTCAAGGCCAATGTCCTTCCCACTAGATCAGGGTCTAATAAGCCAAGGATCGGCAAAGATGAAGGGCACAAAGGATCGGACGTGACTGAAATGAAATAACATCAGCAAAGGCACTTGTTGGGAAAAATTAATAGAAATCCCATATTCAGATTTTCCTTTGGTAGGCTTCCCCACTTCCAAAAATATGGCTTTCCTGAGGACTGGCTAGAAGTGTTTGAAGGGAAAAATAATCCTGAGCCCTGAATAGCAGATGTGTTTCCATGCAGCCACAGAGGGACAGAGGGAAAGGAAACAGCATCAGGAAGGAAGGAGTTAGTGACATGATAAGGGAGGAATCTGGCTGCCAGAACCCCAGATGGTCTCTGCCTTCATATATGTGCCCAAGAAGATCACCTGATGGATCATTCCAAAGACTGAATCTGAGAATGGTCACTTTGTCTTAACGGAAGAGATTTGGTACCACACGGCTCCAAGGTAGCCCTGGCTTCTCTGAGAGAGGTCACCATATTCACCTCCATGACCTGACAGGCATTTCAAGGAAACAAAGTGTTCTGGCACTCTCACTTGCCCATTCTGGATTGACCCTCCCATCCCTGATAGAAATTCTAGAAATGATACTGAGTATAAACATTAAGAATATTTCTAAATTAAAATAATAGTGGGTACTTGAATGTGATACCTTATATCTATCATTTGCCACACAAAAATCACCCTACCAAAAAAAGAAAACTTTTAAAGAAACCTGAGAAGAGTAGCACGAACTGATAAAGAATGAAGTAAGAAAAATCGGAAGAACAATTTATATGGTAACAACATTGTAAAGAAAAACAACTCTGGAAGACTGAAGAACTCTGACCAGCTCAATGACCAACAGTAACCAACCATGACTTCAGAGAATCAATGATGGATGAAGCGTGTTGCCCAACTCCTGACAAAACAGTGACTGAGTTGAGGGGCAGAATGAGACATGCGTTTTTGGACATGACAAATGTATGGATTTGCTGTACTAGACCATTTACTGGCTACAAGAATTTTTTTCACTATTTATTGTGGGGAGGAGCTTAGTAGAAAGAAGGGATCTAGTCATAGTGCTGAAAGAAAAGAATGAAAAAGAGGGTCACTGAAATATTTTTAAAGGAGGAAGGTCAGAAGAAAATACAGATAAGCAGGACAATTTTGAAGGTAGCATACTAAATTTAGCATATACTTTGAAATGTAAGCTGTACATAATAGAGTTTCACAGTTTTACATATAATCTTTTTTTCTATTCTACTTTGCACATGGAAATGGTCTCTCAGGAGAGAGGGGCATTCATTAAATTCACAAAAAGAAATTATCCTAATAATAATGAGTTTAGCCAAAAAAAAAAAAATCGAGTGATTTCTTTAGTAATCAGTTTCTCTCCAAACTAGCATTTTCTATGCAAATACAGAAAAATTTAAAAAGCTACATCAGCAAAATCTTGAGTTAGAAAATAACCTAAGAATGGAATGACTGGTAGGAGGATAATGTTTGAAGGACTAAAGGTATAGCGTGGTGACAGAAAAGAAGAACATGGTATGGTGAAAACAGCAAAATACTGGCAATCAAAAGTCTCAGGTTCCTCCTTGTTCTCACGATGAAACTGAAACCTTGGTCAAATCCCCAAATGTCTTTGGAATGCAGGAGATGGGGGCTTCCCCCTCAAAGGAGGGTGGGCTTCCCAAAAAGACAAAGGACCAATCATGAGGAAGGTTAAGAGAGAGGCTTCTTGGTTAGGTCCCTGTAGGCCTCTAAGGTCCTGCCCAACTTTCCGATTGCTCTGTTTTACCAGCAATATCTAATGTACAACCATGACTTCCAGTTCATAAACCCAGTTATGAAAAGATGACAAGGAAACAATTTCAAAGTAGCTAAACTTGTTGCCAACTCTTTCTCCCCCACAGATACAAACATGTTCTCGGATCCAAATTCATCTTTTCTTCCCTGAAGGCAGCTAGGGAAGGCTGGGGCATCCCCAGTCGGTAGGAAAAAAAACAAAGGTAGTATCTCTGCCAGCCACTATGGCCAAGTCCAATTTTTTTATCCACAACCACCTCCGCTGGATTAGAAAATCATGGAAGACCTGTGGTAAGAAGGGCCTTGTGGGGTCACTACATTCATTGATTCTGGTCAGAACCTAAAACCACCCAGAAGGATGAGAATTGCGTGGGTTTCCAAATATTCCCCAACTTCTCTCCACTGACTTTACTTTTTTATTGTTGGTGTTTTCTCATTTAAATGTGGAAGGAAGACCAGAAAAGATAAGATTCTATGAAGTTTCTCTTTCAATATGAGCAACTGCTGCTTTGCCCCTAAAATCCAGTCTAACTTTCCCTCCCCTCTACCCCATTACTCAGGACTTCTTAACACAAGTCTCAAATTACATCCTAAAATCTATTCATTTGTTCTCAAGAGGTATCCACCCCCTCCTGATTCATTAACCTTAACTTAGAAGTTGAAACAAAGTTCTCTATTCCCTCTTTGTCTTGGTTAATCTTTCATGATTGTAAATAAACCCACTTTGCTGGTGTCACCGAAGGAGTTGCTAAGGGAGATATGAGGGAGGCATTTCGGGACAACCCACAAGAGTTTTCCACCTGCCATACCAGATCCCACTAGCAGGTGCAATGGGGATTGGACAGAGGCCGCTGCCACGACAGCCAGATGCACTCTGAGGGCCAGACTAGGGAGAATCCAAGAGCCTTTGGTTTCCCTGTGGCCCCTCCTTATTCCTCTGTAACTCTACCAGAAGCCCAGAGAGAGACTCAACTTCTTTGGTTTGCTTTACAGGATCAAGAGGATTTGCAGCTAACGAAGACTTTGGAAAGGATTTAATCCAATCCCTTCATTTTACCGAAAAGGGAACTGGGAGGACATCTATACGGGGTTGGGGCTGGTGGGAGGTCACTGATTCATTCAAGATTATAGAACCCCAGGTCTTCTGAATTCAAATTTGGTTCTCTTTTCACCATACCATGCTACCTATAGAGCAGATATAAGGAGAGTTTAGGGGGATACAGGCATTGAAATTTGGGGCAGCTAAGTGGTACAGTGGATAAAGTGCTCGTCCTGGAGTTAGGAAGACCCAAATTCAAATCTGGCTTCAGACACTTACTAGCTGTGTGACCACGGGTGAGTCATTTAACCCTGTTTGCCCCAGTTTCCTCATCTGTAAAATGAGTTGGAGAAAAAAATGGCATCCACTCTAAACAAGTGGTCAATTATCTCAATTTCTTAGAGTGGGAAGAGCCAACCACAAAAGCAGCTGGGGAAGCTGAAAGGATCTGATGGGACAGCTGAATCCTGGGAGCATGATCCTGCAGCTTATAGACAGCTCCATCCCTAGCCCTGAGTTTTTCCTTCAAAACAAGCATTTCCTTATTATATCCTACAAACCTCTGTTCCCACACATTTCTGAACTTGTTAGCTTTCAAGCTTGGAGAAGAGGAACCCAGGATTAATAAATCCAGGCTTGGAATCCCCCTGCCTGTAGAAATTAGATTTTTTGGTTGTGAGAACCAAAAAAGGGATTGTGAAGAGTTGGACATGACTGAAATGACTAAACAGTGACAAGAGGCATTGAAACAAATGGCTCAAGATCAGAGATAATTCAGAGAGCACTATATTCCATTAATAAGCTATGTCCCAACTCTCCTCCCTAATCCCACCCCCACCAAACAACTCACTTAAACACAAAAGTACCCAACTCTGCAACAATCCCTGGAATGTTTTGTTACATGCATATTCTCAAGCAGATGGTATATGACCCTAATACAGAGAACATCCCAACCTGGAGTTTTAGGGACAATTGTCCATTCGCTATAAAGACCAAGGCAAGAGTGGAAGTATCATCTTTTTGAGGGGAAAATCCACAGGGACTAATCAAGAGGCAGGTAGCCCTGTAAACATTCTTGGGGAGAAGCACAGCCACCCTCAAATTACAGACAGCCTCTTGGCTCTGTTCAAACAAATCTCCAACCTATGACTCAGTCTCCAAAGACTGGAGAAGAGGGGAGGGGGTAAACACATAGCTAAGAGGTTAGGGATTCTGACACTAGAGACAGAAGAAATAAACAATGAGGCCCCAGGGTGTTCTCACAACCAAAAAATCTTATTTGTACAGGCAGAGGGACATTAAACCAGGATTTATGATTCCTGGGTTCCTCTTCTCCCAGTTTGAAAGTTAACAGGTACAGAAATGTGCAGGAACAAAGAGGCTTGTAGGATATAAGAAATGCTTGTTTTGAAGGAAAAAACTCAGGGCTAGGGATGTAAATGTCCCTAAACTAGAAGATCATGCTCCTGGGATTCAGCCATCCCATCAGATTCCTCCAGCTTCGCTTGCTGCTTCTGTGGTTGGCTCAGTTTTTCCCACTCTAAGAAATGGGGATAATCAACCACTTCTATAGGTCCTGTTCCCAGGGGTTATAGCATAATGATAGCTCCATAAAGTCAGGGAAGAAAGGCAGAAGGGATTATTAGGGGACCAGAAACCCTTGAGGCCCAGGCTCTCTCACTCCTACTCACCTACGGGAGACTGTCCACCTTTGTCCCCATTCCAGGCTTACTTTGTTTAACCTTATCACACAAAGAACCTTTATCCTTTGTTTCTCACAACTACATACCTAGAAAAGTCAGTGACTCCAATGTTATCTTTTCTGATGCTCACATCTCTTGCATCTGACCCCTTTTTCCTCTACCCACACAGTGACCACCCTGAGTTGGGGCTCTCATCATTTCTTGCCTGGATTACTGGAACGGATTCCGAATTGATATCCCTGCCTCAAGTCTTCCCCCATTTCAGTGTATCCTCTAGCCTGAAGCCCTAACTGATATCTGACCATGGTATGTCACTTTTCTACTCTACGAACTCCACTGGTTCCCTATTATGTCTGGGATAAAACAGAAACAAACTCCTCCGTTCAGCTTTTAAAGGCCTTCATAACTTGGCCCCAATATATCTTCCTCCACCTGCCCCTACCTCACTGAATATTCATCCCCCTCCTGCACCCTTCAGACTAGCTTCTCTATTCCTCACTCATGAAAGGTCATCTCCCGTTTCTGTGGTTCTGCACCAACTGTTCCCCCCCACCCCCAATTCCTGGAATGCATTCCCTCTCACTTGAACCTCTCTTCTTTTAATGCTCAGCTCGAGTACCACTTCTATTCAAAGTAATTAACACAGTGCCAGGCACATTAATAGACACTTAATAAATGCTAATTGATGGACTGGTTTTCCTTTAGCCAACCCCAGATCTTCCTAGGGGCAAATATAGGACTGGATAATCTGGGTGGGCTCAGCCCAAGTAATGAGAAACTGGTGAAAGAGGCATAGGGAAATGGGAAAAGAAGATGTTAGGGACACAGGTGAGCTCCTCTCATTCTCTAGAGACTTCTGTACAGGATATAGTTGGGAACACAGAAACAGGAAGAAAAAAGGAACTGCTTGTAGAAAGTTCCAACTACAATTTAATGTTGATAAATGATTTATAAATTTGTGAATATATCCTGAAGGAGGCTACTATGTCCCACATTTCAACCCAAAGGGAGCCCATGGCATTGTGTTAAACTTTTGTCTGTCAAAATGGTTTTCCCAGCGATAGCTGGGAGATGGTCCAAGAGATGTTTCATGTCATTCTAGCTAAGAGTGGGGAAATTGGTTATTTTCCTCTGTTCTTCTCCACCATGTCAGGAATGATACTGCCTTCTTCTCTTTCTTCAAAGAACCAGGAAATCCTGGAAGACCACTCCCATTCACTTCTCCACGATCCCATATCTATTTTCTTCTCTCCCCACTCCCAAAAACCAACCAGGATCAAATCTCAGTTATGGACTCCTCCACTCCACCCCAGGAAACTATGCTGTTTCATAAGGGACTCTAGTGCCATGACCCAGAGAAGCATGTACTACACAATTATAAGCAGTACATGTGTCTGGAACCGAAACTATTGGGGTGCACACCCCACCTCCACCCTGAGGAAATACCTAGGGAATTATGCAATCCTCCCTTCTCTGGTCCTCCTCATTATTATTCTTGCTAATAATAATCAATCACAAAGAACATAATTTTATCCACCTGTGCAATAATTTTCTGAACATTAATTATAAAAGAACAATATAACCTGTCCTCAGACTGGTTCTATCTGAACTCTGTGTAAGACAAAAAGGAGTCTGAAAACAATGACAACATTTACAGCTGACACAAAGGGCTTTAATGTTTAGAAAGCCCCTTACAAACATTATCTCATGTTATCTTTATGCTATCTACTTTTTACAGATAAGGAAACTGGCTCAGAGAGATTTTTAAATAATTTGCTCAGGGTCACAAAGTTAGTACCTGAGGCAGAATTTGAACCCAGGTCTTTCTAATTCCAAGGCTTGAACTCTACCATACACTCTTCTCACCTCTCTGCAGAACCTAGGCCTAACTAGCTCCAAATCCAGACAAATTTAGCAAGGTCAATTATGGTATTTAGGAAACTGGAAACATAGTGTCAAGTCTTACGTTACTCTTTGCTTATGGGACTTTCAGATCCTTCATCTGCCAAATTAGAGGGTTAGACTAGGCAATTTCTACATTAAATCTCTTAATTCTAACAATCTATGCATTCTATGCTATCAAAATGGTAGGAAGGAACAAACTATGGGGGAGGAGTTGGTAGAGCCAGAGGCATGGGTTGTATAGACAATCATTTGTTAGGAAGCAATGGACTCATCCCCCAAATATCTCCTCCATCTACCTATCATGGATGCCTGAAATTCCACAAATATGGGACATCCATGCCTTTGGGTTAAGCATTATCTTCCACCTGATTCCTTTAAATGAGAAAATGTACTTCAGAAAGATAAATTATTAACCCTGTAGCGTACATTACTATAACAGATTTCTTTTCTCGTTGAGCAAAAGAACAAATAAGGGGCCCCATAGGGTCAAAGGATTTGAAGCTAGAGAGGCCTCTGAACTTAACCGCTTCATTTTTACAGGTGAGGAAACTGAGACACTGAGAAAATCAATTTGCCAAAGGTCTCACAGGTAGATACAGAGCCCTATTTTGAAGCCAGGTCCTGGGTTCCTTCTATATGTATGGCTCTTTCCGTTATACCTTATGCTTGAGGCACATGGTGAAAAGGTGTTGAAAAGAAAGAGGACAGAGAAAGTAGGCTCGCTGGTTTACCAAAACACAAAAACGCGTGTGGCCTCAGTTTTGCCTAGAGGGGCTGAGATGTCACAATGACAGAAATTCCTGGGTGTTTGTTTTTTTAAGCCACAGTTCTGTATCCATTCTTGGTCCCTCTCAAACCTCTTCTTTCTTTCATCCACTTAAAGAAGGAGGAGGACAACAGAAGCAGGAATGAGAAAAAGGCGCAGATGTAATCAGAGCAATATAAGATTCCAAACACTTCATCTATAAGGCAGCTCAATTATCTAGGCATAGCTGATGTGTAGCAAATTTTAAATTCTTAAGTTCTCCGCAGTCTAGGGTGCTCCCATACTTGTTGTGCACAAGGAATGAAAACTCCTTCTAATAACAGTCTAAGGCCAGGAGTTCTTAACCTGAGTCCATGAACTTAGGTTTCTTTTTTTTAATTTGATAACTATAATTCAATATATTTGGTTTCTTTTGTAATCTTATGTATTTAAAAACATTACGTGAGGAGGGGCCTACTAGCTTCACCAGACTTGCCACAGAGGTCCCCCCAAAAAAGGTTAAGAAAAGGTTAAGCAAATAAGAAGTAGGAAGGTGAATCTTGGGGTGTGTGTGGGGGAAGCTTGTTAAAATCAGAGAATCCATGCCAAAGATAAATATAGCCTGGCACACAGTAAGCATTTAACAAAGGCTTTTTGATTCATTTAAATAAGAAACATTTAGGTTATTTGCTGTTTTGTTTCATCCCTACTGCTGTCCTCCTCCTCCAACATAAAAAGGGGAAATCAGGGGATGTTTTACCACTCACAAAAATCATGTCTACTTGTGTTCCTAGACATGCAAATATGGGAAAACTCTAAAAGACACCCTGAATCTTGACTCCCCTTTATGGATTCTATGTTTTGGTTCAGCCAGTTACACTGCCCACTCACAAAGGAATCCATCAATAAGTATTAACAGGGTTTTGGAGACCAGCCAGAGCCATAAATCCCAGGTGCTTGACTAGGGCTGGGTGAGAAGGGAAAAATCCAGGACATCATCTGCGGGGAGCCTGCTGTGGGTGCCTGATTTTCATCCTTACCCATCTTCTTCAAGGTCCAGGAAGAGCTAGTAACCAGCCAGTTCATTCCTCCCTAATCTCAGTACAAGATAAACCTTTGACCCCATAGACTAAAAGTAGGAATTTCTACTTCCCCTGTGATCAAAGGGATCTGGTTTCCGATTAGTTCAGAAAGGAAAAAAGGGTCTGAATTCCATTCTCCCCATTTTCTTATCCATTTTTCCACATTTATCCACAAAGAAAAACACATCAGAGACTGAAGGAACAGGGATACATTCTCAATAAAACCAATTTTGGCCTAATGACCTCAGGAGTGCCCTGCCATCTCTGAGAGTGTTTCTTCATCCATACAGAGTCTTGAATATCCCTCTCCCTGTCCATTCCTTGCCCTCTACCACACATACACACACACATCTTCTCCCCGCCCCCATCAGGGACAGGCAACAAGAAATCATAGGGCTAGGCCAGGACAAAGAACAAAAGAGAATGAATGTTAAGAATCCAAAAACTGGGATAGGATAATGAAGAAAAGTGGCCACTGCCTATAAGGAGGCATGGTCTGGTGGAGCAGGACCAAGGCATCTATCTGCTTGAAAGAAACTCGATTTCCTTTGCTGGGGGGCAGGAGACAAAGGGAATGATGAGTGAATTCCAATGCCAATTATACGAAATTACCAGTGCACAAATATAATTTAAATGAATTAACATGTGAGTTGGAGAAAGGCTACCTCAAGGACAATGCTATCAGGCAGCCACAAAAGAGGAGGAAAAAATCCAGGGAGAAGGGAGACACACCTCCTTACAAACATCACCTATCCTGTTTCACTCTAAACCATAGCAGCTTGAAAATCTATGAAACCAGACACACCCACACTGGGTAAAATTCCCTAGAGGAGCCAGAAAACATAGAACCACACAACTCACCCTCCACCTCCTCTCCCTGGGAAACTCTAGGAACAGCTGGTAGTGGGGTCAAAGAAGTGTGCGGCACACATGTATTGGGGTGTGGAAATCTCTAGGCCCTGTGTAGCAAAGGACCAGTGCCCCATTTCTTGTCCCAGCTCCTCCTCCTCCGCCCTGGCCTCCCTCAGACTTGGGAGATCAAAAGTACAACTAAAAGACACTCCAGGTGACAGGAGAAGTAGGTTGGGGTCAGAGCCTGTAGGATAGAGGAATGGTCCCATTAGAGGCTCTCCTGGGAGGTGGATTTCTCCACAGCAGAAATAAACCTTTTCTCAAAGAAAGACATGACTCTCTAGGTGGTTTTCATTTGAATCTTGCTCCACAGGAGGAACCTGAATAAGGAGGGGGAAGGGCTAACCCACTCTTTTTTTTTTTTTTTTTTTTGGTCCAAAAAGTACTCTGCATCAATCTTTTAAGAGCTCAGCTGCATCTCTGATGCTACAGGACACAAAATGAAACCAGAAACTTCTGAATTCTTCCAAAATCAGAAACTGAGAGATAATTAGAAATAGAGTAAATGAAAAGCAGGTCCTCCCCAGATTTACATCCTGTCATATAAATTCGTTATCACCATCCATCACATAATCACTCTTTTACATGGTACTTCTAGGTAGACTTAAGTGATTGCCTCCTAATGAACCTGTGAGGTGGGGGATGCAAATACTATCACAATCCCCATTTTACAAATTAGTCCGAAAGAGTTCATCTGATTCAGCCTTTTCTGATTTATCCTCAATGGTATGTCAGTCTCTCTTCTCCAACTACCTGGTATTGTAAGTTCCCTGGGTGCGTGTGAGCCGCTCCAGCAGAAGGTAAATTCTGGGAGGGCAGGGACTATTTCCCCCTGTAAAATTAGCTAAAGCACCGAGCATAAGACTGAGGGCTTCATGAACGCAGGTTGAATTAAAATATGTCCTCCCTCCGTCTCTCAAGGCTCAACCGATGAGTGATCCAAGCAAGGTTCAAGGGCTAAAGTCGTCACCAGCACCAGCGGTGTCACGGGGAGCCAAGGACGGGCCGTCGCCTCCCAAGGGCAGGTGGCCAATATCCCAGACCATGTCCGGGAGCTGTACCGGGCTGGGAGTCGGGGAGGAACTCGAAGAGGCCTGATACCTGCGGAAGATGGCACAGGACTGGGAGGAAACGCCTAAGACAACCGAGAGAAACTGGGGATGGGCCGGGAGAAAGGGGAGCAGGGCAGGAAATGAAGGGATGGGGGACGGGACTGTGCCCCGGAGGGCCGCTGCCCCTCCTTACCGCGTTCTCCCCGTCGGGGTGCAAGTCCACCAGAGCACACCAGTTGCGCGTCCCGTTCATGGTCTTCCGGACCCGGACCGCTCCGGAGCGCTCCGAAAAGGCCAGCACCGCGCTCCGCAGCGGTCCAGATCCTACTGGGAAGGCGGGACCCCGAGACCCGCCCCCCCTATATATAGGCGCATCGAGCCACGGGCAAGCCGGGGAAGCCACACCTCCTCTCGGTCTAGACTCAGCCAACTGGAAGAGGACAGAGGGGCGGGGGAAGCAGCTAGGGGCGGGACAGGGCATTAGGAGCCTGGCCACGCCCTCTTGGCGGCAGTTTCTATTTGCACGTAGGGCGGGGTTATGGCGCCACACAGGAGTGACTTCCCAGGTCTCCAATGTTAATTTCAGTAGTGTTACTTTATAACCAAAGTACCTCGGGTAAATGTAGTCCTGGCCGGTCTCACAGAACAGCGAGCAAACTGAGACCCAGAGAGGGGGAGTGGCCTATCTAAAGTCAGACAGGTAGTAAATAAATTCTAGGTCATCTCACTTTCAGGTCAACTTCTCTTTTTCTCTCCCTATCCCTTTCCTCTCCAACTGGCCTTCCTCAGCGTCTCCTTCCCTCTCCCCAAGCTACGAATTAGTTCCTAGCTGTTCTGGATGGATGGATGGAACCAAAGGGGTGGGCTATCTAATGCCTAGAGGGGATGGGGTAAGTATTAGAACTCCACAGAGGAATCCAGTCTGAAATGGAAAGGGAAGATGTTGGAGACTCATCTCTACTATTTGATTTCCTCATCACTAAAAGGCTTAAAAAAAAAAGTCCTTTCCAGTTCTAAACCCTACGATATTGTGAGCATAAGAGCTTTGTGGAGCTGGATGGTCCCTTTCCCTTCCCTCTGTAGTTATGCATGTCTGCGAGTCTACCTCACTAAAGCTGAGTTTAGGCCTGCCTATCAGGTGCCCTGGTTTGGCAAGAACCTGCCGGTGGATGCCAACTAGTTCTGTTTTTGCCCAGGCAGGATTTAGAATCAATTGCAGCTGCTCTCCTACATAGGCGATACAAGGTGGGCTGAACTGCCAAGAGTGATCTGTACTCCCAGGAACTGGACTAGCTTGCCCTCCCTGATCAAGTCTTGTAACTTGATCTCAGGGAGCCAGCCATCTTGTATGCTCCATACAATCGTAGAATCTCCCAGTTGGAAACTATCTCACAAATTATCTAGTCCAAACTGGAGCAGACAATAAAATCATCAATAAATGGTCAATGCTCCACGTTTAGAGTTTCAGTGATGATCACTAGCTATTTCAGTGTCAGTTCATTCCACTTTAGGGGAACTCAACTTTTGAGTTTTTTTCGGCATCTGCCTCTGCAACTTCTGTGCATTGCTGGATTCTGCCCTCTGGGACCAAGCCGACTAAATCAAGCCTCCTTTTTACATGACAGTCCTTAAAGTAATACCATCCAAAGGCAGCTGGTGGTATAGATGACAGTGCTGGATTGAGAGTCAAGAAAACCCGAGTTTGAATCCAGCCTCAGATAACTAAGCTGTGTGACTGCAGGCAAATCATTTAATCTCTCTCAGGCTGTTTTCTCATCTATAAAATGACGATAATAGCACCTACCTCACAGTTGCTGAGGATCAAATGAGATAATATATGTAAAACACTTTGCAGACTGTAAAGCACTAAGTTAAGTGTTAGCTGTTATCATTACCTATTTTCAGGGTCCTCCTTAAACCTTGTTTTCTAGGCAAAACAGCCCTAGTTTTTTCAAATGATCTTTTTATTCACAATTTCCCAGTACCCTCACCCAGTTGATTGCACACTTCTGAATGGACTCTAGTTTACCAATGTCCTTTTATAAAGTTTCTTAACATGTAAACGTTAGCAAAGGGATATAGGCAAGCATGTCACAATTTTCATGTTGATAGCAATTTTAAAACAAGGACTCAGGAAGTATGAACAGGTAAGAAGAAATTGCAAAGGCTGATAAACAAAACCCCCTTTCTTCTACTTAAACATTCCAAAGGAAGACAAGGGAGTAAAGCTTTGGCATTAGACCCAAAGCCTCCAGTTCCCAGCCCAGACACTCTACCACTCTAGGCAGGTGACTACCACACTGGGTCACAGGTAAATTAGGGCTTCTTCTCAGAATGAGGCATGATGAGTCTGGCATTGGAAAGATTGCAGGTGGCCCCGGGCACGTTTGGCAAGTTTGCTGTTGGCTCACCCCTGTGCTGCTAGAACTCAAATCCACCAGGTACCCTGGCAGATAGTACAGAGATGAGTAGCACTGGAGATATAGCACCATGCCTGAAGATAGCTGCCCCTTTCAAAGCAGACACTTGAACAGGATTGGCAGAAACTCTGCCTCCCCACCCCCCACCATAGAGATTGGGCTCTATGCCAAGCTAAAAATGGGTGGGGACCCTTGCACCTGAGAAATGGGTGTTGAGAAGTTCCTTTTCCCTTCATCCTGATAGCCCCAGGGAATGAGAACCGGTTCTAATTGGTTCCATATCTGCCCAATCATTCCTCCCCCCCTCTTCAAAGCCCCTCTGCCCCTAACAGATTCCACAACTTCCATGCCTTTTGTACTTCCCTTGAATTTAGTGGAGAATGGGACAGGTCATACAGCCAGGACTCCTGGGTTTTTCTCAGGCCCGCAGCTTGTGCTGCCCAGCTCCCTCCCCATCATGTAGAGCTGTGAAGTCCCTTCCAATTTCAACTCTTGAATGGTAAGAACTCCAGTAGTTAAAAGGGTCTTACTTCACAGGAAAACAGCCATAGAGGGAAGATGAGGAGATAACGAGGTTCACAATATAAAGATATATATATATATTTTTTTAATTTAAAATAAAATCAAGGAGGAAAAAAATTGGAGGGAAAGAAAGATATCTGATTTGTCCAAGGAAAAGAGGTACAAAAATCACAAAGTTACAAGTCATTGGTGAGTGTGGTCATGCTTCCCTCCCCCAGGCTGCTGGTGATGATTCATTTGGGCTGGGTCTGTCCTAAAAAGCCAAAGGCAGGATGGAGGTCTTTATTTCCTCCTCTCATTCCATTTTGAAGTCAGAATTCCAAGCTTGAGGCAGAGGAGCTAGCATTAGGGACCAGGCTCCTGAGAAAATGAGGGATCCTTGGATTCCCTGTTGAGGCCAGGAGTAGATCTGTGGGAAGTCTGCAGTGGAACCATTAGACCCGACAAGGCTCTTTGATCTGTGAATCTTTGAATGTATTCAGACAGCTGGCAGGGCTCCCTGGCCCCAACCAAATCATAACCACATAGCCACCAAGGGAAGCCCATGAACATAAGAAGTCCTTCCCACAAAACCATGTTACCCTAGCACAGGCCCTTTTCACCTCTCCTTTCCCCAGAAACCAAAGACAGCTTGCCTTATTTTACCTTCTTAACCAGCAATCTGGAGCATAAGGATGAGCACAAGGACCAAAAGGGGAACCTGATGGCAATGTGAGGAGGTTATGTTTGGAAGAGCATCAGCCCATCTCCTCACCCCAGCTAAGGCACTGAGAAGAAGGTATGAAGGATGACTTGGGAAAAGGAGAAATGGTCCTTTGGATCTGCTGGCTCAAAGCAGGTAAAAGTAAAATGGAAGGTCTAGAGGTATGGGGGTACCCCAGTGACCCGCAGATTGTGCAAAGAAAAGCAGGCAGGACCACGCCAGCGTGTCCACAACCCATGATATCTCCCTTCTCCCAAGCCTCCTTTCCCAATCAGGAAAAGGATGGGTAAAGGGATCATATGGGGAATGTCCCTGAGCCTTAGGATAAAGAGGCTGAAAAAGTACAAGCTCTATAGGTTAAAATCTCTTAATATCTTCACCCCTGTCACCTACCCACTCCCATCCAAACTCTGGAGAAGAGGGGAGGGAAAGTGCATTTCACAGCTCTACTCTGTCCCATGCTCAGGAATTCCCCTTACCACCATCCAGACCCTCCCTCTAGCAGGGTCCTCTGGTGGACCAGGGAAAAGGAAGCCTAGGGTCAGAGGAGGCAAGAACCTTCTGCAACTTGGTCGCTAGTCTCCTTGCTGACTACTGGCTAGCAAGAACTGGTCTGGAGGTTGCTCTCAGTGAGCAGTGATGCAATGGATGAGGGGTCATAGATATTGTCAAATTCCTCATCTGAGCTCAGGCCATCATGCTTGAGGGATGCCTCGGCTACTGAACGGGTAGCCTTGCGCCTAGGGAGAGAGGGAGGGAGAGAAAGGGAGGGAGGGGGGGAGAGAGAGAGAGGAGAGAGAGGGAGGGAGGGAGGGAGAGGTGGGGAGGGGGGGAGGGGGGGAGAGGGGGAGAGGGGGAGGGAGGGAGGGAGGGAGGGAGGGAGGGGGGGGAGGGAGAGAGGGAGAGAGAGAGAGAGAGAGAGAGAGAGAGCACTGTCAGTTAGAAGAACAGGTGCCGATTTGATTGCCAAGAGACAAAAAACAATTCTTTTGCCTCAGCTGGCCCAGACAACAACTAGAATATAATCTCCACAGGGAAAAAAAGACCATTTTCCCTATTTTTTTCTTTCTATATCCCTAGTATCTAGTCCAGTATCTTGTACATATTTGGCACTTAATCAATGTCTGTCAAACTAAAAGAGCCTTACTTTTAGAATCTTCTCTCACCTCAGGTAAACTTCTCAGAATGATAATGGCTAACATAATGGAGCACTTCAAGGTTTACAATATCTCACGATGCTCACAACAATCCTAGGAGGTGGGTACGATTACTACTCCCATTTTATAGTTGTGAAAATTCAGGCAGACAGAGGTTAAGGTCCCTTACTTAGGGACACACAACTATTAAGTGTGTCTGAGGCAGGGGTGACTTCAGTTTTCCTAAGCCCAGGTCCAGATATTCTATCAACTGTGCCACCTAGATTCTAGAGATGATCATATTACTGGGACCCAACCAGGGAGCCACAGGCAGTGTAGTCCTATCATGTATATGGTCAACCCAGGCCTAAGCTCTCCAACGGAGCACCTAAGACTTGCCAAGCCCTCCTTACAAGGCCAGCAAGAACGCAAGGGCTCATTAGTCTGTTTGTCTCCATCCTCACCTCCTCCTTTACCTCTCCCTCCCCACCCCTATGGAACCTACCGGGAATCCTTTTCCAAGGCCTTAACCCGGGCCTGCAGCTGCTCATTAACCTCATGCTGCTCTTCCAGCTCACGTTGGGCCTTCTTCCTCAAACCATCCAGCCGTTCAATTTCTTCTTCTGCCTCATCAACCTGTCGCTTCAGGGCTTTCACCCGAAGGCTCAGCTAGGGAGAACTTATGAATTAGAAGAACATCTGCCAGGCTGGCATAGACTCCTCCTCCTCCAACTGACATTAACAGAAGTCAGGATGGAAAACTGCCACTGCTTGTAGCTTATGCCCTTTGTGCTGTCGGTGGTTTAGCTCATACTCTATGAGCCACCACTCATAAACACATTGACACATGGGTGCGCTCATTCATACGTAAAATAAAAAAGAGCTAGGAAAATTGGGAGAACATGCTGCTAGGAGGGACCCCAACCACTTCTGGAAAGACCCTCTTTACCTAGAAAGGGGATATGCATGTATGTGCTTTCTACACACATCTGACCCTCTCTATAGCCCACATCCATACCTGATCTTTCTGGTCATTTACATGCTGTCTTTCATCATCAATCTGGATGGAAAGCTCTTTAACCCTCCTTTCCAGTTTTCGGTTCGTGGTCTGCAGAAGTGTCTTCTCCCTAAGGGATGGGTGGGGATTGCTCATAGCTACCACCAGTAAGAGAATTACATGGTGTACCCCACGTCATTCACCCCTATCCCCTCCTTCCTATAACAGCTTCCCTTGGTTATGGGAGCTAACACTGAACAAGAAAATCACAGCCATGGAATCTGAAAGGGTGTAGAATTTTTTTGTAGATATCATAGCTTTAAAGATGGATGGGGTCTTAGAAGTCACTGAAATCAATCCCATTTCTCTAGAGATTAAGAAACTGAGGCTCAGGAATTGAGTGAATTTCCCCAAGGTCACAACACCATCTAATAAGTGTTCAAGGCCTTCCTGACTCAGGTCCAGTGCTTTACCCACTGGGCCACCCAACCACCTCACAACTTTTTGGCTGGTAGTCTACAACAGATTGCAGAGGCTGCTCAGCAGTAGCTGTTACCTCTCTTCAGCCTGAAGTCGTTCCTGCAGCTCCTGGTTCTGTGACTCCAGCTGAGAGAAGCTGGCGCTGGGCTTCTGGAATCCCTCTAAACTGGCCAGTCGGTTCTTCAGATCCTTGTTCTAAGGAAGAAAACAAACCTTCTACCAGGACATCTTTGGTTCTCCCACTAAACTTAATCCCAGGGCTATTCATGAGGACATTGCTATGGGAAACCAGAAAAGTGGGCACCTCTCTTGCTTCTCATTGTGCCCTTTGTCTGCCACTCATTCAGCACAGGCTGTCAGTACCTGTCCTCCTTCCCCTGCCACAAGCCTCTCACCTGTCTCTCCAGAGAGATCTTATCACATTCCAGGTCTTGCCGACTGGATCTCTCCTGCAGCAGCTCTCCTCTCAACTGGTCAATCTGGATTTGGAGTGGAAAAGATTCCAGATGGGATGGATAGAGAACAAGGATACACAAGGGATGGAACTCCATTGATGATAGGGGACTTTCTCACAGTCCTGGGACCAATCTAAGGGCACTGTTTTTCTGCTGTGACTTTGGAGCCATGAGGGACAAGACTGGAAAAGGGAGAGCAGTTGGGCATTCATTTAATTAACCTCCCAAAAGGAATCCAGACTACTAGAAAAACTCAAGTGACTGAAAAACTACCTTCTACTAAAAAGAGAAAGGAGTCCAAGCTGAGCCCCAGTCAGACATGCCCTCTGTTCCATCCCATCCTGTCAGCTTTATCTCCCAAAGAGGAACAACACCCCCTCCAGGAGAGTGAGTAGTACTGATGCAGCTGGACAGGTTGGATCCCTAAAGCATCCATGGCCAACATTCCAAGGGGGAAAGGGAACTTTGACATCTAGCTAGCTGGGCCCAATATTTTATGACCGGAGATGGGGAAAATGGGAGAGAGGCAGCAACATATCACCTGGTCCCGCCCACGGTTCACTCGATCTGTCAGCAGCTCCACCGTGTTTCTTTCTTCATCTAGTTCTGCCTCCAGGTGTGAGACCTTTTCCTAACAGAAGATGATGGGTTAACTCCCTGAGTGGGACCCTGTTGAGGCCCTCCCTGACTTCCCCAGGACCAAAGCCACCTTCTTCTCTCACACTCAACTTAAGGTTGCCAGCAGGCACCATGGGGACAGTGCCCTCTGCTGGCCAGGTAAGTAGTTCACAGGAAAGGGAGGGAAAGAGTTCTGTTCATTCCTCTAGGGTACGAAAGGAAGACAAGTCCCCAAGGTCAAGACAGTAGTTTAAGTGGTTAAGCCAATGGCAAGTCTGGTTTCACAAGGGAAAATTAAATAAGAAACAAGAAAACTCCAAGTAATCAGGCATGGTGAAAAATAGAAACTGAACCACAAGGTTCAGAAAGGGATCCACAGAAAGAAGACCCGGATATCTTGGGTTAAGAATGGAGTCAGAAGACTACTGAACTTAGCAATGGGAAGGCCTAGATCTGAAGTCTGGCCCAAATATGTGATAGCTACGGAACCATGAGTGAGCACTGGGGCCTCTCTGAATCTCAGTTCTTTCATTCTTTTTTGGTTTTGTTTTGATTTTGTTCTGTTCTGGATCCATGATTTCACTGGTGTAGGGAACTCCCTCCTAAGCACAGTCTCCAAAAACAGATCAGGATCTTTTGTTGCTTATAGTCTTAAGACAGTTGTCTGGGGCACTGAGAGGTACGGTCATAGAGCAGACAGGTCAGAAGGATGACTTGAATCCAGGCCTTACTGACTCCAACGCCAGCTCTCTTAACAACTAAGCCATGCTGACTCACCATGAAATGGAAATAATATTTGCACTGCCTACTTCACAGGACTGTGGTGATCAATTAGACTGTGAGATCCTTGAGGGCAAGGATCTTTCTTTGTATCCCCAATGCTTGGCACATAGTAGGTGCTTAATAAAAATTTACTGATTCTGACTGTTGTGAAGAAAACACTTAGTAAAACTTAAAATAACACTATAAATGTATCCTTATTCTTATTATTACAAAGAAACACTGGTACTTGAGGTTAAATGTTTAATCATGGAATCCTTCATTATGGCTCACCTCTAGGTTCTTGAGTTGCCGGGCCTTGTCATCCTGGGAACGTTTTTTGCTCTCGGTCTCCTGCTCTAGCCCCTGTAGTCTCTGGACTAGCAGGTCCTTGTCTAGCAGGGCTGTATCTCGCTCAGCCTGCAATGTTTGCAGGGTCTGGCGCAGTCGCTGGGCCTAAAGGAAGAGAGGAAAGGGGGGATTCAGAAGTAGTCTCCAAACCCTGCCAGAAACACAATGACTACAGTCATCACTATCAGAAGAAAAGGGAAAGATAAACCTTGCATCCTAGGGAGTTCACTTGACCCTTCCAGTTAAGAGACAAAATCTCAGCATCTTCATTGCCCCAAGCCCTTGTGACCATACCTCCTCCTGCAGCTGGCCCAGACCTCCGGCCGCCTTCTCCGCCTCAGTGGCCCATTCCTTGGCCTGGCGCTGGGCACCTGCTACATCTCGACGTGCCTTCTCCTTGTATTCTTCTAGCTGGGCCTGGAGCTGCCCCAGGGCTCTTTGTGACTCTTCTCCAATTTTCTCCAACTGAAAAGTGAGAAAGAACACAAGTTGAGGTACCACTTTCCTTAACAAATGCCCTAATGCCCTTCTTAGGGACTTGATTTCTAAGATTCTCCCCAGAGGTTTCTCCATCACTATGGCATCCCAATATAAGCTTTGCATCCAGAACTATGCCCCAACCCCATCAAGTCAGGCCTTCACTCTCACTTGCCAGAATGAACAGAAGGGACCTGAAGAAAAGAACATTTTAAGTGAATGGTGAAAACTGAAAACAAATAAATTAATAAATTTTGGAGTGGGGGAAAAGAATACTTTAATTTGAAGGCTAACCAAGAAAACTCTCCTCCACAAAAATGTGTTTCCTAACAGCTGGCAAATCTGCCATTACAGATTAATTCATTTGGGTGCTAAATAGTTTTCATAATAAATACCCCAGCCTGGGATAACACATTAAGACTTATCAGCTCTTATTAGCCAACACCTTTTATCAAAGCCTAAGGGAAAAGACCACAAGGTGCCACACCCCAGCCCACCCCACAAATAAGAGGAAGGGTAAGAAAGTTCTACTTTATGGTTTTGCTCAGGACATTTCCTGACTAAACCTGGGGGAGTGAGGGAGAGAGGAAAATGTCCCTCAAAGTGGTGGATGGAAGCCAGGAGCCTCCAATATTCAAATAATCTTGTCTTGCCCTCAGAATAAATGTGTCTATGGGCTAACTAGGACTCCAATCATTTGGCTACCTTTGGCCCCTCACCTCCTTGTTCAGTTTCTCTACAGTCTTATCCAAGAGCCGTTTTTGCTCTTCTAGCTCAGCCTTGTTCCGCCGAAGGATTTCCCGTTGCTTCCCTTCCTCCTCGAGAGCTCGGTTTAATGTCAGTTGCTCCTGACCCAAACGTGCTAGACTTCGTTGTGCCTCCTCCAGTCGCCCCTCCAGCATCCGCTTTGCCCCAGCCAGTGATTCCTCTTCTTCTTGAGATGTGCTCAGGGCATTCTCAAGCCTCTGTCTCTCTGCCTACAGGGAGGGAAGATGGAACTAAAGTGGGTAGGGAAGGAGAATTGGTGGGCAGGAGCAAAGCTTGGGTTTTAACTTGTCTGAAGATAAGAGGGTGGAAGACGTATGAGGAGGTATTCAGTGGAATCAGGCCTAGAAGGGAAGCTGAGGAATAAAACAATAAGCCCAAGGTATGGAAAGAGGTAAACTGAGACAAAGAACAATGGTTTAGATGCTGTAACATAGCACAGACAACAAAATCAGGGCAGAAATAGAGGCTCTTGGGAGAGAAAATCTGACATGCCATAAGGAAGTCATAAACTGAGTTATCCAACATGTGAGGAGAGTTGAGGCTCATGGGGGCGACAGAAGGGACAGGGGGAAAAGCTGATTGTGAGGTAGCAATAACTGACCTCCAGTCGCTGCACCTTGTCCCGAAGCCTTGCCTCAACAGCCTCCCCACCCTCAGCCAAGCTCCGGGCCTCCTTTAGCTGCTGTTCCAGGCCCAAGATCCGCCGTCGGAACTCATCATTTTCCTCTTGGGTTTCGCGTAGTGTTGACTCCACTGCTGCTCTCCGCTGCCCCATCATGGTTGCCTCTGCTTCAGCTGCTGCCTTGGCCTGTGGAGACAGAGGCATCTTAGACTCTGCCTCAACCCAACCCAAACAGATACAGTGGGCTGACCACTAAACCTTCTGACCCACCACCTTGACTGGCTAAGCTACATTCCCAAGACCCCCAAGCTCTTAGAAATATATGCCTGTAAGCATGTGACTGTCCTCCTGACTTGTTGCATGTTCCAGAACCTATGGCCTCTCTCCTAGAGTATCCCTTCCACTCTCCTTGCCTTGGCAGTCTCTTCATAGTCCTGCTGAAGCTGCTGAAGGGTCTTGTGCAGCTGGAGCTGCTGCTGCTCGGCTCCCTTTCCTCGCTCAGCCTCTTCTCTGAGGGCTGCCAACTCCTGCTCCAGTTCCCTTGCCCGATTCCTTCCAGTAGCTTCCTGATTTAGACGATCCCGCAGGTCCTGTAGTTCCTCCTGTGCCCTCTGCAGTTCCTGGGGGCGGACAGGGGTATTAGACGCTGAGAAGCAGGGACCATGAAAGATCCCTGACTCACACTGCCCAGCTCCCTCAGAGTCAGGATCTCAGGTTATCCCACCATGCTAAAGGAGGAGAGTTTGTAACCCACCCTGGGTAGTGCTGCAAAGTGCTGCCATGCCAAATTCATTGTTACTGTCAATTAACCAACAAATATTTATTTGGCAACTATGTATCCACCAATAGAATGTAAGCTCCCCAAAGACAAGTCATGTTGCAGTTTTGTCACTGCCTCCAGAGCATCTAGGACTTGACAAATATTTTGTTGATTGGTTGATGTGGCCTGCACTGTGCTAAACACCACAGGGGACAGAAGAGAAGTAAGACATGGATTCCTGTTCTCTAGTAATTTGGTAATAAATGCCTACAGATAGTTATATGCTAAGTAGAATAATATCATCTGTAAGTTCCATCTCAAAGAGTGAAAATACTCTTGGGAAAGGCTTCACAGAAGAAGTGACATTCAAGCTGGGTCTTGAGAGAGGCAGGATTAGCTGGACATAGAATAGAAATTGAACACAAATGCTAGGCAAGAAGAATCTGCACAGAATATGTAACTGACAAGAACTTGGTGCAGTGACTAGAGATAGCTTAGAGTCAGGAAGCTTCTGACACTGAAGACTTGGGTTTAAATCCTGCCATTGACATATACTGCATGTCTGACTGGGGAAAGTCAATTCAATTCTTAGCGTCTCGAGCAATTCTGTGAATTGCTGAACTTATACTACCTATATGAATGAAATCATAGGGCTGGACCAAAAAAAACTGACAGTAAAAAGACGGGTTCAGTTGGATCCAAGGATTCATGCAGAGGTGCAATGAAAAAGAGATGGTTGGACAGATTAGATAGGGACAGATGGAGGAGAGTCTTCCCTCTATGCAGTAGTGAAAACCTGAGGCCAATTAGTTGCCTGGGCTAGCAGATGTCCCAAAGGACTTATCGTCCATCCTATGATATACCTCTGCTCTCCTACACTCCCATTTCTGTCTAGTACCTTCTTGAGGTTCTCCACCTGACGATTATCCTTAGCACTGGCTCGGGCTTGCTCTAGGTCCTTCTGCAGAGCCCCGATTTGCTCCCTGAGTTCTTCCTCCAGATCCTCCTTCTCCAGCCGAAGCTGTAACAACCTGCATTCCAGACAGGGGCAAAAGAATGGAAATGGAGGTGCCTTGGCTCTCCTACTGGGGAGAGACAAAGGCTTCCTCTCCCTTCTATTAGCATCCCAAAAGCCTTCCCACAAAACCTGGGCCTGCCAGGTCTTCTGGGTAGGCAAATGACAAACAGAAATTTATTTTTGGAACCTGGGTAGGGAATGACAATCAGGCAAAAGCTGAAGTCAGAGGCCAGAACTCACTCCTGCTTGGTCCCTCGAAGCTCTTCTTTGTTTTTCTGGAACATGCCTTGCCAGTGGCCAGTCTCCTCAGTGCTCTCTTTGAGTTCCCTCTCCAGGCCCCGAATTCGGGCTGATACTTTCTGCCTTTCTACCTCTAGGGTGGCCTGATCCTGGCCAAAGATATAAAGAGGGGACAAAGAGTTTGAATCCCAAGGAAGTTACACTGGAGGAGGGAAGCAGGGAGGACAGCCCCTGAGTTCTTTCTATACTGGTCTTCTCTGCTGTAGCACCAGGCCTTTAAAAGACTATCTTCTCCATCAAATCATATCCCATTCCTTCCAAATCCTCTTTAAAACTTGGTTTTTCCAGGGAACTTCCTTTGTTTAACATTCTTTCATGAAAGAGGTCACCACGTGAGGTTAAGGAAAGCAAGGACATATCACCTCTCCTCCTCATCAATGGTGTTGATTTCTTTAAAAATCAAATTAACCAATGGTTTATCTATTGATTTTTTTTAAAAAAGCTCCTAAGTTTAGTTGTTATTTCAGTAGTTTTCTTTCAATTTTATGGATCTCTCCTTTGATTTTCAGGATTTCCAATTTGGTGTTTAATTAGACATTTTTAATTTTTAATTTTCTAGTTTTTTTAAGTTGTATGCCCAGTTCACTGATCTGCTCTTTCTTTATTTTATTGATGTAAGCATTTAGAGATATCAGTTTCCCCCTAAATACTGCTTTGGCTGAATCCCATTAATTTTATCTCAGTGTTGTCATTCACTTTAATAAAATTATTGACTGTTTCTGATTTGTTCTTTGATCCACTCATTCTTTAGGGCTAATGAATTTTGTTGAATTATTAATAAGACAAGGCCATAGACTCAAGTGACACCTGGGAATCTCTCCTGGCTCCTTTCTCTTTCAGAGTTTTCTCTATGCTGTGACTCTAAATACCAAAATCCAAAAACCCCTTTTCCCCCTCAAACAACCAAAGCTAACCCACATACTTGGGAGGCATCCTTCATGCTCCGACGTAGCTGCTCCATGTCCTGTTGGCACTGCTGCCGGACACGGTCCACCTCCTGATCCCGAGAAGCCACCTCCTCCTTCAGCACCCCCTTCAGAGCCGTCAGTTCCCGCTCCCGCTGCCGGAGCTGTTCCTCCTGCCTCTGTTTCCCCTCCAATACTTCCTCTAGTAACTCCCTGGTCTCCAGCAGGTCCTGAGAGGAATCAGACAAGGGGCTCTTCTTAGGAGTCAGGGACTGAATTTCACCTTTTCCACATCATTTTTTAGTTAGCAGAAGAGTTTCCCCACTCTGAGGTTTGCAGAGGAAGTGGTACCCAACATTGGGAGGTCCATCAGTCAGTCTCTGCCTACAGCCAAGCCCTAGGTGCTCTCTGGACCCCAGCCCCTCTTCCCAAATGTCAAAGAGAAAAAAGATTGAGGTGAACCCTGTTTGGAGAAGTCCTAGAGATAGGTGCTGGGGAGCCATCTCTCATCCCCTCTACCTTCAACAGGGCCTCCTTTGAAGCCTCAGGGTTCTGTCCTTGCTTTAGCCTGTCTTGCACCTCTTTCAGTTGGTCTTCAAGTCCATGCCGTAGTCTCTCACCCTGATCCAGCAGGAGCTTCATGTCCTGAAGCCTGGCAGCAAAGACAGGCAGAGAGGTCAGTGCCAAGCTTCAGTCCCCCTTCTAGACAATCTCTGGGTCTTAAAGCCTCTGAAGGAGCCAGTCTCCACTGGCTGGCTCTCCAAGCACTAGGCTGGGAAGAGCTCCCATCCCCCAGCTTGAAGCCCCAGTCATCCTCACACCTTCCCCCAGGGGCCTACTCACTCCTGGGTGCTCCGCTGCATCTCTGCCTTCTTCCTTTCCAGTTTCTCCTGCAGTCGGAGACACTCCTCCACCTTCTCCTCCAGTTGCCGTTCCAGTCCAATTCGGGATGGCTCGCGAGAGAGCTCCAGCTTCTGCCGTTTCTGGAAAGGGAAGGGAGGAAAGGGGATAGAGGGGAGGTGGAGTAGAAACAGGATCAGCTGCCATGATTCCTTCCTCAATTTGTAGCCTGTTGGCACCTTCGAACAGCTAGAGATTTGCTGGGATTTTAACCCTTTGTCCTCTTCTGCCTCTAATGACAGAAGAGCTCCCTTCTGCTATTTATAACATCACTTTCTAGGCTTCAATCATTTCTTCTTTCTCATTTTTCTTTCCTTTTCCCCTTCCCAAATTATTTCTCTCCAGTGGAGCTAGGTGGCACCATAGTGTACAAAGCACTGGCCATAGAGTCAGGAAGACCCGAGTTTGAAATCTGAATCAGATACTTACCAGTTGTGAGATCCTGGGCAAGTTGCTTTACCTTTCTGCCTCAGGTTCCTCACTGTAAAATGGGGATCCTAACAGTACCGTTCTCTCAGGATGACACCCAACCCTGTAGGGGCTATATTAATAACAATACCTACACCTTCTTGTGAGGATCAAATGAAACAGAACATACTGGAAAGTGCTTTGCCATAAGAATGGCAGCTATTACTACTCCTGGCCTGGTTACTCACCTTCCTCTCCTCATCCAGCTGTTGCTGCAGCTCATCGACCCTCTGAATCAGCCCACGATGTACTGCCATGGCTTGTGAGACACTGGGAGGGGTTACCTGCTAAGGATGGGGAGGACAAATAACTCTAAATATGGTTCCCTAGTCAGCTTCAAATCCCACGACACTTCCTATTTTTAGCCCAAGGTACCCACTCACCGCTAGGGTCTGCATCTGTTCCAACACCAGGCTGACCTTCCTCTTCACAGATGTTTCACTTTCTGAACTCCTGTGAGAAAGGAAGATATAAAGGAAGAGGTTGTAAGGAGGGAGTGGTAAAGACCAAAAATGAATGGCAACTAAGTGGAGGGGGGAAAGGGGGGCAGAGGGGAGGGAGAGAGAGAAAAAGAAAGAGAAAGAGAGAGAGAAGCTCCCCTCACCCATCTGCCTCAGGACTCTGCTCTCCACTGTCCCTTTACTAACCCTCTACAGTCTGAAACTTACCCTTCTCGTAGGATATTATAGATGGTAGCTTTTGCATGTTCAGCACTGCCAGGGGTTGTAGCCTCCTGCTGGTCCCTCAGAAGGTCTGGGGTCGACTTGAACTGTAAAGGACCAAATAGGGCAAGACAAAGGAGATATGGAAGAAGACGAGTTAGGCTAGGACAGCTATGAGGTGAGAGTGACGGCAATGAGGAGGGTGGGGGCCCTGCCAAGCAGATAAACCAGCGCAGAGTTAGGGGCATGAAGGATTACCACTAGAAACCTGAGGAAGAGGCTTGAACAGGAATGCCTGGACAAGCCATGTCGTTATTTCCAACCCAAAGTAAACTATTTACTTACAAGTGGAATATCTCAATTCCCTACTGGGGACTGACTGCTTTGCCTGCCAAAGACTTGCAAAGAATGCTCTCAGCAGCAGGGATTGTCTCCTATCTACATCTGCATCCCCAGTACTTGGCACTTGGTGGGTTTGTAATATATACTTCTTCATCAATTCCCTTTTGCTTCCAAAACCCGTACTATTGAAGGGGCCCATAGAGTTTGGGTGAGAAGCTGGGACTCAGAACCTTAAGGGGAAGGGGAGGAGGGACAGAGAGGTGATAAGCAAGAGAGTGGGTCTGACCCAGGAGAACGCTTGGAAACCAGTAGGTGAAGAAGGGTGCAGGCATCCAGAATATAGTGATTCATAAGGCACAAACTAAAAGTCAAAGAAAAACGAGTCAAAACCAGGAAGATAAAATAAAAACTGTGGAATACAAAAAAAAAGGAATGCTCTCAGTAGGGGAGCAGAGATGGGAGGTCAGAAGGAAGGAGCCAAGGGTACAGGATTTGGGGAAAACAGAGACAGAGTAACTGGAATGTTTTATGTTTCCAGAAGGACCTTTGGTAGTATAAAAGTTTTAAGGATAGAAACTGAGAAAACACTGTTCCTAACAACAACTTTAGATAAAAGGTTACCCACAGTATTCTGGCTTAACGGAGGAGCCTGAGAAAAGATAAGAGTTGGGTGGTGATAGCCTGGGGAACTTCACCTGCATTAGGGTAGGGTCCCTTGCTCTACCCCGTTGCTCCTCAAAGCTCTGCAACACCCATTCCTGGGTCTCTCGAGATCGGCTGACGACATTTGATGGGGCCTGTCCCTGATTTAGACCACTCAACATACTGGTTTGCTTCGAGTTGGAGGAGGAGTTGCTGAAGTCCCGGTCCTGGTCCCATTCCCGGTTTCGTTCCTGTGCCCTGTCTTGTTCCCATACCCGTTCCCGGTCCCGTTCCCGTTCTTCTGCAGTATCTCGAGGTGTACGGCTATCCAAGCTCTGACTCCGCTTTCGATGTTCTGAGGATAGTCGTGTACGGTAGCCAGTCCGGCCCCTTGTTTGGGACACTCGGCTGTCAAACTTGCTAATGAGTGAATCCACCGAAGAGAGGGGTGCTGTGTCAATGACATTGCCAGGGGGACCCTCAGGAGGAGTTAATTCTAATAAGCTGCCAGTCAGAACACCTGGGCCCACAGAAGCAGAATCCAACAGGGAGGCATGGGAACGGGAACGCTGAAGTTTATTCTGCAGTCCAATCCCAGGTTCCTCATCAGAGGTACTTCCCTGGGAGTAGGAACCAAAAAACCTCTGAGGTGAGCCATAGGGATTCTCAGGAAGCTCTGAGTCTGAGCTCAATGAATCAGGGGCTCCTCTGCTGCTATTGCCCTTGATCTGTACCCCAAAGGAATCACTGCCCTTATCCCCACTGTTGAGCACCACAAATGGCTGCCCGGCAATGCCTTGCACCCGCACTGCTACACCATAAGAACTAGCCCTAGAGTCTTTGGCTGGGCGACGGCCACCTCGGCGGAAAGGAGCTGCCTGTGTGCCATCAGCTGACTCTGTGATGAATCGGATTTGCACACCATGGTCCACTGGTGCCCGGGGCTCTGCTATGGCTGTTGCCCGATCCATGTACATGAGGGGATCCTATGGGAGAGAAAAAGAAAAACAATCATCCAGTTCTTATCCCTCAGATTTGGCCTGAGTCAGTAGAATGAAAATGGAGCCCAGGGGCCTTCATCTTTTCATCTTCACCCAATCTGAGTTCCTTTAGCTCTAGAATCTTTTTCCTCCAACATCTGAGTTATGGGGGAGCAGCATGGTGTAATGAAAAGAAAAGGCAAGGAAGACTCAGAATAAAGTGTCACATATGTCAGAACACGTTTTGGCTACGCAGAGTCACTTAACCTCTAAGCAACTCTCTAAGATTGAATGTTACAGAAAAGTTCCCTTCACCAATGAAATCACAGAGCCAGTCCCTATTCCTATCTCCTAGGGGAAGCATGCCACCTATCTAATTCTGGTCTAGTCACTGAATCACAGAAGGAAAAGCAGCAAAAACTTGGTCTTACTTGGTGTATGTTAGAGATCTTTGTGGATTCCCTCTTTTCCAAAGTATTCTGATCTTAGATGAAGGCCATCTCCCCCTGACAGCTGCTCCAGGCTCAACATTTGGCAACCCTGGTTTTCAATCTCCTAGGACTATCTTCATTTATAGAGTAATCCTTTCAATCAACATCTAAAACTAGTGAACATATAACGTACAAAGAACTGTGTAATAAGAAGGGCTAACATTTGCAAGAGTACTTTAAAGTTTTCCAAAGTACTTTACACATACTCACACAACCCTGTGAGGGAGGAACTAAAGGAACTCTCATCTCCATTCTACAAACGAAGTCTTAGAAAGCAGGGTGACCAGCCTGTGGTTACAGAACAAGTAAATTTCAGAGGCATGTGTTCGTCCTTCATTGCCGAAGAAGACCATGCCACCAGAGAAATAATGACATGACTTACACTTGATTTCGTTTTGAGTGAGGGAGGGCTGTGCAGGTCACCAGCCAGCCTCACTTCTCCTCCAGAACCATCTGAATCCAGTGACCAGATATTCACCAAGATGACTAGAGATGACCCAGGATGAGGCAATTGGAGTTAAGTGACTTACCCAAGATCACACAGCTAGTGAGTGTCAAGTATCTGAGGTGAAATTTGAACTCAGGTCCTCCTGACTCTTGTACTGGTGGTTTATCCACTGCACCACCTAGCTGCCCTAAGTTTCAGAGGCAGGATCAGAATGGAGGTCTCTGCAGATTTAACATACACCAATGCTGCCTCTCCAAGCAGGTCCCTCCAAGAGCCAATGGGAGAGAGACAGCATGTATCATTTGTCAGATACAAATATGCTGAGCTAAACTATACATGATACATACACACACACATATTATATGTGTGCATGCACGTGCGCACACGCACACACACAATATATATACAATAATACCAACTGGGGCCCACACAGGCAAACAACTCCTGGTTCAGAGTTAAGATGTCTCCTTTCCACTCCCCGGGACTGAGAGAGATCCTTCTTTGCTTTAAGGCAGTAAGAGGAACATTCCTGGTATGTGCTGGCACAGGGAGCCTGGGGGAGGGGGAGAAGGAAGGGAGGTTCTCTTCTAGGCATACAAAGAAATCCAGCTTGTCCAGCTCCCATGTTAATCTCTGCTGTGGAGCAGGACCAAGCTGGGGGAAGAGGCACTAATATGCCAGATCGAAAAAGCAAAAACAAATACCCATTAAACACTCCTAGCTTGGAACTGAGCTCTGGGGAGTCTTGGCACTACCCCTTACCATACTCATGTCAAGAGCCTTCAGAATAGGGTGGGGTCAAAGCTCGGTCAGAGAAAGTGAGGGGGAAGGCAAACTCAAACTGGGGAGAAAACTAAAGAACACCATTAATTTATCCCATTACTAAGCAATCTAATTACTTAGGCTATTGAACCAAAGATCAATGTCTCCAGCTGTGTGTGTCTGTGTATGTCTGTGTGTAGGGGATGATCAGAGAAGTTAAACTTGAGAATCTTCTTTTCCCAGAGGCCATCGTGGAAACTGAGATGTACATGGCATTGCTTTTATTCTCTTCTAGGCTGGGAATGAGCAGTGGAACAAGAGAAAAAGCTGAGAAGATTTAAGGGGTAAAATCTGAAAGGAAAACAAGGGTGATCAAACTGAATACCCCAATTTATTAATTCAGCTCTCCAAACCACAGCACCATCACTGAGCCAAAATCTTATCTTGACCACACACAGAGCTAGGGAATGGGTAGAGAAGACACAATAGTCTGTCCTCCTGGGGATCCCAAGGCCAGGTTGAAGTAAGTCACCAAGAGAAACTCTGAGGGACCACTCACAGTAACTTTCAAGTCAAGTCAAGTAGCATTTATTAAGTACTTACTATGAACCAGTGTTTACTACGTATGCTAGGGGTAGCTAGGTGGTGCAGTGGATAAACCACCAGTGCAGAAGTCAGGAGGACCTGAGTTCAAATCTCACCTCAGATACTTGACACGCACTAGCTGTGTGACCTTGGGCAAGTCACTTAACCCCAACTGCCTCATCCTGGGTCATCTCCAGTCATCCTGATGAATATCTGGTCACTGGATTCAGATGGCTCTGGAGGAGAAGAGAGGCTGGTGACTTGCACAGCCCTCCCTCACTCAAAACAAAGTCAAGTGCAAGTCATATCATCATTTCTCTGATAGCATGGTCTTCTTCAGCAACAAATGACGAACACACACACATATGCTAGTTTGCGGGAACACAAAGGAAGACAAAAACATAGTCCTTGACCTAAAGGAGCTCCATACTCTAATAGAGAAGACAACATGTAACCAACTATGTACCCAAATAAGGGCAGCTAGGTGGTGCGATAGATAGAGAACCTGGCTTGGAGTAAAAAAAAACAAAAAAAAAAACTGAGTTCAAATCCAGCCTGACACTTACTAGCTGTGTGACCCTGGGCAAGTCACTTACCCTGTTTGCCTCAGTTTCCTCATCTGTAAAATGAGCTAGAGAAGGAAATGGCAAACCATTCTAGTATCTTTGCCAAGATAACCCCAAAAAGAATTACAAAGAGTCAGCCACAACTGAAATGAATTAACAGTAATAAATGTACATAAAAGATGTGGAAAGTATAAACTGGAAGTAATCTCAGAGGGAAGGAAGGCACTAGCAATAAGAGGGATGGGAATGGTGTACTGCAGAAGGCAGGATTTGAGGCATGGCTTGAAGCAAGCCAGAAGGAGGAGGTGAGAGCATGTTCGGAAGGGGACGACAGTCAGAGAAAAGGTGAAGAGTCAGAAATGAAGGGTCATATTCAGAGAACTGCTAGATGGCCAGTGTTGCTGCATGAGAGAGTAAGTGGAAGGAAATAGTGTAAGAAGGCCTGAAAGGTAAGAGGGACCTAGTTGTTAAAGGCTTTGAAAACCAAACAAGATTTTGAATTGGAGTGGAGGTAACAGAGAACCACTGGAGTTTATTGAATATGGAGGTGTGGAGACACCCTTGGAGTAGTTGAGGGGAGGGTAGACTGGAGCGGACTCGAGGCAGAGAGCAACAGGAAGGCTGCTTAACTCTGATGAGAGCTGGCATGGGGCAGTGGAAGTGGCAGGGAATGTCTACAAGGGATGTCCCAAAGGCAGAACAGCTAGGACTTGGCCGCAGATTGGACATGTATAGAGTGAGGGAGAGTAAAGAGGTAAAGATGAGAACTAGAGAACTAGACTGTAAGCCTGGCTGGTGCTCTCAACAGTAACAGGAAAGTTAGAAATAGGGGAGGGGGATTTGGGGGAAGGAAAGGCCACTAAATTCAGATTTGAACACATCAAGATGAAATAGCTACTTCCAACTTGGTCTGCCTCCTTTGCCCTCTCATTCACACCTTAGGATCCAGTTGAAGCAAACAATGACTATACTTCTAGGCCTCAGAAGTCACTTGACTTACTTATTAATAAGGCTGCTTTGCCTTACTAAGCCAGCTACTGATCAGCCAGATTCAGGTCAGTAACCATTCCTGAACTGGGCAAGAAAGGGTGGTCAGCACCTCACCCAAGACCACCTAACCTGCTGGGAAGTAATAACAAGCCCTTCCCCTCTATTTCAACCATCCCATCTCATGGCATGCAGCCATGTGGGTATCAATAAGGGGCCAGGAGGGTTGGAGGGATAGTTCAGAGCAGGTCAGAAAGAAGGGCTTTAAATGATTCAAGGTGGAAAACCCGAAACCTACACGCCTACAGTTACACAGACATGAGGGCGGAGTCACTGGAGACCAGGGCAGACTTGGACGCCTTGTGCAATCCCCTAGCGCCAGGTAAACAATGCAGCAGCGACCCATGACATGGAGTCCAGATGCTTCCCACCCTTAAATTCTCCCCTTCCTAGACCTTGCAAAGCAGAGGTCTCTCCTCACCACTTACATACTTTCCAGAGACAAATCTAAAAGTCAATCTCACCTCTGTCCTTCCTGATTACAAGGAAAGAGAAGAAAGGAAGCTGCTTTAGAATACCTCTTCCATAGTTACTCATTAGCTTGCCCTGCCCCAGTTCCTTCACCCCAGCCCTGTGGCAGAAGTCCAGCACCTAGGAAGTGACAGTGTCCCTGAACTCTTGGCAGGAAGGCTTGGGAGGCTGGGGCCCACAGGAAGCAGGTTCTGGGCCCTTATGGATAGACTTAGATGTCAAAGAATGATAGCTATGTGATTCTCACCTTTCTGTTCATCCTCAGGACATGAGAAGCCATGGGGACATGAAGATTCCCCACATTTAGACCAAGTTCCAAAAATGCAAGTGGCCTGTGACAGTCCAATGAGAAAATGCTGAAATTGGAGAGCCAGACTAGAATTGCTTGGCCACTAGGTAAGAAAAAAACCCCAAAAACATCACAATGAGGAACTAGGGCCTTGCAAACTTGATGGACTGGTTTGGAAAACAAGATAAAGGGGGAAGGAAGTGGGGAATACACAGGTACCTGGAGAAACAAAACAGAGAAAGTCCATATAATGGACAGAATAAGGGAGCAAGGACCCCCAGCCCACAAATTAGACAGAAGTAAAGCGAGAATAAGGTTGGGAAGGGGCAAAATCAGAGAATTTAGTATGAGGGTGGAAGACAAGATAATCGCCTGTCTTCCAGCCATGCTTCAATAGGGCTCAAAGTTGCCCTGCTACTCCACCAGGCACCTGGACAATATTCCTTCTGGCAGAAGCAATCACAGAATCATTGAATTTTCATCTGGAAGAGCCTGTAGAGATCTTCAGGTCACCAATGACTGGAACAGGGGCAAGGAACCTACAGCCTCAAGGCCACATGTGGCCCTTAGGTTCTCAGGTTTTCCCATTTGTTCTCCATTTGGATTCCATCAAAGGGTTTCACTTGAGGACCTAAGGGGCTATGTGTGTGGTCCTTCAAGCCAAAGGTTCCCCACCCTTGGAGTAGAAGATCTCTAATGATTCTTCCAGTTGAAAATTAAATCTAATCCAATCATTCTATTTTACAGATGAGGAAACCAAGGTTTAGGGACACAAAATGATTTGCCCAAGATCATACAGATATCGAATAGCAAAGATGAGATTCAAACTCAGGTCACCTGACTTAGACTCTAAGGTTGTCCTAAGTTATTTTTTTTCCCCTTCAGACCATGATGCCCCCATAAAGTCAAGGATGTTATAAGGAAACTCAGGCCAGAAAAAAGAGAAGGAAGGCATAAAACCAAAACAACTCAACCTGGGTTGATGACTCTCATCTGCCAGGTAATTCTCTTGGTCATAAACATCACCAATATCCATGGTGAAATAGAAGAGGCAGAAGTGTTGGCAGCTTGACTCCAAAATAGCGGTTGCTAATTACTTTCAAATTAAAACAACTTTCCTGAGGCAAGACATCAAAGGGACTGAGCTGAGGCTGGATCCTGAGTTTTCTTGCTCATCATTCCATTAAGCTAAACTTGGGGCTCTTCAACAGCTCAGCAGACTTAGAAGACTTGATTTCTCTTATCCTCATGGTTTATGATTTATAAAACTCCCAAATGTTTTTCAGCTCTATCAGTGTATAATCTATCCAGTCATGGAGCATAGTTTGGTAAGTATTGATCCTGGGGCCAGGGATCTCAGAAAACAGGGGATTCTAAATACTATCTACAAATCACTGGGTAGGCAATTGGTTCGATGATACCAAGGGCTTTACCCAGCAGATGAATCCAGAAATAAAGTGGACAGTAAGGAAGAGGGAAAATCCCCAACCTATATCATAAGATCATAAATTCAGAGACTATCTAATAAGTGCTCACCCTGACACCCATCCCCGGAGAAAACTCCCCCAAAAGAAAAGTCCTAGATCTAGAGTCAGAAGAGATAGATTCAAATTCTGATTCTGCCACACTACCAGTGTGACTCTGAGAGAGTCAATTTGCCTCAGTTTCATCATCTGTAAAAGGGAAGAGTTAGACTGGACCAGGGGTTTTTTAATCTTTTTTTTTTTTTTTTGGTGTCATGTCTAGTTTTTAGTAGTCTAGTGAAACTTACGGACCACTTCTTAGAACCAATTTGTTTTTAATGCATAGGAAAAAAATACATAGGATTTCAAAGGAAATCAATTAGTATTAAAATACAGTTATAATTTTTTTTAAAGTTCCCATACCCCATGTTAAGAATCCCTGGAACAGATAATCTTGAGTGTCCCTACTAGAATTAATTCTATAATCTAAAATTACCTAGACACCTCTCATGGTATACCTCACGGAGACGGGAGGGAAAGCTCCATTTGACTGGAAAACAAAGCAGAGGCATCCACCTTGGACAGACTACAAGTAAGAGAGTAAAGAGAGAATAAGGCTGGAAAGGGCAAGACCAGAGACTTTAGTATGACAGTGGAAGACAAGATATCCCTTCCCCGTCCTCCCGTGCCTTAACAGGATCCTAAGCTGCCTTCCTATTCCACCAGTGACCTTGACAACCTTCCTTCTGGCAGAAGGAATCACAGAATCATTGCATTTTCAGCTGGACGAGCCTCTTAAAAATAATCTAATTCAATCGTCCTTATTCTACAGATGAAGAAATCTGGACAGAAACTCCAAATCTTAAATGGTTTTACCCCCAGACTGGGACAGATCATTGTCTTGTTTGATGTCTCAGGGTCTCTATTTGCAGCTGGGTGGATGGCATGTACTTATGAGTGGCGGGGAGAGGGGGAAATGCCCGAACTATCGCACAGGAAAGAGGGAAGAACCAAGCAGCCACGTCCAGGGGAAAGGCAGTGGTCAGTTTTGCCTGAAGGGTGGGAACGAGGTGCAGCGAGACGAGGCTGTCTACTCCTCTCCACTCCCCTAACTTCCAGTCCTAGTTTTAAGCCCCAGAACTTCTTCACCTGATCCCGAAGTCAAAAGAAACCTAGTCCTTAGAAGACGCCTTCATGCCCGAGGCATATCCTTCCCCTTCCCCTGCGGCGCCCTCACCTGGCACCTGCCCAAGACCCTGCCCGGGTCACGTCTCGCAGGGGGAATCTAGTTAGGAAAGATCCTCCAATTACTTGCTTTTCCCCAGGTTTCAGCTCGGAATCCTAGCCCCAGAGAATAACACCGCCAGCGCACCTGCTCCTGCCCTAGCCCAGCCCTCCCCCACCTGCCTTCCTCCACCCCGGAGTGTCCCCCGCGAGGATGGGCTCAGATTCCCGGAGCTGCCCGTTTCTGGGCTCTGCCCTGGTCACTCACCCTTGGCCCGGCCTGGCCTGGCTCCGATCGTGCGGCTGGGCGCTTCCACTCTAGCTGGGCTGGGCTGCAGGATGGCACGCGCGGCTCCACCGCCCTCCCCCTTCTTCCTCCCTCAACCCCCCTCCCCTACCTCGCCAACCTGTTACTCCCCTCCCGCGAACTCCGCCCCTTCCCCGCCTCTATTGGCCCACCACCGCCCCGCCCTGCCTGGAGCTTCCGAGGATTGGCCCTTGAGCCCCACGATAGGCGGGCCTGCAGTAGACCAGGAATGATACCCCGGGTCTGGTATGAGGGTCGAGGAGGAGGTGGTGGTAGTGCTGGTGTCACGTGGTACGAGACGGTTGGGAAAGGGGAGGGGGGGTGCGGCTAGTAACCAGGAGGCCATTTTGGGGGAGTAGCTGAAAGCTGCCAGTATGTCCCCCCACCTTCGCCCCCTTTCCTTTAGCCAGATGAACCTGCAGGTTAAAGCATCCTCCCAACCCCAGGGGGACGAAAGGCTTCATGAGCCACAGATCCTTGTTTATCCTAGCTAGAAAATTCTGCATGAATCCCTAGTAGAATTTCTGCCCTCCTCTAACTTCGGTTCACCTTAGCTAAAAAACAATACAGAACAAAAGCCCCAAACCAAAAAACTCCCCAACTCTTCTGAAATGTCCTTTATGAAAACCCAAATGCTTCATTCTCTCCTCCTGCAGAAAATTTCTACCTTCTCCTCGGCTATTCCTTTTTCTTAACCCCAACCTTCCACCTAAGCCAAGCTGAGACAAGAAATGTATAATAGGACAATAAAAAGCTCCTTCCTCAGGGAAGGGTTAGAAGGGTCCTAGCCCCAACTAAGCTCGTTTCTCTACTTAAGCTGTTTTGGATAATGTTGCTTTGATTCCATTGAGAAGAAAAGAAAACGTGGAAGAACAAGTTTACACTGAGTATGGCACAACAGAAACAATACCTGCTGGGAGGGAGGAGGAGGCCACTGCGGGGTCAGGAGCAATTTACTGGCCTACTTCAAAATCATCCTTTTTACCCCCAAGAGTCCAAGAAATGCTCTGAATGATCCCAACACTAATAATAGCTAGCATCTACATAACGCTTCAAATATGTTAATTTATTTGATTGATGCCCCATGAAGAGAGAAGGCTATCACTCTCGGAAAATCGAGAGATTGGGGGCAGGGGGGATAAATACTTACTGAAAAATGCTGCTTGTAAACAGCATGTTTTCATAGATCTAAAAAATGTTAAGCAAGTCAGTCAACAAACATTAAGCCCCTACAGTGTACCAGGCATTGGATTAGGCAGGTACTGGGAATAAAATGATAAAAATGAAACAGCTCCCAGGTGGAAATCTTAATCTCAGTCCTTCCTCTCGGGTCTAGGAGCCTGGAGAGCAATATAGGCACGCCAGCTGAGAAACCAAGAATTCACAGAAACTATGCGACTCCCTCCCATCCCCCAGCTTTCCTCTCAGGTGAGCAAGGTGTGTCTAACTACGAGACTAAAGTCCTTGCCTTCCCAAGGCAGGGACAAAAACAAAGCCTCTGCATTCCAGGAGAAGCTTTATACAACAATTAGGGCCACCAGCCTTGGGCTTCGCCCCACATGTGGACCGGAGGAAAGCTTTGCTTTTGGCTTTAAGGTGAAGTCTTGTCTAGAGGCAGGTTTCTCCCCGGAAGATAAAACCACAGATTAGAGAAGACGGCGTTGGGGTTTTTTTAAGCCTATGACACCATAGAATTAACTAACTAGAAAAGGGGGAACTCCTAGATTAATGGCCAATTATAAATATACACATATATATAATTGAGTACATAATATCCTCAAAATCCTCACGATATAGATATATAACTTACATGGTGCACATATTATACAACATACAACACATTAATTAACACTTAAGTAAGAAAGACAAACCATAAGAAACTCCACCCTTTACCCTTTGGTCAGAGACTCCAGGGAAAAACTGAGCCAGTACTGAGTCACTGTCACCTGTTCCTGAAGAATGCATTCTGCCTCGAGTTTGAGGTCATCAAACAGGCTGCACTAATCACCACCACTTAGTAGAAGGGGACCAGACCCTTAATAAAGTCAAAATCTGAGCGGGTTGGGAAAATGGATAAATACAAATTGCAAACTCCTTGGGGGAAGGAGGGATAGAGATTGTGTTTTGAGGCTTTTCAAGCAATCAGTGTACTTTTATTAAGTGCCTACTGTGTGTGGTAGGTTAGGGTTATAAAAAGAGTTAGTCACATTCCTCTGGGAGTGTATAATCTGAAGGGGGAAACAAAACAGATACAAAAAATAAGCATTATAGAGCATAAATAGGAAATATTTAACAAAAAAAGGTGATGGAATTAAGGGGGTTGGGAAAGATTCCCTTTAGATTAAGAAGATGGAACTGAAGATGGAACTTGAAAAAAGTTGAGGTGAGGAGGGAGAGCTTTCTATAGGTGACAATCAGAAAAAATTCTTAGCCAAGAAATGAAGTGTATTTGCACAAATAAAATAAATGAAGCTACAACAAGAAGAGAAAGGTAAAGAATTGAAAAAAAATCTTCCAACAATGATTTTAAAAAAAATCTGGACGTACTACAGTGGAAATACAAATTGGCTCTGGAATCAGAGAGCACAGTTCAAATCCCACCTTTGGCACTACCTGTGTGATTTTTGGCAAGTAACTTAATCTCCCTGGGCAGCCTTTTCCTCATCTGTAAAGTGAGGGACTTAGACTAGATAGCCTTGAGATTCTTTCCAGCTCTAAATCTAAGATACTGTGCAGCCTCAACCTTCTTCTGAAAGAGAATGCCATCTGCAAGGTAACTCAAAACTTAACCCTCATTTACCCATTTAACAAATTTTTTTTATTTAACAAATAAATTGTTTTTACGTGTAATTGTTATTTGTTATTTAACATGTTTTTACATGTAATTGGGAAAAAATAAAGTATTAAAATGTATATTTATTGAGCATCTTTGTTCAAGGCATCATTTGAAGAATAAAGTTGTATGAAATAGTTTCTGCCCTCAGGGTTTAAAATCTAGGAGGCAGGATTAAGACCCAAATGCAAATATATGCCCCCCAAAAGGTCAGACATGTAGAACAAACTGATTCCACAAATCCAGTAAGCATTAAGTACTTACTATGTGCAAAACTGTAAAAACTGCAAAACTGTTCGATGGATATGAGGTCAGATCTGGAACCAAGACTACCAATTTTAGTTCTCCTACCTCTCCAGCTGGTGACTCTTGGGCAAGTCACTTACCTCATACATACCAAATTGCAGCACAGAAGCCTATATGCATAAACTTCCCTTTGGAAATTCCCTACACTTTGGATTCAAGGAAAGTGTAAAACACTGGGCTGGGGTGGAGGTAGGGGGTTATAAAGATGAAAACCAAAACTGCTCCTGCCTTTAAAGAGATTCCATTCTACTGAGGTGGAACTAGGGGAGGTTAAAGGGAGGAGACATGCTATGTAAATAAATAGCAGGTAATTTGAGGAGGAAGAGCTTGAAAGCCTGGGGGAGAAGGAGTGTTGAGGGCAAGAGTCAAGTTTTTACAAAACCTAAAGAGATTAAGAAGCAGAGACCAGACAATACACGAGGGATGGCACAGATATGGAGATAGAATGCTGAATTTATTTGTCAGGAATTAAGAGCAGAAGAGGGAGGGATCATTTTAAGCTGGAAAAGGCAATTTAGAGAACCATTTAAAATTGCTCCATGATAGTTTGCTAAGAATCTCAAAGGTGAAGGGGGGATGGGGATGGTGAGCCCTTGCTGAGCAGAGGCAGGAAAATGCATTGTATTGTATTTTAGAATGGCAGATTGAGCATCCTGTTCGGTCATGTCCAATTCTTCTGTGGACCATAGCACCCTCATACTGACTAGGGGTTTTCCTGGCAAAGATACCATAGTGGTTTGCCATTTCCTTCTCCAGTGGATTAAAGCAAACAGATGTTAAGTTCCTTGCTCAGAGTCATAGACCTAGTAAATATCTGAGGCTAGATCTGAACTCAGGTTTTCCTGAACCCCTGCCAAGCATTCTAGCCACTGAGGGACTTAGTTGTCAGTTTATGGTGTGGGAAACAAGGAAGTTCTGTTTCCACAGAGTCCTGTGACCTAGCATGGACAGGTTAGAGGTCAGAAACCAAGGCATAGGCTCAATGAGCTGTGTGAGGAAAAGCCTGCCAGAGAAGAGGACATAAAGTCACATGGCCATGGGATGGTATCAAAGGAGATCCAAAGTTCAGAAAAACCGTATAAGAAGCCCCATCTTTCTGAACGTGTGGTAGTAGTCCTGTAACCTTACTGGGGAAGCTACCTGTCCATTCAGGGGGAATGAAAGTAAAGATTAATAAAGGCTTTCCTGATTTCACCTTTGCTTACGGTGAGCATATTTCTCACTGCTGGGGGCTTGTTAGATTGGCTCACTTCTAACAATGGTGATGAGTCCCAGGGGGAGATAAGGCAGAAGAGACCAGACCATATCGCAGATTCCAAATATCAAGTTATTTGGAATGGGAAGGGTTGAAGATGGTTGAGTAAAGAAATGCTGTATTCATTACAATTCTTTTATGAAAATTAATCTAAGGATAGGAGCAAAAAGGATTAAAAGGAAGAATCCAGAGGGAAGGAGACTAATTATGAAGCTTTTTCAGTGTTACAGGCACATCTTACCGTGTTAGGAACTTAAAGTAGCATGATGAAAATGATGAAAGAGGGGTGGGACAATTTGCAGTGACCTCTTCCTAACATATAATTTATGATTTATCTCTTGATTTGTTGTTTACAAATACATTATTCTTTAATAACAATAATGACCTGTCATTAGACAAAAGCCTTAGGGCTTGTCTGCCAGAGTAAAATTTTCTATCCTGGATATAACCTGGGGAAATAATGTTGGCAGGTTATTTGATTTCCATTCTCTAGCTTTTCATCCTAAAAAAATCTAAGTTAACTTTCAAGTCAAGTAGTCTTCCTGACCTACCCATCCCTCTATCTCCATTCCTTCTTTAGTTTGACAAAAAAAAAATATTACCATTCCTATTTTGTAGATAAATAAAATTGAGTTACAGCACTGATCAAGGGTTAAGAGATTCAGGTGCTTAGTCTAGCTAGGGGAGCTAGAGGTTAAAAATTGGTTAGTCCTGAGTAAATCATCGGAATGCTCTGTGACTGTTCCCAGTGAGAAGAGAAATAATAAAAATAATCTCGAATTCTTGCCTAACTTTTATTATTTATTGCCACTATGGCATTATTGGTTTGTTTTTAGGTTTTTTGTTTTGTTTTGTTTTTTTACCTTTTCCCTGGGCTTCCTCTTAAAGGAAATCTGCCATGTTATCTTAGAGTTTCTAGCCCTATTCAATTATCAGCTGGGTATGAGCAACTGTAACAATATCTAGCACAAACCTTGGGGGCTATCTAGAACAAAGAATTCTCAGCAACCTTTCCCAGCATAATCTGGGTCACTCCCAGAGCGCAAAGACTGATCTCAAAGCTCACAGAGTTTCCTCCCCCACCCCCAAAGACTCCACTCCTTAGGTTGTAGGCTGAACCCATATGTTCAAAGTTTAGAGGACCTGGCTCTCTTGGAAATAATACTGTGGAAGAAAGAAAAAGAAAGAAGGATCATTAATATCCATTTATGATGAAATTATAGAACAGATTCTTTCTACAAAATATTTCCTTCTAAGCTGTCAAAACAGTTCTAAAAAGCAGATTTCTTTCACACACCCAAACAGCTGATGCCACTTCACCCCCTTCCTAGTGAGAAAGGAGATAGAACCTTAGTGACCTGAACCTAAATAAGGATGACAGGGCTCCTAAAATCCCCTAGTACCCTAAAACATCCTTTAACAGCCACAAAGGGTCTCTAGCAAAGTCCTGTTTATCGCTAAGAGATTGTGGCTAAATGTTTTTCCCCCATGGAATACACACACACACACACACACACATTTGTTTATTTCTTATGACTTCAGGTCCCAAAAATGGAAACTCAACTGCTACCTTTCCCTACAACTTCCAAAAGCCATTCAGGGAAATGAAGGGACTGTTGGAGGAGGGGAGCACACTTTGCAAGCTTCTAGTTCCTGGATATCAGGTTCCTCTAGCTCACTAGGTAAATATAGGCTTTATCCAGGGAGTGGGTGGGGTTGCCCCCTGACCTTTCTGGATTTAAAATCAAAGGAAAAGCAACCTATCTTTTCAGCTTTATTATCTACTGTGTCCAGCGTATTCAGTTTTTAATCAGTCAACTACCATTTATTACCTTCTGTTGTTTCCCCAACACTTAGCACAGTGCTCAGTGCATAGTCAACAAATATTAAATACTCTGTACCAATGTGCTAAGCACTGGGGACCCCCAAAAAAAATCCAGTATAAACATTCTTGCCCTCAAGGAGGTTATATTTTAATGGGGGAGCCAATTTAAACATACATAGATCTATTCCAGAGATATACAGAATAGATACAAAGTAACCTTAGAGTGGAAAGCACCCACAGCTAGGGAGATTAGGAAAGACCTGCTACAGAAGGTGATGTTTGAATTGAATCTTTTCTTTTAAATAACTTGTTATTAACATATTTCATTTTCTAAATTACCAAAATTTCTCTCAGTATTACTTCTCCTCCTTCAAGATAGACACCCCATTACAAATATTTTTAAATTAATTTTATACTTTTCACCTGATGAAAATCTACCTTTTCCCTCCTTCTTGCCCTTCTCCCCATTAAAAAAAAAACAAACAATTTTGGAACAAATAAGTACAATGATGGATAAGCTATTCTTCGTTGTAAGTCTATATCCTTTGCCTTATAGAATATCATGGTCACAATTCTCCATTCTTTCATAATAGTGGCTATAGAGTTTTACATGATTCTTTAGTGAGACTCCTTGGTACTTGAATTCTGTCTTTCTTATTGCTTGCAGTATTTTCTTTTACTTAAGAGCTCTGGATTTTGGTTATAATGGTGCTAGGATATTTTATTTGGGTGTTTCAGGAGAAAGATTAAAGGAAGTAGATCTTTTTGATTTTCACTTTGCCCTCTGATTCTCAGAGATTTGCACAGTTTTCTTTTATGATTTCTTGAAAGATGATCTTTAGACTCTTTTTTTGGTCATGGCATTCAGGTAGTCTAATGATTTTTAAAATATTTGTCCTCAATTTGTTTTCTAGGTCAGTTGGTTTTGCTATAAGATACCCTACATTTTTCTATCTTTTAAATCTTTTAACTTTTTTTTTATATTTCTTGTTATCTCATAGAAGTCATTAACTTCTATTTGGTTAATGACTAATTAATCAAGTTCTAATTTGCAAGGATTCTGTTGCTGGGTAAGTTTTGGACCCTCTTTTCCAAACTGTTAATTCTCTTTCCTCTAGCACTAAGACTAAGAAAGGCTTCTTTTAGAAGATAGGATTTTACTTGAAGGAATGTGTGAGAGAGAGAGAGAGAGAGAGAGAGAGAGAGAGAGAGAGAGAGAGAGAGAGAGAGAGAGAGAGAGAGAGAGATCCAAGTATTGGGCTCAGCCAATGAAAACACATCGAGTTGGGAGACTGAGTATCTTGTGCAAGGAACAGCCAGGAGGCCAATGTCACTGGACAGCAGAGTATAGGAATAAAAGACTTTGAATGTCAAACAGAGGAATTTATTTAAGATCCTGAAAGAGCCACTAGAGTTGATTAAATAAGGGAGTGACATAGTTAGATTTGAGCTTTAGGAAGGTCAGTTTTCACAGCTGAATGGAGGATGGTCTGGAGTGAGGAGAGACGAGGGAAAGAGAACAACCAGAAGGCTGTTGTGATGTCAAGCGTGAGATGAAGAGGATCTGCACCAGGGTACTGACCCTGGCAGAAGACAGAAGGAAGGGAGGATATGAAGGTAGAATTGTCAGACTTGGGATGGGGATAGAAGGAGAGGGAGGAATTGAAGGTAACACTTAAGTTTCAAGCCTGAGTAACTAGGAGGACGGTGATGTCCTCCATAGGAAACTGGAAAGATGGGAGGGTTTTAGAGCAATGATAATAAGTTCAGTTTTGGAAATTTCAAACTTAAGATCTCTACATAAACTCTACTTTGCGACATCCAGTTGGATATGTTGAGTAGGGGTCAAGAAAGAGAGTATAGAGTTTTGTTTTTGTTGGGTTTTTTAGCAAAATAAAATAAAATTTAATGGCCTTAAAGGCAAAAGTAAAAACAAAACAAAAACAAAAGAGAATTTAACAGAAACAGAATAACCCCAAATAGTCAAAGCATCATGAAGAAAACTTTGAAGGGAGTTAATCTTTAGAACTACAAATTAAAGCATTCTCGTTAGTAGATGTCAGGGAACAAATGCTTTTTTGCTGAGTGTTCGTATGAGAGCAAATTTTCAAAACAAAATGCTACTAAGAGAAAAAAAGTCTATCGTTCCCAAGAAGGGAAATGAGAAATACAATGTTCAAATGTCTATGTGTTATTACAAAATAGAGCTGTCCTTGTAAATTTAAACTATGTTGAATAATGTTTGAAATTACAAAGTTCTTTCAAAAGATAACGTACCAGGATAGAGTGTAACAAATATGTCATTTGGAAAAAAGATTCAGAATGTCCAAAGAATGACAATGTTCACCCTTTTGGGAGATTAAATTTGACTCTGGAATTTGCTTGGAGTTTCTTTGAAATATTTTGGTCCATTCTGCTTCTGAAAAATCTTTGTACTTTAAATTTGACACACTGGCTGTGACTCGGCATGCAACTTCTCTCTCCAATAGTGTTAAAAGTAAGGCAGGCGTATTACTACTTACAAATCCACTTGAAAAAAAAACCTCAGAAGATTAAATCAACAGAAAAGTGACAATGAAAGCTGCTTCAGAAAGCAATTTACGGTCATCTAAGGTGTCAGTCATTTTAAATGCTTAAACTATTGAGAGAAAGCACACTCAGGGTCAGTCTGTCATCTTAAATTTAACAACTAAGAAGAAAAAGAATTATTTTCCCAGGTTTTGAAAACACTAAATGAAACAAATGTTAGACAGTCTTAAATTAGAGCATGTTTCAATTTTACCACCATGTAGAGTGGCTGGTTAGTTAATGTAGATTTCTGTTTTATGTACATTTTAAAGGTAATAACTTAAGAAATTTAAAACTGATCTCTAACATTGTGAAATCTCAAACATTTTAACATGTTGGTTGCATCCCAGAGCATAAAAAAAAAATTTCACTTCTCATTTAGACTTAGACAAACGTGAAAATTGGCACAAAATGAATTTTACACTAACAAAAAATGCTTTAACTGATGTCACTCTGGGTGAGCTATTCTGTACCACACAGCAGGAGCAAGTTGTCTGTGGGCTTTGTAGGTTTTGAAGGAAAGTAGATTTGAAAATCATCTGCAATGAGATAATTGAATCTATGGGAAGTAATATCATCAAATGAAATATTATAGAAGGAGAAGACCCTAGACAAAACCACCTCTAGTAGGTATGACCTGATCTGGACTAAGTTCGAGCAAAGGAAACTGAGAGCAATGGTCAGACAGGCAGAAGGAGAACCAGGATAGATCTGTATCATAGAAGCCTTAAGTAGCTAGGTGATACAGTGGATAGAGTAGCCAGGCTAAGAGTTAGGAAGACTTACCTTCCTGAGTTCAAATCTGGTCTCAGACACTTACTTACCAGCTGTGTAACCCTGGGCTAGTCACTTAACCCTGTTTGCTTCAGTTCCTCATCTGTCAAATGAATTAGAGAAGGAAATGGCAGACCACTCCAGTGTCTTGCCAAGAAAACCTCCAAAAGGGTCACAGTGAGTCAGATCCAACTGAAAGGAAGCAATAACATAGAAACCTAGAGAGTATCAAGGAGAAGAGGTGATCAGTGGTGTCAAAGGCTATGAAGAAGTAAAGCTGGGTTGTGGATTGAGAAAAGGCCTTTAGAATAGGCAATTAAGAGTTCATTGGTAACTTTGGAGAGATTATTGTCAATTGAATGATGAGGTCAGAAGTCAGGCTGTAGAGAGTTGAGAAGCTAGTGAGAGGAAAGGAAATGGAGGCCATCAACTTTGTACTCATTGTGTCATTACACACCTAAGGCCTGTGACTACTCTGGTGTGAAATTCCCCAATAAATAGTTGATGATGTGGCACTGGAGCTCAGGAGAGAGACAGGGCTAGCTATATAACGGTGAGTCATCTGCTTAGAGATGATAATTAAACAAATGGAAACTGATGAATCAATAAGTGAGATAGTAAGGGAAGAAAAGAGAAGAAATAGGTCTCAAGAAAAAAATCCTAGGTACTGATGATGCAAAATGCTACCCACATCCAGGAAAAGAACTATAGAGTCAGAACCAAGAGTGAAGCAGACTATTTTCTCTTTTGTTATGTTTTGTTTTTTCTCATGGTTTCTCCCATTCATTTTCATTCTTCTGTGCAACGCGACTAATGTAAAAATGTGTTTAATAAGAATGTATGTGTAGAACCCATATAAGACTGCATGCTGTCTTGGGGAAGAAGGAGGGAGGGAGAGGGAGAAAATTTAAACTTATGGTAGTGATTGTTGAAAACTGAAAACAAATAAATTAATTATAAAAAAAGAAAAAGAAAAAATCCTAGGTGACACCCAAAGTTAGTGAACATGTCATGAATGAAGATCCAGCAAAGGAGACTGAGAAAGAGTACTCAGGCCAGTAGGAAGAGAATGAAGTGATAACAATGTCATGAAAACCCAGAGAGGAGAGACTATGTAAGAAAAGAAGGTGGTTAAGGGTGTCAAATGCTGCAGAGAGAACGCAAAGAATGAGGATTGACAAAAGGCCTTTAGATTTGCTAAAAATATAGCATTTGTTACTTTGGAAAGAACCATTTTCATTTTGAAGTCAGAAGCCAGATTGCAGAGGGTTTAGCTGAAAATGAGAGGAAAAGAAATGGAGGTACATAGTATAGACAGTCTTTTCAAGGAATTTAGCTAAGAGGGCAGACAAAAGATATAGGATGATGGATGGCAGATTTGTTAGGATCTAGTGAGGATTTCTTAAAGATAGATGTAGGTAGCAGAAAAGAATCAATACATAGGAAAAGACTGAAGATAAGAAACACTGTGAGTATGGAGATGGTGGAGACAGTTACTTGATAATACAAGAGAGAATGGGATCAAGAGTACCTATAGAGAGGTAACTAGGTGGGGCAGTGGATAGAACTCCAAGCCTGGAGTCAGGGAAACTCATCTTCCTGAGTTAAAGCCTGACTTCAGACACATACTAGCTGTGTGACCTGGGACAAGTCACTTAACCTTGTTTGCCTTAGTTTCCTCACCTGTAAAATGAGCTAGAGAAGAAAATGGCAAACTACTCCAGTAACTCTGCCAAGAAAACCCCAAATGGGGTCAAGAAAAGTCAAACATAACTGAAATGACTCAACAACGACAACGACAATAGAGAAATTGGTCTTGCAAGGAAAAATATCACTTCATCAGAAACTGGAGTGAAGGAGTCAACATCAGGGAATGATATCCAGGGGTTTTAAGATGAGGAGGAACATCAGAGCAAGTGAAATATGAGGCTGAGGCTTCAGTTGAGAGGCAAGAAGTATGGGGTTGTGTGGGAGGCTTAAGGAGATAAGAGAAAGTTTGGAACAGTAACTGTGGCTGGTGGAGTAGAAAATTAATTGGAGAGGAGAAGAAAGATTACCTTGCTTCAACCAGGGCTCATTTAAGCTTAAATGACATAAATGTGTAGTGAACTAATCAGCACTACAAATGTCAATATGAGTGAAGAAGGCCGACTGTAGGAGTGATCCGAAGTTAAAATTTGGAAGGTTATTATTGGAGTAGGATAAAAAAATCTAGGGAGTTGAGAGTAGAAGGTAATGCAGTGTTGAAATGAGAAGGGAAGAGCATGTAGCCAGACAGAGACATTGAAGGACGTATTAAGCATAATATATATATATACGTATATATATTCAGAAGTAGTAAGGGACAAACAGAAATAGAATAAGAAAATATTTTGATTAGATAAAAGAACTTGGGCATTCTTGAACATGGAAGTGTAACATTTGTGAGTGTCTCAAACTGGATGTCCTATAGATATCTTAAACTTCCAAAACTGAACTTACTATTTTCCCTCTTAAAACATCCCCTCTTCTTAACCTGCTATTACTGTCAAAGTTTCAAAGGTAACACTATCTTCCCAGTCATCCAGATTCACAATCTAGGTGTTATCTTTTACTCAACCATCTTTCTCCCTGCCCCCTCACCCCCATATCCAATCCGTTGCCAAGACTTCTTGGTTTTCCCTTTGTAACATTTCTTTGTAGATACCTCTCTCTCTGTCCTCTGACATTGCCACCACTCTGGGGTAGACCCTTATCACCTCATGCTTAAGCTCTTGCAACAGTCTTCTGATTGGTCTCTCTGCCTCAAGTCTCATCCTTCTTCAGTCCATCCTTTACTTGGGTGCCAAAGTGATCCACCTAAAGCACATCTCTGACCATATCACCCCTACCCTCCTTTCAATAAACATCACTGGCTTCTGGGATCTCTTGATCAAATATAAGTCTTCTGTTTGACTTTTAAAGTCCTTCATAAAACTTGGATAAATCTGCGATCTCAATGTGTACACTTCCTTTATTGGAGTAGATCACAATTCATCTATGCTTCTCCATCCTGTGTCACCCTTTCGTCCTCTTATATAAATTCTTTAATGGAGCCCATTCTTCCTCTTCATATCTTTGTATGATTTTATGTGAGTCACATATGACATTATGTGAGTCCTAATAGAATACATGAACTCTATTGTCTATACAATAGTTTCTGACCCAGAGTTGGTGCTTAATACATGCTTTCTGATTTGACTTGACTGTCCCTATATGAATGGCTTATCTGTAAGAAGATGCTGGAACCAGTTCAAACTGTCTTTCAAAAACCAATTGCTAAAATTTCAGTTCTAGCATTTACCTCTCAGAAATTGGCAACCACTGAAAAAGGAGTCCTACCTTTCCAGTCTTCTTGTACCTTATTCTCTACAATGTACTCTATGATCCAGTGACATTAGCATCCTTGCTCTTCTTTGTACTAGATACTCAATCTCTCAGTTCTGTGCCTTTTCATTGACTGCCCCTGATACCTGGAATTCTCTTTCTCCTCCTCTCTTTCTCTTGGCTTCTTTTAGGTCTCAGCTAAAATCTAAAATCCAAATTTCTATAAGAAGCCTTTTCCAATTTGTCTTAATGCTAGTGCCTTGCCTCTGAGATTACCTCCAATTTATCTCACATATATATGTATGTATGTATATATACATATATATAACATATGCATGTATATATTTATGTACAGTTATACTTTCTATAGCATGGGTTTAGAGGCATGATGCCCTTGTGAACTGGAAAATCCGTGTGTTATCTGCTGGTTTACAAGTTCTTTTCACAAACATTGACTTTTTAATTATTTTGACTTTAAAAAAGAAATTGCATATATTTATGGTATTAAAAGATAAAATATGTTGATATTATACAAAACTATATGTATATTTTATCCATTTCGGAGTTTCTAAACTTTTTATATGTCATCTGTGGCTTCTGCAAAACTCCCCCCAAATTCCCCCTCAATTTCTTATGCTGACCTGCAATGTATCAAAACCACAATGGAGAAAGTCAAGATGTGGAAGGGATAACTATGTATGTCTTGTTTATACATAGTTGTTTGCATATTACCTCTCCATTAGATTGGGGGCTCCTTGAGATAAAGATACATTTTTGTCTTTCTTTGTATCTGTGATACCCAGCACAGTGTCTGTCACATAGTAAACCTTTAATAAATGGTTGTTGACTAAGTGATGGTGGTAGAGGGAAAGACTTCTGGCTATTGGGAGCAAGGAGTATTCCCAGCTACTCACCAGACCAGTAATTTGGGGAATATGAGTGAAGGTTCAAACAATACTGGAAAGGATAGCAAGGAATGAAGGGCCATCTGGGTAGGACTCAGGTTTCAGTGTGTCCCAGAAGATAGAAGGAATAAGAAAAGGTCTAAAATTAAAGGAAGTTTGTTACTTATAGGGCACAGTGGAAAGGATAGGCAGATCTGTTGTAGGACATGGTGAGATAGGAATGAAGTTGGCAAGGATGAGGAATTGGATAGTTAGGATTGGGGGGAGGTATTTGTTCTTTGGTAAACTAGAGTTCAGTGTTGAGATAAAGAATAAGAGATGGTAGGAATAAAAGTTAATCATTGGGAAATGAATTGAGGCAGAATATCTGTGGGTGAGAAGGGATATACTGATGAAATCCACTGATTAGAAGGTTCAAGATCTCCCCTCAAGCCCAAGGCCCTCACAATCTCCCTACAGCCCTCAACAATTTCAGTCTCCTAGAAATCCTTCTGAGTCTAAGAGTTATAGAGCAGCTCAAAAGAATAGCAGGACTTTGTTTCCACAGCATGAGCCCTAATCCAGAACAATTTTAATCTTTGACTATTTAAATCTGATTCCCTTGAAAACTATTTTCAAAGTACTGTTACAAAGTGGAACTGGTCCCAATAACAAGGGCTCTTAGCTTCAATTCCTAAGCATGATGTATCCAATGGCCTCATAGTCTAAAGAACATCTCAAAAAGCGTAAGGGTGAGGTCTAAGGAAAAACCTAAGAATAAGACTATGACACGATTCCTTAGCACTGCTATATTTATTTAGTATTGGAGGGAAAGGCCAGATAATTAAATAATATGTAACATAGCTTCACACATTAATGGACTGCAAGATAAAGTGATATGTGAAGTAAGAGAAGAAAGATCCTTACTGTTGGGAGATTAGGGAAGGCTTTATGGAGGATATTCTGTTTGGGTTGGGTTTTAAAGGATAATTAGGAATTCAGCAAGTAAAGAAAAGTATGAAAGTATATTTCAAACAAAGAGCAATGAGGTAGGAAAGTAGAGGGCATATTCTAGTTTGGCCAGTTAGAACTATCCTAACTCCAGGTCCAACATTTTTTTGACTATACCATTTATGTCCTGTGAGGTAAAAGTAGAAAAGTAGGGTAGGATTAAACTGCCTTGAATAGCAGGCAAAGGAATCTGAACTTGATTCTGTAGGAAATAGGCAGACAGTGAGGATTGTTGAACAGAGGAGTGAAAAGATGTGTGTGTGTAAGGAATATTAATCTGGCAATTACAGGAAATGTGGATTGGAGTGAGAAGGTAATAGAAGTGGAAAATCCTGTTAGGAAAATATATATATATATATATTTTTTTTAGTCCTGGCAGGTGCTAATGAGCACTGGGATCATAGCAGTAAGAATAAAGAGGAGATAAAGACAGAGGAAAAATAAAGACATTGCAGAGGTAAAATCAACAGTTCTTGGTAATTGATTGGGCTTGAGAACTAAAGAGCATGAGAAGAAGGAGATGAGTCAAAGGTAACATCAGAGTTTTGAACACTGGAAATTGAACCATTGTCAGAATTAAGGAAGTTAGAAGGAGAAGAAGTTTGAGTATGAAAGGGAACATATCTGTTTTCAGACATGTTGAATTTGAGTTTGGACACTAAGAGAAGAATTCCTTAAGTAGTGGGAGATTCAGTTTGGAATTCAGAAAAAAAGGTAAGTACTAGCAAAACAGGTTTAGGGGCTATCTGCAAGGAAGTATACGTTGAAGCTGTAGGAAGGAATGTTTTATGATCCAGATCTGGGATTTGTCAGTGCAGTGAGCTCCCATGGTGAGCAAATTCTCTATACCAATGCAAATCTTCACTGGATAATCTTAGTGGGTTACTTAGTACTGGAAGTTTAAGTGACTTGTCCAGAGTTACACAGCCAATATGAATTACAGGGAGGACTCAGATCTTCCTAAGTCAGAGACTAGCTCTACTACTTATAGAGCCTCTCATAGAGGGGAGGGAAGATGATTATTAATTTCTTTTCCACATGCTTCAGTTTCCCTTTATGAAAGTAGGAGATGGTGGAGTAACTGACATCCTGGAAGAAAAGATCTCTTATTTCTTTGAGTTGAGAAATAATATAACTAACTTTTACATAGAACTTTAAGAATTGAAAAGGGACTTCCTCATGAAACCGTAAGATTGCAGGTAGTACAGGTATAATTTTTCCAATTTCATAAATCAGGAAACTAGAACTCTGAGAGAAGTGTTTTGCCAATGTTCACACAGATAGTAGGTGTCTGAGACAAGAGTTGAGTCAGAGTTCACTGACTTTAAATTTTACATTCTTTCTATTCCACTATGCAGGAGAAGAATGTGATGGCCTCTGAAAGTGCTCCATCCAGGATTCCAAAGAGAATACCCAAAGGCATATCAAAGGATTCCAAGTAGACTTTTTAGCTCAGTTAGCCACATAACTTTGTTCTTTTGTAATCCTCCCACCTTACGGCCTAAGCTAAAACCCCCAGGAAGAGGGAGTGATTGGGAATACTTGGGTGTACATGTTGGGCGACATTCAAATAATCATTGAACAACAGATATACAGTAATACATTTGTACAGTTACTCAATTTGTATCTTGTTTCTCTCGGCTTTGGTTTCTTGATATCAGCTCAGGAATTTGCACTCTGATTAGTTGTTTGTGCTTTTTTTTTTTTAATTAAAGAGGGAAAGAGGAAAAAAATCTTTCCCAACTGTTCGAAAGAAGGAGGAAAACAACAAATTTATCATAAGTTAGCAAGGGGGGAGATCTTCAGTTTCTTAGTGTCTTTAGAGGGTATTCTTGTCATTAACTCAATTATGTCATTGCGTTGTCATTTCTCTTTCTTCTTGTGTATACTGCCCAACTGGAAAACAATGGAGACAGAAAAATTCCTAGCCTGGGTCCCCGACTGAGACTCTCTCCTTACAGAAGTAGGTGGGTATTTCTAGAATCAACCTTCCAACAAACTTGAATGGTATTCTTACCATATTACACTCAACCCTTGTCACTTCTTCCATATTCTCAGCCTACTCCAATTTATAGTGCACTCCCAACCAAATGTCTTTGTAGCTTTGAAAGACCTATACCATCTGGCCCCAATCCACTTTTCAAGCCTCTTTTTGACATTATTCTTCTTCCTCCCATATTCTGCCATTCAGCCTTCTCCTTGTCCCTCACATAGAATGCCCTGTCACCTCCCCTGTGCCTTGGCTCCTGTTCTCCATCATGCCTGGGAAAGCCCTTCTTACCTCTGCCTTGTAATAGAGCCCATTGTTTCTTGTAAAACTCAGCTCAAGCACTATCTTCTATATGAAGCCTTTCCAGACGCTAGATTACTGCTAGAACCTTCTCTCCCAAACCATCTTGCATTTCCTTACTTTGTATGTATTTATTCACTTTATATTTATATTAAACAGATTTTTTTATGTATATTTATTGACTCCCTCATTGAAATGTAAGCTGCCTATAAATAGGAATTATTTAATTATTGGTACTTATATCCCCAATGCCAGGTATGCACAAATGCTTGTCACATTGTAGGTGCTTAGTAGGAAGCAGCTAGATGTCTCAGTAGATAGAGCACTAGGTCTGGAGTCAGGAAAACTTGAGTTAAAATCCAGCCTTAGACACTTACTAACTGTGACACTGGACAAATCATTTAACTTATATTTTCCTTAATCCATTGGAGAAGGAAATGGCAATCCACTCCATTGTCTTTGCCATGTTATCCATGGGGTCATGAAGATTCAAACACTACTGAACACGTGCTTAATAAATACTTCTTAATTGATTAATGCTCTTCTCACGGCTCTCAAAATCCTTACCTTGACCTTTCTTCCTACTGTGCCCATAGTGCTAATGCCCACCCTGGATCACTCTTACTAACTGCCATTTCTGCTCTTATTCTTGGGCTCCTCAGCCAGCCTGGATACTGGTGTAGCCCATTCCAGATTCAGCCTCTCTAACTTCACCTAAACCCTTACACCTGCTTCCTAATTCCTTTACACAATTCTCAACAGCTTCATCAAGTACTTCTCACAGAAACTATCCCTTAAAATCTCTCATCCACTTCCCTTATTCTCAACCAATGACATCCCACTATACATATTCATACCCCTTCTACTTCACGTAGAAATGTTATACCATTGTAATGGATGATTATTCTGGTCCCTTAAAGTAAATACTTCTTATAAAAAACTAATCTGTTGGTGGTTAAATGGAACTAGAGTACAGAGAACTTCCCTGCAGTTGGGGGAATTCTACTGGTGAGGAATGGAGCCATTTGTACAGAGCCTAGATACCTCTAATCCCTTAGGGTACCAGAGAACACTGGAGGAGAGTGTGATGTAATCTCTGAGTTTGAGGCAGTAGGATGCTAACTAGTTGAGGTTATAGAGTTGGAAGTGTGCAAGAAATCATAAAGGTAATCTAGCCTAATTCATACCTGAGCAGGAACCTACTCTACAATATTCTCATCAAGTGGTTATTTGTCTTTTGCTTAAATATCACCAGTCATGGGTAATTTACCACTTCCAGAGGTAACATATTCCACTTTTAGACAGTTCTAATCATTTGGAAATTTTTTCTTACATTGAAGCAAAATCTGACTCATTGAACATTCCAATCACTACTCTAATTTCTGCACTCTATGGCTAAGCAGAACAAATTTAATCTCTCTTACAAAGGACAGCCCTTCAAATACTTGAAAGTAGTTGTCATGCTTCCTTAAGTCTCCCCTTCCCCCTGGAAAATATCTCTAGTTCCTTCAGCTGATCCTTCAGACATGGTCTCTAGTCTTTTTCCTATCCTTATTCGTTTGTTTGTATATGTTCCAGTCTGTTAACATCTTTCTGAAATGGGGTGCCTAGAACAAACATAATACTCCAGTTACAGTCTGACCAAGACAAAGTACAGTGGCACTATCAAATTACAATGAGTTCTATACATCATGTCTTTTTTTTTAAAGATAAATTTCAATTGATATCATTTTAAAAAACTATTACCTACATTTCCTAATGTATAATTCCAAATTGCCCTCCATAATGTTTGTACCAACTCAGATCCACCAACAGCAAATTATGTGCCTTCTTTGATATTCAATGGTAGAAAAGACAAAATGAAAATGAGAATTGATAATGACCAAGCTTGAAACTGGAAAAGAACTGAAAAAATGCCTTTCCCTTCCTTTGTTATAAGGTGGGGTAAGATGGATAGAGAACATTGCACATGCTATCAGACACAGCCTATAGGCTGATCAGTTTTGCTGAGCTGCTGTTTTTCTTCTTTTAAAAAAAACCTTTGTTTCAAGAGATAGATTTCTGGGTAGAGAAGGGAGAAGGAAATATTTGATAGTCAATGGGATGTAAAAATACAAGAAATCAATAAAAATGATATAACTTTAAAAAATATACAGAAAAGAGAGTTAAGTTCTGTCTTCTCTCAGTTTTCTCTCATCATTGTCCCATCCCTTCTTTGATCTTCCCCAACATAGTTTAAAATGGTCCTTTTGTTATTAATTTTTATCACTAGCCTCAGGTCATTCTTTTGGTGTTACTGATATTAATTAACTTTGTTTCTATCTGTCCCTGTGGATGACTTCCCTGTATATCCATATCTATCTCTATAGATAGTTCCCCCTTTCTTCTTTGTCAGAATTATTTGAATAAGCAGAATTTCATCCTTAAAAGTATCCCATTTTTTTAATGTTTTCATTAAAAATGTCTTCAAAATCCACTCATTCAATCTAGGATGCTTATCTGGCTATAAGATGGAGTTGTCAGTCCCCACCAAAGCTCCTATTGTTTCTTTTTTTGGCAGCATTTCTCCTCATTGGTCAGAATCCAGTCCAAAATGGTAGTTCATCTTATTGCTTCTTCCACTTTTTTGGGAACAAACACTGTAGTGAGCATCTTCCAAATTTTATCTCATGAGAGCCTCAAAATAGCCCTGTGAAATAGGTGCTATTGTGAACTCCATTTTACAGTTGAAGAAACTGAGGCAAACGGAGGTTAAGTAACTTGTGAACTGTCATACAGCCAGTAAGCATCTGAAGCCAGATTTAAATTCAGATCTTCCTGACTTCAGGTCAAAAACTTTATCCACTGGGCCACTTAACTGCCTCTTTTGAGGAATGAAATGATCGTTCAGGTAAATCAATATTTTATCGACTTGTCTGCTCTCAGCAGATGCTCAGATAGTAGAATTCCTCATCACTACCATATCATACCTGCTCATTATGTTCCTTGTCCATTTCCTCCTTTTGGCTAATAAATTTCAGTACAATCCCACCTCAGTGTCACTTCCTTTTCTCCCTCCATTAATCCTCACATTAATGTTCTTTACTGTGCTACTCTACTCTGGTTCATAGACTTCTTCCCTGGGGCATATCTTTTAATATATAATCTTATTCCATAGTTCTTTAACCTAATATGTTACTTTTGAATAAAGTATATCCTTCCACGGCAATATTCTAGCCGTAAGTCAAATTCTATCAAGTCGTGCTGATATCCTTAAGTCTGTTTGCTTTCTTGCTTGCACATCTGTTGTTTGTCTTATTACATATACTTTGATCAATGTTTAGTCAACTGAGGGCATGGTTTATTGCTGCCTGTGTTCTTGACTATTATGTCTTGTGAATTAATAGTTTTCTAATTAATAATAGATCATATTTACACAATACTTTAAGAATGACTTGCGTGGGGGAAGGGACAGAGGCAAGATGGTGGAGTAGAAACAGAAACTTGCTAGAGCTCTCTGCCCAAGCACAGCTAAATACCTATAAAAAAATTACTCTAAAAAGATTGTGGAGCTGCAGAACCCACAGAATGACAGGGTGAAGCAAATCTGCCTGAAAGGTCAACAGGATGCATCTATCAAGCTGCAATGGGAGCAGAGTGCACTCCAGCATGGGCCACACTGGCACAGACAGGACCTGGGCTGGTCTGGGTGGAGGGGGAGAATGAGTCTCTGGTGATTTTCTGTGGCATTTTCCAGACTTCACAACCCCAAAATGCTGAGGACAAATTGGAGGATCAGTGGAAAAAACCTGTGGGACCTGTATGAGAGAGTAGAGTTGTCCGATCACAGACAGAGGCAGAGGGGATGGAGGAGCTCATGGCTGCCACAGTAGCAGGGGCATCAGTAGAAGATGTTTCTGGAACTCTAGGCCCAGAGATTGTGGGGGTAATCGAGCAGCTGACAGTACACTCCCATTCCCACTGGAAGCAGAGAACTACCTTGACAAAGAGCTCAAAAGTCAAGTAAACAGCTGGGAAAATGAGCAAAAACTCAGAATCAGACTATAGAATCTTGCTTTGGTGACTAGGAAAACCAAAATATACAAACAAAAGAAGACAACAAAATCAAAGCTCCTACATCCAAAGTCTCCAAGAAAACTATGAATTGGTCTCAGGTCATGGAAGAGTTCAAAAAGGATTTTGAAAATCAAGTAAGAGAAATAGAGCAAAAATTGGGAAGAGAAATGACAGTGATGCAAGAAAATCATGAAAAACTAGTCAATTGCTTGCTAAAGGGGACTCCAAAAATGCTGAAGAAAATAACAACTTAAAAACTAGGCTAACCCAAATGGCCAAAAAAGATCCAAAAAGCCAATGAGGAGAAGAATGCTTTAAAAAGCAGGATTGACCAAATGGAAAAGGAGGTCCAAAAGCCTACTGAAGAAAATAATTCCTTCAAAATTAGAATGGAGCAAATGGAAACTAATGACTTTATGAAAAATCGAGAAATTATAAAACAAAACCAAAGGAATGAAAAATTAGCAGACAATGTAAAATATCTCATTGGAAAAACAACTGACCTGGAAAATAGATCCAGGAGAGACAATTTAAAAATTATTAGACTACCTGAAAGCCATGATCAAAAAAAGAACTTAGACATCATCTTTCAAGAAATTATCAAGGAAAACTGCCCTAGATATTCTAGAATCAGAGGGTAAAATAGAATCCACCAATTGCCTCCTGAAAGAGATCCCAAAAGGAAAACTACTAGAAATATTGTAGCCAAATTCCAGAGCTCCCATGTCAAATCAAAAATATTGTAAGCAACCAGAAAGAAACAATTCAAGTATTGTGAAAACACAATAAGGATAGCACAAGATCTAGCAGTTTCTACTTTAAGGGATCACAGGGCTTGGAATATCATATTCCAGAGGTAAAGGAACTAGGATTAAAACCAAGAATCACCTACCTAGCAAAACTGAGTACAGTACTGCAGGTGGGAAAATGGTCATTCAATGAAATAGAGGACTTTCAAACATTCTTGATGAAAAATCCAGAACTGAATAGAAAATTTGACTTTCAAACACCAGAAACAAGAGAAACATGAAAAGGTAAAAAGGAAAGAGAAATCATAAGGAACTTGCTAAAGCTAAAGTGTTTGCATTCTTACATGGAAAGATAATAGTTGTAACTCTTGAGGCTTTTCTCAAGGGTGGTTGAAGGGATTATATACATATAGACAGAGGGCACAGAGTGAGTTGAATATGAAGGTATGATATCTAAAAAAATAAAATTAAGGGTTGGGATAGTAATATATTGGGAGAAAGAGAATGGGGTAAATTATCTCTCACATAAAAGAGACAAGAAAAAGCTTTTTCAGTGGAGGGGAAGAGGGGCTAGGTGAGAGGGAATGAGTGAACCTTACTCTCATCAGATTTGGCTTAAGGAGGGAATAACATGCAACTCAATTTGGTATGAAAATCTATCTTACACTACAGGAAAGTAGGGAAGAAGGAGATAAGCAAGGGGTGGGGGGATGATAGAAAGGAGGGCAAATGGGAGGAGGGTGTAATTAGAAGTCAATAGTTTTGAGGAGGACAGGGTCAAAAGAGAGAATAGAATAAAGGGGGGCAGGATAGGATGGAGGGAAATATAGTGCATCTTTAACATCATGACAGTTATGGAAGTGTTTTGGATGACTATACATATATAACCTATATCAAATTGTGTGCCTTCTCAGTGGGGATGGGTGGGGAGGGAGGAAGGGAGAGAAGTTGGAACTTAAAGTTTTAAAAAAGAATGTTAAAAATTGTTTTTACATGCAACTGGGAAATAAGATATATAGGCAATTTGATATAGAAATCTTATCTTGCCCTGCAGGAAAATAGAGGGGAACGGAATGAGAGAAGAGAGAGGTGTGATAGAAGGGAGGGCAAATTGGGGGAAGGGGTAATAGGAATGCAAAATGCCTTGGAGTGGATAGAGGAGAAAGATGGGGAGAATATTTGGAACTCAAAATCTTGTGGAAGTGAATGTTGAAAACTAAAAAGAAATTAATTAATTAAGAAAACTTGAAAAATTTAATTAAAAAAGAAAGTACTTGCTTCAAAATAACTAGGTTGAGGGAAAAAATTTGAAACTCAAAGTTTTATAAATGAATGTTAGAAATTGTTTTTACATATAACTGGGGAAAAATAAAATACTAAATAAAAACTTTTTTAAAAAAAACTATGTTATGCTCATTTCAAGGATGAGGAAACTGAGACACAGAAAAGTAAAATTATTTCCCCTCTATCATATAGCAGGCATACAAGCTGGCATTCAAAACCAGGGTTTTCCTGGTAATCCTTCCACTGTGCCACACTATTTCTTCACTGATATTTTTCCTATGGCACAATTATTATTTTCTCTGGCTTCTGGTTTGGCAGGAAAGATAGATACAGTTATCTATGTAGAAATATGTATATATTTATAGATCTATCTGCCAAATCAGATGTGTGAGAAAATAATGTTACTCTCTCTCTCTCTCTCTTTCTCTCTCTCTCTGTCTCTCTGTCTCTGTCTCTGTCTCTGTCTCTCTCTCTCTCTCTCTCTCACATACACACACATGCAAATATGCACACATCCATATATATATATATAATATATATTTCCCCATCTCTTTTACTCACCATTTAAACTCTTTTACATTTAATTTTAAGTATCCAAGAAAAGATATATATGTATATATTTGCTGGCCTCCACTAGCTATACCTCCTTCTTCCCTAAGCTCTTTAAGCAATTCTTATATTTTAACCATAGTAAAAAAAAAAAAAAAGTAACGTAGACACCATCTTGTCAATCAGCTCTTCACTCCTCAGCTCTGGCTCTTTTTAGGTCACTATTTTCAGTTGGCAACAATAATGAAAATATCACCCAAACTACTCAGTTGTTTAGTTCCTTGTCTTGGACGTTATAATCCCTGGCAATTCCCCCAAGATTCCTTCTGTCAACCTGATTTGTCCTTGAGTGAACTGCCATGAATCCACTTAACTAGCCTGAAGTAGCACCACCATTCTATAGCTACATGTTCTAGGCACACAGCATGACTCCCTGTCATTTTTGTAAGGCTGACACATGATAGATGTGGTATTTTGCAACAGGAAGCTGCCAAGCACTAAGACCCATCTCTTATACCTCTCTGCAGCCCTGGGAGACCCCTGCCCTGCTGTAAATCCTCATCATCATTCAATGCAGCATAAGATCCTGTTCTGTCTTCAGGGGGTCCATCATCCTCTATGGGAAAAGCCTTGCGACTATTATATAAATCTGAGATTCAATGGTTCTTCTTCCCTTCTTTGTATCACATTCTTAAACCCTTTACTTTCCTGATGTAGGTTAAGCTTCTGCTCTATCATTTCAGAATGCTTTTAAACCCTCCCCAACCCAAAGTTTGGGTTCCACAGAGTATTATGTTTTCTATTAGCACCAAGATGTGTGGGTCTGAGCAGCTACTTATAGTGCTTATATCTGTGAAGTGAGCAGAACCAAGAGATTCTTGTATGCAGTTACAGCAGTATTGTAATCTTGATCAACTGTGAAAGATTTAGCTACTCTTATCAATACAAGGAACCACAATTATGTCAGAAGACTCTTGGTGAAAAATGCTATCTGCCTCCAGAGAGAGAACTGATGAACTCTGAGTGCAAATTGAAGTATAATTTTTTCAATCTTTATTTTTCACAGTTTTTAAAAATTTTGTAATATGGCTAATATGAAAATATGTTTTGCATGATTTCACATGTATAATATATCACTTACCTTCTCAATAGGTAGGGAAGGGACTGGAGGGAGAATGAATTTGGAACTCAAAATTTTTTAAAATGTTAAAAATAAATAATATTAAGAAAAGACTAATAAAAACAGTTTTAAAAAGAAAAAACAAAGTGCTATATCTGCTAACCCAACTAGGGTGGCACCCAGTGCTTGTAATGCCACCTCACTTCTACTACATAGTCCCAGGCAATTGTCCAACAACTCCCAAGCTCTTTTTATTACTTGGTGTTTTCCCTTGCTCCTGTTAGGTTGTTTAGTAGTTTTAGTCATATTCGACTCTGTGGCCCCATTTGGGGTTTTCTTGGAAAAGATACTGGTGTGGTTTGACATTTCCTTCCCCAGGTCATTTTACAGATGAGGAAACTGAGGCAAACAGGGTTTAAGTGACTTGCCCAGGGTCACACTGTTAGTAAATGTCTGAGGTCACATTTGAACTCAAGTTTTTTTGACTCTAAGGATCTGACCGTTTTCCACTGTGCCCCTTAGCTGCCCTGTTATTTTTTAGGTGTTTGGATACCATCAAGTCTAGTTTTTTGATCTTAAATTCACAAGATTATGTCAGATGATCAGGTGACAGTGTCAGGTGACTGCATATTATCAAGTTCAAGGTACCAAGTTCAAGTCCCAAGTTATACTGGCCTGTTTTCCTGGTCCATTGCTACTCAAGGTTTCCATACTAAACTGGCTAAAATATCCTGTACAGACTCTTGAACTCCAAGATTTGTAGAACTTGATATCCTGGCTCAAGGAATATGCTCCTCGCAACTAGACTTGAAAAAGACAAATCAGAACCCTCAGGGTGATGCTTGGGACCCATCTTCCCTTACTGGATGATGACATCTGCTGAAAAGGAATGAGTCCTTCACCTCTAGAGAGGAATGCCAGAAAAGTCAGACCAATCTCAGTCAGGAATTAAAGATTGCCAGTTCCAGACAGCCATTGGAAAAAGGCAGCTCCCAACTATGTGGTGGGTCACCAGCAAATGTTCATGCATGTTCCAGGTCTCCTGCCTGCTAGGAGTAGGTCCCAAGTATCTCCTACATGGGTGATACTATTTCAGGTTGTTTGGAAATGTGCCAAACCCTGCTATATACACACTAGGAGCAACCTCAGCTAAATAACTTCCAACCTATGGTATGTAAAATGAATCAAGGTGGGTCAGGGTCAAGAAATAAGGTTAAGTCAAGAAATTCTTTTTGATTGATTGCTTTTTGCCTCACCTCTGGAATGTATTGACCTTAGGAAGGGACTTAGGTTGGAAATGCAAAGGAGACATCTGGTTAAGGCTTCTTCCTTTTGTGCCTTATTCCCCTTTCCTTTACCCCTCTGACCTGGTTCAGTTTTCTTATTAAGAGGCAATGATGTCAGAAATCCCTGGTTTCCCTGTTGACTCACTCAAGTTGACAAGAATACGTACACAGGCCCTGTGTCCGTAGGAGGTTGAGATAAAAAAACAAGAATTCTTTTTATACTAGGGACTAATTTACAGAATTCATCAGAACAATATTAAAACTAGTAGAGATCATCTTTGTTTTCCTTTGCCATGTTGCAGGACTGATCATTTTTCCTTCAGATTCCAGAGTCAGAGCTTTCACGAACTTCTTTATACAGTTTAGTGACTTTTCAGGCATAGCTCTCCAAACTGCTTTCTAGAATGGTTGGACCACTCATGGGGTCAATTTCATTTGTCAATTTCATTTTTCCTTTCATTAAATAGTTTATTTAATCTACACCTGAATGAGTAATTCTTTTGGGTTACTCAAAGTTGTGAAAGAGATAAGACTCTCAGTGGAATGGGTGTGAACATAAACCAATAAGTGATTAACTGTTGTTTGGAATATGAACAAGAAAAGCAACTCAGGCTAAAGCAATAAAAGAAAAGACTGAGAGATACAGGACTCAGGCAGCTTCTATCTACATATATGCAAAGGGACTGAAAAGAAACATAGGACCTAGAATATCTAAATCCTACTTATGCATGCTTAATTATTCTTTCACTCGGAGATTACCTTTCATTTATACTGTATATATCTTGTAGGAATGTATGGGATGTTCAAGGAAGACTGGAACCTGTGCTGTGAGGGCTTGCTAAGACCTTTCTGGAGCTTCTCACCCACCTTTGGTGAACACCTGCCATTCACCTCTCACCTGTGGCTCCAAGTAGCTATAACATTCAGAGTGGCAACACCTGCAGATGGGCTAAACTATGTTGAGATTAACTAACAGCCTTTAAACCTATCAGTGAGTTAGGGGGATGTCTACCCCAAGCAGGTAAAGACTTTCCCTGGCAGAATGGGCATAAGAGAACAATTTGTTCCAACGGCCATGAAGGCAACTGAAGCAGGTGCTGTGGAGGCTTAGAGCTTGGTCAAATTTGAAGGCACTGCATCCCGACCCATTGCCAGTCCTCTTGACTTTTCTTCTGCCACTGGACTTCAATGACTATGGAAGAAAGAGTGAGACTGATAACTTCACGCAACTCTGTCTCAAATCCAATCCACAATCCAGTCAAGATGTTACCTTGTTATGTGATGGATCCTCTTCAAAAAGGTTGCTGTTGTTGTGTTTGTCCTTCCTTCTCAAAGAGGACCATGACATCAAGATGATGACATGGCTTGCAGTTGACTTTGATTTGAGTGAGGGAGGGCTGGGCAAGGTCACCAACCTTACCATCTTCTCCTGAGACTGACTGGAGATGGCCCACGATGCAATGGGAGACCCTGGCCATTTTAGGCTAGGGTCTTATCAGATTCTCACTTTGAGTGAGATACACCCATTCAATAACTAGGCCTCTTTAAATCCTTCAAAAATAAAGAGCAAATGTACAACACCTATCTTGTCCATATATAGTTGTTAGCAAGTTGTCACCTCTATTAAATTTGAATTCCTTGAGGGCAGGAGCTCTGTGCACACGTGTGTGTGTGTGTGTGTGTGTGCGTTTGGCCTCTCTGTATTCCCAGAGCTTAGCATAATGGCTGGCATATAGTAAGAGATTAATTATTAAAAAAAATGCTTGTTGACTGACTGAATGAATAATTGTAGCTTAGGGGCTTGGAGCGCTATCTTGTGGTCAATCTAGATATAGCTCCCCTAGCAGTACCCTTCCAACTCTAGTATTATTACAGGATTAAAAAACCAGAGTCCTATAAAAGTCTGTCAAAGTTCATTCTGTTAAAGGGAAGCAACATTGTTTCATTTACATTATTTTAGTAATTGTGTGTGTATGCACACATATATTTACACACATCTACGTGTGTGTGTGTGTACATTTCTCATTTTTAGCTCAATGGCTAGCCCATAGTAAACTTAATAAATGCTTTATGGCATCTATCTTATCTGCTTTCTTTGACTCAATTCCTTTAAGTTTTCCCAAATTGTTATGAATTCCTCATATCTTTCATTTCTTATAGTGTAATAATATTTTGTTACACTGATTTACCGCAATTTTTTTTTTCACACCTTCTCCTATCCATGGGTAACTCATTTTCTTGCCAGGTGTTATGATCCCAAGAAAAATGCTACTGTGGCTGTTTTGACATATGTATATAGTACCTTTATTTCTGTCATTGAGCTCTTTGTGAGACTACTGTGTCAGAGTGTGAACAGTTAAATAACTTTTCTTGTACAATTCCAAACTATTTTCTAGAATACTTATAGATTTTTTATTGATAAGAGAAAATTGGTACCCAAGTTGATGGCTGTTAATTTATGGTACAGTGGAAAGAGAACTTGTACTGGAGTAAAGAGGACCTCAGTTCAAATTTCACCTCTGATCCTTATTAACAATGTGACCTTGGGCAAGTTGCATTATAGGCCGTGGTCTCTTCATCCATAAAATGAAGGTATTAGATTAGAGGGTCTTGGAAGGGAGTTCCTTTCTAGATCTATTTTTGGTATTTGATGTCAGAAAATACTTATTAAATACCCATTATAATTTTTTTCCTGTAATTTTATGTTTCCCCTCCTTGTTGATCTTGAAAATTAATCCCAGTTTAATACAAATGTATAAATAGAACCTTTATCAGATTGCATGCCATCTTGGGGTGTGCAATTTGTTTTTTTTAACATTTGTATTTTAAAATTTTCGAGTTCTAAATTCTCTCTCTTCCCCCTTCCACTAAGAATGCAAGCAATTTGATAGAGGTAATACATGTGCAGTCATGCAAAACATTTCCATGTTAGTCACATCATGAAAGAAAACACAGTGAAAAAAATCCCCAAGAGAAATAAAGTAAAGAAAAAGTATGCTTCTATCTGCATTCAGATTCCATCAACTGTTTCTCTGGAGATGGATAACATTTTTCATCGTAAGTCCTTCAGAACTCTCTTGAATCATTGTATTGCTGATAACTAAGTTTTTCACAATTGATCATCGTACAGTATTGCTGTTGCTGCATATAGTGTTCTTTTGGTTCTGCTCACTTCACTTTGCATTCGTTCATGTAAATCTTTCCAGGTTTTTCTGAGAGTAGCCTCCTCATCATTTCTTATAACACAACAGTATTCTATTATAATCATTTACCACAACTTCTTCAGCCATTTCCCAATTGATAGACATTCCCTCAATTTCTAATTGTTTGCCACACTAAAAGAGCTACTATAAATATTTATGTACAAATAGATCTTTTGCCCTTTTAAAAAAAATCTCTTTGGAATACAGACTTAATAGTGGCATTGCTGGACCAAAAGGTATGCACAGTTTTGTAGCTCTTTGGACATAGTTCCCAAATTGTTCTACAGAATGATTGAATCAGTCTACAACTTCACCAACAGTATTAGTGTCTTAATTTTCCCACATCCTCTCCAACCTTAGTCTTTTTCCTTTTCTGTCATATTAACCAATCTGATAAGTGTAGAGTGATAGCTCAGAGTAGTTTTAATTTGCATTCCTCTAATAAATAGTGATTGAGAGTATTTTTTATATGACTATAGATAGCTCTAAATACTTTATTGGTAAACTATCTGTTCCTATCCTTTGACCACTTATCAATTAAGGAATGATCTTATTCCTATAAATTTGACTCAGTTCTCTTTATATTTGGGAAATTATGTCTTTACCAGAGAAATTTGCTATAAAAATTTTCACAGTTATGATTACTATGTATTTCCCTCCATGCTGTTTGCTCCTTGTTTATCCTATTCTCTCTCCTTAAATCCTGTTCATTCTCAAAAGTGTTTTGCTTTTTACTTTTACCTCTTCCCATCTGCCCACCCTTCTATCTCTTCCCCCCCCTTCTCTTATTCCTTTCCTACTTTTCTGTAGGGCAAGATAGATTTCTATACTCAACTGCATAAGAAATTGGCTCTTTGAGCCAATTCTGATAAGAATAAGGTTCACATACTCACCACTACCTCCCTGACCTCCCATCCTTCACTCTACTGTAAAATCTCTTTCATGTCAGATAATTTACCCCATTCTACCTCTCCCTTTCCCCTTCTCTTTCTCACCCCTTAATGTTTTTTTTAGCTAGCTATCCCATTATATTCAACTCACCTGTCTGTCTATACTCCCTCTAACTGCTTTAATAATGAAAAAGGTTTTAGGAGTTACAAGTAGCATTTCCCATGAAGAAATGTAAACAGTTTAACCTTATTGAATCCCATATAATTTCTCTTTCCTATTTACCTTCTAATGCTCCTCTTGAACCTTGTATTTGAAAGTCAGAATTTCTATTCAACTCTGTTCTCTTCATCAGTAATGCTCTAAAATCCTCTATTTCATTGAATATTCATTTCTTCCTTTGAAGAATTATACTGAGTTTTGCTGGGTAGTTGATTTTTGGTTGTAATCTTAGTTCTTTTGCCCTCCAGGATACCATTTTCCAAGTCCTTTGATTCTTTAATGTACAAATTGTTACATATTGTGTTATCCTGATTGTGGCTCTATAATATTTGAATTATTTCTTTTTGTCTGTGTGCAATATTTTCTCCTTGACCTGAGAGCTCTGAAATTTGGCTGTAATATTCCTGAGTGTTTTCATTTTGGTATCCTTTTCAGGAGATGATCAATAGATTCTTTCTGTTTCTATTTTACTCATTGTTTCTAGAATATCAGGGCAGTTTTCCTTGATAACTTCTTGAAAGATGGTATCTAGGTTCTTTTTTTTTTAATCATGGCTTTCACCTAGTCCAATAATTCTAAAATTATCTTGCCTGCATCTGTTTTCCAGGTCAGTTGTTTTTTCAAAGAGATATTTCATATTTTCTTCTATTTTTTCATTCTTGTGATTTTGTTTTATTGTTTCTTGATGTCTTGTGGAGTCATTAGATTCCACTTGAACAATTCTAATTTTTAAGGAATCGTTTTCTTCAATTAGCTTTTGCACCTCCTTTTCTATTTGACCAATTCTACTTTTTAAGGAGTTCTTTACTGAATTTCTGTGCCTCTTTTATCATTTGGCCTATTCTGTTTTTTAAGGAGTTATTTTCTTTATTACTTTTTTGTACCTTTTTTACCAAGCTATTGACTCTTTTGCTATGATTTTCTTGTATCACTCTCATTTCTCTTCCCAGTTTTTCCTGTACCTCTCTTACTTAATTTTTAAAATCCTTTTTGAGCTCTTTCATGGTCTGAGACCAAGTCACATTTTTCTCTGAGGCTTTGGATGTATGAGTTTTGACTTTGTTGTCTTCTTCTGACTTTGTGTTTTGATCTTCCTTGCAACCATAGTAACATTCTAGAGTCAGGATCTTTTTCTGTTGCGTGCTCATTTGCCCAGCTTATTTCTTGGCTTCTAATTCTCTGCTAAAGTGGAGCTCTGCTTCTGGAGCAGAGAGGGCACTGTTCCAAGTTTCAGGTTTATTGTGCAGATGTTTTTAGAGATAATTCTGGGGACCTGTAAGTTTTTGGTTCTTCCAAGGTATTATGACCTAGGGAGAGGTGTGTTTACTATTCTTCTGGTCCATATGCTGGTCTGTGAGTGACTACAAGCACTCTTTTCTGCTCTGGAACTGGGACCAGGGTTCCAGTTCCCTGTGACCATAAGCTCTGGTATGCTAGTACTCTTCCTCACCCTGGGACTGAGACCCAGGACTGTGATCCAGATCCAAGTGTGGACAATGAAACAGAATCCTGTCCCCAGACAACAAAGGGACCTCTGTAATCTCTTTCTGACAAGTTTTCTGACTTTCTTACTGTCTGTGAGCTGAGAGGTCAAGAAACTGCTATTGCCATCCTTGATTTAGTAAAACCCAAGGCCTATACTACTGAGTGGCATGGACACAGCCTGTGCTGCTCTCCACTTTCACTTCAGTGTGACATACCTTTTCTGCCAATCTTCTAGGTTGTCTTGGGTTGGAAAATTGTGGTTTCTTTGATTCCAGAATTTGTTTTGGAGCATTGTTTAAAGTTTGGAGGGGTTTGGGGGAGAGCTCAGCTGCCTTTTTCTCTGCCATCTTGGCTCTGCCCTCTTCAGTGCCATTTTTCACTCCCTTACATATTATATTAAGTACTGATATGTTGGGGACCAAATGTAATCCACTATCATCCATAATGAAAATTCACTATTGAAATTCTATTAAATCTACTCTGTTTTATATTTGTTGTCTCCTAGTTTCATCTATAAATAAATGCTCCTGAGAGAATCTGACTGAGTTGGGTTCCAAGCCAAGTTTCCTGCTCACTTGTTTTTTATTTCCCATGCTTTCCACTGTTTTGCGAGGCCATCTGTTCATAATGATTTCCGAAATGTAAATGAAAATACCACCTAAACTGAACTCAGATGACCAGTATTAAACTCAAAGGAGAGATGACTAATGGATCTTGAATGTGGCAAATGTAGATAAACATAGTTGCTTTTTATTGATATTATCAGGAACAATGATGAGAGAACCTCCACAGACATCATATTAAGATGCTTCGTTGTGGTATGGGGGGGACCCTAAGTTCTTAAGGTCTATATAACTTAAAAGAAAGCTCTATCAAGCTAAATAGGTTTCAACTACAGCTGCAATGATAGCCTGGACCTGATATTTAGGGAACGGTCCCACTAAGGAGAGGTTTATCACCAGCGGAATGTCCATTAGATAATACATTCTTTAGCTGTGATAAGTCATGAAACAAAGAAAAATACAAATTGGCCCTTAATCCTTTCTAGGAGAAAGATATGTGGGATGGGAGCCAAAACCAAGGGTGGGAAGAAGGAAGAGAGGGGTGATAGTGATGATGATGAGAAACTTTGATTTGATTCTCCCAGATACATTCAGTTGTTTTCTCCCTAGATGATCTGTTCTACTCTTCTCCTGTCTTTCACTAGATAGAAACATTCAATTCATTCATTCAACAACCATTTACTTCAGCAGTTGCAGAGGACAGTTTTATGAGATCACCATAAGAAAAGCAAAAATGAAACAAGATCCCTGCCCTGGGGGAGTTTAAATCTTGAAAGGGAGATGTGAGACTTTTATGAATGTACTAATTATACGTAATAGGATCTTGGATTTGTGGTGGGGGCGGGGAGTAATTATTCTCCACTAATCTTTTATACTCTGTAGAGGGTAGGATCTTGAGAAATTGAATGAGATTGTGTTTGTCTTCACTCAAGGGAGCAAGATGTAAGAAGAAAGATTTCTGGAGGCTGCAGCAGAAGATAGAGCTGGAAGGTGTTGACCTGAAAATTTGGTTAAAGAAAAGGCAACAGATTCAGTGCATAGATTTTATGATATAATTAATTAATTAACCAATTCCCCATTAAAGAAAACGGTAACATAATGCATTATGGAGCCAGAAAAATGTTCTGGCTACCTAGTACAGAAATCTTCTGGCTTATATACATTTTGCCGTGAGAAAGGAACTCTCTCAGTTGAACAAATCATAAATTCAGTAAGACAAGACAATTAATAGGGCAATGTCAGTTGAGCCTTGCGATTCCAGGCTGGGTAAACACATGTCTCAGGGACATACGACAAGAAAGGAAATCCCACCACTAGTGAGTGGCAGGCTTCCTGTCCTAAACAGATATTCGAAATAGCTGACACAGGAAAGGGTAAACAAAGTTCAAATAGAAATTACGACCTAAGATGTCTGTATTTTCTTTACCATTAACATGCCATAACATAGTATATGTCTACAAATATTAAGATATGGAAAAAGTCCCATTATTCAAGATAGTGTCTTAGGTTAAAGGTCTCTTAAGGAATGTTAAGTCAGCCCTGACTGGCTTTGTTGACATAGGAAGAGGCATTCTCTGAGTTTGCTTCAGAGAGAGCAAAGAGATTATTCCAAAATTTTATATTAAACATTATCAAAGGAAACAAACAATAGGTGGGAAAGAATAATGGGCCTGAGACCTGGCTGGGTTTGAAGTAAACACTTAGCAGAGCTGTGTCACACAGGAAAAATACAGAGTTCTCATGGGCATTATGTTAGAGTTGGATACAGGGGTTAGGGGAAATCCCAGTCCCTAGAATAGAGAAAGCATCTCTGGGAACATTCTTCCACCCCTGAGAGAAAACATCACCTGGAGGGAGGATTAGGGCATAGACTGGTTTGAATAAGTAGCAAAAGATGGGGGAATACAACTGAAATTCTGTTAGAGAAGCTAAGATAACCAACTTTTGGCTTGCCTCTTGGCTGCTTGGCACCATCTGCTGGGAGCTGAGAAGAATTTCTGGAAGAGTGACATGAAGTGCTCAACACAACCAATAGACAGCTGCATCCATTGCATACTATAGGAGGCTGAACTTCTACTGGTTCAGAGGTGGGTATTGTTCAAACTGTCAATCAAATAGTCACTCCCTATGTGCCAGCTAGATGCTGAGGATATAAATAAACTCAAAGAGTTTACATTCAGAGGTAAATAAGTTCAGGCTATATACAGAATAAATATATGATGAATTCATGGTGACACTAAAACCCAAGGTAATAGGGAAAAATCCCTTGAAGAAAGTAGGCTTGAGATGAGCCTTGAAGGAAGGGAGGGTTCCAAGAACTGGAGGTAAGGAGTGAGAACATTTTAGACACTGAAGACAACTTATACTAAGAGAGATGAGACATGGCATTTCCTGCATGTTGAAAAAAAAACAAGTCATTGAGATTGCTTCTGAGTTAATTCCCATTTCTTTAACTAAACAGCTATCCCCTATATGCATCTTTGGCAGTCTTCTTCATTTTTTAGTTGATTTTCTCTCCATCAGGATTTTGGTCCAGAATCTTTTGATGTGGTTCTTCCTCTGGGGCAACTGTCCAACCCCAGCTGGTTTCATTTCTTGACTGTCTTACACTCTTTCCTCCTTTCTGATTGGTAATTCAACTAGTCTCAGGTAGTTGAGATAATGTTGTTTTTGTAGGGCTCTGGTAACTCTGCGGGACTACTTTGGCTACTTCTTAACTACTTGATATGGGGACCACTATCAGTCCACCATCTGGTATGTTTCAGACTTGTATGTTCCATAGAAGGGCTCTATCCCTTCTAATTTATGACACTCTGTTTTTCTCAGTTAGGTAGGAGGGTATTGGCAAATATTTAACAACTTGCTCTTAGGGGAACAAAATGTACATGTGACACACTTTTAACTTGCACTATTAACATTTTCTCTATCACTTTATCAAGTTTAAGGAATCAACAAAACAATAAATTGAGCCATAATTTGTACCTTTTGCCAATTCCCAAAGTGTAAGTGTGTATATTGAACATGTAACAATTGATTCTTACAAGCCAGTTCAAACTGGCTCCAACAAACCCCTGATGCTAGATATTAGGCCTTTCTCAACTTCTTTCTCAAGTGATTTATTGGTTGTGAATTTGTAAATGTCCTTCCTCTTCTGACAGCTGCAAACACATTTTAAACAAAATTTTATTATAAATTTATTTATTAATTATCCAACATTTATTTATTTAATTATATGTAAACATTTATTTATATGTAATTAATTAATCTTAAAATTAATTATTTATTATAAATTTATTATAAATAAAATAGAATTTATTATAATTTTCATTTATTAAGTATTTCCCCTCCCTCCCACCATTATTTCATTGGGAAAAAAACCCAAAACTTTTCTTTTACAAAATACTTGATTTGCTTAGTCAAGCAAATCAAATTCCAACATTGGCCATATCCAAAACTGTTCCACGTTTCTTTTTTTCATCACTTCTTTTTCAGGAGGTGGATAACATTCTTCATCTTCAGTCCTCTGGAATCATGGTTGATCACTATATTGATCAGAGTTCTTTCAAAATTGTTCATTTTTGCAATATCGATGTTAGAGTATAAATTGGTCTGCTGGTTTTAATCACTTCCCTCTGCCTCAGCAAAGGCAAATCTTATGAGCTTTCCCTGACACCACCTTTTCTTTATTTCTTACAGCATAATAGTAAAACATTAGATTAATATTACCATCATTTCAGTTCAGCCATTCCCTGACAGATGGGCACCCTCTTAGTTTCCAACTCTTTGCTACTACAAAAAGAGCTGCTCTCAATATTTTATTAGATATAGGATATTTTCTTCTTTTTAAAATTTTTGGGGTAAAGGTCCAGAAGTGGCATTTTTGGGCCAAAGGGCTTAGTTTCTAATTAGTTTCCAATCTGGCTGTACCAATTCACAGTTGTACCAACGATGTATTGATATGCCTCTTTTGCCATAGCCCCTCCAGCATTTGTCATTTTCTTTTTTACCAACTTTGCCAATTGGATGAGTACAAGGTATAATGTCAGAGCTTTTTTAATTTAAATTTCTTTAATTATTAGTGATTTGGAGCATTTTCATGACTGTAGAAAGTTTGGATTTCTTCCTGTCAACAACACCTATTCATATCATTTGATCATTTATCAATTGGTGAATGGCTCTTATTTTTAGTTTTTTGAATCACTCAGTTGGTAAAACAAGCATTCATTTAGCACCTGCTATGTTAAACATGGAGATATAAAAAAATGCAAAAAACAGCTCCTGCACATGTGATGGGGAGATAATGTGCAAAACAACAACAGTAACAATCCCCAAGCCCCTAACAAATCAAAACTGAGTACAAATAATGTATATAAAGGATAGAGGTGGCACTAGCATTAAGTAGGACAAGAAAAGACTTCTTGCAGAAAGGTAGGACTTTAGCTGAGATTTTAAGAAAGTTAGGAGATCCAGGAGACTGGGATGAAAAGGGACAGAATTCCTGGCTTGGAGATACACCAATGAAAATACCCAGAGATGGGAGGTCATTTGCAAGGACAACAAGGAGGCAAATTTCACTGGATCTTAGAGTATGTGGAAGGGAGTAAAATGTAAGATTTTGAAGGCAGAAAGGAGCTAGATTATGAAGGTCTTTAAAAGCTGAACAGGATTTTATGTGATCCTGAAGATGATAGGAAGCTTCTGGGGTTTATTGGACAGGGGAGGGATGACATAGTCAGACTTTGACTTTAAGAAGATCAAGAGACTTGAAAGACTCTACATTTGAGTAGTAGCAGTGTCAGAGAAGAAAAGGGAGCATATATGAGAGATGTTGTGAAGGCAGAAATAAAAGGAGCTGACAACTGATTGGATATGGAGAGTGAGAGTGAGAAGTCAAAAAATATATGTAGGTTGTCAGCCTGAATGACTTGCAAGGATAATGGTAGCCTTGACAAAAAGAATTTAGGAAGAAAGGAATTGGTTGGGATGGGTAGTACAGTAAATAATTAATTTAGTTTTGAACATGTTGAGTTCAAGATTTCTACAGGACATCTAGTTCAAGATTTCCAATAGGCAGTTGGTGATGTGAGACTGAAGGTTGAGAGAGAAGTTGCTGTTGGATAGGTAGATCTGAGAGTCATCTGCAAAAAGATGATAATTGAATCAAGGTAAAAATGATGTGATCACTAAGTTATATAGGTTAGCCAGTGAAGAGAAGAGGTCCCAGGACAGAGCCTTGGGGGGACACCCACAATAAGATTGACCCAGACAAAGATCTAGAAAAAAGAGTCCCAGAAGGAGTGGTCACATAGGAACAAAGAAAACCAGGAAAAAGCACATCACAACCCAGTTACCTTCGTTGTTCTTCAGTCATGTCTGATTCTTCATGACTGTATTTGGGGTTTTCTTTTTTTCTTTATTATTTAATTTTTAGTTTTCAACATTTATTTCCACAAGATTTTGAGTTCCACATTTTCTCCCCATCTCTCCCCTCCCCCTACCCTGATATGGCATCCATTCTGTATACCTCTTCCCCTAGTCTACCCTCCATTTTATCACACACCCCCTTATCCCCTTCCCCTTAATTTCTTGTGGGGCAATATAGATTTCTATACCCCATTGCCTATACATCTTATTTTGTAGTTGCATATAAAAACAATTTTTTAACATTTGTTTTTAAAACTTTGAGTTAAAAATTCTCTTCCTTCTTCCCTCCCCACCTACCTTCATTGAGAAGGGAAGCAATTTAATATAGGTTATATATGTATTCAAAACACTTCCATAATAGTCATGTTGTAAAAGACTATATTTCCCTCCATCCTATGCTGCCCCAATTATTCTGTTTTCTCCTTTGACCCTCTCCCTTTTCATAAGTGTTTGCTTTTGATTACCCCCTCCCCTAATTTCCCCTCCCATCTATAATCCCCCTGCCCTTATCCCACTCCCATTATTCCCTTTCCCCTTACTTTTCTTTAGAAATTGAGTGTGTATGTTATTCCCTCCTTAAGCCAAATTCGATGAGAGTAAGGTTCACTTACTCCCTTTCACCTCCCCCCTCTTCCCCTCCATGGTGAAACCTTTATCATGCCTCTTTTATACAAGATGGTTTACCCCATTCTATCTCTTCCTTTCTCCTTCTCCTAATATATTCCTCTCTCACCCCTTAATTTTATTTTTTTTACATATCATCCCTTTGTATTCAACTCACCCTATGCTATCTATCTATCTATCTATCTATCTATCTATCTATCTATCTATCTATCTATCTATCCATATTTCCTCCAACTACCCTAATACTAAACAAGGTCTTGTGAGTTACAACTATCAACTTTTCATGTAGGAATGTAAAAAATTCAATTGTAATAAGTCCCTTATGATTTCTATTTCCTGTTTACCTTTTGATGCTTCTCTTGATTCTTGTATCTGAAAGTCAAATTTTCTGTTCAGCTCTGGTATTTTCAGCAAGCTTACGTGAAAGTCCTCTATTTCACTGAAATTTCATTTTTTCAAATAGAGTGTGATACTCAGTTTTGCTGGGTAGGTAATTCTTGGTTTTAATCCTAGCTCCTCTGCCCTTTGGAATATCATATACCAAGCACTTCAATCCCTTAATGTAGTAGGTGCTAGATCATGTGTTATCCTGATTGTATTTCCACAATATTTGAATTGTTTCTTTCTGGCTGCTTGTAATATTTTCTCCTTGTCCTGGGAAGTCTCTAATTTGGCTACATTATTCCTAGGAGTTTCCCTTTTGGGATCTCTTTCAAGGGGTGATTGGTGGATTCTTTCCATTTCCATTTTATTCTCTGGTTCTAGAATATCATAGCAGTTTTCCTTGATAATTTCTTGAAAGATAATGTCTAGGTTCTTTTTTTGATCGTGACTTTCAGGTAGTCCAATAATTTTTAAATTATCTCTCTTTGATCCATTTTCCAGGTCAGTTGTTTTTCCAATGTGATATTTCACATTGTCTTCTATTTATTCATTCTTTTGGTTCTGTTTTATAATTTCTTAATTTCTCATAAAGTTATTAGCTTCCATTTGCTCCATTCTAATTTTGAAGGAATTATTTTCTTCAATGAGCTTTTGGACCTCCTTTTCCATTTGGCCAATCCTGTTTTTTAGTTTTTATTTTTTTTTATTTTTTTTAATATTTATTTATTTAACTTTTTACATTCATTTTCACAAAATTTTGGGTTCCAAATGTTCTCCTCTTTTATCCCCTCCCCCCACCCCAATACCCCAAGCAATCTAATTTTTCCTATCTCCAATCTGCCCTCTCTTCTGTCATCCCTCCCTTCTCTTGTCCCCATCTTCTCTTTTCTCCTGTAGGGCCAGATGACTTTCTATTCCTCATTAACTGTTTGTCTTCTTTCCTAGTAGCAACAACAATACTAAACAGTTATTCCTAAAACTTTGAGTTCCAAATTCTCCCCATCCCTCCCTCCCCACCCATTCCCTTTGGGAAGGCAGGCATTCAATATAGGCCCTATCTGTGTAGTTTTGCAAATGACTTCCATGATAGTCGTGTTGTGTAAGACTAACTGAATTACCCTCCATCCTATCCTGCCCCCCATTGTTTCTCTTCTGTCTTTTCATCCTGTCCCTCCCTGAGTGTCGACTTCAAACTGCTCCCTACTCCCTTCCATCATCCCCCCCCTTGCTTATCTCCTTCTCCCCCACTTTCCTATACTATAAGATAGGTTTTCATACCAAAATGAGTGTGCATTTTATTCCTTCCTTTAGTCAAATATGATGAGGGTAAACTTCTTGGTTTTTTTTTTTCTCAGCTCTCCTCTTTTTCCCTCCACTAAAAAGTCTCCTACTTGCCTCTTAAATGACATATAATTACCCCATTCCATTTCACCCTCTTTCCTCCCACTACATTTCTCTCTCATCATTTACCTTAATTTCTTTTAAGATATGGTCCCATCCTATTCAATTCACTCTGTGCTCTCTGTCTCTGTATGTGTGTGCATGTGTGTATGTGTGTGTGTGTGCATGCGTGTACATGTGTGTGTGTGGTCCCACCAACTACCCAGATACTGAAAAGTTTTAAGAGTTACAAATATTGTCTTTCCATGTAGGAATGTAAACAGTTCACTTCTGGTAAGTCCCTTAAGACTTCTCTTTGCTGTTTACTTTTTCATGCTTCTTCTCATTCTTGTGTTTGAAAGTCAAATTTTCTTTTCAGCTCTGGTCTTTTCATCAAGAATGCTTGAAAGTCCTCTGTTTCATTGAAAGACCATATTTTCCCTTGAAGTATTATACTCAGTTTAGCTGGGTAGGTGATTCTTGGTTTGAGTCCTAGTTCCTTTGCCTTCTGGAATATCCTATTCCACACCCTTCAATCCCTTAATGTAGAAGCTGCTAGATCTTGAGTTATCCTGATTTTATTTCCACAGTACTGGAATTGTTTCTTTCTAGCTGCTTGCAAGATTTTCTCCTTGACCTGGGAGTTCTGGAATTTGGCCACAATGTTCCTAGGAGTTTCTCTTTTTGGATCTCTTTCAGGTGGTGATCGATGGATTCTTTCAATACTTATTTTGCCCTCTGGTTCTAGAATGTCAGGGCAGTTTTCCTTGATAATTTCATGGAAGATGATGTCTAGGCTCTTTTTTTGATCATGACTTTCAGGTAGTCCCATAATTTTAAAATTGTCTCTCCTGGATCTATTTTCCAGGTCAGTTGTTTTTCCCATGAGATATTTCACATTCTCTTCCATTTTTTCGTTCTTTTGGTTTTGTTTGGTGATTTCTTGGTTTCTCATAAAGTCATTAGACTCCATCTGTTCCATTCTAATTTTGAGAGAGCTATAAAATTCAGTGAGCTTTTGAGCCTCTTTTTCCATTTGGCTCATTCTGCTTTTGAAAGCATTCTTCTCCTCATTGGCTTTTTGAACCTCTTTTGCCAATTGAGTGAGCCTATTTTTCAAGGTGTTATTTTCTTCAGCATTTTTTTGGGTCTCCTTTACCAAGGTATTGACCCGTTTTTCATACTTTCCTTGCATCTCTCTCATTTCTCTTCCCAGCTTTTCCTCCACCCGTCTAATTTGCTTTTCAAAATCCTTTTTGAGCTCTTCCAAGGCCTGAGCCCACCCGACATCCCCCTGGGGTGTCTGGTGTGCTGAGGCCCCACCCTCCATGTCTTTCTCTGATGGCAAGAATATTTCCTCGTCCTCCTCAGATCCGAATGTCGGGATCATTTGCATTTGTTGGAAAAAACTCTCTATAGTCTTATTTTTCTTCCCTTTTCTAGGCATTTTCCCAGCCGGTTACTTGACTTCTGAGATTCCTGTCTACCCCCACCTAGATCCGCCCAGCTAGTGCTTGGGGTCTGAGGTTCAAATGGGCTTTCCGCAGCAAGCTTTAGTTCTGGTGCTGGGGTGGGGGCAGGGCCACCTCCCAGGCTCGGCCTCCTCAGGGGCTTTATGCAGAGACCTTCAGGAATAGAGCGGGTGGGTGGGGGGCCCGCCTCCCAGGCTCAGCTCCCTCAGGGGCTTTATGCAGAGGCCTTCAGTAAAAGAGCGGGGTGGGGCAGGGCCGTCTCCCAGGCCCAGCTCCCTCAGGTTGTTTATGCAGAGATCTTCCTTAATGAGGATCCTGCCTGCTGCTGGGGGAGTCCGGGCCAGCCGCCGCCTCCTCCGCTGCCGCCCTCGCCTCTGCCATCGCCGCTTCCTCCCGAGGGGGCCCGAGTCACGGCGACACTCCGCTCCCCCTCTCGTTCAGCCCAGCCTTCTCTCTCACTGACCTGTAGCTTCTGTGGGCAGAGGGACTTTCCCGGCTGCCGGAGCTTCCATCCCTGAAGCCTGCTCGGGTCAGCTTCTCTGGGGCTGCGGCCAGGGCAGCGCTGGGGTGGTGCCTGGGGATGGGTCTCCAGGGCTCCCTGGAACGGAAATCTCTTCCACTCCGTTTCTGTACCCTTTTCAGTTGTCCAGAAGTTATGGGGGACTCTTTTTACATTAATTCTATGGACTGTGGTTTCGGAGCTCGTAAACGTGCGTCCTTCTACTCCGCCATCTTGGCTCTGCCTGATTAGAAGTTTTTGCACAAAGAAAATTTATTGAACTAAAACTGTAAAAGAAGAAGGTAAATGGGAAAAAATTGCAGCAAGATTCTATGATAAAAGTCTTATTTCTATTGTACATATAGTAAACTGATTCAAATTTATAAGAATAAGCTCTGTGGTAAAATTTTATTGAATTATTTGAACCTAACCCTATGTGGGTTAGAGATCAAATTTGTTGCTTAACCTAGAGTCATGCTCACCCCAGAAACCTTCCAGGGGATCTGGAGATTGCTGCAAAGAGTGTAAGGAGTTACTTCCCATTATACATTTTAAACAATCCATGTACCTATTCTGGAAACTGTTTCTATGCTGGTCAATCAGCTGTTGTTTCTTTGTTCTTTTGTTTGAACTTGATATAATGTAAAACACATAGAGGCTCTGGGGGAGTAGACTACCTATTTTGGCTCTCCCCAGGTGACTTGAAAGTCTTTCTAAAATTTTTTTCAGGTTTGGGTTTGTTCTTAACCAACAATATGGTGTCAGAAGTGGGATTCCCTGACAGTCAAGCTGAGAAACAAAAGGCTTACCTGAACCATGGATGCCAAGTCTCTGTAATTTTAGGATTGAGGCAGGTGGGCGTGACCTATATAGGATTATTTGGCACAGAAAGAACCTAGTTAGTATCCTAATAGTTTGGGTGGAACATAGTCAAATCACCCCTGGTCCCAGACTAGATATTAGGACTGAGAATTCTGGGTGTCCAGCAAACTAGGAATTGTGTGACTCCTTAGTCCTGGGTTAAGTCAGGGTGGTTTAGAACTAGTCTAAAGCTGCTCTTACCTGCAAATTAATAACCCTTATAATGTACATTTTTGTTGTTCAATCATTTTTCATTAGTCCAACTATTCATGATCCCATTTGAAGTTTTCATGACAAAGATACTGGAGTGGTTTGCTGTTTATTTTTCCAGCTCATTTTATAGATGAGGAAAATGAGGCAAGCAGAGTTAAGCGACTTGTCCATGGTCACACAGCTAGTAAGTATCTGAAGCCAATTTGAACTCAGGAAGATGACTCTTCCTGTCTTCAGGTCTGGTACTCTATCCCCTGAGCCTCCTAGCTGCCTCTACAATATAGGCTGCTGCTATAGTTGAGCATAGCAAACTAAAATTCTGTCCTTGAAAGACCATTAGAAAGATGTGTTCAATCTTTATATAAGGGATACACAGTTATAATATCATCATGCTTACAATTTCCATAAATTTTTGGAATTCAGCTGACTGAAAGGAGTGTGCTCTATAATTTGAGGTGCTGGCAGTTAATGGTCCTTGGGAAAATTAAGATTTTGAATGATACCATTTGTGATTGTAAATCTAAAGGTGATTTTTGTCCTAAAACTAGATTAAAATGTGGCCTCATTTAAAGTAAGATATGTACTCCTATTAGGATAATTGTGATGTTTGACTCCCTATAGGTAGATCATACCGTAATAGAAAACACAGTTGTATGCTTAGAAACTGTATGAATAAGATTTAAAATTACAGTTGCTTCAAAATTAGGTTCAAAGGAGAATGTGAAGCATTCTAAAAATCTTAAATCATTCTGTGATGTCAGATATTATTATTATTGATAATAATAGCTGGTATGTATCAATTAATAATAGCTGATTAGTAATAATGATGATGACAAATTCTCATTATGTTTGATGAAGTTCAGATAGAAATAGGCCAAGGACAAGTCATTATACTAGCATTTTTATTTTATATTTAATGTTCAACAAACTATTCAGTAAGTAGAGAAAATAATTGATATATGTAATTTTTAAAAAGTGTTGGGTTGAAAGCTCATCTGTCAACTCACTAAAAACATCTTTGGGACACACTTGTAGTTGACAAGGACAATAGAGTTGATGAATACTGTTTCCATATGGTTTTGATTTCTTTCACTAGATTATTATATATTAAGAGCTTTGAGTTTCATGTAGTTTGGAGCTTTTGAATGTTTGGTGTGGCAGTATCTATTTAAAACAGTCTTACATTTTTGTAGGTCAATGTTATATACGGGCAATTGTGGGAAAGTTTTATCTGTAATGATACTCTAGTTTTAGTGGTTTATTTGTTGAATTCTTAGGATATTTTGAGGTTTAAATTTGTAGTATGACAGTTTGTGAAGATTTATGAAAATTAGTTTATGAAGATTAGCAGGCTTCTTACACATAAAACTGACTACTGAGTCACATCTTCTAGGTACGTAGTAAGTGCTAACTTTTTTCACTTGCAGTCATACATTGCAGTTTTTTTCTTTTTGTATCAGTCTAGTCTTCTTAAGCAGAAAATTCCATAAAATGTGGTTTTCATGACATTACTCTCTATTGTTTTTCATCCTACTTATTTGACTAATTTCTCAGTCTTCTTTGTTAGACCTTCACCCAGGTTACTCCAGCTAACTGAGGATGCCCAACAGGTTTCTTTGTTCTTCTTTCTCTGCATTATTTCACTTGGAGATCTCATTGGCTCCTATGAATTCAATTATCTCTATGTTGATTTTCTCAGATCTACTTACCCAGCTCTAGGCTGTCAACTGGCCTACAGATTCTAATCTCCAACTACCCATTGAACAGGTTAAAATAGATGTCCCAAAGACATCAAACTCAACATGTCCCCAAACTGAACTCATTATCTTTTCCCCCTGAACTCTCCCCTCCTGCAAACTTCCCTATTATTCTTGGAGGCACCATCAACTGTCTCTCTCTCTCTCTCTCTCTCTCTCTCTTTCTCTCATCCCCCATATGTAATGTTACCAAAGTCTATTGATTTTTACCTTCATAAAAATTCTTATTTATACCCCTTTACTCTCCTTTGATATTGCCACAACCCTGGAACAGGCTCATATCACTTCATGCCTGGACTATTTGAAATAGTCCACTGGTTGATCTCCTTGCTGCAAGTCTTTCCCCACTTCAGTCTATCCTTTACTCAACCATCAAAGTATTCTTTTTAAAAAATAAAATTTTATTTTTTCCAAATGTATAAAAACAATTAAAAAAATTTTTGAGTTCCAAATTCTCTCCCTCCCTCCCTTATCCCCTCCCTGAGATGGCAAGCAATTTCATATAGGTTATACATGGCAATCATGCAAAACATATTTCCATATTAGTCATGTAAAAGGAAACACAGACCAAGAAAAAAATCCACAAAAAAATAAATTGAAAAATAGTATATTTTGATCTATATTCAGACTCCATCAGTTCTTTCTCTGGGGGTAGATAGCATTCTTCATCATGAGTCCTTTGGAATTGTCTTGGATAGTTGTATTGTTGAGAATAAGTCATTCACAGTTTAGCATAGTACAATATTGCTATCACTGTGTATAATGTTCTTCTAGTTCTGTTCACTTCCCCTTGCATCAATTCATGTAAATCTTTTCAGGTTTTTCTGAAATGTTTGCTCATCATTTCTTGTAGAACTACAGTATTCCATTACAATCATATACCACAACTTGTTCAGCCATTCCCCAACTGATGAATATTCCCTCAATTTCCAATTCTTTACCACTACAGAAGAGCTGCTATAAACATTTTTGTACAAATAGGTTCTTTTCCCCTTTTTAAAAAAAAGTCTGGCATACAGACCTACTAGTAGTGTTGCTGGGGCAAAGAGTATGCAGCTTTAGAGTCCTTTGGGCATAGTTCCAAATTGCTCACCAGAATGGTTTGGATCAGTTCACAACTCCATCAACAGTGTGTTAGTGTCCCAATTTTCCCACATCCCCTCTAACATTTATTATTATCCTTTTCTGTCATATTGGCCAATCTGATAGACGTGAGGTGGTACCTCATGGTTGTCTTATTTTGCATTTTTCTATGATTTAGGGTATTTTTTTATATGACTATAGATAACTTTTATTTCATTATCTGAAAGCTGCTCATATCCTTTGGCTATTTTTCAGTTGGGGAAAGACTTGTTTTCTTATAAATTTGACTCAGTTCTCTATTTGAAACCTAAGACCTTTATTAGAGACATTTGCTGTAAAAATTTTTGCCCAGCTTTCTGCTTTGCTTCTAATCTTGACTACATTGGTTTTGTTTGTGCAAAAAACTTTAAAATTTAATATAATCAAAATGATCCATTTTATATCTGATAATGCTCTCTGTCTCTTGTTTGGTCACAAATTTTTCCTTTATCCATAGATTTGACAGGTAAACTCTTCCATGATCCCCTTATTTGCTTATGGTATCATCTAATTTGCTTATGGTTTCACCATTTTGATCTTATCTTCATATACAGTGTGAGATGTTGGTCTATACCTAGTTCCTGCCAAACTGTTTTCCAGTTTTCCCAGCAGTTTTTCTCACATAGTGAGTTCTTGTTCCAAAAGTGTGAATCTTTGAGTTTATCAAACACTAGATAATCAGTTTACTGCTGTGCAGTTGTTGTGTACCTACATCTATTCCATTGATCTACCACTCTATTTCTTAGCTAACACCAACTTGGTTTGATGGTTACAGCTTTAAAATACAGTTTGAGATCTGGTATAGTGGGACCCAAAATGATCTTCTTAAAGCACGTCTGATTTCCCCTACTCAATAAACTCCACTGACTCATTATCACTTTCAGGATCAAATACAAAATCCTCTGTTTAGCAAAGTCCTTCATGACTTGCTCTCACTTCTACCTTTCCAATTTTCTTACACCTTATACCACCCTGCATGGCCCCCCTCTCCCATACCTTTTGATCCAGTGATACTGGCCTCCTTGATATTCTTCAAACAAGATATCCCCATTTCCCAAATCTGGGCATTTACACTGGCTTTCCTCCATTCATGAAATACTCTTTCATTTTTACCTCCTGACTTCTCTAGTTTCCTTCAAGTCTCTACTAAAATCCCATCCTCTATAGGAAGCCCTTCTCAATCTTAATTCTAGTGCCTTCCCTGTTATTTCCGATTTATTCTATATGTAGCTTGTTTGTACATAGTTGTTTACATATTGTCTCACCCCTTAGACTGTGAGCTCCTCAAAAGCAGGGACTGTCTTTTACCTTTCTTTGTATTCCCGGCATTTACTACAGTGCTTGGTACATAGGTGGAGCTTAATAAATGTTTACTGACTGACTGATGGGTAGCAGTGACTCAATCTTATATCATTGTCATGAACCCCTTCTTTTTTTTTGTAGACAAATTTTTTACTTACTCATTTATTTAGTGCTTCTTTGTTGACATGTTGAGTTTATGTGGATGTTGCCAATGGATGGTTTTTTTATCCTATTATTAGATCTTAGTCTTTTCATAAGATCCATCTACTAACCAACTAATATTAATTACATTCAATGTAACTGTGTATCTGTTATCATTGTAACAGTTATATCAGCCTTTAGTATCGCTCTGTGAAGTGGTCTTTGTTCTGAAAGTGTTTCTGAAATTTTTTCCCTTGTTTGTTATGCACTTTGAGAATATCTATCAGCCTTTTTTTTTAAAGTGTTAATTTTTCTATAACTATCTTGGGGTGGTAGTCTGGATACTTGGTTATTATTATGAAAATTGTTTTTTGTATTCTTTCTAAAACTGTTGGCGTTGTTGTTGTCATTCCTGTTACCATACTTCTCACCTTTTTTGAGGAGGTTCAGACAAAAAAAGTTGGGGAATAAGTTGCTTTTCTGCTATTTTATTATCATGCTCTGTGGAATCTTGAAGAGGTTGATAAAATGACCACTTTATCTAATAAAAGAATTGGAATGTAAGCTCATCTTCTGCAGACCCACTGAAAATGTCTTTGGGACAACTCTAATAGCAACAGCACTATAGGGATGATATTCACTTCATCTTGTTTGCATGTGATTTTGAGCTCTTCTATAATTTGAAAGTTTTGTATTCCACAAAGTTTAAAGATTATCAGTATCTGGTAAAAAAAAATATATATATATATCTATTGAAAAAATTATTCTTAAGTTCTTCTGGATCAATATTAGGTCCAGGCAATTGTGGTTGATAGTTCTGTCAGTAATGATGTTCTAGTTCTATTACTATTTGTTGACTTGTCAAGGATAGTTTGGGTATGTGTTTACAGTACAGTGATTTATCATCAAATAATGTAGGAAGGATAGGAATTTTATGATGTACAATATTAGCCATTAGTCTTCCAAGTTACTGAACTGTTTTTTGCCTCTTTTTGTACCTCCAGCCTTTGCATAGTGCTTGGCATACAGTAGTTGCTTAATAAATGTTTATTGATTGATTCAATTCTGAGATGCAGTGGTCCATGTTGATCTGGTGTAAGTTTGGCTTTAATATGGTAAATACTAATAAGTAGTGGGATCTACCTAGTGAGTAGCTCCTGTTCTTCTAGCCTGAATGACATAGGGACACTGTCTTTATTATTATTGTAAAGTAGGTACAAGAAAACGTTGAGGGAATAAAGGCATTAGCAGCTCAGAGCACTAGGAAAGGCTCTAGTTGATACTTTGAGTACTAAGGAAAATGAGGGAAGGAATCCCTTATTTATTATACCTTATAGAAAATCATCCAGTCAGTGCATAAAATACCTCTTATGAAATTACCTGCACAGGACAAAAGTAAGTATTTTTCCTGGTGAGTTGGGAAAGAGAGTTAAACATTTACTATCAATTCCTGCCTGGAAGGTAACTTAGAGATCATTTTAGTCCAGTTTTACAGGTGAGGAAACTGAGGTTTAGAGAGGATAAATGGACTTGTCCCTCAAAATCATACAGTTAAGAAATATTACCTAGCCTCTAGTCATTGAATGGGTATTGTCTGAGATAAACTGAGGCCTGGGAAAGACCTTAATTTATGAAGGCCAAGGTCATCCACTTCATGCTGGGCCATTTTCATTTGTCTTAACTTTCGTTTTGTTTTGTCACTGGACTTTGATGACTCTGGAGGAGAGAGTGAGGTTGACAGCTTTGCACAGCTCTGCCTTAAATTCAAGTTGAGATATCACCCTGGTAATGTCATTGGTCCTTTTTGAGAACAAATGATGAACAAGTTACTGGTAGGTCCTACATTTTTACAACCTGAAATACGTTGTACAGTTTCTACAACTTCATTACAAATGTATGCTGCATCAAGAAATAGAATTTCTCTATAGTTTGTTATTAGCAATGACCTGATCTCAAATTGTGATCTTAAATCCCTCAACATCTAAAAGAAATCTGCATAACTCAGTAATTTTTGATGCTCCTTGGCTGACTATTATTCATGATTTTATGTCGATGGTGACCATGGAGTGCCTTTTTGACTCTTCTCTTAAATCTTAGTCATTGCATAGACTCTACCTAAAGATAAACCACTTTTACTCATATTAAACAAGTTACATTTTCAGTCATTTGCTATTGTTTTGTGAAGTGAGGTCAAAAGTATTTATGTAAATTCTGACATGTTTGTCATGGACTCCAAGAACTTAACATCCAAAAAGGGTATTTCTATAAACAAGTAGAACACGTGAGACTTATATACCCCTTGCTTTTTTTTAAAAAAAGGCACATTCAGTGCTTTGTTTGGCAATATATATACTAAAACTGCAATGATACAGAGAAAGTTAGCATGGCACCTGGATAACATTATAAGAAAATTCATGAAGTATTCCATATTTTTTACCTAGGAAATCGCCATGGGGGTCATTGCACAATTTGGAACCTGGCAAGAGTATCTATAACAACAAACATCTCTGCAAATCTGCCCTAGAAGCATGGTAGGAATGTCTAACCATCTCAGGTACTGTTAACAATGGACACTGACATTAAAACTCCAAGATGTTGATTCATGGAAATGTTTTTCTCATTGTAAGTGGGTCAAGTTATACAATTTGTGGAGAGTAGACTAGGATAGAACTCCTCTGACTCAGATCTACCAGGGCAAAATGTTTCTCAGGAGCAGATGACTTAGCTAAACTCAAAATGATGAGAACAGGATAATTGCTGTCTAAATTGATATTAGTGTGGATTTCTTGTTCTGTTGAGGCCTATTTTTAGCAGGGTTAATCATCTTTTCTTTGTTATGAAGTTTTATTTCTTTTCCATTGTTTCTTTTTTTTCCTTTTTTAAAATTTATTTTTAACACAGTTTATAACAGATGAAGCAATTCAAACTTTTGGTTAGGTGATACATCTTTTTAAAGCATTTACAATATGGACCACAAAAGAATTTATTTTTAAACATAAGCCAACTGAGATGCAGATATGTTGATATGTAAATATGATTTATGTTGCTAACTTCACAATCTCTTGATCTAATTGTCTCCTCAGTATTACTAAGAATAAAAAGACCCTAACTTAATGTTGTTGGTCTAAAGTCCTATGCCTAATAGCTTAATTTTAGGCAGCCTCGGATGTTCCTCTACCCATAATCTATAATTGAATAGATCTGGTATTAAGCTTACAAACCTTTTGACTATTGGGAATTGCCACCAAGAGTAGGGACATTGCAGGGAAACAATATCTCCCCAACTTCATGTCTATTCCAGGCAGGAGTAGATTGTCCACTTGTATTCAGTCAGGCTTAAAGTCTGCCAGGTGTCATTGGGGAAATTGAGTCCAGAGAATCCTACCTCAGCAGCTGAACACCTGCTCTCCCACTCTTCCCTTGAGATCACCTATGCATCTCATAAGCATACTGCCATCATGTAATGGAGGCTCAGATCGCCTTTCTTGCTTCCCATACCTGGAGTTAGACTCAGAAGAACAGTCATTTAGTAGTCCCACATCATCTAAAAATGACAAGTTCCTATAGCTAGGTTTAAAATATGATTATAGTTTCACTTTGGCTAAGGAACATCTTTTAGGCAAGTTTTAAGTGGCTTACATGTCTTTCTATACATATTTTAGTTCCTGATTAAATGGCAATCATAAAATCAAATTTACCATTAAAACCTTTACTTTTCCATCAATGCCAAATCTTATCAGAGGTTACCTTCCTTTTGGAAAGTTAGACTGAAATTCTTTTCTCCAAACTAAAGATGTCATTGATTTATTCTCAGTAATTAATTCAGTCTATTGTTTTAATACTAATTGCTTTCACCTCACTTTGTAACATGACCAATTTTTCTCCCCATCACCCCCCTACCCCCACTTCCTAATACCTTGCATTCTGGTTACTTCTTCCCTCAGTGTACCCTTCCCTCCATCACACCCCACCCCTGTCCTATCCCCATATTCCTTCTTTTCTTGCAGGGCAAGATAAATTTCCATACCCATATCCCTGTAATTCTTATTTCTCAATTATATGCAGTAAAAATTCTCAACATTCGTTTCTACTACTTTGAATTCCAACTTCTCTCCCTCCCCCCATCCCTCCCCAGCCCCACTAAGAAGGGAAGCAATTCAATACAGACTAAACATATGTTGTTTTGCAAAAGACTTCCATAGTAATCATGTTGTGTAATAATAATTATATTGCCCTCTGACCTACCTTATCCCCCTTATTTTTCCCCCCTACAATTGACCTTGTCTCTTCTGGAAAGTATTTATTTCTAGTGACTTCCTTCTCCCATTTGCCCTCCCTTCTAACATTCCCTTCACTCCACTTGTTGCCTCCTCTTCTACTTTCCTGTGGTGTGATATAAAGTTTCATATCAAATTTTGTGAGCATGTTATTCCTTCCTTCAGCCACATGTGGAGAGAGTAGTTTTATTTACCCCCCCCTTTCTCCCTTATCTTCTGTATTGAATAAGATTTTTCTTATCTCTTTTATGAGTTATAGTCTGCCCTGTTTCCTTACTCCCTTTCTCACCCCTTAATTTTTATTTTATTTATTTATTTTGTGTGTGTGTGTGTGTGTGTGTGTGTGTGTATGTGGATATCATCTCTTCTGATATAACACACTCTGTACTCTCTATCTTTCTATGTGTATATGTGTGAGTGTGTGTGTGTACAATCTCTCTAACTACCCAAATACTGAGAAAAGATTCAAGAGTTAAAAATATTTTCTTTCCATGTAGTAATGTAAACAGTTCAGCTTTAGAAAGTCTTTTATGATTTCCCCCCCCCTCCCCGTTTACCTTTTCATGCTTATCTTGATTCTTGGTTTGGGAAGTCAAAATTCTAAATACAGATCTGGTCTTTTCCTCGCCATGAAATCTCAAATTTGTCTATCCCAGAATGTCCACTTTTCCCCTTGAAGTATTATATTCAGATATGATGGGTAGGTGATTCTTGGCTTCAATCCCAATTGAATTCAATCCCAATCTTCAATTCAAAGTTCCTTTGACTCCTGAAATATCCTACTCCAAGCCCTTCGATCCCTTAATGTTGAAGCTGCCAGGCCCTGTGTTTCCTGATTGTATTTCCACAGTACTCAAATTGTTTCTTTCTAGCTGCTTGCAGTATTTTCTCCTTGATCTGGGAACTCTGAAATTTGGCCACAATATTCCTAGGAGTTTCTCTGTTCAGGTTTCTTTCAGGTGGTGACAGATAAATTTTTTAAATAACCATTTTACCCTCTGATTCTATAACATCAGGGCAGTTTTCCTTGATAATTTCATGGAAGATAGTGTCTCGGCTCTTTTTTTGATCATGGCTTTCAGGTAGCCCAATAATTTTTAAATTATTTCTCCTGGATCTATTTTCCAGGTCAGCTGTTTTTCCAATGAGTTCTTTCACATCATCTTTTTTTTTTTTTTTTTTTAATTTTTGGTTTTGTTTGCTAATTTCTTGGTTTAACTCATAGTCATTCTTTTCCTTGGACTCAATTCTCTCTTTCAATGAATTATTTTGTTCAGTGAGCTTTTGAACCTTCTCCTCCATTTGGCTAATTCTGCTTTTTAAAACTTCCTTCTCCTTGTTGGCTTTTTGGACCTCTTTTTCCAATTGAGTTAGCCTCTTTCTAAAGCTGCTATTTTCCTCAGCATTTTTTTGGTTCTCCTTTAGTAAGCTGCTAACTTGTTTTTTAAGGTCTTCTATTGCCTGAGCCAAGTTTAAGTCCCCTTTGGAGGGAAGGCCCTTGACTTCCTCTGGCAGTATGCCTTGTTCTTCCTCATCTGAAGGGATGGGAAGAGACACCTGTTCCTCTAGAAAGTAACCTTGTATGGTCTTATTTTTTTTCCCCCTTTTCTGGGCATTTTCCCAGCCAGTTACTTGACTTCTGAGTTTCCTCTCCACACCCACCTCACCTCCAGTTCTGCCCAGCTAGTGCTTAGGGGCTGAGATTCAAATGCTGCTCCCCAGCCTCAGGGCTTTTGGCAGGGGCAGGCTGCTATTCAGTGTGAGATTAATTTCAGATGCTCGGGTTGGGGCAGGGTTGCCACATAGGGCTCAGTTTCCTCTGGGGGTTTACATGGAGACCTTCAACAATGGATCTGGGCCCCTGCCTGCTTTGGGAGCTCCTGTCCACTGCTGCCTCCTGAGGGGGCCTGAGTTATGGGGATAACCCACTCCCCTCTTGGCCAGCCAAAAAGACTCTCTCACTGACCTTTAGTACCTGTGGGTGGAGGGACTCGCACTATGCTGGAGATTCTGTCCCTGAAGTCTGCTTGGATCTACTCCCCTCGGTGCCACAGCCAAGGCAGGGCTGGGCTCTGCTTCGAGTCCAGTGCATGACAGACCTTTAGGGTCGGTTTTTCAGGTCTCTCTGGAACAGAAATCTCCTCCATTCCATTGCTATGTGGCTTCCACTGCTCCAGAATTTGTTGGGAGGTCTTCTTTACAGGTATTTTATGGGCTGTGGGTTAGGAGCTAGCATATGTGTGTCTTTCTACTCTGCCATCTTGGCTCCTCCCCTTTTCCATTGTTTCTTGCAGTGTCTGGACCCTTTTGGAAGAATGCTTAGGTGTCAAATTTAAGACTGGAAGTTTAAATCCAAGTCTTTCTTGTTTCAGTGCCTTATAAAGTTACTGGTTATAATGTTTGATTCTGTGACTGGGAACACCTTACAGGTCCCACGAAGATGCTACTCTTGGGTTCCAAATAACCACCTTGAATTAATATAATAAGAAGAAGCATTTATATAGCACTTTAAAAATGAGAAGGACCAGGTACATCAATAATATAATATTTTAAATAATTTAAATAATATAAATAATTTTAATATATATAATATATATTATTATATTATTAATATATAATTATATTATTAATTTATTATTATTATATTATATTATTATATTATTATAATTATTATATATTATTTTTATATTATAATTATAATAATTATAATTATTATATAATATTTATAATATTTATAATATTATATAATAATTATATAATAATAAATATATAATAAATATAATATAATAATAATATAATAATTATAATTATTATATATTATTATAATTATTATTAATATTAATATATAATTATATTATTAATATATAATAAAATATAAATAATTTTAAATAATTTAAATAATATAAAATTTTTTAGACACTTGAAACTCAAAAAAATATTAGGTGTTTGTACTCAGTACTTCATGATTTTTTTCTACATCTTTTTTATCAATAAAAAATACTTTCAAAATAACAAAAGGAATAAAACATGTGGTTCTATGAAGAAGGACTCGATACGCCAAATGAGATATTTGCTTAAACACTTTATACGTTGTTACAAATACGAGGAAATATTTCAACATTTTTTGGGGGGAGGGAGTTACTTCTTTGCCCATATTACTGTTTTCTCCTTGAAGAATCAGAAGATTTCATCAAACATTTATAAAACCTGTGAATAATGTATTTATAAAGTACAATAAAATTGTATCTTTACATGTAGTTTCCACGATTTTACTAATTTTTCTTCTAGTTTTTCAGATTTTCAGAATTTGTACTTTGCTTGTCATATAGCATCCTTACTGATCCTGTAGACTCTAATGAATAGACTTTAGAACTAACAAGAAATCTATTACCTAAATCCAATGGTGAACTCTCAGATAATGGATTTGATGTAAATGTTACAAATGCAGTTCATAAGGCAGAGAAAGAGTATTCTTCATGTGATTGCAGTAATCATCAGTGATGATCCATCAGCAAAGTTCCATCTGCACCTGAAAATCTAAAAGGCAGTGACCAATATAACATGGTTCTTGTCTGATTCAAGGTGACAAGAGATGAAGATATCAGAAAGGTAAATATGTTTCTTCTTGACAACAGACTGCTTCTTCTCAAGCAGTGTGAGGATATTTGCAACAGCTAAATATTATTATACTATTGCATATTCTATAATTCATCTCATTAAGAAAAGTCCTGTTTCTTATTTTCAAATGTTATTTAGTGAATCCTTATTTATTTAGTGAATGCTTATAAACATTCAGAAATGTACAAATGTACAATGAATAACAGGCAACACTAAGTGATCCATTACATTAGATGGATTAGAAAAGTTTATTGGTCTCATTGTTCCACTTGGTATTATTGGTGGAAGTCTGAAGAGGGATGGAAAGTTTTAGAAGAGCCATTGTGGAGACTGGGACAGTGAGTTGGTAAAGGGAAGTGTAGTAGGATTGCCTAGAATAGTAAGGGCCCAACTGAGATTGCAAACCTAGTCAGAATGGTTGCATGATTTTTTCCACCTGTAAATTTATTCAATATAAATCAAACAAGCCAGACAATTTGGCCTGAAGTTTTGGTTGGCAGTGGACACCAAAAATAAATACATGTTTAACAATCCTTTACTTGAGAAAAGATTATATTAGAAGCAATGTTACCATGGAACCTAAAGATGTAGCATTGGAGCTCACAGACTGCCATTCAACAAGGGATACAATGTAACCTGTGACAGTTAATTACTTTACATCTCTGAATCTTTCTTTGACACTTGCAAAGCCAAGGTGCAGCACAGTTATGACTACTCATCATTATCGTAGAGAATATCCAGAAGTAATGAATACATGTAAGCTACTGTAAGAAATTCTGGTTTTGAAATTTCCAGGGAAGCCTCCAGTGGTCCTGCCCTTCAGATCAGTGCTCTAAGCGATTCAAATCTGGAACTATAATGAGGACCTTCTATTCAGATGTTCAGTAGACAACCCTAAGGAAAAGCCAGACATTATTTTATTGTAGCAGAAGAATAAGATGGGTCAATGTCCTTAACTAAGTAGCAAAGGGCTACTCAGTGAAAGCAGCAAGTAGGAAGTGGCCTATGTATACGTACCACATGTTCTCATCAAACACATAGATAATACATATTTTAAAAATCTGTAATTCAAACATTAGTTGTGGAAAATACATCTAACAGGTAAATGAGGAGCTTATTGCTGATTCTTCAAGTGACAAATAAGTCACAGAAAGCATGACTGAAGGTACTGATCTCCAGCCAAAAGGAGACATCCTTGAGACACTACTAAGCATAGGAACAGAATGAGAGATGTAGGCTTCATTTGCAAACAAAAAAACAAAACAAAAAGCAACAAAAACCGCAAACCAACCAAAGCAACAAGACCTGTTTGCATCTACAGAGCAGCAACACCAAAAATACACAAAATGTGATTCTAAATATATGAGTGTAAGGAAACATTTTAGATAAGAAAGATTTTCTGCTATCTGTACAAATGCATTTTTAAAATAATTACAGATACAATAATTTTGAAATAAAATTTTTGTATATTTTCTTTGCCTTAACTTCAGTTGACACAGCTTGGTCCTTTGAATTATTCTTAAATTCTGGTCCTTTTAGTGCTATGACTTGCAAAATGTTTATATAATATACATTTACATATATATGTTACATATATTTACATATATACATATATAAATATATGACAAAGTGTGTGTGTATATATATACATACATACATATATACATACATACATATATATATACATACATACATACATATATATATATACTTTGTCATTCAGTTGTGTCTGTCTCTTCATGACCACATTTGGGGTTTGCTTGGCAAAGATACTGGAATGGTTTGCCATTTCCTTCTCCAGTTCATTTTCTAGATCAGGAAACTAAGGCAAAGAGAGTTAAATGATTTGCCCAGGGTTACGTAGATAGTAAGTGCCCAAAGCTAGATTTGAATTCAGGAAGATGAATCTTCCTCACTCCAGGATTAATACTCTATCCCACTGTGCCACCTAGTTGCTCCTACACCACACACACACACATACACACACACATACACATGCACACACACATACACATGCACACACATGCACACACACATGTGTGTTATTTCATGTGGTCCTCATGACAACACTGTAAAGTAGGTGCGATTATTATCTCTTTTGTCAAATAATTGCTACTGTTCAAAATCATAGCTCCAAAGCTTGAATAAATATTTTTTAAAATTATTACTATGACCCTCCATTCTTGCCAAGAGGTTTTATTTAAACTCTCTCCTTTATTCCCTCTCTTATTTATCACAGTATGAGTGATTAATACTCATTCCTTCATCTTTAAGAGAATGTTTTTCATTTTGTTCATGATTTCTTATTCACACATTTTTGTTTCATCACCACCATAAGCTTCACTGGACTGAGCTTCCTTATTTTGCTGTACAAACTATTGCCTTATGGTATCGTGAACTTGGAATGGCCCAGTTTTAAGGACACTTCTCAGGAAGCATCAAAAGGAGGAATTGTAGAGAAGAAAAAAATATACAACCTACATTCAGCTGTAGACCGAATGACAAAACCTGATGCAAACTATCTCCCTCAACTTAGATAGAATACACAAACTGTGAGGCACACAGCACCTGTTAGCTACTCACAATTACACAAATTTTACACCAAACACACAACCAGAGACCTTCCAGACCAGCTTCCTAATAAACAGACTATATCCCATTGATCCATTCAAATGCCACAGGATGCTATTGATTGGCTGGGTGCTCTGAGCTGACCAGAGAAAGCAATACTGAAGAAGGAAATCTGATTCCTAGGAAGTAGAAGCTGCAACTGGTAAGTAGTCTTCCTTGGAATGCTAATAAAATTTATACACACACACACAGTATGTATGTATATATTATAATTATATGGCATATAGTGATATATCATGTATTATATATTATGTATATATTATAAATAGTACAACAAATGAAATAAATATGTCTATTATATAATTATAATAAATATAATATATAATAACATACACAATATGTGTGTGTGTGTGTGTGTGTGTGTGTGTGTGTGGCAGCTAGTTGGTACAGTGGACAGAGTGATGACCTGGAGTCAGGAAGACTCAAATTCATGAATTCTAATCTGGCCTCAGATACTTACTAGCTGTGTAACCCTGTTTGCCTCAGTTTCCACCTCTATAAATAAGCTAGAGAAGGCAACGGCAAACTAGTATCTTTGCCAAGAAAATTCCAAATGGGGTTATGAAGTCAGATACAACCAAAAAAAAACCTGAACAACATATGTGTGTATGTATCATACACACATACATATATATGTATATTATATATGTACAAAATAAATATGTAAAAAATAAAATTTTTATTTTCAAAGCTATCCAGCTTATCTATGCTTCCTTCTGAAAATCTTTCTGTTCTCCTTTAAAATTATGTTTGAATGGCCCTTTTTCTTTTCTTTAGCATCACAATGACCACCTCTCTAAGAGTAGTAGTAGTAGTAGTAAGTAGTGGTAGCCATCGTCATCTTAGTTGTAGTCATAGTATTAGTAACTAGCATTTATATAGTACCTCATAGTAGGCACCGTGCTAAGTACTTTACAAGTATTATCTGGTTTGAGTCTCACAAATATCCTGGGAGGTTAGTGCTACATTCTGTCCCTCATTCTATGAAGAAATAGAAGTTAAGTGACTTGTCCAGGGCCACATAGCTATTAAGTATCTGAGATCAGATTTGAATGCAGGAAGATGAGTTTTCCTGACTATAGACCTGGCACCACCTAGTTGCCTCTACCCATTTCCTCAACTCAAAACAGAAAAACCTCATACAAGGAATTCACACTATTGTTGAGGTTCAGGGGTACTGGGGACCCCAAAATACCAACATACCAGGTCTTGTATGTAGGTTCCATCTCACCTCCATGAAGATGCTGAGATTCAATCCAGCTCTGATTCTGTTTAGCTGAGATTCTATTTGGCTCACTTCAAGCATCACAAATGGTGAGGCTTAAGAGTCAACCCAATATAGCAAATCTTTAATAAACTTTATTTTACTTTAGTTGACAGAAGACTTGAATTGAATTCATTTGGCAGTGATGAGGGCTGGAAAGGAGATGTGAAACCCCCACAAAGACCTGGGTACCAGCGGCAGGTTGTCTGGAGAAGAATTCACGGACTCAAGCATTGTTGAAGTCAAGGTAAAGATTTATTACCCTTTTCAGCGGGCAAGAGTTCTTAGGGAACCTGAAACCTTAAAGGGGTACAGGGAAAATTTATACAGGATATTCTCTAGTATCACTTGTGCCAAATATGCTAACTAGATGTTTTGGGGTGGGTTTAGGGAGTGGTTAAGGAGTGGCCGGTTCTTAAAGGAACATGCACTTTTGATATCTACTGCATAGGTATTTTACCCAAAATTCATCAGGAAATAGCCCAAGGAGGGGCTACATGGAGGTGTGGTTTTAGGCCTGAAACATCACTAAGTCAACCAACAGTCAGGGCTGACGAGGAAAATTCAGGCTTCTCTCGTCAATGTCTTGTTAGACAAGATTAATTTAAGGATGTATGGGCATGTCCAAGTCTAGAATACATATGATTGGTCAGTGAGTAGTGCAACTGGCTAAGCCTAATGAGTTCTATAGGTGCATTTGGCTACTATAGTAGGAAGGGAGATAACAGTTGTAGCTAGGGCAGGCTGTGTTCTTGGGCTTGGGAGAAATGTGATTTTTAAAGAGAAATGTGATTTTAGGATTGGGGCTCAAGTACACTCCATGCCCCTAAGCACTCCATGAGCAGGATCTGGCATGTTGGTATTTTGAGGTCCTGAGCACCCCAAACCTCAACGTTATGGTTCCCTGACCTCAACAGTGGCACTTGAGTTGAGCCTTGAAATTGAGCCTAGGGATTCTACAAGGCAGAAATGAGGAGGGAGTGCATTCCCACACAGGAGAGACAAAACCATTGATGTGGGAACTCCAATGTTGTGGATGAGGAATATGCAATATGCTAAATAAGGTTAAATGCCAAGCAGAAGAATCTGTTCTTGTCCTACAGGCAGTTGGGAACCACTGGATCTTCCTGAACAGAAGAGGGTTATGGTCAGATATGGGCTTCAGGAATCACATTTAGGTGGCAGGTTCATTTACCATCTCTAAGCAGGTGATTCTCAGATCTATATAACCTGCCGAGTCAATATGAATTGGAGAAGGGAGAGACCAGAGGCAGGCTAGTTAAATTTAGACAGCTTCATTACCAAAAGATTTACATAACTTGAAATCTCATTATCAGAGAAAAGAAACTAATTCCCTTAGGAATACTTTCTTAGAGCTATCAAGAAATGCGTCATTTCTATTGAAGCTGGTGTATGAGCCCTAGAGTATGAAGCATCCCAACCCTCAGGCTAAAAAGGAGAACCATGTGGAGTCTAAAAGCTGAGAAAATAAAAGGTTGCTGGGAAGCATGGAACCTGAAGAATGGGAAATGGCTAGATTCCTACCTGATCCATGTTTTCACATTGTAGGTTATCTAGGCTGGCTAAAGAACAACAATTATTTCCTAAGTGAATGAAGATTAAATAAGTTATATCTTGTGAAGTGATTTGCAAGCTAGGGAGTCTTCCAACTGGCAGCCTTTTATATGTCATGCCTTTATGAGGTACGTACAACTGGGAAATGCATGTTTTTTTTTCATTAAGAAAGGGCTCTTCCATTCTCTACTTCATTGCTCCTCTGCCATTTACCATTCTGTTAATGCCCTCTAAAGGTCTCTAACAGATCTTAACCAATTTCATAAGTGAATAAAACACTCAGCTCCCTTTGAGTTTCTATGGTAAAATTTTTATTACCTACTGGTCATTCTCTTGGTGATGAGAATCTTTATATTTTGCTAGACTAGTCCTCAGAAAGTAGACATAGAATGCTTTGCATAATTTTTTTTACATCACCAAAATATCTCCCAGTGTCCCTCCCTTTCCTAGAGAGTCGGACAATATAAAGAATATTTTTAAAGAAAAAAAGGAGGGGGGGGCAGAGTCAAGATGGTGGAGTAGAAAGACTCACATATGCTAGCTCTGAACCCACAGCCCATGGATTTAATGTAAGAAGAGCCCCCCCCCCCAAGTTCTGGATCACTGTAGGGTGTGCAGAAACACAGTGGAAGAGATTTCCATTCCAGAGAGCCCTGGAGAGCCGTCCCCAGGGTCCATCGTGCCCCAGAAAGTGGACCCCACCCCAGCACTGCCCTGTCCGGGCGGCCCCAGAGGAACTGATCCGAGCAGGCTTCAGGGACAGAACCCCTGGCGGCCGGGAAGGTCCCTCCGCCCACAGACACTACAGGTCAGTGAGAGACACGTCTGGGCTGGCTGAGAGGGGAGTGGGGGGTCTCCGTGGCTCGGGCACCCTCGGGAGGAAGCGGCGGAGGCAGAGGCAGGGGCAGGAAGTGGCTGAGGCAGAGGCAGCAGCGGTGGCCCGCGGGACTCCCCAAGCAGGCAGGATCTTCATTACTGAAGGTCTTTGCATAAACCACCTGAAGGAGCTTAGACTGGGAGGTGGCCCTGCCCCACCCGCTCCATTACTGAAGGTCTCTGCATAAAGCCCCTGAGGGAACTGAGCCTGGGAGACTGCCCTAGCCCCACCCGCCCCATTCATGAAGGTCTGTGCATAAAGCCCCTGAGGGAGCTGAGACTGCAAGGTGGCCCTGCCCCCACCCCAGCACCAGAACTTAAGCTCACATTGAATAGCAGCTGCGCCTGCCACAGAAAGCCCATTTGAATCTCAGACCCCAAGCACTAGCTGGACGGATCTAGGTGGGGGTGGACAGGAATCTCAGAAGTCAAGTAACTGGCTGCAAAAATGTCCAAAGGGAAGAAAAATAAGACTATAGAGAGCTTCTTTGAGCAGGTGCAAATGTTCCCGCCTTTTGGTCCTGATGATGAGGAAATATTCTTGCCATCAGGGAAAGATGTGGAGGGCGGGGCCTCTGTATCCCAGACATCCCAGGGGGATGTCGGGTGGGCTCAGGCCTTGGAAGAGCTCAAAAAAGATTTTGAAAAGCAAGTTAGACAGGTAGAGGAAAAACTGGGAAGAGAAATGAGAGAGATACAAGAAAAGTATGAAAAACGGGCCAATACCTTGATAAAGGAGACCCCAAAAAATGCTGAAGAAAATAACACCTTGAAAAATAGGCTCACTCAATTGGCAAAAGAGGTTCAAAAGCCAATGAGGAGAAGAATGCTTTCAAAAGCAGAATTAGCCAAATGGAAAAAGAGGTTCAAAAGCTCACTGAAGATAATAGTTCTCTCAAAATTAGAATGGAACAGATGGAGTCTAATGACTTTCTGAGAAACCAAGAAATCACAAAACAAACCCAAAAGAATGAAAAAATGGAAGAGAATGTGAAATATCTCATGGGAAAAACAACTGACCTGGAAAATAGATCCAGGAGAGACAATTTAAAAATTATGGGACTACCTGAAAGTCATGATCAAAAAAAGAGCCTAGATATCATCTTCCATGAAATTATCGAGGAAAACTGCCCTGACATTCTACAACCAGAGGGCAAAATAAGTATTGAAAGAATCCATCAATCATCACCTGAAAGAGATCCAAAAAGAGAAACTCCTAGGAACATTGTGGCCAAATTCCAGAACTCCCAGGTCAAGGAGAAAATCTTGCAAGCAGCTAGAAAGAAACAATTCCAGTATTGTGGAAATAAAATCAGGATAACTCAAGATCTAGCAGCTTCTACATTAAGGGATCGAAGGGCGTGGAATAGGATATTCCAGAAGTCAAAGGAACTAGGACTCAAACCAAGAATCACCTACCCAGCAAAACTGAGTATAATACTTCAGGGGAAAATATGGTCTTTCAATGAAACAGAGGACTTTCAAGCATTCTTGATGAAAAGACCAGAGCTGAAAAGAAAATTTGACTTTCAAACACAAGAATGAGAAGAAGCATGAAAAAGTAAACAGCAAAGAGAAATCATAAGGGACTTACCAAAAGTGAATTGTTTACATTCCTACATGGAAAGACAATATTTGTAACTCTTAAAACTTTTCAGTATCTGGGTAGTTGGTGGGATCACACACGCACATGTACACGCATGCACGCGCACACACATACACACATGCACGCACATACAGAGACAGAGAGCACAGAGTGAATTGAATAGGATGGGACCATATCTTAAAAGAAATTAAGGTAAATGATGAGAGAGAAAGGTAGGGGGAGGAAAGACGGTGAAATGGAATGGGGTAAATTATATGTCATTTAAGAGGCAAGCAGGAGACTTTTTAGTGGAGGGAAAAAGAGGAGAGCTGAGAAAAAAAACAAGAAGTTTACCCTCATCACATTGGACTAAAGGAAGGAATAAAATGCACACTCATTTTGGTATGAAAACCTATCTTACAGTACAGGAAAGTGGGGGAGAATGAGATAAGCAAGGGGGGGGATGATGGAAGGGAGGGCAATGGGAGGAGGGAGCAATTTGAAGTCAACAGTCAGGGAGGGACAGGATCAAAAGACAGAATAGAAACAATGAGGGGCAGGATAGGATGGAGGGTAATTCAGTTAGTCTTACACAACATGACTATTATGGAAGTCATTTGCAAAACTACACAGATATGGCCTATATTGAACTGCCTGCCTTCCCAAAGGGAATGGGTGGGGAGGGAGGGATGGGGAGAATTTGGAACTCATAGTTTTGGGAACAACTGTTTAGTATTGTTGTTGCTACTAGGAAATAAGACATACAGTTAATGAGGAATAGAAAGTCATCTGGCCCTACAGGACAAAAGAGAAGATGGGGACAAGAGAAGGGAGGGATGACAGAAGAGAGGGCAGAGTGGAGATAGGGAAAATTAGATTGCTTGGTGTATTGGGGTGGGGGAGGGGATAAAAGAGGAGAAAATTTGGAACCCAAAATTTTGTGAAAATGAATGTAAAGAGTTAAATTAAAAACAAAGAAAAAAGGAAAAGAAAAAACCAACAAAGTTGATCGACACATTAAAAAAATATGAAAACATATATAATGCACCATATGGACTTCTCACCCCTACAAAGGAGTGGAATGGAAGTATCTTTTCATCTCTTTTTGAGCCATGCTTTTTTATTTTTCTGTAATTTTACATTCACTTTTGATTATTTTGTGGCTATTCTTTCTACTTATGTTGCTGTAGCAAATGTGTATGGTTTTCATAACTATATGCTTTAGAACATATAAATCTTTTCTTGCTTTACTGTATTTATCATATTCATAATTTCTTTTAACACAATAATATTCCACTACAATTAGGTACTGCAATTTCTTTCATTGTTCTCCTACTAATGGGCAACAACAAAAAGTGTATTATAAATATTTTGAAGTATATGGGGCAGTCTTCTTAACAATGTCTTCCTTGGGGTATAAGTCTAGTAGTGGAATTTCTGGATCAAAGAGTTTGCAAATTTTAGCTAGTTTATTTGCATAATTCCAAACTGTTTTCCAGAATTATTGTACTGAATCACAACTCCACCAATAATGCACCAGGGTTCCTATTATCAAAAAATTCCTACAGCATTGACTATTTTGTCTTTTGTAATCTTTGCCAGTTTGCAAAGTTTGAAGTGAAACCTCAGAGTTGTTTTGATTTGCATTAGAGCTAGAGGGTGGTTCAGAGTATATAATGCGGGTCTGGAGTCAAGAAGACCTGAGTGCAAGTTTGATCTTACATACTCCTAGTTTTGTGACCTTGGGCAAGTCACTTCACTTATATTTGCCTTAGTTTCCAGAATTGTTAAAAGGAGACAATAATAATAGCACATACGTCTCAGGGCTGTTGTAAGAATCAAATGAGATATTTATAAAAAGTGTTCTATATTCCCAGTGCCTGGAATATAGAAGTAGTTATATAAATGTGTATTCCCTTCTTTATTAGCAATTTGGAGTATTTTTTTTCACATAATTGTTAATAGTGTATAATTCTTTTGAGAAAGTTTACCCCTTTATTGGGGAATGACTTTTATACACAAACACATATTTGTTATTGTTCAGTCATGTCTGTGATTCTGAGGTTTTGAAAATTTGAGGTTTTCTTGGCAAAAATACTGGAGTGGTTTGCCATTTCCTTCTCCATCCCATTTTACAAATGAAGAAACTGAAGCAGAAGGTTAAGTGACATGCCCAGGGTCACATAGTTACTAAGTATCTGAGGTCAGATCTGAACTCAGGAAGATAAGTCTTCCTGATTCCAAGCCCAGCACTCTATCTACTATGTCACCGAGCTTTTCCTCATATTTATAGGGAGGAATGGAGTTGGAAACAGCAACAGCAATGGTCATTTACTGTGGAAGACTTGTGCATTGCATGACCTCATCACCAACATTGTTTTCCATTTACCTAAATGCAATAAAACATCATGGATGCACCCTAGCAGCAAACATTGGCATCTAATAGACTATGTGACTGTAAGGAGAAGAGACGGACAAAATGTGAGAGTAACAAAGGCAATGTGTGGTGAAGAGTGTTGGACTGATCATAGACATCCTTTCCAAGCGAAATATTTGCATTCATCAAAAGTGCCACCCCCCAAAGCAAAATGACTACTAGAAGAATGAATGTCAACAAATTAGAGCTTTTCTCTGAGCCTGAACAATTTGTTGTTAACTTGAAGGGAAAGTTGAGCCAACACGCAGCTGGCAACAGTGGAGTAGAAACGGAGTGGGCAGCTTTCAGACATTTGGTGTACAGCATTGCATTTGCTCATCTGGGTCAGAACACTGGCAAACACCAAGACTGGTTTGATGAAAATGATGGGGAAATTCAGAAGCTGCTAAATGAAAAATGACAACTCTACAGGATTCACCAGCAGGACAGTTCATCCACTTCTAAGAAGCATTTAATTCCATCAAAAGTAAAGTACAAGCAAAGCTTAGAGAGAGGCAGAATTCCTGGCTCAGTAAGAAGGCAGATGAAATTCAGTTTCATGCTGATAGTAACAATCCAAAGTGCTTTTATGATTCCCTAAAAGCTACGTATGGACCAAAAACCTATGGTGAATCACAACTACTCAGAGAAGAGGTATTAGACTGACTACCAAACTGAAGGTCTACAGAGTCTCTGTGTTGACCTCATTGCTGTATGCCTGTGAAACATGGATAGTCTACCAGCGCCATGTCAGGAAATGGAATCATTTCCATTTGAACTATCTTAGGAAGATTCTGAAGATCACCTGGCAGGATAAGGTACCAGACACAGGTCCTTCCTCGAACTAAACTGCCAAGCATTCAAACAATGCTTCAGAGAGTGCAACTCCAATGGACTGGTCATGTTGTTCAAATGCAAAATGTACGCTTGCCAAAAAGACTATTTTATGGAGAACTTCCATGGGGCAGGCAATCACATCATGGCCAGAAGAAATAATAGAAGAATACTCTCAAGGTTTCTCTCAAGAACTTTGTATTTGATTGTGTAACATGGGAGACATTAGCACAGGATCGCTCAGCATGATATGCCTACATCAGAAAAGGTGCTGTGCTCTATGAGCAAAGCAAAATTGAAACAGCACAAAGAAAACATAGGATGCACAAATTTGGAGTAACTACCCCAAATGTTCACACAGACTATCGGTGCCCAATCTATGATAGTGTTTGATGGGGTTTGATGGAGCTCCCCTGGAATCTCCTCACTTAAACTGACCTTTCATACTCAAATTGAGCTCCCCTTGTATCTCTCCACAGAACATGACCATTGTCTGTTATCTCTTGATTGCCCTACCTGCTTACCACCTAGGCGCCCCCTAGTCTGATGTTTGTTGACTACCTCCAGCCATTTCCAACCTTTGAGCCTCCTTGGAGGCCCTTCCTGAACTTCCCCCATCACTCTAGACTACCAGACCCCCCACCCCCCACTCCCCACTCCCCCCCCCCATCCCTCCTATACTCTTTTCTGTATTTAAGTCCCACCTTGCCTCCATGAAGGAGTTCAGATTCAATCTAGCTTAGATTCTGTCTAGCTGGGATTCTATATGGCCTGCTTGTGAATACAAGCATTACAAATACTTAGGTTCCTTAAGAGGCAATACAATTTGGCAAATCTCTAATAAACTTTGTTTTCTTTGGCTTTAAGAAGGCTTGAGTCGAATTCATTCAAGCACAACCCAGACTGTCGGTATTTTGGGGTCCACCCATCACCCATAAACCTAATCAGTGTTGAGGTTTGGGGTGCTGTATCCCAAATACCCACATGCTGAGTCCTGCTCGAATGAATTCGACACAAGCCTACCTAAAGTCAAAGAAAAACAAAGTTTGTTAAAGATTCGACATACTGGGTTGACTCTTAAGGAGCCTAAGCATTTGTAATGCTTGTATTAACAAGCAGGCCAGATAGAATCTTACTCAGCTAGACAGAATCTGAGCTGGATTGAATCTGAGCACCCTCATGGAAGCGAGGTGGAACTTAAATACAAAAAAAAGAGTGAGGGAAGAATCCAGGTGTTGCCAAGTAGTCTGGGGTCCCAGGAATGGTCCTGATAGATCAAACCCAGGGAGGATTCTGATGGGAGTGGCCAGTAGTCCAGACAATCTACAGATCCAGGCTGGGCAACTTGGACTTCAAGAAAATGCTAAGTAGTTGGAAATATCAAAAGGATGCTGGGATCAAAGGAAGAGAATGCTAAATGGTGATCAGATAGGGAATATCTGGGCTGAGAGAGATGGAAGGGGAATTCAAGAAACCCTCCCCCCCCAAGGCCAGACTTTCCAGGGCCCTTCAGACAAATGTGACAAAAGCCCTCCGAATCCAACGGGAAAAGGTCTTGATTTGGGCTTGTACCTTATCAGTAGAGTATTCCCAGTTTGTATTGGTTTGGTCAGCCACAGTGGTACACACTGAAACTTCACTTTATCATGGTGATGTCATTTTGATCCTCTCAGAATGAAGGACAACAACGTGTGTGTGTGTGTGTGTGTGTGTGTGTGTGAATTGTCTGTGTGTCTTACATACCATACCCTTATCTAAATTTAACAAAGAATTTCCACCATTAGAATTTTTTCCTTATCCTAACTGCACTAGTTTTATCTGTACAGAAGCTTTTCAATTTCATATAATCAAAGTTTTTTATCATATGTAATTGACTCTATTGTTTGTTTGGTTATGAATATATCTACCTCTAGCTATGAAAAGTAGAAAATCCATTTCTGTTCCAATTTTTTTGAGTTATGATCTTTAATATCAGGGCCATATAACCATTTAGAATTTATTGTGGAATGTGGCATATTTGTCTAAACCTAATTTCTGCCATACTGCATTGTAGTTCTCTCAGAATTTTTATTAAATAATTAATTTCTAATTTGTTTTCTTATTTATTAAGTACAGAGTTACTGAGTTCCCTTGACTGATTTTTTTCTTGTCTGTTCTGTTCCATTGGTATACTTCTTTATTTTTTAACCAAATAGTTTTGACGGCTGCTACTTTATAATATAATTTCAGATCTGGATATAACATCCTCCTTTCATTCCTGCCTTGTTTCATTATTTCCCTTGGTATTCTAGATCTTTTGTTCCTTCAAATGAATTTTGAAAATTACTTTATCAATTTCTGCAAAGCATTGGTAATCTGAAATAGTATTAAAACTGTAAATTAATTTGGGGAATACTATCACTATTAGTATGTCACAAGCACTGAATATTCCACCAGCTATTTATTTTCCTTTTGTTGTTGTTTTATTAAAGGAGTACTTTGTAATTCAATGAACATCAAACACGTGCTGTATCAGGTACTGTGTTAAGTGCTAGGGATACCAAAAAAAGACATGACAGTCCCTGCCATAATAGAGCTCATGATCTAATAGGAGAAGGCAACACATAAAACAAACTGAAAATGGGGTGTGGAGGGGAGCCGATAAAATCCGGCAGCTGGGGTGTGAAATAAATTGAGGAGGTGTGAGTTACAGAGTTGGGTTCATCTTACAGAATGATGAGTTTCTGGAGACCATGAAATCCAGAGGAGCAGCTGGTGAATTCCCTGTGTGCCTTCCTTAAATGGTGAAGGATCTGGGAGGAGCTCTCCTATAGAGAGAGGAGCTCCAGGGGCAAGAGGACTGAGGCGTGAGTTTCAGAATTGATTTCATCTTGCAGAATGATGAGTTTCTGGAGATCATAAAATCTAGGACAGCGGCCAAGTGTGATATATTTTTATACAAGTATTTTGTGTTTTGGTAGATCATCTCTAAGAATTTTATGTATTTTGTAGTTATAGGATTTTCCTTTCTGTTATCTCTTGCATTTTACCATCATATGGAAATGTTGATTTTTGTACATAGCCTTTGCTAAAAGCTATTGTCTCAATGTCTTTGCTGATTCCCTAGGCTATTCTCAATAAACCATTATTATCATCAGCAAATAGGGATAGTTTTACTTCATCTCTGCCTGTATTTTCACTGTTATTTTTTCTAATTTCTATTACTAGCATTCCTAGAAATGTACCAAATGAAAGTGGAGAAAGTGGGCATTCTTGTTTTACTCCTGCATTTATTGAGAAAGTTTCTAATGTCTTCCCATTGCATATAATGCTTACTTTTGGTTTAGGTAGATACTTTTTATGGTATTGAAAAAAATCCCTGTATATTTTATAGTTGTTTCACAAAAATGAGTGTGGTGATTTCCCCTCCCCATTTAATAGTATTTATTTTTTCCCAATTACATGTAAAAATAGTTTTCAGTGTTCACTTTTATAAGATTTTGAGTTCCAAGTTTTTTTCTCCCTTCCTCTTTCCCCTTACCCTCAAGACAACATGCAATCTGATATAGGCTATACATGTAGTGTTGTAATTTTTTAAAAGACTTTTTCCGTATCTATTGAGATAAGCATTTGGGTTTTTTATGTTTTCACTTTTAATATGATTACATTGTTTCCTAATGTTGAAACATCACAGAAGTCTGGCAAAACTCCACCTTAAAAATAATGGACAATTTCTTGGATGTATTGTTATAGACTGATAGGAATTTATAAAAAAAAATTATATTGATATTCACTTATTATAGTTCTCCTTTTGTGTTTTTTCCTTCCCTGATTTAGGTATTAGAAATATATTTGTCTCACAAAAGAAAACTGGTAGTGATGAGGTACAGACTCTGGGAATCTTCTTGAACTCCCTTTGAATCTTTTCACTTAATCTGGCCTTTCATACTCAAATCTGTTACCCTTAATCTAGCCTGGCCCTCCCTTGTCTGTTAGCTTTGAATGGTCCCACCTGCTTCCTCCATTGTCTGATAACTTCATTTTCTTGGTGTCATGGTCCTCTTCAATAAAGAAGGACAAACACAGCAACCAAAGGGAAAGTACACCCAAAAGTTGCCTTTTTTCTTCTGGGTTTACTGGCTACATTTCTTGCTCAAAAATCAAGCCTCAAAACCAATTCACTCTGGAACTCATAGACTGGATGAGTCCCCACCCACCTAGCACAGAGTGGATTTAAATATTAAATAGTAATTATTTCTCTTTTACCCAGGAACCCTGAGGATCTTCTCCTCCCACTTTGAGTTTTTGGTTTGTTTTTTTTTAATTAAAGGGGCCATCCCTTAAGCAACTACTTAAAGAAGCACTGAATGGGTGTATCTCACTCAAAGTGAGAATGCTGTAAGACCTTATCCTGAAAGGGCCAGGGTCTCACATAGCATCCCGGGCCATCCCCAATCTTCCTGATGAATATCAGGTCACTGGACCCAGATGACTCAGGAGAAGAAAGTGAGGTTGGCTACCTTGCACAGCCCTCCTTCACTCAAATCAAAGTCAACTACAAGCCATGTCATCATCTTAATATCATGGACCTCCTTGAGAATGAAGAACAAACACAACAATTTCCTGATTGCCTCCAGCTGGTTCCAACCCTTGATCGATCACCCCAGTCCCATTAAAGTCTTCCTTGGACGTCTCCTCGAGACCCTCCCTAAAACCTTCCTCCTATCACCCTAGCTTACCAGACCACCCCCAGAGTCCTCCCACGGTCTTTTCTGTATTTAAGTTCCATCTTGCCTCCATGAAGGCACTCAGATTCAATCCAGCTCTGATTGTCTAGGTGAGATTCTATACAGCCCATTTTGTCACAAATAGTTAGACTCTTTAAGAGTTAATCCAACAAGGCAAACCTGTAATAAACTTTGTTTTACCTTTACTGAAAGACGCTTGAGTAAAATTCACTCAGCAGGACTTGGTGAGTCACTATTTTGGGGTTCCCAGCACCCCAAACCTCAACAGTAGGAAGCATTCTTTCTCAATTGTTGAGAATAATTTGCAAAATATTGTTACTAACTGATCTTTAAGAATTTGATAGAATTCTGTAAATCCAATCCATCAGAACCAGTTCCCCTTCCTAGCCCCAACCCCTTGTTAGTTCCATTACAGCTAAATTTCTTTTTCTTAGATTTTTCAAAAATTTCTATTTGATCTTTTGTTAGTTTGGTATTTTGCATGTTTGAAAATATTCCTCTACTTTTGTGTTCTCAGCCTTATTAGCATAAAACTGCATAATAGGTTCTGGTGATCTTTTTTTAACTTCTGGTTTTGTTGTGATTTCACTTTGTTCATTTTTTATTGCTGAATTGCCCCTTTTTTATTACTTTGGCTAAAGATTTATTGATTTTGCTAACTTTTGATTTTATCATTTCTATAGTCCTTTTATATCCAACTTACCTATTTCTCTTCAAATTTTCAATGTATCCTCTGTAATTATTTTAGTTTTCTTTTTACTTTGTTGGTTATATATATATTCAGCTCACTAACCCATTTTTCTTCCAATTCTGTTAATGTATATTTTTAAGGATATAATTTTCCCCTGAAGACTGCTTTAGCTCCATTTCAGAAACATTTTTTAGTTGTTTCATCATTATTTTCTATGACTTGTTATTTGAATCACTCATTATCTAGAATTCTACTGTTAAGTCTCCATTTAAGTATATGTCTTCTGTTTGTGTTCCCTGAACAGATTAGTATTTTTATTGTTTTGTGGTCTGTAGAGGATGGTTACTATTTCTTTTTACATTTATTTGTACTTTCTCTTTGCTCTAATACATTTTGCAAAGTTTCATGTGCTAATCAAAAATGTGTATTTTAGCAGTCCAATTTAGAATATACCGTAAGGGAGGGGCGGAGCCAAGATGGCGGAGTAGAAGGACGCACGTTTACGAGCTCCGAAACCAAAGCCCATAGAATTAATGTAAAAAGAGTCCCCCATAACTTCTGGGTGAATACAAGGTGTGCAGAAGCAGAGTGGAAGAGATTTCCGTTCCAGGGAGCCCTGAAGACCCGTCCCCAGGGTCTGGCGTGCCCCGGAAAGTAAACCCGACCCCCAGCGCGGCCCTGGCCGGGGCGCAGAGAAGCTGATCTGAGCAGGCTTCAGAGACGGAAGCTCCAGCAGCCGGGAAAGCCCCTCCGCCCACAGAAGCGACAGGTCAGTGAGAGAGGCCGGGCTGAAGGAGAGGGGAAGCAGGGCGTCTCCGTGACTCGGGCCCCCTCGCGAGGAAGCGGCAGTGGCAGGGACGGGGGCAGGAAGCGGCGGCGGCAGAGGTGTGGGCTGGGGCTGAGGCGGCAGTGGCCCAGGACTCAGGAATCCCCCAGCAGCAGGCAGGATCTTCATTACGGAAGATTCCCGCATAAAACCTGACGGAGCTGAGCCTGGGAGACGGCCCTGCCCCCACCCCGCTCTGTTGCTGAAGGCTTCTGCTCGGGACCCCCAGGGGAGCTGAGATTGGGAGGCGGGCCTCCCACCCCACCCGCTCCATTCCTGAGAGTCTCTGCATAAAGCCCCCGAGGGATCAGAGTCTCGGAGGCAGCCCTGGCCCCACCCCAGCACCTGAACTAAAGCTCACTGATTGACAGCCGGCAGGAGGAAAGCCCATTTAAATCTCAGAGGCCAAGCACTAGCTGGATGGATCCAGGCGGGGGTGGAAAGGAATCTCAGAAGTCAAGTAACTGGCTGGGAAAATGCCTAGAAAAGGGAAGAAAAATAAGACTTTAGAGAGTTTTTTCCAACAAATGCAAATGATCCCGACTTTCGGATCTGACGAAGATGAGGACGTATTCTTGCCATCAGGGAAAGACGTGGAGGGCGGGGCCTCAGTACCCCAGACACCCCAGGGGGGTGGTGGGTGGGATCAGGCCCTGGAAGAGCTCAAAAAGGATTTTGAAAAGCAAGTTAGACAGGTGGAGGAAAAACTGGGAAGAGAAATGTCAGAGATGCAACAAAAGTATGAAAAACAGGTCAATACCTGGGTAAAGGAGACCCAAAAAAATGCTGAGGAAATTAACACCTTGAAAAATAGGCTCACCCAATTGGCAAAGGAGGTTCAAAAAGCCAATGAGGAGAAGAATGCTTTCAAAAGCAGAATGAGCCAAATGGAAAAAGAGGCTCAAAAGCTCACTGAATTTAATAGTTCTCTCAAAATTAGAATGGAACAGATGGAGTCTAATGACTTTACGAGAAACCAAGAAATCACCAAACAAAACCAAAAGAATGAAAAAATGGAAGAGAATGTGAAATATCTCATGGGAAAAACAACTGACCTGGAAAATAGATCCAGGAGAGACAATTTAAAAATTATGGGACTACCTGAAAGTCATGATCAAAAAAAGAGCCTAGACATCATCTTCCATGAAATTATCAAGGAAAACTGCACTGACATTCTAGAACCAGAGGGCAAAATAAGTATTGAAAGAATCCATCAATCACCACCTGAAAGAGATCCAAAAAGAGAAACTCCTAGGAACATTGTGGCCAAATTCCAGAACTCCCAGCTCAAGGAAAAAATCTTGCAAGCAGCTAGAAAGAAACAATTCCAGTACTGTGGAAATACAATCAGGATAACCCAAGATCTAGCAGCTTCTACATTAAGGGATCGAAGGGCGTGGAATAGGATATTCCAGAAGGCAAAGGAACTAGGACTCAAACCAAGAATCACCTACCCAGCTAAAGTGAGTATAATACTTCAAGGGAAAATATGGTCTTTCACTGAAACAGAGGACTTTCAATCATTCTTGATGAAAAAACCAGAGCTGAAAAGAAAATTTGACTTTCAAACACAAGAATGAGAAGAAGCATGAAAAAGTAAACAGCAAAGAGAAGTCTTAAGGGACTTACCATCAGTGAACTGTTTACATTCCTACATGGAAAGACAATATTTGTAACTCTTAAAACTTTTCAGTATCTGGGTAGTTGGTGGGACCACACATACACATGTACACGCATGCACACACATACACACATGCACACACATACAGAGATAGAGAGCACAGATTGAACTGAATAGGAGGGGACCATACCTTAAAAGAAACTAGGGTAAATGGTGAGAGAGAAATGTAGGGGGAGGGAAAGGGAAGGGAGTAACTATATGTCATTTAAGAGGCAGGTAGGAGTTTTTATTAGTGGAGGGAAAAAGAGGAGAGCTGAGAAAAAAAAAACAAAAAACAAGAAGTTTACCCTCATCACGTTTGACTAAACAAAGGAGTGAAATGCACACTCATTTTGGTATGAAAACCTATCTTACAGTATAAGAAAGTGGGGGAGAAAGAGATATTGCAAGGGGGGGGATGATGGAAGGGAGGGCAAAGGGAGGAGGGAGCAATTTGAAGTCAACACTTGGGGAGGGACAGGATCAAAAGACAGAAGAGAAACAATGAGGGGCAGGTTAGGAGGGATGGTAATCCAGTTAGTCTTACACAACACGACTATCAGGGAGGTCATTGGCAAAACTACACAGATATGGCCTATATTGAATTGCCTGCTGTCCCAAAGGGAATGGGTGGGGAGGGAGGGATGAGGAGAATTTGGAACTCAAAGTTTTAGGAACAACTGTTTAGTATTGTTGTTGCAACTAGGAAAGAAGACATACAGTTAATGAAGAATAGAAAGTCATCTGGTCCTACAGGAGAAAAGAGAAGATGGAGACAAGAGAAGGGAGAGATGACAGAAGAGAGGGCAGATTGGAGATAGGGAAAATTAGATTGCTTGGGGTTTTGGGGTGGGGGGAGGGGATAAAAGGGGAGAAAATTTGGAACCCAAAAATTTGTGAAAATGAATGTAAAATAAATAAATAAATAAATAAATAAAAATTAAAAAAAAAAAGAATATACCGTAAGTCCATTTGCTCTAGTTTCTCCAGAAGTTTGTGCAATTATTATTCTTTTTGAAAAAATCTTTATTTCTAACAGATCTGTTCAAAACAGAGAGAGAGTCATTAAAGACTCCTGCCATTATTGTACTGCTGTTATATTTTCTTGTAATTCAGTTAATTTTTCCTTTGTTACTTTAAATGCTATACCATTTGGAGCATACAAGCTTAACACTGATAATAGGTGGCTCCTTTCACTATAATGTAGATCCTTGTTAATCTTAATTTTTATGTTGTGAATGTTTATTTTCATTTTGCTAATAGTATAATTACAATTTCTGCTTTGTTTTTTTGACCACCAGATATAAAGTAAATTTTGTTCCAGTTCTTCATTTTTATTCTAGGTGCATCTTAGCTCTTTTAGGTATAAGCAACAAATTCTGGGATTTTATTTTCTTACCCAATTGTTACTTTTTCATTTTATTGAACTGTTTAATCCATTCACATTTAAAGTTATGAGAATTGGATTATTTTCCACCATTTGTCTCTAACATTTTTTTTTCTGAATTAGGGTTTTGTTTTTCTCTTTAAAGTCAACACATTGTTTATTCAGTTAATCTTGCTAAATTAACTCTATTTAGGCAACCCTATTCTCACTAGCTCTTTTCACTCTCAAGGATCCTTCTACCCCTCTGAATTACTCATCAAGATCCACTAGCCTTACTCTAACTTTGGAGTTTTGCTTAACATATTGATTCCTTTCTCTTTCTTCCTACTTAGCTATTTCTTTTCTTCTCTTTTTTTCCTCTAAGTTGTCATTTAACCTTTTCTTCCTCTCCTTGCCTTCAATTTACTGTTTTTCCATTTTTTTGCCTCCTTTTCTAAAAAAAGATTTCTTTCATTCTTTCCATTTCTCTTTCCTCTTCGCATATTTTAGACTTCTATCATTTGATTCATGACCCTTTCTTTAGTCTCTGTATTTGTCATGGAATTAAAGGTTCTCAGGGTACCTACTCTGAGTTTCCTCTTTTTTTTTTAATTTCCTTTTTTTTTTAGTTTTCAACATCCATTTTCACAAGACTTTGAGTTCCAAATTTTCTCCCCAACTCTCCCCTACACCGCAAGATGGCATGCATTCTGATTACCCCTTCTCCAAGTCTTCCCTTCCTTTTATCATTCCCCCCTCCTTGTGCCCTTCCCCTTTACTTTCTTGAAGGGCAAGACAGATTTCTATACCCCATCCCTGTATATCTTATTTCCCAATTGCATGTAAAAACAATTTTTTTAAACATTTGTTTTTAAAACTTTGAGATCCAAATTCTCTCTCTTCTTTCCTCCCCACCCACCTTCTGAGATTCCTCTTCTAAACAGTTTCTATGTTATTTGTAGCATCCCTTATGCTTTTTTTGCTACTGTGCCTCATCCTTAAGAGATATCAGTTTCTGGAGGACAGAGAGAAGACAGAAGCATTGCCTCATGGTAAAAATTCTCCTCTGTCCCTGATTGTGAATTTCATCACAACTCCCTGCTTTCCTAATCCTTTACCCATTTGCCATGTTATCTGCTCTCTGGGTACATCTTCCCAGGCTTCTGGATGTCAGTGGCCCTCAGGAATTCTGATCTTCTTGTGGCAGGATGCTGTCCATGGAGGCACAGCGTTTTCTCAGAGGGACTGGTCACTCTAACATGAAATCCTGCTGATATACCCATTGCAAGGTTCCCTTTTTCCATTACAGAATGTCTTTTCAAGTGGACATTGTTGCAAGTACTCAAAGCCTTTCCATTATGATGGAATCTGTCAGAATTTGTACTTTGATGATACAGACTCCAGGAATGATGGTCTTCTCTAGGTCATGATGAGACATAGGAGTTTTGTTGAGATTTTATGTCCAATTTGGGGTAGTTAAGAACTTCTGAAGTTAAATCACTGATGATGCAAGAAGCAATATTCATGGGGAGGAGTCAAGGTGGCGGAGTAGAAAGACTCATGTATGCTAGCTCCGAACCCACAGCCCATAAATTTTCTGTAAAAAGAACTCCCCACAAATTCTGGAGCAGTGCAAGCTGTGCAGAAATGCAGTGGAGGAGATTTCCATTCCAGAGAGCCCTGAAAAACTGACCCCAAAGGTCCGTTGTGCACCGGACAGTGGAGCCCACCACTGTGTGCCCGGGCCGCGTGGCCCCAGAGGAGCAGATCTAAGCAGGCTTCAGGGACGGAATCTCTGGCAGCCACGAAAGTCCCTCCACCCACAGGTGCTACAGGTCAGTGAGAGAGACTTCTGGGCTGGCTGAGAGGGGAGCGGGGTGTCTCCGTGGCTTGGGACCCCTCAGGAGGAAGAGGCAGCGGCAGAGGTGGTGGCAGCCTGGGACTCCCAGAGCAGGCAGAGCTCCACTCCATTACTGAAGGTCTCTGCATAAACCCCCTGAGGGAACTGAGCCTGGGAGGCAACCCTGCCCCCACCTGAGCACCAGAACTTAAGCTCACATTCAATAGCAGCCGCTCCCACCGCGGAAAGCCCTGAGGCTCGGGAGCAGCATTTGAATCTCAGACCCCAAGCACTAGTTGGGCAGATCTAGGCAGGGGTGGACAGGAATCTCAGAAGTCAAGTAACTGGCTGGGAAAATGCCCAGAAAAGGAAAAAAAAAATAAGACGATAGAAGGTTACTTTCTTGGTGAACAGATGTTTCCTCCTTTCCTTTCTGATGAGGAAGAACAATGCTTACCATCAGGGAAAGACATAGAAGCCAAGGCCTCTATACCCCTAACATCTGAAATAGATATTCAATGGGCTCAGGCCATGGAAGAGCTCAAAAAGGATTTTGAAAATCAAGTTAGACAGGTGGAGGAAAAACTGGGAAGAGAAATGAGAGAGATGCAAGAAAAGCATGAAAAATGGGTCAATACCCTGCTAAAGGAGACCCCAAAAAATGCTGAAGAAAATAACACCTTGAAAAATAGGCTCACTTGGGGCGGAGTCAAGATGGCAGAGTAGAAAGACGCATGTTTACGAGCTCCGAACAGACAGCCCATAGAATTAATGTAAAAAGAGATCCCCATAAGTTCTGGATCACTGTAAGGTGTGCAGAAACAGAGTGGAAGAGATTTCCGTTCCAGAGAGCCCTGGAGAGCCGTCCCCAGGGTCTGTCGCACCCCGGAAAGTGGACCCCACCCCAGCGCTGCCCTGGCTGTGGCCCCAGAGAAGCTGATCCGAGCAGGCTTCAGGGACGGAAGCTCCGGCGGCCGGGAAAGTCCCTCCGCCCACAGAAGCTACAGGTCAGTGAGAGAGAGATGCTGAGCTGGATGAGAGGGGGAGCGCAGTGTCTCCGTGACTCGGGCCCCCTCGGGAGGAAGCAGCGGAGGTAGAGGCAGGGGCGGTGGCGGAGGCAGCAGCTGTGGCGGTGGCCCAGGATTCCCCCAGCAGCAGGCAGGATCTTCATTACTGAGAGTCTCTGCATAAACCCCCTGAGGGAGCTGAGCCTGGGAGACGGCCCTGCCCCACCCCACTCCATTACTGAAGGTCTCTGCATAAAGCCCCTGAGGGAACTGAGCCTGGGAGGCGGCCCCGCCCCCACCCCGCTCCATTACTGAAGGTCTCTGCATAAAGCCCCTGAGGGAACTGAGCCTGGGAGGCGGCCCTGCCCCCACCTCAGCACCAGAACTAAAGCTCACATTGATTAGCAGTTGTGCGCGGCACAGAAAGCCCATTTGAATGTCAGACCTCAAGCACTAGCTGGGCGGATCTAGGTGGGGGTGGACAGGAATCACAGAAGTCAAGTAACTGGCTGGGAAAATGCCTAGAAAAGGGAAGAAAAATAAGACTATAGAGAGTTTTTTCCAACAAATGCAAATGATCCCGACTTTCAGATCTGACGACGACGAGGACATATTCTTGCCATCAGGGAAAGAGGTGGAGGGCGGGGCCTCGGTACCCCAGACATCCCAGGGGGATGTCAGATGGGCTCAGGCCTTGGAAGAGCTCAAAAAGGATTTTGAAAAGCAAGTTAGACAGGTGGAGGAAAAACTGGGAAGAGAAATGAGAGAGATGCAAGGAAAGTATGAAAAATGGGTCAATACCTGGGTAAAGGAGACCCAAAAAAATGTTGAAGAAAATAACACCTTGAAAAATAGGCTCACTCAATTGGCAAAAGAGGTTCAAAAAGCCAATGAGGAGAAGAATGCTTTCAAAAGCAGAATTAGCCAAATAGAAAAAGAGGTTCAAAAGCTCACTGAAGATAATAGTTCTCTCAAAATTAGAATGGAACAGATGGAGTCTAATGACTTTCTGAGAAACCAAGAAATCAGCAAACAAAACCAAAAGAATGAAAAAATGGAAGAGAATGTGAAATATCTCATGGGAAAAACAACTGACCTGGAAAATAGATCCAGGAGAGATAATTTAAAAAATATGGGACTACCTGAAAGTCATGATCAAAAAAAAGAGCCTAGATATCATCTTCCATTAAATTATTGAGGAAAACTGCCCTGACATTCTACAACCAGAGGGCAAAATAAGCATTGAAAGAATCCATCGATCACCACCTGAAAGAGATCCAAAAAGAGAAACTCCTAGGAACATTGTGGATAAATTCCAGAACTCCCAAGTCAAGGAGAAAATCTTACAAGCAGCTAGAAAGAAACAATTCCAGTATTGTGGAAATAAAATCAGGATAACTCAAGATCTAGCAGCTTCTACATTAAGGGATCGAAGGGCGTGGAATAGGATATTCCAGAAATCAAAGGAACTAGGACTCAAACCAAGAATCACCTACCCAGCTAAACTGAGTATAATACTTCAGGAGAAAATATGGTCTTTCAATGAAACAGAGGGCTTTCAAACATTCTTGATGAAAAGACCAGAGCTGAAAAGAAAATTTGACTTTCAAACACAAGAATGAGAAGAAGCATGAAAAAGTAAACAGCAAAGAGAAGTCTTAAGGGACTTACCATAAGTGATCTGTTTGCATTCCTACAGGGAAAGACAATATTTGTAACTCAAAACTTTTCAGTATCTGGGTAGTTGGTGGGACCACACACACACATGTACACGCATGCACACACACACACATACACACATGCACACACATACAGAGATAGAGAGCACAGAGTGAATTGTATAGGATGGGACCATATCTTAAAAGAAATTAAGGTAAATGGTGAGAGAGAAATGTAGTGGGAGGAAAGAGGGTGAAATGGAATGGGGTAATTATATGTCATTTAAGAGACAAGTAGGAGACTTTTTAGTGGAGGAAAAAAGAGGAGAGCTGAGGATAAAAAAAAAACAAGAAATTTACCCTCATCACATTTGACTAAAGGAAGGAATAAAATGCACACTCATTTTGGTATGAAAACCTATCTTACAGTATAGAAGAAGGAGATAAACGGGGGGGGGGGGCGGGATGATGGAAGGGAGGGCAAAGGGAGGAGGGAGCAGTTTGAAGTCAACACTCAGGGAGGGACAGGATCAAAAGACAGAAGAGAAACAATGAGGGGCAGGATAGGATGGAGGGTAATTCAGTTAGTCTTACACAACACGACTATCAGGGAAGTCATTTGCAAAACTACACAGATATGGCCTATATTGAATTGCCTGCCTTCCCAAAGGGAATGGGTGGGGAGGGAGGGATGGGGAGAATTTGGAACTCAAAGTTTTAGGAACAACTGTTTAGTATTGTTGTTGCTACTAGGAAAGAAGACAAACAGTTAATGAGGAATAGAAAGTCATCTGGCCCTACATGAGAAAAGAGAAGATGGTGATAAGAGAAGGGAGGGATGACAGAAGAGAGGGCAGATTGGAGACAGGGAAAATTAGATTGCTTGGTGTATTGGGGTGGGGGGAGGGGATAAAAGGGGAGAAAATTTGGAACCCAAAATTTTGTGAAAATGAATTTAAAAAGTTAAATAAATAAATAAATATTTTTTTAAAAAAAGAAAGAAATGAAGGGAGGAAGGAACATCTCTTCCCCAATAAAGTAACTCTCTATGGTCTTATTTTTCTTCCTTTTTCTGGGCATTTTCCCAGCCAGTTACTTGACTTCTGAGATTCCACTCCACCCCCACCTAGATCTGCCCAGCCAGTGCTTGGGGTCTGAGATTCAAATGCTGCTTCCCAGACTGAGGGCTTTCCGTGGCTGGCACGGCTGCTATTCAATGTGAGCTTAAGTTCTGGTGCTCAGGTGGGTGCAGGGCCACCTCCCAGGCTCAGTTCCCTCAGGGGTTTTATGCAGAGACCTTCAGTAATGGAGCGGGTGGGGGCCGGGCCGCGTCCCAGGCTCAGTTCCCTCCGGGGGTTTATGCAGAGATCTTCAGTAATGGAGCTCCTGCGGCTGCTCAGGGAGTCCCGGGCCACCGCTGCTGCCTCTGCCGCTCCCCCTGCTGCTGCCTCCTGAGGGGGCCCGAGTCACGGAGACACCCCGCTCCCCTCTCAGCCAGCCCAGACATCTCTCTCACCTACCTGTAGCGTCTGTGGGCGGAGGGACCTTCCCGGCTGCCGGAGTTTCCGTCCCTGAAGCCTGCTCGGCTCTGCTCCTCTCAGCCGTGTGGCCAGGGCAGCGCTGGAGTGGGCTCCGCTTTCCGGGGCGCGACGGACCCTGGCGACAGCTCTCCAAGGCTCTCTGGAACGGAAATCTTTTCCACTGTGTTTCTGTGCGCCTTGTAGTGATCCAGAATTTGTGGGGAGTTCTCCTTGCAGGAAATATATGGGCTGTGGGTTCGGAGCTAGAATACGTGAGTCTTTCTACTCTGCCATCTTGGCTCCACCCCCTGGAAGGTTGCTTTCTTGATGAAACATTATTTTCTTATGAGGAAGAAAATAGGAAATGGTCTCGGGCCATGGAAGAACTCAAAAAATAATTTGAAAATCAAGTAAGAGAAGTAGGGGAAATTTGGGAAGAGAAATGAGAATGATGCAAGAAAATCATGAAAAATGAATCAACAACTTACTATGGCACCAAAAAAAATGTTGAAGAAAATAACACCTTTAAAAACAGACTAATCTAAATGGCAAAAGAGATCCAAAAAGTCAATGAGGAGAAGAATGCACTAAAAAACAGAATCGATCAAATGGAAAAGAGTTCCAAAAGCTCACTGAAGAAAATAATTCCTTCAAAATTAGAATGGAGCAAATGGAAGCTAATAACTTTATGGGAAATCAAGAAATTATAAAACAGAACCATAAGGATGAAAAAAATAGAAGACAATGTAAAATATCTCATTGGAAAAACAACTGACCTGGAAAATAGATCCAAGAGAGATAATTTAAAAATTATTGGTCTACCTGAAAACCACGATTAAAACAAGAGCCTAGATATCATCTTTCAAGAAATTATCAAGGAAACCTGCTCTGAAATTCTAGAACCAGATGGTAAAATAGAAATTGAAAGAATCCACTGATCACCTCCTAAAAGAAATCCCAGAAGGAAAACTCCTAGGAATAGTGTAGCCAAATTTCAGAGTTCCCAGGTTAAGGAGAAAATATTGTAAGTAGTCAGAAAGAAATAGTTCAAGCATTGTGGAAACACAATAAGGAAAACACAGGATTTAGCAGCTTCTACACTAAGGGATCGGAGGGCTTGGAATATGATATTGCAGAGATCAGAGGAGCTAGGATTAAAACCAAGAATCACCTACCCAACAAAACTAAGTATAATACATCAGGGTAAAAAAAATAGAATTTCAATGAAATAAAGGCCTTTCAAGCATTCTTGTTGAAAAGATCAGAACTAAATAGGAAATGTAATTTTCAAATACAAGTATCAAGAGAAACATGAAAAGGTAAACAGGAAAGAGAAGTCACAGGAGACTCATTAAAGTTGGAATGTTTACATTCCTGCATGGAAAGATGATATTTGTAACTCATGAGACTGTTCTCAATATAAAGGTAGTTAGAGGGAATATCTATATATCTATGTCTATATCTATCTATCTATGTAGATTGTGTGTATGTATGTGTATATACATATATGTGAGTATATGCATGTGTGTATGTGTATGTGTATATATATATATATATATATATATATATATATATGCATGCATGTATGTATGGGGCGAGGACACAGAGTGAGCTGAATATGAATGGAGGATACCTAAAAAATAATATTAAGTATTGAGAGGAATGTACTGGGGGAAAGAGAAAGGGAGAGGTAGAATAGAGTAAATCATCTCACATAAAAGAGGCAAGAAAGAGCTTTTACAATGGAGGAGAAGAGGGGGAAGGTGAGAGGGAATAAGTGAGCCTTACTCTCCTCAGATTTGGCTTAAGGAGGGAATAGCATACATTCAATTGAGTATGGAAATCTGTCTTACTCTGCAGGAAGGTGGGTGGGAGGAGGGGATAGAAGAGGGAGGATAACAGAAGGGATGGCAGATTGGGGGAAGGGGTAATCAGAAGCAAACCCTATTTTGGGGGTACAAATCAAGAGAGAGAATGGAATAAATGAAGGGCAGGACAAGATAGAGGGAAATGTGGTTAGTCTTTCCCAATATACTGTTATGGAAGTGTTTTGCATGGCTGCACATGTATGATCTATATCAAATTGCTTGCTTTCTCAATGAGGGTGGGGAGGGAGGGAGGAAGGGAGAGAATGTGAAACTCAAAGTTTTAAAAATGAATGTTGAAAATTATTTTTGCATGCAACTGGGAAATAAGTTGTACAAGCAATGGGGTATAGAAATCTATCTTGCCCTACAAGCAAATAGAGGAGAGGGGAGAGATAGGGAGAAAATTTGGAATTCAAAATCCTGTGGAAGTGAATGTTGAAAATGGAAAATGAGTAAATTATATTTTAAAAAATAATAGGCACTCATTGGAATACTAAAGTGAGACTTAAAGTAAGAACACCTCCTTCTACCTCCCAGAAACTTAGAGCTCACTTCCCTGCAAACATATATACCATCAGTAAGTTAAGTGAACAAGTACAAGACAAGTATATGTCTGCAGAGCTTACACAAAGGGAATATGTATAGATAAACAACTTATCCCTGTAAAGTTTAGAGCTCACAATGTCCTCTCATGATGTCCTTACATTCACTGTTCCTTAGGGGACACAATATTTTGGCTAAGTATATCACTCCATGGGCTCAATGGCCCTCCTCTCTGCTAAGCACATTGCTCTGCCAGTTGGCAATAGCCTCTGTTGCTTCTTGCTTCTAAGTTACAGTCCTTGCTAGAGCACTGCCAGGCTCTTCAGAAAGAGCCTGTCTACTCATGGATTAGAGATAACCTCCTAATTCTTCTCCCCCAGAGTCATAGCTCTGAAGTCTGACATATTCCAAGGGGCAGGATCCAAAATCAAGGCACCAAACTCTGTCTTCAAACTTCTGCATAGAAGGTTGGGGTTCAGGAAATAAAGGCTTTATATTTTCCCATCAGATTATATGCAAGTACAAATGTCTTCCAAGGGCATGTGATTCTATTACGGCATGCCATTTCTAAGGCAGGGGAGGGGAAAAAATATCCACCCCCCTTGATACATTTTTCAAGAAAGGCAAAGTCAGAGCTTAAGAGTTCAGTTCTTCCAGGAGAACATTGTACACAGTAACAGCCACATTGTGTGATGACTGACTTTGACAGACTTAGCTCTTCTCAGCAATGCAAGGACTTAAAACAATTTCAAAAGACTCATGATGGAAAATGCCATCAACATCCAGAGAAAGAAATATGGAGTCTGAATGCAGATTGAAGCATACTATTTGCTCTCTTTTTTGTTTTGTTTTTTTTCCTTTCTCATAGTTCTTCCCATTTATTCTAATTCTTGTATACAACATGACTAATGTGAAAATATGTCTAATAAGAATGTATATGTAGAGGCTACATTGGACTGCATGCTTTCTTGGAAAGGGGAGAGAGGAGGAAGGCAGAGAAAATTTAAAACTTATGGAAGTGAATGACTGAAAACTATAAATAAGTTAATTCACAAAAAAGAGTTCAGTTCTTCATTTTAAATTCAAAATGATTAATTTTGATTACATTAAATTAAAAGAGTTGTGTACAAAGCCAATGCAACCAAGATTAGAAGGAAATCAAAAAGCTCCAAAAAAAAAAATTACAGAGACACTTCTCTGATAAAGACCTCATTTCTAAGTCAAATTTGTAATATGAGTTATTCCCCAATGGATAAATGGTCAAAGAATATGAACAGGCAGTTTGCAGATGAAGAAATCAAAGCCATCTACAAATATGCTCTAAATCACTATTGATTAGAGAAATGAAAATTAAAACAACTTTGAGGTACCAACCTATCAGACTGGCTAATATGACAAAAAAGGAAAAAGATAAATGATGAGGAAAATGTGGGAAAATTGGAACACTAATGCATTATTGGTGAAATTGTGAACTGATCCAACCATTCTGGAAAGAAATTTGGAACTTAAACCCAAAGGGCTATAAAAATGTGTATACCCTTTGACCTAGCAATATTGCTTCTAGGATTGTGTCCCAAACAGATCCCACATGTACAAAAATATTTATAGCAGTTCTTTTTGTGGTGACCAAGAACTAGAAATTGAGGGCATGCCCATTGGCAGTTGGGGAACAGCTGAACAAGTTGTATATGAATGTAGTGGAATACTTTTGTTCTATAAGAAATGATGAGCAGGTGGATTTCAGAAAAACATGAACTGATGCTGAGTGAAGTAAGCAGAAACAGGAGAACACTGTAAACAGTAACAACAACCACTGTGTGATGACCAGCTTTGATAACTTTTCTCAACATTATAATGACCTAAGACAATTCCAAAAGACTCATGATGGAAAATGCTATCCACATCCAGAGAAAGAACTATGGAGTCTGAATGCAGATTGAAGTATACTATTTTCTCTCTTTTTTTTTCTTTAATTGTGGTTCTTTCCTTTTGTTCCGATTCTTCCTTCACAACATAATGAATGGGGAAATATGTCTAATAGGATTGTGTGTGTGTGTGTGTGTGTGTGTGTGTGTGTTTGACCTACATCAGATTGTATACTGTCTCAAGAAGAGGAGAGGGAAGGGAGAAAAAAATTAGAATTCAAAATCTTATAGAAGCAAATGTTGAAAGCTATCTTTACATGTAATTGGAAAAAGTAATATACTATTAAGTGTGTATATGAGGGTGGGGGCAGAGTTTAGTTCTTCCTCCATAGCAGAGTCCTCATACAGACTGTTTCAGGCTAGGGACCAACTTGTTTTTTATCTAGGCCACTTGGGAGGTGGCTGATATTCTTAGCCAATCTTTAGAATTTTATGCTGTCCTATCAATTGCTTTCATTCAATGGCCTCCAGTTTATAATCTCATTAGTTTAAATGAGGAAATTTCTTTAATTTGGGTAACAGTCAACAATGATCCATATTCTACAGTGTTACCAGGTTGCTTCTGGAATTTCCTTCATACTCTATTATCAGATTATTCATGAGAATTCATCAATTTTATCAGGGATTTCCCCTGATCCAACTTATTCATCCTTATTAGTAACACAGACACACTTTAAAATCTAATACCCAAAGAAATAATAGCAGATAGGGTAAAATAACAAAGATTAAATTTTGCATGGTTTTTAAAATTCTTTTTGTGGCTTTCTCTCCACACACACATATACCTTCCTTGTTTATGAAACTTGAAAACTGGAAATAACTTTTGTCTATTCATCACTTTTTCCAAAATCATTTTATCTGTTTAAAAAAAATCCCAAATGAAATCATATAAACCAAACTTTTTAAAAACTTAGTCTTTCACTAATAGAAAAAATAGGGGGGAGGAGCCAAGATAGCGGAGTAGAAAGACTCACTTATGCTAGCTCCGAACCCACAGCCCATATATTTTCTCTAAAAAGAACTCCCCACAAATTCTGGAGCACTGCAAACTGCACAGAAACACAGTAGAAGAGATTTCCATTCCAGAAAGCCCTGGAAAGCCGTCCCCAGGGGTCCGTCACACTCCGGACAGCGGAAACCACTCTTGTGCTACCCTGGCCTGGCGGCCCCAGAGGAGCAGATCCAAGCAGGCTTCAGGGATGGAATCTCTGGCGGCCACGAAGGTCCCTCCACCCACAGGTGCTACAGGTCAGTGAGAGAGACTTCTGGGCTGGCCGAGAGGGGAGCGGGGTTTTCTCCGTGACTCGGGCCCCCTCAGGAGGCGGTGGCGGAGGCAGAGGCAGCAGCGGCCAGAGGCTCCTGGAGCAGGCAAGACCTCAGGGCCATTACCAAAGGTCTCCTCATAAAGCCCCTGAGGGAACTGAGCCTGGGAGGTGGCCCTGCCCCCGCCTGAGCACCAGAACTTAAGCTCACATTGAATAGCAGCCGCTCCCGCCACGGAAAGCCCTGATGCTGGGGAGCAGCATTTGAATCTCAAACTCCAAGCACTAGCTGGGCAGATCTAGGCAGGGGTGGACAGGAATCTCAGAAGTCAAGTAACTGGCTGGGAAAATGCCCAGAAAAAGGAAGAAAAATAAGGCCATAGAAAGTTACTTTCTTGGGGCACAGATGTTCCCGCCTTTCATTTCTGATGGGGAGAAACAATTCTTACCATCAGGGAAAGATGTGGAGGTCGGGGCCTCTGTATTCCAGACATCCCAGGTGGATGTCCGGTGGGCTCAGGCCATGGAAGAGCTCAAAAAGGATTTTGAAAATCAAGTTAGACAGGTGGAGGAAAAACTGGGAAGAGAAATGAGACAGATGCAAGAAAAGCATGAAAAATGGGTCAATACCTTGCTAAAGGAGACCCAAAAAAATGCTGAAGAAAGTAACACCTTGAAAAATAGGCTAATTCAATTGGCAAAAGAGGTTCAAAAAGCCAATGAGGAGAAGAATGCTTTCAAAAGCAGAATTAGCCAAATGGAAAAAGAGGTTCAAAAGCTCACTGAAGATAATAGTTCTCTCAAAATTAGAATGGAACAGATGGAGGCTAATGACTTTCTGAGAAACCAAGAAATCACCAAACAAAAGCAAAAGAATGAAAAAATGGAAGAGAATGTGAAATATCTCATGGGAAAAACAACTGACCTGGAAAATAGATCCAGGAGATATAATTTTAAAATTATGGGACTACCTGAAAGTCATGATCAAAAAAAGAGCCTAGACATCATCTTCCATGAAATTATCAAGGAAAACTGCCCTGATATTCTAGAACCAGAGGGCAAAATAAGTATTGAAGGAATCCATTGATCACCGCCTGAAAGAGATCCAAAAAGAGAAACTCCTAGGAAGATTGTGGCCAAATTCCAGAGTTTCCAGGTCAAGGAGAAAATATTGCAAGTAGCTAGAAAGAAACACTTCCAGTATTGAGGAAATACAATCAGGATAACACAAGATCTAGCAGCTTCTACATTAAGGGATCAAAGGGTATGGAATAGGATATTCCAGAAGTCAAAGGAACTAGGACTCAAACCAAGAATCACCTACCCAGCTAAACTGAGTATAATACTTCAGGGGAAAATATGGTCTTTCAATGAAACAGAGGACTTTCAAGCATTCTTGATGAAAAGACCAGAGCTGAAAAGAAAATTTGACTTTCAAACCCAAGAATGAGAAGAAGCATGAAAAAGTAAACAGCAAAGAGAGTCATAAGGGACTTACCAAAGGTGAACTGTTTACATTCCTACATGGAAAGACAATATTTGTAACTCTTAAAACTTTTCAGTATCTGGATAGTTGGTGGGACCACACACACACATACACACACACACACACACACACGCACACACATGTACACGCTTGCGCGTGCACACACATACAGAGACAGAGAGCATAGAGTGAATTGAATAGGATGGGATCATATCTTAAAAGAAATTAAATTAAACGGTGTGAGTGAAATGTAGTGGGAGGAGAAAGGGTGAAATGGAATGGGGTAAATTATATCTCATTCAAGTGGCAAGCAGGAGACTTTTTAGTGGAGGGAAAAAGAAGAGAGCTGAGAAAAAACATGAAGTTTACCCTCATCACATTTGGCTAAAGGAAGGAATAAAATGCACACTCATTTTGGTATGAAAACCTATCTTACAGTACAGGAAAGTGGGGGAGGAGATAAGCAGGGAGGGAGGGATGATGGAAGGGAGGGCAATGGGAGAAGGGAGCAATTTGAAGTCAACACTCTTGGGGAGGGACAGGATCAAAAGACAGAATAGAAACAATGGGGGGCAGAATAGGAGGGAGGGAAATACAGTTAGTTTTACACAACACGACTATTATCGAAGTCATTTGCAAAACTACACAGATATGGCCTATATTGAATTGTCTGCCTTCCCAAAGGGAACAGGTGGGGAGGGAGGGATGAGGAGAATCTGGAACTCAAAGTTTTAGGAACAACTGTTGAGTATTGTTTTTGCTACTAGGAAATAAGAAATACAGTTAATGGGGAATGGAAAGTCATCTGGCCCTACAGGACAAAAGAGAAGATGGGGACAAGAGAAGGGAGGGATGATAGAAGAGAGGGCAGATTGGTGATAGGGGAAATTAGAATGCTCGGTGTATTGGGGTGGGGGAAGGGACAAATGGGGAGAAAATTTGGAACCCAAAATTTTGTGAAAATGAATGTAAAAAGTTAAATAAATAAATTTATATTTAAAAAAAGAGAAAAAAAAAAGAAATAACAGCCATTAACTCTTAGCTCTTGATCAATTAACGTAAGTCTATACTAATATTCAAATAATAAAGTTTTGTTGCTAATGTATTCAATTAGCTATAAGCCACTTGTATGTTCTACTTTCCTTACTTTGCATCACTTTGTATAAATCTTTCCATATTTCAGTGTAGCATAGTGGAAAACCTTCACCAGGTTCTACTCTAATGCCTGGTTATAATGTGGAGGCTATCCTGCAACCTTGAAGCCCTCACTTGGATATCTTGATAATAGAAGTGTTCATTATAAGTATTTGCAACCAAAAAAAGAGAAAGAAAAAAGACCACCTTAAAAATAACTGAAGCTAACTATTAACAATAATATGAAAGAATGCTCTCAATTTGAATAAGAAAAATGCAAATCAAAACAACCCTGAGGTTTCACTTTAGAACCTACAAACTGGCAAAGATGACAAAAGCTGGAAATAGTTAATGTCAGAAGAATTGTGAGAAGACAAGTATACTAGTTCATTCAAAATTATGCAAACAAAATGAATGACTAAAATGACCCAGAGGCAATAGCTAAGAAGAAAACCTCCAATATTTACCAAAATTTTTTATAACAGCACTCTTTTTTTGTGAAAGCAAAGAATTGGAAACAAAGTAGATGCCCATTAAATGGGGAATGGCTAAAGGAACTGTAGTACATAAATGTAATCAAATATTTCTGTGCTTTAAAGATGATGAATACAATATTACTAACTAGTATTTGTGCTACATTAGAAATATAAAGCATGGAAAGAGCTAAAGAAACCAATGCAGAATAAAGTAAGCAGAGATAATGAAACAATTTAAACAATGGCTGCAACAAGTAGATGGAAAGAATAACCACAAAAGGTATCAAAAGTGAATAGTGCAAAATTACAAAGAACAAGCATGGCTTGAAAGAAGAGCTTTGATAAGACACCCCCAGCCCTGAAATACACAAGTATGATGCATTACATACATTTCATTTTTTTTTGTTGTATTGATGAGTTATGCCAATTATTTCTCTCTCTCTCTCTCTCTCTCTCTCTCTCTCTCTCTCTCAATATATTACTTGTTTTATAGGATGGCTCTCAGGAAGTGGAGTAGGGATCCTGGGAAAAATAATGGTGATGTTAAAAAAAAAGCAAATAAAACTTATTTTTTTAAAAAAGAATATACTTGCTGCTTATGAGCCAACATCTATTATAGAGGATTGGCAGGTAGGGAAATTCGTTGAAGAACTCAGCAAGACCTTCCAAATTAAATGGATATGTACTTTAATACTCAGTGACTTCAGTGCAAAGGTAAAGAAGGGGTAGTAAAAAAAATAGAAAACATGATTCAAGAATAAGAAATGAGAGCTATGAGAACATTATATACAGTAGAAGCCACAGTCTGAGAGGACTGTTTTTGATAAGACTTAGCCCTTCACAACAATTGCAAGGACCTAAAACATTTCCAAAGGACTCATGATGCAAAATAACCATCCACATCCAGAGAAAAGACAATGGAGTCAGAACACAGAATGAAGCAGATTATTTTTTCCTTTGTTATGTTTTGTTTTCTCATGATTTCTCTCATTTCTTTGAATTCTTCTATGCAGCATGACTAATGTGAAAATATGTTTAATAAGATTGAATGTGTAGAACCCATATAAGATTACATGCTGTCTTAGGGAGGGAGGGGGAGAAAATTTGGAATTTATGGAACTGATTTTTGAAAATTTGGAAACAAAAAAATGAAAGGCAAAAAAATCATCAGTGATAAGATTAAAAAAAGAAGATATGAAAAAGGCCAAAGACTTTACAGATTATACAGAAGATTCATGCTTATTCAACTTTAGAGGAGCTGGGAGGTTCTAGACATATTGAATGCCAAATAACATCACTAAAAATGAAGTTGATTGTATTTTAACAAATAGAAAATGGATGGTTATTGATGTAGGAATAATTTCTGAGTCAGCTGTCTGTGAATGGTCAGAACAAAGATCAAAATCAGCACTAAATGAGAAGATAAAATAAAAACAAGGTATGACACTTAATTGAGGAAATTCTCAGTATATCCCTCCTTCATAGAGTCATCCCTTCTAACAACAAATAAAAAGGAGAGAAAAGAAGCTAACTCACACATTAATGTAGACTAAAAGGTATATGAATTGTTTCATACTCACTCTCCCCAAGTTCTGCAGAAAACAGAGGGGTATTCTCACATCTCTTCTTAGAATCAAGTTTGGTAATTAAGATGAAAGCATTCGATATTTTTGTTTTATTTCGTTTTTCATTTTCAATGTTATAATCCTTGGATACATTGTTCTCCTGGTTCTGCTCACTTTACTTTATGTTAGTTCATGTAAGTATCCCTATGCTTCTTGTATTCATAATTTCTTACAATATAGTAAAGCTCCAAGACATTCATGTACCACAATTGATTCACCCATTCCCTAATCAACAGGCTTCTACTTTGATTTTAATCCTTTGCTCCTACAAAAAAAAAAGTTGTTATGAATATGTTGGTCTTCATGGGACCTTTCTTTTTCTATTTGTCTATGGGTATATATCTAGTGGTAGGATCTTGGGAGCAAAGAGATTCATTCTATATAAATTTATCCTACAAGATCCCAATGGCTACTATCTACTGACATATTCTCCTTTTTTCAAACAATGCAGTGCTTGGTTCACAGTATCCCTCTATATTTTCACCTCTGCTCTCATATTAGAAGGCTTATACATGTTGATGTCTAACTTCAGTTCCTCAATCTCCTCAGTTTCCATGACCAACCACTCCATTGCTTCTCAGCTACATGTAGAGATGGTCACAGTTCCGAACTTGCCATTGTCCACCAGTGCTTGAGTTCCATGATGAAGAACTCCAAAATTGCTTTACTTCTCCTACTACTAATAGCTAGCAAGCAAGCTAGTATTTATATACCATTTTAAGTTTTGCAAAGAGCTTTATATATATTCTCATTTGATCCTAAAAACAATTCTGTGAAGAAGGTATTACTATTATCCCTATTTCACAGATGAGGAAACAAAATCTGAGAGGTTAAGTGATTAGCACAGTCACAAAGATAACAAGTGTTTGAGGTAGGAATGGAACTCAGGTCTTACTCAATCCACATCCAGCACTTTACCCACTATACCACTTGGCTATCACTAGGTAGTTATAGTAATCCAGTTCTAGATGTCCAAAATGAAGTTGGTGATATGGCACCATGTCTCAGGAAAGAGTCTAAGGTTGGATATATAGAGTTGAGAATCACCTGCTCAGAGATGATCGTTGAACCCAAGGGAGAAGATGAGATCACTATACTGTCATTTCAAATTAATGTGTCCAATACCAAATTCATTCTTTTCCCTCAGTCTCACTTCCTTGTTTCCATCAGAAGCACTACCATTCTTTCATCACACAGGCTTGCAACTTTGGAGTCATCTTTGACTTTTTACTTTTCCTCATCCTCCATATCCAATCAGTTGTCAAGTCTTTTCAATTCTTCCCCAACAACATCTCTTAACTCTTTCCCTGTTTCTAACTTCTTATGGTCACCAACTAGACTAAGGCTATTACAATAGTTGAGGCAAAAGGTTATGAGGGCCTCAAGCAGGGTGGTGACCATGAACAATACATGTCTAGTCTCTCCTTCCCCAATCCATCTACTATGATTTTCAAAGTGGTCTTCCTAAACCACAGCTCTGACAATGTAATTCCACTGCTCAGTACACTCCAATGACTCCCTACTACCTCTAGTGCCAAACATAAACTCTTTTGTTTGGAACATAAAGTCCTGTGCAATGTTGGCCAAACTTTGCAGGCTTATTAAGACTTACTCTCATTTGTGCACTCCTGTATCTTCCAGTCACACTGATCTTTTATTTCCCACCTCCCATTCCTTGGACATTCCATGCCTGGAATATACTTGCTCTTCCTTGTAAAATCCCTGGCTTCCTTCAAAGTTCAATTGAAGTGTTCCCTCCCCAATAGTATCCTTTCTTCTGAAATCATTTTGTACATATTTGCTATTCACTTCTCTATGTCATCTTCTGCCAAAAGACTCTATGCAGTTTGAGGTCAAGGATTGTTTCATTTTTGTCTCTGTATTTCCATCATCCAACAACATCTAGCATACTACATGCATTTAATAAATGTTTATTGAATGAATACAAATAGAAGCAGTATCTAGAGGTGACTGGATTCCTCTTATGTGCATTTATTCAAGTCATACTTGGAAGATCATACTCTGTTATCTGAATATTTTAGGAGGGATACTGACCACTTAGAGTATACAAAGGAGGGCAAATGGAATGGTGAGTGGATTTGAAACCATGTCATAAGAAAAGATTCTGGGCAGATGGCAGAAGAAGGCAGGAAATTACCTGGCTCTTCCCAAATCCCCCACAAACAATTTAAAGTAACGTCTCAAAGTGAACTCTGAGTGGTAGAAATATTTAAAAGATGGGGTAAAGTAGTTATCCACCTAAGATAACTTGAGAAGATGTTTAGAAAGACCTGACCCTCAGTAGTCTGCTTAATCCAAGTACAGATACTTACAGGTAGATAAATACATGGACAATGTGGGGATTGGGCAGCTGATTAGGGGAAAACTGAAGGGCCCTCACTGGTGCTGGATGTGGGCCCCAGGTGTGCTGACCAGACATGGTACTGGGCTGTGGCTGTGGGTGAGGAGGAGTGAGCAGAGGCCCAGTGAGTACAACTGCAGAGGGGAGGGCCCTGCTGGCTGTGGCCACTTGCAGGAGAACAGAGTCCCTGGTTTTGGTTCCACTTTAGAGAGGTGAGCTGAAGCTTCTAGCCTCAGGAGGGACCACAAAGAGTAAGAACGTTTGCAGTGACAACTTTGCTGGAAACCCTGGAATTGGTTCAGGGACAGAGGTCAGGCCCCAGATAGAGCTCAAAAAACAACAGCACAAAAAAATATGAAGCCTGAGACGATATTCCCACACCTTGGGACTAGAGACATCTCTAACACAAAGTAAAACAGACATGAAATAAGCTGTTTTTTAAAAAAAAATGAGTAAGCAAAAGAGAAAGAACCCAACCATAGACAGTTACTATGGAGATAGAGAAGATCTGGGTTCAAACTCAGAAGACAGTGAAGTTAAAATAGCTACTTTTACTTCAAAGAAAAAAAGCAAAATATTCACAAGTGGCAAAAGAGTTCTTGGGAGAATGTAAAAAGGATTTTTAAAGTCAAGTAAGAGAGGTGAGAGGTGGAGGGGAAATCATGAAAACAAGTAAGAGTAATGTAAGAAAATTATGAAAAGTAAGTCAACCAATTGGAAAAAGAGATCCAAAAAACTTAACGAATAAAATAACTCCTTAAAAATTAGAATTGGGCAAAGTGAAGCTAATGACTTCATAAGACACCAAAAAATAATAAAACAAAATCAAGAGAATGAAAAAATAGAAGAGAACATGAAATATTTTATTAGAAAAACAAGTGAACTGGAAAAGAGATCCAGGAGACATAATATAAGAATTGTTGGACTACCTAAAAGTTATGACTAAAAAAAAGAGGCTAGATACTATACTTCAAAAAATTATTAAGAAAAATTGCCCTGAAGTTTTAGAATACAAATAAAATAGAAATAGAAAAAAAATCAACTAATCATCATCTGAGAGAGAACCCAAGATAAAACTCAAAGGAACATCATAGCTAAGTTTCGAAGCCCCAAATCAAGGACAAAATGTTACAAGTAGTAGAAAAAAAAAATTTAAATACTATGGAGCTATAGGAAGCATAACACATGATTTAGCAGCTTCTATATTAAAAGACTGAAGGGCATGGACTATTATATTCTGAAGAGCAAGGGAGATAGGCTTGCAATAGACATTTAATGAACAAAAGGACTTCAGGTATAGGTAAAGAAAAGACCAGAACTGAATGGAAAATTTGACCCAGTAGATTTAAGAGAAACATAAGAAGATAAACAATAAAGATCAATTATAAAGGACTTAATAAGGTCAACATGTTTACTTCTTATATGGGAAAAAGTTATCAGTACCCTAAGAATGTTATCATTACTTGGGTAGTTTGTTCGTCATTTCTTATAGCACAATAGTATTCCATTACATTCATATACCACAACTTATTAAGCCTTTCCCCAACTGATGGGCATTCCCTTGATTTCCAGTTCTTGGCCACCAGAAAAAGAGCTGCTATAAATATTTTTGTACATGTGCATCCCTTTTCCCACTTTTAATGATCTCTTAGGGATACAGCCCTAGAAGCTATATTGTTGAGTCAAAGGGTATGCACATTTTTAAAAAAATTTAATTAGTCTTCAGTTTTCAACAATCACTTCCATAAGTCTTAAATTTCCTCCCCCTCTCTCCTTAAGATGGCATGCATTCTTATATAGGTCCCACACATACATTCTTATTAAACACATTTTCACATTAGTCATTTTACATAGAAGAATTAAAATGAATGGAACAAACCATGAGAAAAAACAAACCAAAACAAAATATAAAACAAGAGAAAATAGTCTGCCTCATTCTGTGTTCTGATTCCATAGTACTTTCTCTGGATGTGGATGGCATTTTGCCTCAAGAGTCCTTTGGGAATGTTTTAGGTCCTTGCATTACTGTGAAGGGCTAAGTTTATCAGAAACAGTCCTCTCACACTGTGGCTGTTAATATATATATATATATATATATATATAATGTTCTCCTGGTTCTGCTCATTTCACTCAGCATCGGTTCATATAAGTCCTTCCAGGCCTCTCTGAAGTCCTACTGTTCATCCTTTCTTATATGTAGCACAATAGTATTCCATCACATTCATTTAGCACAACTTGTTCAGCCATAATTGATGGGTATCCCCTTGATTTTCAATTCTTGGCCACCACAAAGAGGGCTGCTATAAATATTTTTGTACATGTGGGACCTTTTTCCACTTTTATGATCTCTTTGGGATACTGTACTAGAAACAATATTGCTGGATCAAAGGGTATACACATTTTTATAGCCCTTTGGGTACAGGTCCAAATTGCTCTCCAGAATGGTTGGATCAGTTCACAATTTCATCAACAATTCATTAGTGTCCCAATTTTCCCACATCTTCTCCAACATTTAGCATTTTCCTTTTTTGTCATATTAGCCAATCTGATAGATGTGAGATGGTTGCCTTAATTTGCATTTCCTCTAATCAGTAGTGATTTAGAGCATTTTTTCATATGACTGTAGATCCTTTAATTTCTTCATCTACAAATTGCCTCTTCATATCCTTTGACCATTTATCCATGGGGAATGACTTATATTCTTATAAATTTGACTTAGAAATGAGGTTTTTATCAGAGACACTGGTTGTAAAAATTGTTCCCAGTTTTCTGCTTCCCTTGTAATCATGGTTGCATTAGCTTTGTTTGTGCAATACCTTTTAAATTCTATGTAATCAAAATTATCCATTTTGCATTTCATAATATTCTCTATCTCTTGTTTGGTCATTAATTCTTCCCTTCTCCATAGATCTGACAGGTAAACTACTCCTTAGCACCCAAATTTTTTAAAGGAAAAGCTAAATCAATTATAGTAGAAATAAATAGCAAAATTATAATAGTTGAGGACTTCAACCTTCCCCTCTCAGAAGCAGAAAAATCTAACCAAAATATATGATCTAAGAAAGAAGTCAAGGAGATGAACAGAATATTAGATAAATTGATATGATAGCTATCTGGAAAGAAGTAATGACAATGTAAAGAAAAATATCTCTTTTTCCAGTGGTAATGGCACCTTACAAAAAATAGACCATATACTAGGGCATAAGAACTTCATAGTTAAATGCAGAAAAGCAGAAATATTAAATGTATCCCTTTCAGATAATAATGCCATAAAAATTATATTTAATGAGGGAACATGGAAATAGATTAAAAAATAATTGGAAGTAAATAACTAATTCCAATATTAAATAAGTCATTTGGAATAATAGGTAAAGAAGGAATCCCACTAAACTCCTATTATGAAACAAATATGGTGCTGATACCTAAACCAGGACGAGCAAAAAACAGAGAAAGAAAATTATAGAACAATTTCATTAAAGAATATGGATGCAAAAATTCTAAATAAAATACTAGCCAAAAGACTACAAAAATATATCACAAAAATTATACATGGTGACTGTAACAGCAAATACCCTAGCATGCCCAGGATTACCTACTAGCATAGGTTCTTAGATCTGCTTTTCTAAAAGGAAAGTAACTTTTGAGGTTTCAACAATCTACTTTAATTATATTCACCAACAGAGAAAATACAAGCAGAGAAATAAAGACCAACAGACAGGGCTTCTAATTGTCCAACCATTATATACATACCTAGTTCAGGGAGAAAGAAGCCCCAACATGTGGGTTTTCCAAGGGCAGGAGGGGCTCCTTAAAAGATATCCAGAGTGTCATCTGGCACGGAAACCTTCAGAGCCAGGGGGCATCAAGAACCTGGTGACCCAGTGTCTCATTAGAAATTAAACAAAAGGTGTGAGACTTCCTACAAAACAAGCCTTCCATAATCAAACTTCCCTTAATGGGCTACATTTGAGGTCTATTAACGGGCAGGGGAAGATCTTTAACTCTTATTACAATGACTAAATGAGATTTATATCAGGAATGTAGGGATGGTTTAACATAAGAAAAACTATTAACATATCAATGTTCATATTATATCAATAACAAAAGTAATAAAAATCATACAATTATATCAACAGATGAAAGGCTTTTGACAAAAATATAACATGCATTCCTATTAAAAAAAACACTTAAAATATGTATAAATGGATTTTTCCTTAAAATGATAAGAAACATCTACCTTAAAACCTTCAACAAACATTATTTATAATGAGAATAAGTTAGAAGCCTTCTAAATACGATTGAGAGTGAAATAAAGATGCCCATTCTCACTAATATTATTCAATATCGTATTAGAATGCTAGCAATAGCAATAAGAAAAAAGAAACTGAAGGAATCAGAATGGGCAATTAGGTAACAAAACTATCTCATTTTCCAGACAATACGATGATATATTTGGAAAATTTTAAAGATTCAACTAAATGTTAATTGAATGAATTAATAATTTTAGTAAAATAGTAGGATATAAAATAAACCCATATAAATCATCAGCATTTATATATATCACTAACAAAACCCTGCAAGAAGGGATAGCAAGAGATATCCCACTAAAATAACTGTAGAGTGAATAAAACACCTGGAAATAAATCTGCCAAGGCAAACCCAGGAACAACATGAACATAATTATAAAATACTTTTTACACAAATACAGTCAGATTTAAATAACTGGAGAAATAGTAATCGTTCATGAGTGGGCAAAGCCAATATATCTATAACATACATAAAATAAAAATTATATATTAATTGGAGTAACCTAAACACAGAATACACTATTTCATGAGGTAGTGAGCCCCCCATTAAAGGTTGTATTTTGTTAGGGTCTTTATAAAAGAAATTCATGAATCAAAAAGGGCTAGATTAGAAGTCCTTGAAGGTCCCTTACAAAGCTGAGATTCTATTGGTCTATGATCTCTTAAGATTCTTAGGTAAACTGGGAATCACTCAAAGCAGAGGCAGTAAAATAAAAGTATCCTTGTATCCAATCCAGCCCCCTCTGACCTAAGACCTCCTATGCTATTCTAGCAAGATTACTACTTAGCCAGTAAGGTTTACAAGGCTTTGCTTTCCTCCCTTTGAAGTTAGGCAACTCAGTAACCTTTTTCTTTGCACACAGACACATGTATATACATTGTATCTTTCTGGAACCATGACTAAACCGCAGGCTGCTAGTCAACCTGTACAAGTTGGCAGTCTTCCCTGATGGCAAAGATTTTCTTGGGGGGCAGAGCCAAGATGGCGGAGTAGAAAGGACGCACGTTTACGAGCTCTGAAACCAAAGCCCATAGAATTAATGTAAAAAGAGTCCCCCATAACTTCTGGGTGAATACAAGGTATGCAGAAGCAGAGTGGAAGAGATTTCCGTTCCAGGGAGCCCTGAAGACCCGTCCCCAGGGTCTGGCGCGACCCGGAAAGTGGACCCCACCCCCAGCGCTGCCCTGGCCGCGGCCCCAGAGAAGCTGACCTGAGCAGGCTTCAGACACGGAAGCTCCGGCAGCCGGGAAAGTCCCTCCACCCACAGAAGCTACAGGTCAGTGAGAGAGAAGGCCGGGCTGGAGGAGGGGAGCGGAACGTCTCCGTGACTCCGGCCCCCTCGGGAGGAAGCGGCAGCGGCAGAGATGGGGGCAGGAAGCGGTGGAGACAGAGGTGTGGGCGGCGGCTGAGGCAGCAGCGGCCAAGGACTCAGGAATCCCCCAACAGCAGGCAGGATCTTCATTATGGAAGATTCCCGCATAAAACCTGACGGAGCTGAGCCTGGGAGACGGCCCTGCCCCCACCCCACTCTATTACTGAAGGCTTCTGCTCAAAACCCCCAAGGGAACTGAGATTGGGAGGCGGGCCCCCCACCCCGCCCCCACCCGTTCCATTCCTGAAAGTCTCTGCATAAAGCCCCCGAGGGATCAGAGTCTGGGAGGCGGCCCTGGCCCCACCCCAGCACCTGAACTAAAGCTCACTGATTGACAGCCGGCAGGAGGAAAGCCCATTTAAATCTCAGAGGCCAAGCACTAGCTGGGCGGATCCAGGGAGGGGTGGAAAGGAATCTCAGAAGTCAAGTAACTGGCTGGGAAAATGCCTAGAAAAGGGAAGAAAAATAAGACTTTAGAGAGTTTTTTCCAACAAATGCAAAAAAATGATCCCGACCTTCGGATCTGATGATGAGGACGTATCCTTGCCATCAGGGAAAGACATGGAGGGCGGGGCCTCAGTACCCCAGACACCCCAGGGGGGTGGCGGGTGGGCTCAGGCCCTGGAAGAGCTCAAAAAGGATTTTGAAAAGCAAGTTAGACAGGTGGAGGAAAAACTGGGAAGAGAAATGTCAGAGATGCAACAAAAGTATGAAAAACAGGTCAATACCTGGGTAAAGGAGACCCAAAAAAATGCTGAGGAAATTAACACCTTGAAAAATAGGCTCACCCAATTGGCAAAGGAGGTTCAAAAAGCCAATGAGGAGAAGAATGCTTTCAAAAGCAGAATGAGCCAAATGGAAAAAGAGGCTCAAAAGCTCACTGAATTTAATAGTTCTCTCAAAATTAGAATGGAACAGATGGAGTCTAATGACTTTACGAGAAACCAAGAAATCACCAAACAAAACCAAAAGAATGAAAAAATGGAAGAGAATGTGAAATATCTCATGGGAAAAACAACTGACCTGGAAAATAGATCCAGGAGAGACAATTTAAAAATTATGGGACTACCTGAAAGTCATGATCAAAAAAAGAGCCTAGACATCATCTTCCATGAAATTATCAAGGAAAACTGCACTGACATTCTAGAACCAGAGGGCAAAATAAGTATTGAAAGAATCCATCAATCACCACCTGAAAGAGATCCAAAAAGAGAAACTCCTAGGAACATTGTGGCCAAATTCCAGAACTCCCAGCTCAAGGAAAAAATCTTACAAGCAGCTAGAAAGAAACAATTCCAGTACTGTGGAAATAAAATCAGGATAACCCAAGATCTAGCAGCTTCTACATTAAGGGATCAAAGGGCGTGGAATAGGATATTCCAGAAGGCAAAGGAACTAGGACTCAAACTAAGAATCACCTACCCAGCTAAACTGAGTATAATACTTCAAGGGAAAATATGGTCTTTCAATGAAACAGAGGACTTTCAATCATTCTTGATGAAAAACCCAGAGCTGAAAAGAAAATTTGAATTTCAAACCCAAGAATGAGAAGAAGCATGAAAAAGTAAACAGCAAAGAGAAGTCTTAAGGGACTTACCATGAGTGAACCGTTTACATTCCTACATGGAAAGACAATATTTGTAACTCTTAAAACTTTTCAGTATCTGGGTAGTTGGTGGGACCACACATACACATGTACACGTATGCACACACATACACACATGCACACACATACAGAGATAGAGAGCACAGATTGAACTGAATAGGATGGGACCATACCTTAAAAGAAACTAGGGTAAATGGTGAGAGAGAAATGTAGGGGGAGGAAAGAGAGGGAAAGGGAAGGGGGTAACTATACGTCATTTAAGAGGCAGGTAGGAGTTTTTCTTAGTGGAATGAAAAAGAGGAGAGCTGAGGAAAAAAAAAAAAAAACAAGAAGTTTACCCTCATCACATTTGACTAAACGAAGGAGTGAAATGCACACTCATTTTGGTATGAAAACCTATCTTACAGTATAAGAAAGTGGGGGAGAAAGAGATATTGCAAGGGGGGGGATGATGGAAGGGAGGGCAAAGGGAGGAGGGAGCAATTTGAAGTCAACACTTGGGGAGGGACAGGATCAAAAGACAGAAGAGAAACAATGAGGGGCAGGTTAGGAGGGATGGTAATCCAGTTAGTCTTACACAACACGACTATCAGGGAGGTCATTGGCAAAACTACACAGATATGGCCTATATTGAATTGCCTGCTGTCCCAAAGGGAATGGGTGGGGAGGGAGGGATGAGGAGAATTTGGAACTCAAAGTTTTAGGAACAACTGTTTAGTATTGTTGTTGCAACTAGGAAAGAAGACATACAGTTAAGGAGGAATAGAAAGTCATCTGGCCCTACAGGAGAAAAGAGAAGATGGAGACAAGAGAAGGGAGAGATGACAGAAGAGAGGGCAGATTGGAGACAGGGAAAATTAGATTGCTTGGGGTATTGGGGTGGGGGGAGGGGATAAAATTTGGAACCCAAAAATTTGTGAAAATGAATGTAAAAAAAAATTAAATAAATTAAAAAAAAAAAAAAAAAGATTTTCTCCTTTGCTGCCTCCAAAATACCTTGCCCTCTCACTCCCAGTGCTTTGACCACCCTGAGGTAAAGGGGCCCAAGGGGAAAGAGGCTCTAGAATTTGTCTCTTTCTTATGAATTTTAATCTTTCCCCTTCCCCCTGCCAATCACCTTGCCCTCCAGCTTTTGCATTTATTTTATGGATACCAATACAATTAGCCTCATTTTGAATCAGAGATATAGAAGCTACCTGTAAAAAAAAATAATCAGCCCAATGACATCACAGACTTCCATAACTTACTGCTTTTGAAAACATGTTAAAACCATTTAGCATCCCATTCTACCCTGCCACTACCTAAGCTACAGGTGGTTCCAATTTTCAATCCTTAGAAGAAACCAGAAAACAAAGGAATAGGGAGGAAAATGTTCCCATAAGCTGTAAAAAGTCAAATACTCTGGCTACCTGATTTTAATATGCCCCTAATGGGACCTTAGTTAACCTTAACTTTTTCTTTTAGTTTCTCAAATTTGACAGAAACTCTTGTGGAATGGAGTTAGACAGTTTTCCTTAAATAACTGATGTAGTCCTTGCTAGTGTTTTGGCCTTTAAACCAGAGGTCAGATTTCTTTAGCTTTATCAAATCAGTATTGACTTGTCACAGTTTCCTTATACATCATTCTATGAGGAAAATCGTCATCAGAATTCAAAGGGTTTGATTCAGTTTAATCATCACATTGTTTTCATTTCTCTACATATCAATCAGTATGGACTGGATTAAACATTTCCGACCAATCAATCTAATTTAGGGTTTCTGCTTTACCATCTCAGCATGGTACTCTGGGAATATCCAAATTAATACTAAACCATTTTTCTTAGCCTTTCTTTTATAATCCCATTGTTTTCAGTGAGCTATACAGTCTCATATTTTCTCTCTCAGATCTGCTTTCACATTTCTAGGCATCATTGGGGCCTTTACTGGAATAGGATTGGAAACAGTCCAAGGTTAGATGGACTAATTTTTTTTAAAATGCTGGTTGAATAAATGGTGACTATTGACTTTTCTAATATCTAATTATAGGGTCCTTCCTCTAAACATTTCCAAATCACTTTAAGGTTTGCAAAGTGCTTTCTTCACAACAACCCTACATAGTAAGTAATGTAAATATTATCATTCTCATTTTATAGAGGAAGAAACTGAGGCCATGGTCACAAATCCAATAGGAAGTATCTGAGGCAATTGCAGTACTCAGTAGTATCCCAAAATCTAGTATTATCAGTTACATCAAGCTGCCAACTATTGGACAGGGACTGAATCATAAAATTTTTGACTGGAAAGGTCTTTCAAACTTATCTAGTCTAACACTTTCATTTTACAGTTGAGGAGATTGAGGCACAAAACCTAATAGTCAATGTCTCTAATCTATTATAACAGGTATGTTCCCATGGAAGAGGGGGCAGGCTATTTTTGTTCCCAAGCAAGCAAGGAGAGGCAGCATTGCACAGCACAGAACTCAGCTCCAGGTCAGGGACACCTGGGATCAAGTCCTAACCCTGACTTAATATACTTGTGTGATGCTGGGCAAGTCATGTAACTTCCCAGGGTCCCAGACAGCTCTCCAGGACATTAAGTTGTGATATGCATTAGAAAGGGGAGTTTCCTCATGGGGAGCTTCCAATGAATTTCCAGTGAAATTTCAATTCCAATGAAATCACGTTTGGGCCAGAAAAAGAAATGACCTTTGTGTTTATAAAATGAAATAGGAGAAAGAAGTACATTAATCACAGACCTTCTGTCAATTTTTTCTGAGTTAACTTTGAAAGTAGAACACAAATTGAGTAAGTTACTTAGGGAACCAACAAGATCAAATGTGGAAGGAAAAGATTCAAGTCCCAAAATCTCTAGCAGGGGAATAGATGACAAGATTGCTAATTGAAGAGGATCTGAGAATTTGAATTGACGTGGTTGAATGAGCCCCGTTTCTTTGAGGGAAGGCACCCAAACCCAGAATGGGAGGAGGGGAGGACTGAGAACCTGTTGTGTCTCAGATGTCGGGATCTTAAATGAATCTATTGATGAGTACCAAAAACATTCTTTAAAGCTCCCATGGTAGCAACCACTTCCATGGGCGCTCAAGAAGAAGTCTTCTTGCCTAGAACAGAACTCCAGGAAAGGGCACTGACTGCTTTATGGAACAAAGCCATAAGCAAAGATAGGGGATGAAAGTGGACTGGGCATGAGAATGGATTACAATGAGTAGGAGCCATTGTGCCTTCTTCCACTCAACCCAGTAACACACTGTCCTAGTCGAGGTTGGCCCTGCCGCGTCTCTCTCTCTCTCTCTGGCCATGGCATGAGGCTCTTCTCTGGGCATCATCATAGTGCTTGGGTGGAAAATAGGGAGGCCCCCACATCTTGCTTTGGTTGTAATGAGGTGGCATTTCATTACGCAAGGCCATTTTCACCATTTTCCTCAATTTTTAAGAGGGGGGAAATTTGCTGCTAAAAACCCTTTAAGACAATATCTTTTTTTTTTCTCAAATATGTTTTTTTCCTTTATTTATTTATTTGAGGGCCCAGCCAAACTTGACTAGGAAAGAAGACCGGGCCGAGGGGTTTGGGTGATCCCGTGACGTGAAGGCGCTGCAGCCAATAGAAGGTTCACGAAAGGAGGAGGGCGGAAGTGACGCCAACGTATCCCTCCGCGGGGCAGGAGGGTCGGTGGGGGGAGTCGGCTTCTCTTTCCCCCGCGCCAGCTCCCGTATACGGAGCCACATTCTTTGGCCCCCCCCATCCCCCTCCCCCGGGGCCCTCCCGCCCCCCCAGGGGAAAAGAAACAACCCCATATCACTCGGGCCCTAGGGGGGTTTCCTTTCCCGGTCGGGGAGTCGAGGCTTAGCCAGTCTCTCTTCCTCCTCTCCCCCTCCCCCTGTACTACCGTCCCCTCCCACCCCCTTCTCCCAACAACGGGGTGTAAGGTCCCTTTAAGGCGACGGCGCCTTACTCAAGTCAGACAAGCGGCAGCGGCGACCACGGGAGGAGGTGAGTGATCGGACGTTCTCTTCCTCCACCCCTTCTACCGGGGTTCCGTTATCTTTTCGGTGCCCGCGGTGGACGGCTGGGAGACAATGAAGGAGGGGGATGGGAAGTGGGGGGGGGCGCGCGCACGCGCCCACCGCGAATCACGGCGCGAGCGGAGGTGGCGGAGGGAGGGAGGAGCGGGCGCGGCGCGAGCGTGTGTGCGTGCGTGCGCCTCAGAGTCGCGGGACGGGAGGGGAGGTGCCCCCCCACGTCCCTCCCCCAACCCCTACCCTACAAACAGCCATCTCCCGCCCGCTCTCCTAAATGTCCGCACCCGGACGACGTCCCCGCCCGCGTTCCGGGAAGGGGGTGGGCGGGGGCGCGCGCGCCTCGACCAAGCGGGAGGCTCGGGGGAGAGGGACTGGAGGCGGCGGCGCGAGACGGCGGGGGAGGGGCCCAGGGAGCTCCCCTCCCCCCGCGCGCTCTCGGGGGGCGAGCCTGCGGCGGAGGAGATGGTTGGTGGGGGAGGCGGAGGGATAACATTCCTTCGTTGGTTGAGCGTTAGGCACTCCTCCCCGCCTCCTCCCGCGTCTGGGGAGGGGGCAAAGAGTTTGGGGGTTTGAGTCGGGGCCGGTGGATGGAACCCACCCACCCACCACTTCCATTATGTAATCTCTACCGGGTTTGATGAGCCCCGAGCGTCCAACCAGGTGCGAACCGTCTCCCCAAGGCCTGCCCACATTCTTCTAGGGATGTCGCTCTGATTTATTATTATATTTGTTTAGTCTTTTTAAAGATGGGACTTTGATGACAGTCTCTTTTGGAGTTAGGTGTTCTGCCGCGGCGGGCGCCATGTTTCTGCCAGGGACTATTTTCTCCCGTTGCTGGCGCCCCTGGAGAGAGGACATTGATTCGCCCCTTTATTCACCTGCTCTCTCTTCTGCCCTCGAGCTGTGTCCTTTCCTCCTCCTCCAACTTCTTTCGGCGTCCTCCGAAACTGTTAAGAGAGTGCGTTTTAGTTTCAACTACTTCGGATATTGGCCTTGCTTCATAGGATTTTTAGAGCTGGAAGAGAACTTAGAAATAATAGTCCAGCCATCCTAATTTTGTAGAGGAGGAGGACATCGAGACTCAGAGAAGTTAAGAACACCGACACTTTACGCTTGGACTCAGAGAATCCTCTTCTGCCTGGCGCTAGTCTTTTCTCCTTTGGTCCTTTTATTTGAACATCTCTTCATCACAGACTTGGTTGGCATGGGGAGTGGGAGGGGTGCCCGTGCCCTCTTGAAGAAACTCTACTCGTTGGAGGGATCCAATAGGAAGTTTTAGTTTCTGATGACAGTGAGAGTAAAAACCTCCCTTTTATTGATTCTTTCAGATGGATTCATGTAGCAGCAATATTCTTCATTCTTTGTCGCTATCTTCCCTTTGGCTCTTTTGCTTTCCTTTAGTGGTGCTGTAACACCGATTGGAGGAACTGATGGTCATAATGAATTATTTTGGTGACTACAGTTCGTTTTCTATTTCAACCTCTTACACCTGTGGTGTAAAAGGGGGAGCTTTTTTTGTTTGCCCTCTGTTCTTCGGCATGCATCTCGAGGGAAGACGCTTTAACTTTATGGTTTTGTATTTTCAGTGTGTTAACACTGTAACAGTGTGCTTTGCTCAGGAGCTTTTATCCAGGGGTATTTGGACAGCTAACTAATATTTCAGTAAAAGGAAAACGAAGCTTTTATTTTGCAATGTAAAATTATACCAAATTACTCATTTGAACCATTCCTTGGGAGTCGAGATTATTCATTTGCTAGTAAAATTGAAGCTCCTTGGCAAGACTAGCAACTTCGCCTGAGGAAAAAAGCTCTGCGCAGTGAGAATTTACTTTATTCAACTTTATAATTTTGATCCCCTATAATTTTTATTTTAAAAAAATCAGCTCAGCTTGTTGACTAAAAAAAATGGCTTTTTGCCTTTATGGTATTCTGTTAAGTTGGCTGAAAGATTGTCATAGAGGTAGCAAAAAAAAAAAATTTTTTTTTACTTAGTGAGGCATTTCTTCGTAGAGGGTTTACTGACTGAACATGTGTTTAGAGAAGTGTAAACATTTTCTATTGAGGCTTCTATTTTCCTCTTTCTGTAGCTGAACTTTTCGCGTGTTGGAAGCTTCTAACTATTGTTTTTTTCACCTTCTCCAAAGAAAATTATATTAAGATTCACCTTATAATTCATTTTTTTTGAGGAAAAAACCACTTTTAAACCTAACGTTGTCTAATAATTTGACATGCATTAACTGACAGCTATCAGTTTTTTCTCTCTTCGAAATGGTCAATGTAAAAGATTAGATGCAGAAATATTTCAGTTCAGTATAAGTAACTAAATATTGGGACCCTTAATTTCTCTGTTAAAATAGAATTTAATCTTTTTAAATGAGGTTTCATTGGTTGCTTGTAATAAAAACAAGGAAATTTAAAAAGTGACAGGTAGTGATTGTTTTGGACATTATGCCTTTATTTTCTTCTGGGTTTGGAAAGAGATGGTATTCTTTTTCCCCCGTTTTTTTGTAGCCAGATGGTCATGGTATAAGTAAAGGTTTGAGCAAGTACATGCCAACAGTAAGTTCAAAAAGTAAAAGTGCTGAGTTTACATACCTGGGATTCACTTTACCACTGAAAAATGACCAAAGAATCTAAAATCAAATCAAAATCTCCCAAGTTTTTGAGGAAAGACCTGAAAAAAAAATGGCTGTTTTACATTAATGTAGTTCAACTACAATGTTGTCAGAACAGGTGTTCTTCTTTTGTATGTTTGAATGGGTCCTTTGTAATGAGTAATTTCCTTCATGGTTTTAGATTATGCAAACTCTTAACTGATTAAATCTGAGGAATCATGTTTTACATAAGAGGGAACAAATATAAATGATTCCTATTGCATATATTGCCACCGTTTCATCAAATCCAGGGAGCCATTGCTTTGTTGTTAAAATATTTTAGAAGGGTGAATATTTAAAATTGGCAAAAAGACTGACAGTAACTCTTAAAAAAATGGATGTAGTTCTTCCCCTGGAATCACCATGTACTTTTTATTCCTGTTAAGAGCCATGAGTATGTTGATCTCAGATGTATAAGATGACATGGATATTACACCTGTGTGGTATTTAATGAATAAAATCTTATATTGCCTTCATCAGAATACGATTTCTACTATTTGTAATATACACATTCTGTATATTGATATCACCCTTTAGTGAATTGTATTGCAGCAAAGAACAGTTTTCTCAATTTCTTTTTTAAACTACCGTCTAACTTTTGATTTCAAATCTTCTGTGCAGACAAGGCTGCATTACTGGATTAGAAATGACAAGAAATTAGCCTCCTTCTGTCTCAGTTATTATTAGAAGAGTGTAACTGACAATCAGAAGAATGTTAAAAGACTGTAATATACAATTCGTTGAGCATTTTTGTATATGATGGCCAATTAAAAGTACCTATCAGTTACTTATTTGAAAACCCAAGTTAGAGGCTTTTTCTTAATAACCTTTTAAACCAGTGTAGTAGTTTAAGAAGTTCCTTGTTGGTCATACTTAATTGGTGATTGCTAGACATTTCATTAGGAAACTTTGAAAGTTTTTGTTTTGCTTTGTATTTTTTCCCACAAAAGATATGATGTCTTAAGATGATGGAGATTATATATATATATATTATATATATATATACACACACACACACACACACACACACATATACATATGTATAATTTTTTAAATAAGTAGGTTATCCACACGTGAAAATTAAAATAGACATAACAGCTGATGGAATGGGTAAGTTACCCAAGGAGTTGGGGTTGTGGAGGCCTGTCAATTAAAATTAGTGGATAGAGAGCCTGTGGCCACTCTCAGTAAGACTTGGCCTCTCTCTGACACCTGCTGGCTGCTTGACCCTGGCCATATAGCTCTGAACTTCTCAGTACCCCAGGCAGGGCTTTTAAGATTTGAAGTTGCTGAGTTGTTATATCAATGTGTATTGGTAAATGGAGTTTCTTCCTGGGAAGAAGTGCCATAAACAAGTGAAATCACAGATCCTTAAACACTCCAGTGCACCTAAAATGGGGGGAAGGGGAGCAACATTTGATTTGACTGAAATTTTTCTAGTAGCATCTTTACTGAAATATAAAGCTTGTGGGTGGAATATTACTGCACAAAAACAACAAACAGGAAGAATTCAGAGAAGGATGCGTCAGACTGAAATAAACAGATCTCAGAAAACAATATACACAAAGACTATACAACAATGTAAATGGAAAGAACAGAAACCTGAAACCTAAAGCTGTAGTTAGAATGACCAAGCTCAGCCTCAGAGAAGAAGAGAGAATGTACCTCCCTTCCCTCTTGCTGAGACTGAGGAGTATGGCTGTGTTCTCACTGTGCATGTTGTCAAACGGGGATAATTTTTCAGTTGGCTTTGCCCTAAGGCGGCTGCTTCTCTGGTGATCTTTGTTACAAGGAATGGTTTGCTGAATGAGGGGAGAGGAATATATTCAGGAGGGAAAGTGATATACAACCAAAAATCTATTAATAAAAATGCAATTTAAAGGTTATGTAGTAAAATGGGAATGTTATGGAAAATAATATCTTACCATAGCTTTAACGTAATGCATATCCCTGTCCTGTCCTCCTTCATTTATTGGTTTTATTTTGGTAATCACTGCCTTTTTTCATTTTAAAAAATGTCTAGTGATGCTTTAAACATATCAAAACGTAAAGATATGTTGTAAATTTTTAAAAAATTTTATTGATACCTTTTGTTTTGAGTCTCAGTCATTTCTGGAAATACCTTCCCTGAGGCCTCTTCAGAACTTGAACTTTCCCTAGTAACAGATAAAAACAGTTAAGAGAAATGCTTGATAGTGTAACCACAACTGACAATGTAGGCAACTTTCTGGCCTAGTAGTCCCTTTTTCTTCCACAAAGAGGGAGGCATATGGTTACTTATTCTCAAGGACTGGTTTTGTTTTTTGGGTTTTTTTTTTGTTTTTTTTTTTAGGATATTGTTTTGTTTTTGTAGTACAGTCCTTTCTGGAAATACCCCTGCTCTCCAGATTGAACTCCACTTTGTAACTAAGAAAGACAATTCTACAAATAGCTAAACTGTGTCTGAGAGTTCTAGCATTCTGCCTCAGGGGTTCCCTGCCTCTGCAGGCACCTGTATTTCATTATGTTCTCCCAGAACGTCATTGCTTTTTCAGTTACTCCAAGTTTAGCTTTCTTTTTGTGATCTTTTAATTTACATTAATCTTTGGGGGTCTGCTTATTTCACTTAGCAATTTGTTCATACAAATTTTCCCACATTTCTTTGAATTCTTCATTCAAAATTTATTGTAGAATAATATTTCATTAAATTTATAAACTACAGTTTAATTATCCATTCACCAATTAGTGGGAACCTAGTCTCCCCCTCCTAGTTTTTGGCTATAACAGAAAGTATTGCTCAGTGTTTCTACCTTTGACCTCTCTAACATACATGAGCAGTAGTGAATTTGCTAGGTCAGAGAGTATGAGCTGTTTTAAGTCACTCTTATTGCATAATTACAAACTGATATCCAGAAAAGTTAAACTAATATTGACTGTTCTTGTTTTTTGTTTTCTTTGCCAATTTAGAGTTTGAAGTAAAACCTCAGGGCTGTTTTAATTTGCATTTCTCTTAACTATTTAGGGCATGTGTTCACATGGTTATTTATAGAATTCTGAGGAGAAGGTCTGTTTCCCGCTAGGGATCAGGAAAGGCATCATAGAGGGGGAATGTTTGAGTTATGGGCAAGACTTGAATGCGTACATAGAGTAAGGGCCTTCCAGGTATGGCAGCCTGATGAGTGTTTGAGAGCAGAGGGTGTATTTTGACTGTAACATAGAATTTACATAGGGGAATAATAAGATGTTACTGAAAAGATAGTACGTTGTTAAAGTATAGAAAGACCTTAGATGCTAAATGGAGGAATTTAAACTTTACTTGGTAGGAGTAAGCCTGGTATAATGGAGGTGCGCTGGATTTAATTTGAAAGGGCCTGGATTCTAATCTTCCTTTGCTATTTACCTTTGGGATGTTGGGCAAGCAATTTAGTTCCCTTAATCTGTTTCCTTATTTGTAAAATAAGAGGATTAGACTAGATGGGCTCTAGCAACTCTAAATCTTAGAATTCTTAAAATTTATAAACTTGGGAGGGGGGACTGCTCATATCCTTTTACCACTTTGTGGTATGTTTACATAGCAGAATGTATTTTACCCTCATCTCTCTTTACTTCCCATGTAGATTTCCCTCATGTCCTGATATGTGGTTGTCTGTGCTATTTGTTTTCTCATTTTCTGAAATTTATACTTTTACCTGAAGATTTATTCAAAAGTAAGTTCCCAAACTGAATAACAACAAAATTCCAAAAGTAATTTCCTAACACCATGGCCTCCAAATTGAGAACTGTGGTCTGACCCTACAGGTTAATCAACCAATCTGAGCATAGAGAGATAATATAACCAACATTTAACCAACTTTTCTCCCAACATTATTTCATTGTCTTCCTTTACTGTGCAAGGTCCCTGCCTTCCCAGTCATAAGAGCCATCAGCTCATCAGTATAGTTATTAGCTAACTGCTACCCCACTCCCACTATCAGCAGCTAACAGGTGCATTGGAAACATCTGCCTCTTAGATCACCTTAGTGACTTCAGGAAGGCGAGCACTTTGTAAAAGCATAACTGGTAAATAAGAGCCTTCTCCCCTTCCCCCACCCCTACTATTTTTCTTGTAGGTGGCACCAAATGGGTGAGAAAGCATGGATGGAGACTAATCTGCATCACATCTCATTACATTTTCTTTTCCCCAAATCCACTCCCCTTATAAAGTTCATTATTGTTGTTGAAGGCATCAATCCTTCCTTACCTGCATTCACAATGTAATCTCTCCATTTTGTTTCTAAATCTTATTTCTGCTTCCAAGTTTCTTCTATTTGTCCCTATTCCTCTACTCACAGAGCCACTAACCTAGTTCACACCCTGTTACCTCTTGCCTGAACTATTGCAATAGCCTCTTAATTTGTTTTTCTGCCTTAAATCTCTCCCTCTTTCAGTTCATCCTCCACACATCTGCCAAAGTGATTTTCCTAAATTACAGGTCTGATGATATAATTTCCCTACTCAGTTAACTCCAGTGACTCTCTAATGTGGCTCTAGGATGAAATATTATTTCATCTTTATCTCCTTTTAACATATTTCTTGTTTGTGTGTAAGTTTTATCTTGTACCTAATAGTACAGTAGTAACATGAAACTTTGTAAATAAGTAAATAAATACATTGGGAATACAAGTTTAAAACTTTTTATCAATAGTGGTATATAATAAAAATTTGGGGACAACTATTCTAGTATATGAATTAATTTCATCATCTTTCCAGCCTTATGGCAGGAATAGTGAGAGATGGAAAATTGATTCTATTTTTTTGTTTTTAAGTTTATTTATTTTTAGTTTTAAACAGTCATTTACACAAGATTTTGAGTTCCAGATTTTCTCCCTATCTCTTCCCCTCACCCTGATATGGCATGCATTCTGATTACCCCTTCCCCTCCAGTCTGCCCTCATATCTCCCATCCCCCTCTTATTCCCTTCGCCTTTACTTTCTTGTAGGGCAAAATAGATTTCTATACCCCGTTGCCTATATATCTTATTTACCAGTTGCATGTACAAACAGCTTTTAACATTTGTTTTTAAAACTTTTGAGTTCCAAATTCTCTTCCTTCTTCCCTCCCCATCCTCCCTCATTGAGAAGGCAAGCAATTCCAAATAGGTTATACATGTGTAATTATGCAAAACACTTGCATAATGGTTATGTTGTGAAAGACTATATCTCCATCCTATCCCTCCCCCCTCTAATTCTGTTTTCAGAATTGACGCTATCCATTTTCACTGGTGTTTGCTTCTGACTAGCCCTTTCCCCAGTCTGCCCTCCTTTCTATCATCCCCTTCCCTTATCCCCTTCTCTTTTATCCCCTTTCCTCTTACTTTCCTGTAAATAAGATAAGATACACAGTTGAGTGTATATGTTATACCCTCCTTAAACCAGTTATGAGGATAAGGTTCACACATTCCTTTTCACCTCCCCTCTCTTCTCCTCCATTGTGAAACCTTTTTCATGCCTTTTTTATGTGAGATAATTTACCCCATTCTATCTCTCCCTTTCTCCTCCCAGTGTTCCTCTCTCACCCCTTAATTTTATTTTTTACATATCATCCCTTCATATTCAACTCACCCTATGCCATCTGTGTGACTGTCTATGTATTTATCTATCTCTACATTTCTTCCAACTACTCTAATACTAAAGCAAGGTCTCATGAGTTAGGAATATCATCTTTCCATGTAGAAATGTAAATAGTTCAACTTTAATAAGTCCCTTATGATGTCTCTTTCCTGTTTACCTTTTCTTACTTCTCTTGATTCTTGTATCTGGAAGTCAGATTTTCTATTCAGCTTTGGTCTTTTCAGCAAGAATGCTTGAAAGTACTCTATTTCATTGAAATTCCATTTTTTTCCCTTGGAGTATGATGCTCAGTATTGCTAGGTAGGTGATTCTTGGTTTTAATCCTAGCTCCTCTGCCCTTTGGAATATCATATTCCAAGCCCTTCAGTCCCTTAACATAGGAACTGCTAGATCTTGTGTTATTCTGATCGTATTTCCACAATATTTGAATTATTTCTTTCTGGCTGCGTGTAATATTTTATCCTTGTCCTGGGAAGTCTGGAATTTGGCTACTGTTCCTTGGAGTTTTCCTTTTAGGACCTCTTTCTGAAGATGATCAGTGGATTCTTTCAATTTCTATGGTTCTAGAATATCAGAGCAATTTTCCTTGATAATTTCATGAAAGATGATATCTAGGCTCTTTTTTCTTTATCATGGCTTTCAGGTAGTCCAATAATTTTTTAATGATCTCTCCTGGAACTATTTTCCAGGTCAGTTGTTTTTTCAGTGAGATATTTCACATTGTCTTCTATTTTTTCATTATTTTGGTTCTGTTTTATAATTTCTTGATTTCTCATAAAGTCTTCGGCTTCCATCTGCTCCACTCTAATTTTGAAGGAATTATTTTCTTCAGTGAGCTTTTGGACCTCCTTTTCCATTTGGCCAATACTGCTTTTTAAAGCATTCTTCTCCTCATTGGCTTTTTGGACCTCTTTTTCCATTTGGATTAGTCTGTTTTTTAAAGTGTTATTTTCTTCAGTATTTGTGGGGAGGGATCTCCTTTAGCAAGCTATTGACTTGTTTTTCATGATTTTATTTGCATCACTCTTGTTTCTCTTCCTAATTTTTCCTCTGCTTCTCTTACTTGATTTTCAAAATCCTTTTTGGACTCTTCATGGCCTGAGACTAATTCATATTTTTCTTGGAGGCTTTTGATGTAGAAGCTTTGACTTTATTATCTTCGGGTTGTATGTTTTGTTCTTCATTGTCACCAAAGTAAGATTCTGTAGTCTGACTCTTTTCCTCTGTTTGTTCATCTTTCCAGTCAAATACTTGACTTTCTAACTCTTTGTTAAGGTAGGACTCTGTTTCTGGTGGGGGTGGGGGAAGGGTGTATTGTCACAGGTTTCAGGAGTTTTGTATCAGCTGCTCTATCCCCCATTGTCTGTGGGTCCAGAGCTTCCAGAAGCTGCTCCTGCTTGCACAGCCTCCTCCTCTGCCCAAGGGCTGGGACCAAATCCCAATCAGATCATACCACTCAGGTCTGAAAGTTTTCCTACTGACCTTCTATGCTGTCTTTGGCATTTGTGGGTTGAGAAGTCTGGAAACTGCCACAGCTGCCAGCAATTTAGTCCCTTGAGGCCTGCTCCTGCCTTGTCTGTCCTGGAACAGTCCACCCCAGTGTTCTTTACTCAGCTCCCAGCTTGGTGGAACAGATGCTTCCTCTCGATCTTCCAGGCTGTCCTGGGTAGAGATTTTCCTCACTGTGTCACTTTGTGTATTCTGCAGCTCTAGAATTTGGGTAGAATCATTTTTTACAGATATTTGCAGGCATTTGAGGGAAGAACTCAAGCAGGTCTCTGCATTCCCTCCATCATCTTTGTACATTATCAACAGTTACAGGAATGATTTCGTGAAGAAGAAGTAAAACCTTGAAACCAATGGCTAAAACGAAGGTTTTGGATAATGTGGATTTCAGTAATACAATACATGGTGATTCACATTTTTATATGAGAGCTAGCATGTCACATAAGAAATGATAGATTAAGAGTCTGAGGATATTTGTCTAGATTCCAGCTTTGCCATTTATGATGTGTGTGATCTTGGCCAAATCACTTAAACTCTCTGGACCTGTTTCCCTCATCTATAAAATGAGGGGTTTTGGATCAATGGATCTATAAGGTACTTTCCAGTTCTAAGTTTGTGATATTATGACCATAGTTGGTTCCATATCTTGGATTCTTAGGAAAATACAGAGGATTTTCCTCTAAGTTGAATTGTGATCCTTTGATTGTAAGCACTGTGTTATGGCATTGCTGCTTTGCTTATTTCACATGTTTAAGGCTAAGAAATGGTAATGGGACACAAAGATCCCCTTGACATCTTTTTAAAGACACATCAGTTTATCTTTTGCACTTTCCCAACAAAACACCTGTACTAACCCTTCTATGAAAATATGCTTCCTGAAAAAAAGTTAATCTTTTAGCTTCAACAGAATAATACCAAGAGAACAGTACAGTTGACCAGTTTTGCTGTTTATCCACCGACATTTATATTGTAGTTGTTGTTGTATGGGTTTGGGGGCTCTACTTTTTTCACTCTACATCACTTTTTATACAGATCTTCCTGGGTTCCTCTGAATTCTTTATATTTGTCTTTCCTTGTGTTATACACATAATACCGCATTACATTGTTACCATAATGGACCGGCCCTTCTCTAGTTATTGAGACCCAACACTTTTCATTAAAAAAAAAAAATCTGTCACTTTTCAGCCCTTTCTTTTAAAAGAGCCACTCTGAATGTAGGATGGTCAAATTTGATATTTCCATTTAAAGAAAATTTGAGCATGTTCTTATTCATGCTGTCTTGAGAAAAGAAAAAAGAAGCCAAGCATTCTCTTGTGATAATGCAGTTCAGTAAAATAAACATTTTAGAACTGTTTATGGTGGTCAAGGTGCTGACGATACAAAGTTAAAAAGCAGAGACACATTTAAAATAGTATAAATGATTGAGATCAGACTTCTGGTTCAGACTTTGGGGAGAGCCATACAAATTTGCACTGCAGTGACTTGCTGAAAGACTAAGGTTTCTAATCAAATAAAACTGAATTCTGGCCTTTCAGAAATGAGACCTTTCCAGCTTACTGAAAACATGTTCTGAATATTTGCATGCAGCTGGTCAAGGTTAAAAAAAAAAAAAGACTTGTGAAAATGCTCTACAAATATTAGTCCACAGTTGGTATTAATTATTGAAGCTTAGTAATAATAAAATCTGTATCAAATTTCTGTCCAGAGTCCAGAGTGTGGATAAATAAGACAGGCAGAATAGTAGATAGTCTTGGACTTGCTGAGATGTGACTTTGGACAGTCTCAAAAGTTAGTCAGCAAGCATTTATTAAGTCCTTATAATGGGCCAGGGACTTTGATAAACAATGGGGACACAAAGAAAGGCAAAAACAGCCTCTCCCCTCAAAGGAGCACATCACATTCTAATGAGGGAGACAACGTGCAACCTCTTGTGCCTGCAAGATATACAGATACAGTGTAAGTAGAAGGCAGTCGTAGAAGGGTGGCAATAGTAGTAGTAGGAAAGATTGATAAAGGATTCTGGCCAAAGATTTGAGCTCAGTCTTGAACCAGGAGGCAGAGGTGAGGAGGGAGAGCATTGCAGGCATGGTGGATAGCTACAAAGCAAGAAAATGTAGTGTCCTGCAAAAAAAAAAAAAAATAGCAAGGTATCCAAAGTGACTGGTTCAGAGGATACATAGATGAGAATAAAGTATAAGACTAGATAGACAAGAGAGGGTCAGATTGTAAGAAGCTTTAAATACCAAACACTGGGTTTTATATTTGTTCCTGTAGGTAATGAGGAACCACTAGAGTTTATTGAATGTGAAGAGAGTGTGATACAGTCATAAGTGCACTTTAGGAAGATCATTTTGGAGGCTGAACTGAAATAAAGGGGGGAAGGCAGGCAGGAAGACCAATCAGAAAGCTATTGTAATGAATAGTCCAGGTGTGAGGTAATGAGGCACTGCACCAGTGTGATAACTCTGAATGGAGAAAAGATATTTATGAGAGATGCTGGGAAGGTATAAATTATAAGACTTGGCAACAGATTGGATATGTTGTGTAAGTCTAAGGAGTCTAGGCTGATACTTAGGTAGTAAGTCTGCATGACTAGAGGGATGGTGGTATCCTCTCCATTAACAGAATTGGAAGAGAGGCTTAAGTCTTTTGAGGAATAATGAGTCTTCTTTTGGACATGACTACAGTAGATATATTTTGAGATGGTCAGTAGGCAATTGGTGATATGAGAATGGAATTCTTGAGAGAGGTTAGGGCTCTAGATATTAGATAAATCTAGATTATTAGATAAGTAGATATGAGAATCATCTGCAGAGAGCTTTGGTCATGGGGATACTCATAACGAGTAGGTTTGACCTAAAAGAATCAGCAAAGGAGATTGAGGAATGGTTAGGTATGCAGAGAGCCAGGAAAGAGCATAGTTACAAAAAAAATTCCAAAAACTAGAGAAGAGAGACTACTTAGGAGAGGAGGATGGTCAACAGAGTTAGCAGCTTTGGAGATGTGAAAAAGCATCAAGAATGAGAACAGTCCATTTGATTTGGCGGTTAAGAGATCATTGGTAACTTTGGAGAGAGCAGTTTTAGTTGAATGGTGATATTGGAAGCTAGAGTTTAGAAGAAAATTCAAGGAAAGGAAGTGGAGGCACTTTGTAGATTTTCTCAAGGAATTTAGATATGAAAGGGAGGAGAGATAGTAAGTTAGCTGGAATGGACAGATCAAGTGAGGGTTAGGATATTTTTGTCTTGTTTAAGGCCAAGGGAGGTATAGGTGTGTTTGTAGGCAGCGGGGAAACTAATAGGGAGAGTTTGAAAATTAGTGAGAATGAGGATGTTAGATGCTGGAAAAGATGGAAAAGAAGAGGATCAAGGGTGCATGCAGAGGAATTTGTCTTAGCAAAGAGAAAAGCCAGTCCCCTTTTTGTTTAAGACAAGGGTGAAGGAAGGGATAGTGGGGGACAGTGATTGAGTGATGGGAGAAGCGGGGGTATAGAGTAAATGGTCTCAATTTTTTTAAGTAAAGTTAGGCATTATCCTCAGCTTAGAGAGTTTGGAGAGAGGATGCCATGGGAGTCTTCAGGGATAAAAAGGTTTAGGATAGCTGATGTGTGGTGAGTAGGATAGGATCCAGCAGTTTTGAGGTTCTCCAGCTCTGATGTAGTAGCAAAGGCATTAGATGGTGGACATCATCATCTGATATAGGATACAAGGGCAATTAAATGTAGATAAAAAATAATGTAGAGGGGGGAGGAGCCAAGATGGCCGAGTAGAAAGACTCACGTATGCTAGCTCTGAACCCACAGCCCATGAATTTACTGTAAAAAGAACTCCCCACAAATTCTGGAGCAGGGGAACCCGCGCAGAAACACAGTGGAAGAGATTTCTGTTCCAGAGAGCCGTGGAAAGCCGTCCCCAGGGGTCCGTTGCGCTCTGGACAGTGGAGCCCACCCCTGCGCTGCCCTGGCCGTGCGGCCCCAGAGGAGCAGATCCGAGCAGGCTTCAGGGACAGAACCTCTGGCAGCTGCGAAGGTCCCTCCACCCACAGGCGCTACTGGCCGAGAGGGGAGCCGGGTGTCTCCATAACTCGGGACCCCTCGGGAGGCAGCAGCAGAGGGAGCAGCAGAGGCAGCAGCGGCCAGAGGCTCCTGGAGCAGGCAAGACCTCAGGGCCATTACCAAAGGTCTCCTCATAAAGCCCCTGAGGGAACTGAGCCTGGGAGGTGGTCCTGCCCCCACCTGAGCACCAGAACTTAAGCTCACATTGAAGAGCAGCTGCCCACCACAGAAAGCCCTGAGGCTGGGGAGCAGCATTTGAATCTCAGAGCCCAAGCACTAGTTGGGCAGATCTAGGCAGGGGTGGACAGGAATCTCAGAAGTCAAGTAACTGGCTGGGAAAATGCCCAGAAAAAGGAAGACAAATAAGACCATAGAAAGCTGCTTTCTTGGGGAACAGATGTTTCTTCCTCATTTCATTTCTGATGAGGAAATACAATACTTGCCATCAGGGAAAGATGTAGAGGTTGGGGCCTCTATATCCCAGACATCCGAGGTGGATGGTCCGGTGGGCTCAGGCCATGGAAGAGCTCAAAAAGGATTTTGAAAATCAAGTTAGACAGGTGGAGGAAAAACTGGGAAGAGAAATGAGAGAGATGCAAGAAAAGCATGAAAAACGGGTCAATACTCTGCTAAAGGAGACCCAAAAAAATGCTGAAGAAAATAACACCTTGAAAAATAGGCTCACTCAATTGGCAAAAGAGGTTCAAAAAGCCAATGAGGAGAAGAATACTTTCAAAAGCAGAATTAGCCAAATGGAAAAAGAGGTTCAAAAGCTCACTGAAGATAATAGTTCTCTCAAACTTAGAATGGAACAGATGGAGGCTAATGACTTTCTGAGAAACCAAGAAATCAGCAAACAAAACCAAAAGAATGAAAAAATGGAAGAGAATGTGAAATATCTCATGGGAAAAACAACTGACCTGGAAAATAGATCCAGGGGAGACAATTTAAAAATTATGGGACTACCTGAAAGCCATGATCAAAAAAAGAGCCTAGACATCATCTTTCATGGAAAACTGCCCTGATATTCTAGAACCAGAGGGCAAAATAAGTATTGAAGGAATCCATCAATCACCTCCTGAAAGAGATCCAAAAAGAGAAACTCCTAGGAACATTGTGGCCAAATTCCAGAACTCCCAGGTCAAGGAGAAAATATTGCAAGCAGCTAGAAAGAAACAATTCCAGTATTGTGGAAATACAATCAGGATAACACAGGATCTAGCAGCTTCTACATTAAGGGATCGAAGGGCGTGGAATACGATATTTCAGAAGTCAAAGGAACTAGGACTCAAACCAAGAATCACCTACCCAGCAAAAGTGAGTATAATACTTCAGGGGAAAATATGGTCTTTCAATGAAACAGAAGACTTTCAAGCATTCTTTTTTTTTTTTTCCTTTCTTTTTTTTTAATTTATTTATTTATTTAAATTTTTTACATTCATTTTCACAAATTTTTGGGTTCCAAATTTTCTCCCCTTTTATCCCCTCCCCCCACCCCAAGCAATCTAATTTTCCCTATCTTCAATCTGCCCTCTCTTCTGTCATCTCTCCCTTCTCTTGTCTCCATCTTCTCTTATTCTCCTGTAGGGCCAGATGACTTTCTATTCCTCCTTAACTGTATGTCTTCTTTCCTAGTTGCAACAACAATACTAAATATTTGTTCCTAAAACTTTGAGTTCCAAATTCTCCTCATCCCTCCCTCCCCACCCATTCCCTTTGGGACAGCAGGCAATACAATATAGGCCATATCTGTGTAGTTTTGCCAGTGACCTCCCTGATAGTCGTGTTGTGTAAGACTAACTGGATTACCATCCCTCCTAACCTGCCCCCCATTGTTTCTCTTCTGTCTTTTGATCCTGTCCCTCCCCAAGTGTTGACTTCAAATTGCTCCCTCCTCCCTTTGCCCTCCCTTCCATCATCCCCCCCCTTGCAATATCTCTTTCTCCCCCACTTTCTTATACTGTAAGATAGGTTTTCATACCAAAATGAGTGTGCATTTCACTCCTTCGTTTAGTCAAATGTGATGAGGGTAAACTTCTTGTTTTTGTTTGTTTTTTTTGTTTTGTTTTGTTTTTTTTTCTCAGCTCTCCTCTTTTTCCCTCCACTAAGAAAAACTACCTGCCTCTTAAATGACATATAGTTACCCCCTTCCTTTTCCCTCCCCCTACATTTCTCTCTCACCATTTACCCTAGTTTCTTTTAAGGTATGGTCCCATCCTATTCAGTTCAATCTGTGCTCTCTATCTCTGTATGTGTGTGCATGTGTGTATGTGTGTGCATGCGTGTACATGTGTACGTGTGGTCCCACCAACTACCCAGATACTGAAAAGTTTTAAGAGTTACAAATATTGTCTTTCCATGTAGGAATGTAAACAGTTCACTCATGGTAAGTCCCTTAAGACTTCTCTTTGCTGTTTACTTTTTCATGCTTCTTCTCATCCTTGTGTTTGAAAGTCAAATTTTCTTTTCAGCTCTGGTTTTTTCATCAAGAATGATTGAAAGTCCTCTGTTTCATTGAAAGACCATATTTTCCCTTGAAGTATTATACTCATTTTAGCTGGGTAGGTGATTCTTGGTTTGAGTCCTAGTTCCTTTGCCTTCTGGAATATCCTATTCCATGCCCTTCGACCCCTTAATGTAGAAGCTGCTAGATCTTGGGTTATCCTGATTGTATTTCCACAGTACTGGAATTGTTTCTTTCTAGCTGCTTGTAATATTTTTTCCTTGAGCTGGGAGTTCTGGAATTTGGCCACAATATTCCTAGGAGTTTCTCTTTTTGGATCTCTTTCAGGTGGTGATCGATGGATTCTTTCAATACTTATTTTGCCCTCTGGTTCTAGAATGTCAGGGCAGTTTTCCTTGATAATTTCATGGAAGATGATGTCTAGGCTCTTTTTTTGATCATGAGTTTCAGGTAGACCCATAATTTTTAAATTGTCTCTCCTGGATCTATTTTCCAGGTCAGTTGTTTTTCCCATGAGATATTTCACATTCTCTTCCATTTTTTCGTTCTTTTGGTTTTGTTTGGTGATTTCTTGGTTTCTCATAAAGTCATTAGACTCCATCTGTTCCATTCTAATTTTGAGAGAGCTATTAAATTCAGTGAGCTTTTGAGCCTCTTTTTCCATTTGGCTCATTCTGCTTTTGAAAGCATTCTTCTCCTCATTGGCTTTTTGAACCTCCTTTGCCAATTGGGTGAGCCTATTTTTCAAGGTGTTAATTTCCTCAGCATTTTTTTGGGTCTCCTTTACCAAGGTATTGACCTGTTTTTCATACTTTTGTTGCATCTCTGACATTTCTCTTCCCAGTTTTTCCTCCACCTGTCTAACTTGCTTTTCAAAATCCTTTTTGAGCTCTTCCAGGGCCTGAGCCCACCCACCACCCCCCTGGGGTGTCTGGGGTACTGAGGCCCCGCCCTCCACGTCTTTCCCTGACGGCAAGGATACGTCCTCATCATCAGATCCAAAGGTCGGGATCATTTGCATTTGTTGGAAAGAACTCTCTATAGTCTTATTTTTCTTCCCTTTTCTAGGCATTTTCCCAGCCAGTTACTTAACTTCTGAGATTCCTTTCCACCCCCGCCTGGATCTGCCCAGCTAGTGCTTGGCCTCTGAGATTTAAATGGGCTTTCCTCCTGCCGGCTGTCAATCAGTGAGCTTTAGTTCAGGTGCTGGGGTGGGGCCAGGGCTGCCTCCGAGACTCTGATCCCTCAGGGGGGCCTTATTCAGAGACTCTCAGGAATGGAGCGGGTGGGGGCGGGGTGGGGGGCCCGCCTCCCAATCTCAGCTCCCCTGGGGGTCCCGAGCAGAAGCCTTCAGCAACAGAGCGGGGTGGGGGCAGGGCCGTCTCCCAGGCTCAGCTCCGTCAGGTTTTATGCGGGAATCTTCCGTAATGAAGATCCTGCCTGCTGTTGGGGGATTCCTGAGTCCCGGTCTGCTGCCGCCTAAGCCGCCGTCCACACCTCCGCCTCCGCTTCCTGCTCCCGTCCCCGCCGCCGCCGCTTCCTCCCGAGGGGGCCCGAGCCACGGAGTCACCCTGCTTCCCCTCTCCTTCAACCCGGCCTCTCTCACTGACCTGCTTCTGTGGGCGGAGGGACTTTTCCGGCTGCTTCAGCTTCCGTCTCTGAAGCCTGCTCAGATCCGCTTCTCTTAGGCCTCGGCCAGGGCAGCGCTGGGGGTCGGGTTTACTCTCCGGGGCGCGCCGGACCCTGGGGACGGGTCCTCAGGGCTCCCTGGAACGGAAATCTCCTCCACTCTGCCTCTGCACACCTTGCACCCTCCCAGAATCTATGGGGGACTCTTTCTACGCCAATTCCATGGGCTCTGGTTTCGGAGCTCGTAAACGTGCGTCCTTCTACTCCGCCATCTTGGCTCCGCCCCACTTTCAAGCATTCTTGATGAAAAGATCAGAGCTGAAAAGAAAATTTGACTTTCAAACACAAGAATGAGAAGAAGCATGAAAAAGTAAACAGTAAAGAGAAGTCATAAGGGACTTACCAAAGGTGAACTGTTTACATTCCTACATGGAAAGACAATATTTGTAACTCTTAAAACTTTTCAGTATCTGGGTAGTTGGTGGGACCACACACACACACACACACACACACACATATACACACACATATACACACATGCACACACATACAGAGAGAGCACAGAGTGAATTGAATAGGATGGGACCATATCTTAAAAGAAATTAAGGTAAACGGGGAGAGAGAAATGTAGTGGGAGGAGAGAGGGTGAAATGGAATGGGGTAAATTATATCTCATTCAGGAGGCAAGTAGGAGACTTTTTAGTGGAGAGAAAAAGAGGAGAACTGAGAAAAAAAACATGAAGTTTACCCTCATCACATTCGACTAAAGGAAGGAATAAAATACACACTCATTTTGGGATGAAAACCTATCTTACAATACAGGAAAGTCGGGGAGAAAGGAGATAAGCAAGGTGGGGGGGATGATGTAAGGGAGGGCAATGGGAGGAGGGAGCAATTTGAAGTCAACACTCTTGGGGAGGGACAGGATCAAAAGACAGAATAGAAACAATGGGGGGCAGGATAGGATGGAGGGAAATAGAGTTAGTCTTACACAACATGACTATTATCGAAGTCATTTGCAAAACTACACAGATAGGGCCTATATTGAATTGCCTGCCTTCCCAAAGGGAATGGGTGGGGAGGGAGGGATGGGGAGAATTTGGAACTCAAAGTTTTAGGAACAACTGTTGAGTATTGTTGTTGCTACTAGGAAATAAGAAATACAGTTAATGGGGAATAGAAAGTCATCTGGCCCTACAGGACGAAAGAGAAGATGGGGACAAGAGAAGGGAGGGATGATAGAAGAGAGGGCAGATTGGTGATAGAGAAAATTGGAATGCTCGGTGTATTGGGGTGGGGGGAGGGGACAAATGGGGAGAAAATTTGGAACCCAAAATTTTGTGAAAATGAATGTAAAAAGTTAAATAAATAAATTTATATTTAAAAAAATAAAAAAGAATAATGTAGAGTAGAACTGGTTTATCAAGGGGTCAATAGGAAAGGAAGGAGAATGTAGCTAGCATAGGGATTGGTGGTCTGGGAAAGAACTGAGGGGGAGAGCTCATGGTGAAAATGAAGAACAAGATTAGGAATCAGCAGAAAAAAAAGATAAAATGATTAAAGATTATGATTAGAGAACGGAATTTCTCACTTCATGAACATGAATTTTGTTCTTTTTGCATCCAGAGGACAGAACTAGAAGCAGAAGCAAGAAGTATACAGTTACAAATGGGGCATATTTAAACTTGATCTAAGGGAAGACATCTAAGAAAGAGAACTACCCTTAAGTATAAAGGGTTGTATGGGTAGATGGTGGAGGTCTTCAGGTAGAGACTGGATGATACTTATTTGGTGTGTTAGAGGAGGTATTCCTTTTGCTTTGTGCTTTGCAATATCTAGTTTAGGTATAGGAGCCACATTTTGAGAAGGATGTTGATAATATGAAGAACATCTAGAGGAAGTGGACCAAGATAATGAGAGCACTTGGAAACCTTGCTGTGAAAGTACTGATTGAAAGAATTAGGTGTGTGTATTTGACGAAAAGATTTGGGAGTACTTATTCTATTCACATATTTGGAATGTTGACATGTGGAAGAAGGATTAAATATACTCTGCTTTGGCCCAGATGCTAGAACCTGGGAATAAGGGGTGACATTTTTAGACAGACAGACTTCAGGTCAGTATTATCAATCGGTAAAGTTTGTTTGTTAGGTTGCATGCTATATGTCAGGCATTGGGGATACAAAAAGGCAAAAGACAGTTCCTGATCTTAAGGAACTTACAATGTAGCAGGGAAGAAAGACAACATGCAAACAAATATATACCAAACAAGCTATATATAGAATAAATAAGAAATAACTAACAAAGGGAAACTTCCTAATAATTTGAGATTTTCAAAAGTGAATGAACTTAACACTCAAAGTCTCTTAGCAGAAATTGTCACTATTGTTATATTACATATGCTTCCTTGTCAGGTTTGTGATGTTGAGCATTATTGGATGATTAAAAGCACTGTGCAGTTTCCTATGTATGATCAATCCAAATCTTTATTCTCATTTTTTTTATTTCTAAATTCATCTCCTTGTTAATTTACAGTGGACAATAGATATACACACCGAGGATGCCTAATTGTATATCATGGTATGGGTAGTATTCATCTTTGATCTACATTGTTTTTCAGTGCGAATATTTAGACCAATCCCTTTCACATTATTGTGGATCTCGCTAAGAAGTCTGTGTAACATCTTGGCCTTATACAATTACTATATTAACATGTGTGAATAGGCTGGCCTTTTAACCAGTAAGTAGATGGGTCAACTTTCTTTAATTTAGACTGTGCACAAGACACTTGAAAAAAACATAGGTGAGACTGTTTATTGTTTTACACCTTCATTTGATGTCAACTTTGGATAAAGTTGTCTCCATCATTGACCTTTTTTTCACATGGCTATATATTAGTTAAATGTCTTAAGTGACATTTTAAAGCAGTCTTTAGGTTTTGCTGATTTAAATGTTTGTTTGTTTTTTTCAACTCAGTAGTCACAGTGCATTAGAATCTTCTTTCCTAGTTGTGTGACTATAAAGATATGGTCTACTATAGAACCGTGAAAGCTTGCCCATCTTCCTCCTGTTTTTGTTGAGGATGGGCCAGTTGTAGTTATTTTCTTGGTTTTCTTTAAATAGAAGCAGTCAATGATACTCATCAGTCCCATGGAATCTTCCACTCTGAGACATGCTAATTCATCAGCGAGTGTTTAGGAAGCACTAAAGATCATACTGCTAAGTTCTGGGGATACAAAGAAAAAGCCAAGCTAGTACCTGCCTTCGAGGAGCTTACATTCTCATGTAGGAGACCCCATATGTACATACATAGTGTATACATGTATATAAAATATACATACGAAGTAGATACAAGATCACTTTAGGGGGAAGGCATTAAGCAGCTGGGAGATTGAGAAAGGTGGTACAGAACCGAGTCTTGAATCTAGGTGAATAGAAGAGATACATATAAGTGGGGAGAACATTTCACGCACAAGGTCAGTCAGTGGAGAATGGAGATAGTGTTTGTTGTATATGAAGAACAGCTAGAAGGCCAGTATGACTGATCTGTAAAGTGTGTGGAAGGGCATAGTGTGTAAGAAGAACAGAAAGGTAGGGGCCAGGCTGAGAAGAACTTTCAGTTCAAAGAAGAGGAGGGTATATTTGATTCTAAAAGTAATAGAGAGTCACTGGACTTAATGGAATAGGGGATGGGTGACTTATCAGAGACTACTCATTAGGAAAATGTCTTTGGTAGCCCTATAAAGGATAGATTGCAGTGGTGAGGGACTTGAAGCAGGGAGACTTATTAGAAGGCTATTAGAATAATCTAGGCTACAAGCAACCAAGAATATGAACTAGAGAAGGGCTTCTGTGAGTGGAGAGAAGGTGCCATATAGGAGAAATTCTATGGGGAACAAGGTTTGATTAGATATGAGAAGGGATTTGATAGTGAGGATCCCAAGTTGATACTGATGTTGGGAAACCTGGGTGATTAGAAAGATGATTGCCCTTGCCAGTAATAGGGAAATACAGGAGAGGGGTGGATTTGGGGGAAAAGATAATCAAAAATTGGTTCTGCTTTGGACATCTTGAGTTTGAGATGTCTACGGATGCTTACATCTAGTTGCAAATGTTCAGCAGTAAGTTCATAATGTGTGACTCTCAGAAGAGAGACTAGGGCTGGATATGTCTATCAGGGAAATCATCTGCAACAGATAATTGAACCTTAGTGAGTTGATTCAGTCACCAAATGAAAGTGTAGAGAAAAGAGAACCAATTTCTTTGAGTATTTTCTTTATTTAGATTAGGTCTTATGATTTTCTTTGATTTAGGAACCTCTCAGTAAGGACAAACTATCAGCAACTTATAGTCTTAGAAGATTGTCAGTCTTGTTGAAAGATTAAATGATTTGGCTGTCAGGCATATGTCAGTCTAAGTGCCTTTTTAATTGTTATTTGTAATGAAAGAATGCAAATCCTTTCCTTCTTTGCAGATGTGGCAGGACTGTGGGTGCAAAACATTATATATGCCATTAGACTTTGTTGACCTATTTGACTGGTTCTGCTGATCTGCATTTTTTTCTCTGAGAGATTTTTGTTCTTTAATACAGGAAATGACTGGGAAGAGGGATGGGAGGAGAAGGCATTTGGAAGGGAGTGATGTACAACAAAAGATATCAATAAAATTATTCCTAGCATGGAATTTTTAATTTATATGGTTATAAATATACATCTGTATGTATCAGGTCTGCATATACACATATATACGTATTATATGGACACATCTTTATACAACGGGATGATTGTAATTCTGGAATGCTGGAAATCTGGGTATTTTACCAGTAGATCCAAGAATATGATTATGTATTCTGACTTTTTACTCCAAACTACGATAACCTTTTCATCTCCTTAATTCTCATTTAGCATGGCAGATACCGACCTGTTTATGGAATGTGAGGAAGAGGAACTGGAGCCATGGCAGAAGATCAGTGACGTGATTGAGGATTCTGTGGTTGAAGATTATAATTCAGTGGATAAAACAGCTACAGGTAACAAGCTTGTCAGAGAAAGCTCACATTTAAATTGTCTTATTCGTTGACCTACATAGCATTTCTGTTTGAGAGAATGAAATGGTGGAGAAATTGAAGTATGCAGCGATGTCTTATTGTGGCAGTGAGTGCCATTTTCCTTTTTATCTTTTGTCCTACAGGTGGATCCATTTCCTAATTTTTCTAGGAAAATCACATTTACCTCAGAGGTGCTGTGAGGTTGATAAGAGCCAGAGTACAAAGTGGTGGTGATGCTGTGCACATTTATATGCCTAATCCAAACGCAGGTGCCTTATAATGCAGGCTTATTTAGTTGTACCTCTCTGTGAAAACTACACATTACATCATGTTTTCACTTCTGTAGCAGTTACAGGTCTGGGCTCATCAGCTTTTTGTTCTGCACTGTCTCAGAGAGTAGATAGTAGAAGGTCATATTTCAGGATCACACTTTGGACTACCCTGGCATTTGGATGGTGTATTTTCTCTTTGTTAAAGCATAACCAGTGGCTATGATGACTTTTTTTTAAAGAGATGCTTTTGGCCTAATCTGAGTTCAGCATTGTATCATCATGATTATGAAAACAGTAGCAGTGACGTTAATAGAACTTTATTGAGCCCTGTCTGCCTGGTGCTATATAAAACACAAAGTTCAATATCTACCTGGTACAGTGGATAAGTCGTCTAACTTAACCAGCAGACTCAACACACAAGAAAGGGAAGAATTGATTGTGTCTAAGTGGAAGAATTAGAGACAAGTAGGAAGAAGAGCAATCTGAGGATTCAGTCATCCAGAAAGCAGGCAACTCCACAGAGGTAGAAAAGAAAAGGCAAGGGCAGGTTCCTTCTTTGTCTTCTGTCCCTGGGTCATGTGTCTCCAAGTGACTGTACCTCCCCTTCCCACAGTTTCTGTGAGCCTGCAGCCAGTCTCAGCTCCAGTGCCCATCGTTGCCCATGCTTCTGTTGGTGGGCACCTCTCTACATCCACCACCGTTAGTAGCAGCGGAGTACAGAACAGCGACAGTGCCAAGAAGACGCTTGTCACACTAATTGCCAATAACAATGGTAAGTGGGATCCTTGGAAAATCTTCCTGGTCAGAAAGTTGAAGAAGATAAGGGAGAACAAAAAGTCATTGGGACAACTGAGCCTTTTTGAAGTAACAGTTTCATCCAGTCTTCCTAATGCACTGTTATCACGTCATTCTTTTTGCTCAAAAATCTTCGTACCTCCTGAATAAAGTATTAAACATTTCTCCTCCTACAGTTTGACACCCTTCACAACCTGGTTCCAGTTTGCCTTTCCAGCCTTATCTCATATTTCTGCCCTTCATGTACTCTTAGGTTCCAGTTAAACTGGATTACTTTTCTCCCCTATTTTCATTCTTCCCTCCTTTGTGCTTTTATTCACTCTTCCTTTCCCTACTAGAGCTGGGATGGACTTCTTTCTTTCCAGGCTCTACTGATTAAAATTCATCTCTTTCTTCAAGATCTAGCTCTGGTGCTATCTCCTCTGTGAAGCCTCTCTTGATTTCCCCCTCAGCTGAAAATCATCTTTTCTTTATCAGATTTCTCACAGCATCTTGTCCAAGCTTTTTACTTGGAACATTCAGCTTTGTAGCATTTGATACGTGTCTTATCCCCTCCCTCCATTGAACTATAAATTCTTTGGGGACAGATATCTTTGTCTTTGGTCATCTTTGTATCTTTGTAAAAGCCTTTGTAAATGTTGATTTGACTTGAATCTTTGGAGTAAATAAGAGTCAGGATCAAGTAATGATTCAGTGATTTGGCACTGTCCCTGCTTGAGTAGGTGCTGAATTCTTGCTGGAATATAACCACACCTGGGGCCAGCTGGCTATTGCTGAGGACACCAAACAGAAGAAACAGGACATCGAATTCCTAGTTATTGAGTCCCCAATTCCTTTATCTTTAAAAAAAAAAAGTGTGCCATTTTGGCATAATTCTTTCTGGGGTAGCTAGGATCCTTCCTTTCCCTTGTACATTCAGTTGTTCATTAGTTCCCAAATGTAGAAGATAAGAAAGGGTTGACATTAATTCTACACTTGAACTACTGAGGCATCTATATCAGAAGTGACTGAATTTTTTTAGCGGAAGGAAGTGGGTGTTGTATGATTAGTTACACTTTAGCAGTCAGAGAAGCCATGGTGTAAAAAAAAAAAAGTTTCATGTAAGCTCCTGTGCACACCCTTACGTTACATATTGGATTGTCTTCGTACTGCAGTCTGAAAGCTTTGGCATGAGTTATTGCAACCAAAAAAACATTTTCTCTATGATTTTCTTCTTGTCTTTTAAAAAATAAGGGTAAGAGTTAAGTAACACTTTTAGACAGTATTTTCCCCTTTTCAAAATAATTCTTTATTCCTTATCTTGAGTGTTTTCTGAATGTTAAGACTTCTTAATATTTTCATATTTCTTTAAGGTACACTAGCCATTCATTTATTTAAAAAGTAGTTATTAAACATCCCCTTTGCAAAGGACCATGCTAGGTGCTAACCAGTACAAAGACAACAGTGACACACCTCCTGTTTTCAAGGACCATTTACTGGACCATGAAGAAAATTTCATTTTGCATCCTAAGCAACTTGGAAATGTAAGAAATCACTGCATCTCTTCTCTGCTAGACTTTTAATACTGCTGGCTCTTATATTGCTAGCCTAATAGTTCTCTTCCAGCAATAGTTAGAACTTTTGCTGTAACTTAAGTGGGAGACTGAGGATCTTGATTAAGGCCAGAGTAGAAGGAAAGGAGTAAATTCCCTCTTTTGAAGTTTATCTCTTCTACTTGTTCCTTTTCTACTTAAGACATTACTGTTATCTTCTTAGAATAGTTAGCTTTGTAATAATGATTTTCCTGTGTTTAGTAATCTTGCATAGATGCCTTCATCTTCCTAAAACACTGCTTTTTTTTTTCCATGTCACTACTTTGCCCAGACATATTTAATGGCCACTAATTGATTGCCTTCAGGGTAAAGACCAGATGCCTTTGGTGGGCATACACGACATTAGTCAATCTGGCTGCATTCTAACTTCTTTCCCACTCGTAACTATTCCTCAAGTGCATATTGTACTTTTCTGCTTCAGAACCCTAGCTCATGCTTTGCTCTTTGCATATAAGTATTCAACAAATATTAATTTGCCTCAGAAAATGGAACTAGGAATAGTAAGTAGAAGTTACAAGAAGGAAAATTTAAGCTTTACATAAGGGAAAACTTCCTAACAATTAGAATTGTCTAAAATTGTCAAAAATTGGAATGGTTTGCCTCCACATGTAAGTGAATTTCTCTTTGCTGGAGGTCTTCTTACAGAAGCTTAGTGACTTGGGTGTATTGTAGAAAGGAGTCTTATTCAGCTATTATTTAGACTAAATGGTCTTTCAACTCTGAAAGTCTGTGATTATGTGGGTTTACTCTGCCTGGAATGCCTTGAATGAGGAAGTCCAGGATTTACTAAAGGCAGGAAAAATGAACAGGCTCTCCTTTCTGTTTTCTTTACCATTTAGTAGCAAATGTTTATAAACTGGTGATTTTTGTTATAAATCAGTGGCCACACCAGAAAGAAAATATCCCATGCACAAAAATCTTAAAGTATGTTACAGGAATTAAATTTTGTCTTACAGTCACATAGCCAGCCCCTTGATCCCTCTGAGAAGTACAAGGACACAGCTACTGATTGTCATCCCTCGGTTTGTTTTTGGGGCCTCTAGCCATAGAACATGACTTTAGGCCCTCTGCTGATTCCACCAGTGTAAGGCCTTAAATCTGTGATGTGTGTATTTGTCCTTCTTTGCCAAAGAAGACCGTGCCATCAGAGAAATGATGACATGACTTGCACTTGAATTTGTTTTGAGTGAGGGAGGGCTGTGCAGGTCACCAGCCTCACTTATCCTCCAGAGCCATCTGAATCCAGTGACCAGATATTCATCAGGATGACTGGAGATGACCCAGGGGTTAAGTGACTTGCCCAAGGTCACACAGCTAGTGAGTGTCAAGTGTCTGAGGTGAGATTTGAACTCAGGTCCTCCTGACTCCTGCACCGGTGCTCTATCCACTGCACCACCTCGCTGCCCCCAGAGCTGTGATGCAGGTGCAAGAAGAAAGAAGCAGATGAAAGGTGGAAGTTTGTGGCATTCTCTTTTATAGAGAAACTACAACTTTCCAGATGAGGGATGATGTTATCAAGTTCTTCTGACTTCTTGATCTCACTTTGGACTTAGCACCTTAATTTGTGGGGAGACAAGCTTCTGTTTCTAAATGTACACTTTGAGATCTTTGAAGAGATATTCTTAATCTGCTTCTTGACCCAAGGTAGCAGGGAAGGCTCTCCAGAGCAATCCATGCAAAAAGCTTTAAACACCCCCTCCATGCCAGGCACTGTGTCAGACATTCCGACTACAAACACAGAAATGAAATATTCCCTGCCTTCAAGGAGCTGTCATTTTACCAGGAAACTCTTTGTATGTGTGCGCATATAGATACATGAGCATATATGCACTCAAGCAAATCAAGAGTATTTTGGGTGGAGGTGCTATGTGATGAGGGTTCAAGAAATATTTCATGTAGAAGGTGACATTTGAATTTTAAGGAAACCATGGTTTCTAAAAAGCAAAGATGAATAAAGGAATATTTTCTAGGCATGAGTGGTAGCCATTATGAAGACATGGAAATATGGCAGGTGGAGTGCTGTGTGTGAAAAGTGGTAAGAAAGCCAGTTTGGCAGGGCCATAGAGTGGAGGAAGGGCTAGAAAAGTAGGTTAGGGACAGGTTGTGAAGGGTTTTAAATGCCATGTAGAGGAACTTTTTTAAAAATAAAATTTTATTTACCAGTGTATCCCTTATCTGTCTTCCTAGAGAGTAATCCCTTATATCAAAGAATTTAAAAAGAAAAAAAAATTCAGCATAACTAACCAATGGAAAAAGTATGACATGTATAGTGTTTCACTTCTGAAGTTCCCTACATTTGCAAAGAAGCGAGTGGAGATACCTTCCTATTTCTCTTCCTTGGAGCCAGTCTTGGTCATTATAACTGTGCAGCATGCAGTTTTAATTGTTTTGCTTTTCTTATTCTTTCCATTTAGATTGGCATAGTCATTGTCTTTGTGATCCAATTTGGGGTTTACTTGGCAAAAATACTGTAGTGGTTTGCCAATTTCTTCAGCTCATTTTATAGGTGAGGAAATTGAGGCAAATAGGGTTAAACGCTTGTCCAGGGTCACATAGCTGGTAAGTGTCTTGAGTCTGGTTTTGAACTCAGAAACTTCAAGTCATTCTGGCTGTAGGTCCTGCACTCTATCCATTGCACCACCTAGCAGCTCCAAATATTCTATGGCTGGGAAAAGGAACGACTCATTTGGCAAGGCTTCAGCCATTTTTAAAAGGCAAGAACTCTCTGTCCCATTCCCAACACTTAACTCAGTTTCAGTCCTTCACACTTTTGTGATTTCCTTATTTGGTCTTCCAAAAGTCAGTAAAATGTGCACTTTAGGTCTAGGTGGAATCTTATTTTGAAAATGTCTGTCTCTACTAGTTATCCTAATGAAAGTTGGGGGTTTGACTCCACCCATTTCAGAGATTAGGGGTCTGTTTTCATGGCATTTCAAGTGGTTTACTTCCATACCCTTACCTCCTACAATGGGAATCCTGGGCAGGAGGGTGTCTCATATCTCTGACACATATTAGAAATAAACAAATAGAAAAAACAAAAATAAAGATACTATTCAACTGATTCTTGGTCTTAGTAGAAGACTTAGCTCATAAGAATAGTTCAGAATGGGTCCATGAGTTAGACATAAAAGGTGACACTATAAGCGGATTGGGAGAGCGAGGAATAGTTTACCTTTCAGATTTATGGAGAAGGGAAGAGACAGAGAATACTATGGAATGCAAAATAGATAATTTTGATTACATTACGTTAAAAAGGTTTTGCACAAGCAAAGCTAATACAACCATGATTGTAAGGGAAACAAAGCTGGGGAAACAGTTTTTACAACCAGTGTCTCTGATAAAGATCTCATTTCTAAGTCAAATTTATAAGAATACAAGTCATTCTCCAATGGATAAATGGTCAAAGGACATGAAGAGGCAGTTTGTAGATGAAGAAATCAAAGGATCTACAGTCATATGAAAAAATGCTGTAAATCACGACTGATTAGAGGAAATGCAGATTAAAGCAACCACTTCACGCCTATCAGATTGGTTGATATGACAGAAAAGGAAAATGATAAATGTTGGAGAAGATGTGGGAAAATTGGAACACTACTGCATTCTTGGTGGAGTTGTGAACTGATGCAACCATTCTGGAGAGCAATTTGGAACTATGACCAAAGGGCTATAAAACTGTGCATACCCTTTGATCCAGTTATACCACTACTAGGTCTGTATCCCAAAGAGTTAATAAAAAAAGGAAAAGGACCTCCATGTACAAAAATATGTATAGCGGCTCTTTTTTTGGTGGTAAAGAATTAGAAACTGAGGGAATGCCCATCATCTGGAATAGCTGAACAAGTTGTGGTATGTGACTGTAATGGAATGTTATTCTATGAAAAAATGTTGAGCAGGTAGATTTCAGAAAAACCTGGAAAGATTTACATGAACTGATGCTGAGTGAAGTGAACAGAACATTGTACACAGTAACAGCCACATTGTGTGATGGTTAACTCTGATAGATTTTATTCTTCTCAGCAATGCTATGAGCTAAGACCATCCCAAAAGACTCGTGGTGGAAAATGCTAGCCACAACCAGAGAAAGAACTTGGGAGTCAGAATCCAGATTGAAACTTACTCTTTTCTCTTATATTTTCGTTTTTTCTTTCTCATGGTTTTCCCCCTTTTTTTTTCTGATTCTTCTTTCACGACATGATTAATGTGGAAATATGTTTAATATGATTATACATATATATATATAGACTATGTGAGATTGTATGCCTTCTTGGGGAGTTGGGAGGAGAGGAAGGAGGAAAAATTTAGAACTCAAAATCTTATATAAGTAAATGTTGAAAACTAAAAATAATTAAATTTAATTTTTAAAAAGAATAAATAAAAGAACAGTTCAATAGGCATTGACATTCACTCAGGGCTTCTTTTCAGTACTTCATATATCATAGTGTCTTGTGGGGGAAATTCCATTTTTTACTTGTCAAAATCCTGGGCATTATTTTAGGTAGCACAGTTGCTACTTTCTGTCTGGTGACTTTTCTAAATTGCCCAGGATATAATCACAGAACCAGAAAGGATCATAGAGATTGTTATAGTCTAGCCTCTACTTGTCCCTTTGGTACCATAACCCATAAGAAGACATAGAAATGTTTTGTGTTGTTTTGTTTTGTGATAGCAAAGAACTGAAAACTAAGGGGTATGGGACTCCCATTAATACTTATTTTTCAGTTGTATCTGACTTTTTGTGACCCCATTTGGGGTGTTCCTTGCAAAGATGCTGGAGTAGTTTGCATTTCCTTCCTGCAGCTTATTTTACAAATGAAAACTGAGGCAAATAGGGTTAAGTGACTTGCTCAGTCACACAACTAGTAAGTGTCTAAGGCCAGATTTGAACTCAGGAAGGTGAGTCTTCCTGACTCTGGGCCTGGCACTCTATCCACTTTGCTACCTAGCTATAGGCATAACTAACCAAATTAATGGTATGTGGATGTGACAGAATGGAAAACTGTTGAACTATAAGAAATGATGAAAGTTTCAGAGATACCTTGGGAATACTTGTATGAAGTGATGAAGAGGGAATCAAGCAGAACTAGTAGAACAGTAATAATGATGTTGTAAAGGTAGACAACTTTGGAAGATTTAAGGCCTCTGATGAATGTAAACCCGAAGACCCCAGCAGTTGGGATAAGAACTCAACTATTTGACAGAAAACTGTTGGGAAACCCAGAGAACTGTCTGGCAAAAACTAGATATCCATATACGATATGCCATCATACCATCTACCAAGATTAGCTCCAAGTAATAATATATGATTTAGACAAAAGGGGTGATATAAACAAATTAGAGGAAGGAATTGCCTTTCAGATCTATGGATATGGGAAAATATCATATCCAAACAAGAGATAAGAAAGAGATAAGAAATTTTATGATTACATAAAATTTAAGTTTCTGCACAAACAAAACTAGTGCAGCTAAAATTAGAAAAGTAGAAAATTGATACCAAGAAATAATAAAAGAAAATATAAAGAATGAAAAATAGAAGAGAATGAAACATTTCATAAGAAAAACAACTGATGGCATAAAGGCATGTGTGGGGCCGTGTGCAAACCCATGTTGGTGCAAGCTAGGACCCCAAAAATAAACAGCCGCTGCTGCCGCCATCCCTCTACCCTCCTCAGGAGCTAAAGCATCTGATCCTGCTACCACTGTGGACCCTCCTCACCATCTTAGAAGATCTAAGTACAGTCGTGAGCAGCAACAAGTGTTTCAAAGTGGATGCTCTGGCAGTTGAGCCCTAGAGTGCCCTCCTGGAGGAGGCCGTGGAAGAGGTAACCTCAGTGAGAGGTTTCCAGTTTGTTTCTGCATCTCTTCCAGACATCTGTTACCATTATGGTGAGTTTGGTCATCTTGCCAACGATGGTCGTCTTCAGGAGGATGAAGCCTGTTTTAATTGTGGTAGAGGTGGCCACATTGCCAAGGACTGCAAGGAACTGAAGCTGGAGAGAGAGCAGTACTGCTACAACTGTGGCAGACTCGGCCACCTGGCTTGTGACTGTAACCATGAAGATGAGCAGAAGTTTTATTCATGTGGAGAGTTTGGGTACATTCAGAAAGATTGCCCCAAAGTGAAATGCTATAAGTGTGGTGAAACTGGTCATGTAGCCATCAACTGCAGCAAGACAAGTGAAGTCAGCTGTTATCACTTTGGTGAGTCAAGGTGTCTTGCACGAGAATGCACAGTTGAGGCTACAGCTTAATTATTTTCCTTTGTCATCCCTCCTTCTTCTGATTTGATGGTTGTATTATTCTCTGAATCCTCTTCACTGGCCAAAGATAAGGAGATAGAGGCTACTCCCAGGCCAGTGAGATTTACTTGGTGTTTAAAAGGAGGAAAGGGGTGGAAAATTGACATTCTGCATTTTACTCCAAAAAAAAGTTTATGTTCTATTTGGTAGAGATGTTCTGTATAATGCTTTGTTTAAGAACCCCCTCTCCAGGCTTCTTGGGTGTGATCCCATGCAGAGGGAAAACAGGTTCAAGAAGTGTCTGAACTTCCATAAGTAACTTTAATTGTAATATAATGATGGCCTTGGGTTGTCTGACCTCGGTAGCATTAAGTAACATCTATATCAGGCCCTATGTAGAGCATCTAGTGAGTAGGAGTAAAAAGATGTATCTGCCTGTTAATGGTCATGAGAGAGAGAGAGAAACCAGGTTAAAAACCTAAACAGTAACAACTCCGTCCGTCACAGTATGAATACTGGAGATACAGGGGATGAAGACAATGTCTGGAATAAATTTTTCAAAAACTAAACATCATTTGGAGCTATTCAGGAGTTGCAGAGAAATTTATTTTCACAGAAATCAAGATGTTATTTTTGTATAATGTATCACTTAGACAACTGTTGGGTTTCATTTCCTGTAATCAGTTTTTAAAAGTCAGATGGTAAAAGTAACTGAAGTCCTAGAACATAGAAATGTAATTTTAAATTATCAATAAAGCTGGAGGAGGAAGGAGAGTTTGACTAAAGTTCCTTTTGTTTACTTCAGATTTTCACTAACATACATAGTACAAAATGCCATATTAAAGAGGGGATTGTGGAGGACTGAAAAGTTGACAGTTTGGACTTTTCTTTTTACACTAACTTAATCATGTCTTCAGTGTTAGCAATTAAAACATGGAAAGGCATGGGGTTAAAAAAAAAAAACTCATCTGGAGGACAGATCCAGAAGATAAAACAAGAATAATTAGACTACCTGAAAGCTGTAATCAAAAAAAAAAAAAAGAATCTTGATACAGTGAAATAAGAAATAATTAAAGAAAATTGTTCCAACGTGTTAGAACAAGAGGAGAAGTAGAAATAGAAAAAATATACTGATTGCCACCTGAAAGAGATCCTGTTGAGGAAAACCTACAGACATATCATAACTAAATTCTGCAACCCACAGCTCATGGAGAAAATACTACCAGAAACAAGGAAAAAACCAATTCAAGTATGTCAGAGCTACAGTTAGAGCCACACAAGACCTACCAGCAGCTACCCGGAAAGATCCCAGGTCTAGGAACACTATATATTGAAGAGCAAAAGAACTGGGGTTGAGACAGAAAATATACCCAGCAAAGTGAAGCATAATCCTGAATGAAGAAAATGAACATTCAGTGAGTCACCAGACTTGAAGGATTTTATTGCAAAAAGATCTGAACTTAATAGAAAATTTGACATACAAGATCCAAGAGAAGTATAAGATAAACATCAAAGACTATATGCAAAGGACTCAATAATGCTAGGCTGTTAACTTTTTATACAAGGAAATGTAAACTGTATATCTGAGATTGTAATTAGTAGTTGGGTAGTTCAAAAGAAAGATTGGGGTAAAGCAGAGTATGATGTGATTCTAAAAAGAAATACCATCGAGGAAAAGGTAAAAGAGTAATTATCTGATACAAATTATGTGCCAGAGGAAGAACTGACACAGGAATTAGATGGGGGAGGAGGACTTGTAGTTTTGGAACGCTGTTCTCATCACGAATGGGTTAAAGAGGAACGATACATATATATTTAGAAAGACATAAAAGTCCTCAAAATTCAGAAAGAAATAAGAGGCTAAGGCAGGGATGAGGAATCTGCAGCTTCGAGATCACATGTGCATGTCTAGGTCCTCAAGTGCAGCCCTTTGACTGAGTCCAAGTTTCACAGTACAAATTCCCTTAATAAAAGGATTTGTTCTGTAAAACTTGGACTTAGTCAAAAGACTGCACCAGAAAACCTAGAAGGCCACATGTAGCCTTGAGCCCACAGGTTCCCCACCCCCGGAAGGAGTTAGATGTAGGAAATGAATTGAATTTAGAAAAATATGAAAAGACTTGGAATTATGAAGGTGCTATCCACCTTCAGAGAAACAGAACACAAATACGGTATGATTTCACATAGATGCATATGAATGTATATGTGTATGATTAAGTATGTGTGTATGTACATATCCACATTTAATTGTAGACTTCTTAGGGAAGAGACAGGGAGGAAAGGGGAAAAAGAACAAAGTAAAAAGTGCACAACAGAGAACAAAATAAAACCTACAAGGAAGCAGAGAAAAGATGGACAGCTCTCAACACAATGTGTAGTATTTATTATATAGACTTTCTTGAAATGAAAAGTTACTGCTTTATATTTTGAATCCCCTCTTATGTTCTTCTGTGTACATGACAATGAGTTTTTTCTTATTTTGTATTTAATTTTTTTTCTTTTCTTATTTTGTATTTGTTTAAAATTTAAAATATTGCCCCCAAAAAATGAAGCAGAAAATTGGGAAAATAACCTTGCATCAAGTTTCTCTAATAAAGATCTCATTTCTAAGATAGGTAGGGAACTGATTCAAATTTATAAGAATAAGAGCCATTCCTCAATTGATAAATAGTCAAAGGATATGAAATAGGCTGTTTTGAGAGGAAGAAATCCAAACTATCAATAGCTATGTGAAAAATGCTCTAAATTACTAATAATTAGAGAAATGCACATTAAAGGAATTTTGACTTTCCTGCTCAGACCCACCAGATTGACAAATATGACAGAAAAGGAAAAAGACATGCTGGGAGGGGCTGTGAGATAATTAGATGCATTAATGAACTTGTCCAGCCATTCTGGAAAGCAATTTGAAAGTGTTCCCAAAAAACTGTTACACTGTGCATACCCTTTGACCCAGTGATATCATTACTGGATCTATATCCCAAAAAGATCTAAGAAAGAGGAAAAGGTCCCATATGTACAAAAATATTTATTTATAGTGACTCTTTTTTGTGGTAACAGAGTTGGAAACTAAAGAGTTTGACATCAGTTGTGGAATAGCTGAACAAATTATGGTTTATGAGTGTGATGAAATAACTATTTACCATGTTGTAAGAAGGAGATGGTTTCAGGGAAATGTGGAAAAATGTATAAATTGATAAAAAGTGAAATGAGTAGAACTAGGAGAACAGTTTATACAATAACAACAATGATGTAAAGACAAACAACATTGGAAGTCCTGAGAACCAATCACAATTACAGAGGACTCATAATGAAACATGCTACTTTTTGAACATTGCTAATGTTAGAATTTGTTGTATGTAATGAGTTTTGTTTTTCTTTCTTTCTCAATGGATATGGGAAAGGAAAGTGGGAGGGAGAAAATTTAGAGCTGAAAAAAAATAAAATTGAATTTTAAAAAAAATTCCTAATCAGTGCATTGACTGAACATGATTCCAGAGGATTCATGACAAAATCTGGTCTCCAGACAGAGATGTGGTGGTCCCAGGGTACAGATTGAGATGATGTGTTTATTGGATATGGCTAATGTGAGAATTTGTCTTGACTGTGCACATTTGGTACAAGGGTTTATCTTTCTGAGTTTGGGCAGGGAAGGGAAGTGGAGGGAGAGAAAGTAGATTTTTTAATTAATAAAAATTAAATTTTTTAAAAAAGTTTTGTTTGAATAGTTCTACTGATGGTGAGCCCATTGGATTCTGTGGCAGACAATTCCACTCTTTAATAGCTTTAATTGTTAGGACACTTTTCATATAGTACCTCAAACCTAAATCTCTACCTTTTTGATTCATTGCTTCCCCACAGCTAAGCAGAATAAGGTTTGTCCATTCTCCAATAACCATCAGATACTTGTAGGTTATTATTCTGTTTCTTGAAGCCATGCATCTTCTTTTTTCTGGGTCAAATATCCCTGTTTTCTTCAACCAGTCTTTATGATGCTTAATTTTCTTGATCACTCTCCTCTTGCTTTCTACCAGCTGTTCTTCCTAAAATGTGGTTCTCTGACCTTAAAACAATATTGTAGATGAAGTCCACCTAGTTCAAGGTACAGTGTTCTATCACCTTTGTAGTTTTAGACATTTGTCGTCTCTTAGTGCATCCCAAGACCACTTGGTCTTTTCTGTTTGTGTCAACAAGCATAGTAGGCACTTTGTAAATGTTTGTTGCTTATTGGCTATCCTGAAATCATGTAAGTTTGTCCACAGGGGAATGCGGGAAAGGTGGGATTAAAAGGAGGTATAGGCAAATGATAGCACTTCAAAAACAAAGCAAACAACCTACCAAATGAAAGAAGATTAGTTATGACGTAGTGAAATGAACCCGGGTTCTTATTTTTTCATATGAACTATTACACTCCATACTTGTATTTTTTAATTGTTTTTCTAAATTCCCAATTGCAAGACTTTACAAAGGGCTCTTCTAAATCTCAGCTTACTAGATTTGGGCCCAGTATTCTAGCCTGTCAATCTTTTTGGTCTCAGTTTTGCCCATCATCATGTTTGAGATCCCTTCTAACTTTTGTGTCCTTTGCAAAATAGGTAGTCTTACCACTTATTCCTTTATTTAAATCATTAAGAAAAAGTTAAGTAGCACAAAGCCAAGCACAGATCCCACTAGGGACCTTCTAGAGCACTAAGTTGAAATTCAAGTATTAATGACACCTTCTGGAGACCAGTGATTCCACATCTACCCAACTCTGCTATTGTATAGCCAAGAATGGCATGAGAAAGCATTGGCAAATGCTTTGTTAAAATGTAGGTGAAATATGTTATAGCATTCTCTTGAACTGATTTTTTTTTCCGGCGGGGAGGGGGAGTATTTTGAACTTACACACCAAAAAAGAGCATTTCTATACACAGCAGAATATAGAAAGAAAATTCTCTATGAAAATGTAAATCTCCATTTCATTGGAAGGTGAAGGGTAGGGAGAATAAACCTTTATTAAGCTCCAGGCATTGTGCTAAGAACTTTACAAATATTTTCTCACTTGATCTTCATAACAACTCTGTGAGGTAAGTGGTATTATTGTCCGTATTTTACAATTGAGGAAACTGAGACTGCAAGAGATTAAATGAGTTTCCCAGGATCACACAGCTAGTAATAGTTTGAAGCAAAATTTGAATATGTATTTTCTGGAGTCCAGACTCAGTGCGCTATCAACTGGGACACCAAGCTGCACCATACTGTTTGCTTTTTTAAAATATATAATGAATTCTGCACATTATCTTAAAAACTGTCTTGCTTGTCTCTGCTGCCTCCTGAATTTCCTTCTGTTCTCTTCTATTTTAAAATTACTTATTCAGAATTCACTTTCTCTCTTTCATACACTCATACACATACACACACACACACACACACACACACACACACACACATACATCTCACTGAGAGAAAGAAAGGAGAAAAAACACCTCTTGTAACAAGTAAGTATATTAAAAAAAAAATGAATCCACACAGTGACCATATGCAAAAATGTATTTTCTGTATCTTCTGCTGAACTGTCTCTATCATCAGGTAGGTGAGTAACATGTTTCTTCATAAGTCCTCCATAGGACCATTACCGGTCATTACTTTGATATGATCTGAGTCTTTTTTCAAAATTGTTTTTCTTGAAAATTTCTTTCCTTGTAGAAGTTCTCATGGTTTTGTACTGCTCACTTCACTCTTGTGTCATTTCATACCATCCAGGATTCTCTAGTCATCTCTTTTATCAATTCTTATAGGTCTTATAATTCCAATATCATTTCAGTTTGTTCATCCGTTCCCTAATTGTCCAAGGTGCAATGTGTAATATACCATCTTAGACTAGTTCTTTTATTTCCCCTTCCCCTTTTAATTCCAGCTTCAGTATAAAGAAGTTTGTTCTGCTTGTGGCTTCCCTCCCACTTAACTTCTATTTGATTCTCTATTGAGTTTGATATATTTATAAATCTTTGTTGATACCTTCTGTTTTTACATTATCTAAAATTTCCCCAAGTATCCTTCTCCCTTCCCAGAGAGTTAGCTTCTATAAGGTAATTTTTTTTTAAAGAAAGGAAAAATAATATGCAAAACTGATTAGCACATGATAAAAAAAATCAATAATTCACAGCCCCATGACCTTCTGGCTACCTTGTGCAGCTTTTTGGTGGTTTTACTAGAATAGTTATTTGAGAGAGGGTGTTCTACCCTCCCATTCAGGTAAGCATCTTGGCCTGTTCTGGTTGAAGCTCTTTGTAATCACCATTTCTTTTCTACATGTTCGCTAACCATCTTTTAAATAATAGGTTTCAGTATTTTGCCAGGAATCAAAGTCAAGCTCACTAATTTATGGACTCTACTTCCCCATTTTGAAATTTGGGACATTTTTAGTCCTGTTCTACTTTTATCATTTTCTACCATTTTTCAAATATCCCTGTCTCAACAATCAATCTCATCTGCCAGTTCTATCACTTGCCTGGCATGTAGTTTATTTGTTCTAGTGCTGTGTAATTATCAAGAATAGCTAAATGTTTATCTTAGGAAATAGCGCCCTGTTAACCATTTTTGTTCTGACCTTTAGTCACATTAGGGGAAAGAATAAAAAGAAGAGTCAAACATTTCTAGCTCCACCTTCTCTCTGTCATCCTTTTTTGTCTTCTACACATTCAAGCAGAGTTCCCATCACTTCTTTGAACTTCCTCTTTTCTTTAGCATAGCTTTAGTTTTTATTACCAGTCTCAGCTCATTTGGAGCGTTAGCTCTTTTAACACTGTTTAGGACCATGCTCTGCTTTGGTATTTATCCTCTTCCCTGACCTTGCTACCATCTTCTAAACTCAGGGTGTTCCATGTATTTCCACATTGGTCTCTTTAGATGAGCCCCTTTTTCTTTCTGTCTTCAGAATTTAATTTCTGAGAGTTTCTCGTTCTTCCTGGACTGACTTCTCTAAATAATTTTAATCCATGGAATCTTACCTGTCTTTCTTCTGGACTTTTGGAAATCTGTTCTTTTGGAACATAGGGTGCAGGTGAGACTGTTCTTGGTATCATTCTTTTCTGGGATATAGTCTAAGAGTTCACCAGGTCTCAGTTGTGTCTGTGAGGTGAAATTCACCTTCACCCACCTTGTTCCCTGCCTTCCTTTTCTTCTGTAGTATTTGGTTTGTGTTGCTGACATTGTATATGTTATTTATTGTCTCATGTTGTAGATATTTGTTGTATCTTACTGTATGATATTTGTAGGCTTCTTGAAGTCATGTTGCACAATGCCTTATATACAGTATGAACTCAGTAAATATTAGTTGAATAAATAAGTCTAGGAGATTCTGTGAAGAAAACATTGATAGGACCTAGCGACTAGGTTTATGGCGATTTCAGATCCATGAATGACAGTGTAGTAATAAGTTCTCCCTTTCCATTGAAGATGAAACAAAATGGAGTGCACTTGAACTGGAGAAGGAAAGATCAAGGTATAGCCCCTCCGCCGCCCCCCCCCCCCCAAATTTTTTTTTTCCTGATTTTTAAACCCGCTAGAGCAAGTAGGCCAGGGAAATGGAAGAATCTCTTTTCCTGGTAGATATTTAAACTGAGGAAACCCATGGAGTCTTACCCACTGCCTGTAGGAAGAGCAGTGTGTTAACTAATCCCTTAAACTCTAGGATTCTGTCATTTTCAGAGCGCTCAATGGCCAGGTGTTTCATTGGAGGTCCTTGACCTCTTAGAGCAGAGTTTCAGTGTGAATTAAAATATTTGTCAGTCTCTCTATTTGTTTACCTAAATGTTTTCAGTTTGCTTCAAATTGGACATGGAAAATGTAGTATGGAACTAGAAACTTACTTTTCCTTTCTACCAATCTTAAAAAATTTATGAGTATGTACTTTGATGTGTTGGTTCATTTATAATTTCATTCATGTGGGCATTCTTTCCACCAGCTCTAATTCTGACCCTTTGGGCCTCAATCAGTGTGACTCTTTCCATGTTTTACTCTAAGTCCTTTCCACCTTGAAAGTCCTAGTGTGCCATGCCAGTTGTCCTCCAATTGTTTCTCTATCACTGAGTTATCAATATGCTTACTTTCTTATTGCATATATCCTTGATTATGTGTATTTTGTTTTATTTTTAATTGAAGTAAACTCCTCTCTCTCCAATCCCAAAACACTTGCCAAAAGTCCAAATATGGCATTCAAGAAGACTTGTAAAGCTTTATTTTTTTCTGTGTTCGTAATTCTGTTGAAATGCCTAGAATTCCATATGCAGTAAAATGCTTATATGTGATGCTTTCCGGGGTAGTTCTCTCTCTTTTGGTTTTCGGATTAACTTTACAATTTTTCTGAAGAGTGGCTAATTTATCTTATTTAATTCTCAGGTTCTTAAATACCTCCAGTTGTCTCCAGTTATAATAAAACTGCATCTTTAATTGGTATTTGAATCCAATGAAAAGTAATTGCCTTAATATAAATAAAATATTGCCCTTGTCTCAATTTCCATACTTCTGATAATTCAAGGATTAGTGATTTAATATGGACCTTAACTGATAGTCTTCATGAGCAACTGTGACCAAGAAAAAAACACCTGGTAGCCAACCTTTTGATGATGCCTCTGCACTTAAAGACTCAGATGACAGACACACAACCCAAAGCTGAATCCCTTACTCAAAGCCTTTCCATCTGGTGGAATCAGAAAGAGTTTGTGCTCTGCTAGAATGATGGAGCCTTCTAGAACAATTGTCAAGATGCATACAAGTCCCCTAAGGAGTTTTAGTGATTTCATACAGGAATTAAAAGAAATATGAATGTTAATTCTATTTTGTTACTGACTTTTGCAGATTTATGTTATCAATTGCTGTCTCTTTTTTAGCTCACCTTTGACATGTGTATCTCTAATTGTGGCTTTTAAATGGAATGGTTATAAATGGGCTGGTTTTGTAACTTTTCATTTTGCTCTGTTGTGTCTATGGTTTTGTTTTGCATTTTGTACACCTTAAACTTTGTACTTTATTTTTCTCCGTGTGCTCCTACATGACCAAAGTCTGCCTTCAATTATTTAGTTGTTATCCCCAGATAACTCTACATGAACAGTTATTAATTGAATTCACTTTCTTAAAATTCAAGGGAATCTGCAATAGATTTCTTTCCAGCAACCAGTCCTTTATACCTTATTATCCCAACCATTGCTTTCTGACCATGTGGCTTCTTTTCTTATCATCCTTTATCTTGGAAGAGAGACCTTTTGGTCGTTTGGGAGGAAATAGCCAACTATTCCATGGATATCTACACGGCTATCTGTACATTATAGGTTCTCTGACTAGGAATATTAATAGTATCAAAGATTTAGAGCTGAAAATAATCATAGAAGGCATCCATTGGGCCTCTCATTTTATAGCTGAGGAATTAACTACAACAGTAATAGCATTTATATTAATTATATTACACTTTAAGGTTTACAAAGCACTTTACAAATATAAATTCCTCTTATCCTCATCATAGCTCTACAAGGTAGGCCCATTTATTTATTTATTATGCCCATTTTTCAGATAGGAAAACTGAGGCATAAGGAAGTTAAGCAACTTGCCCAGGTTGACACAGCTAGGAGATGTGAGAAGCAACATTTGAACTAAGGTCTTCCTGACTTCGGATCCAACATTATATGAGGTGACCTCATGAAGCCCCAGTTGCTGCCTTATAACAACCCTCTAAAACAGACACCAATGGTACTCCTACCCCACCCCATAGATGACAAAATAGACTTAGGTTCACAAGTTTACGAATGGTAAGAAGAATGAGTTGAGCCAAGGTCACCAGCCCTCAGAAAAGTGGTCAGACTGATGGATTTTCTCACCTCCTTGTCTCTGCCCATACCCTGTGCCTTGGATTCACATTCAGCAGATTTAACAGTGTCATTAGGAGAAATCACAACTCATAATTCTTCTTTAGGGAACTCTTAGTGAGGAAGCTCCTCCACCAAAGCAGATCCTTATTCAGCTGCCTGGGGCCACTGGGAAACTCAGTAACCTGCCCAGGGCTCCACAGCTAGTATCATCCAGGCATGGAATTTGTGCCCAAGGGTCTTCTTGAGCTAGCCCTCTCCCCACCACCCCACACTGCCTGGACTATTAGGATCATCTGCCCCTTTTTCTTAGCACCTCAGCTTGACGCAAGCCAGGGTTTTCATTAGTTCCTAATGCCAGTTATATGAACCCAGTCTTCAAATTTTTGCTTAAAAGTCCAGATGAGTCCACCTTCATGAAGAGGTGGCCATGGGCTTCCTTTCCTAAAGAATGAGGAACTCAGGCTATCTTCTGATCATATGAGTCTTTTTAGCTTGAGTAGACTAAGGTCCTGGTTTCCCAAACCTGTCTGACTGAACAGGCCTAGGGTTACAAAATAAAGGGTTTTAAAAATGTTTACAGAATAGCTATTTCCTGGATTGGGGCATTAAAAATTCTCTAGGTAATTAACCTTATTTATTCATGAAATTAGCATCTTCTGCAGTTGTAGCACCTTCACTTGGTATAAGGCTTTTATAAGTTATTTTGCTTATCAGTTCTGGTAATATTAAGAAAAACTGACCTGGCAATCTCATTGTTGCCATGTTGTGAAAGACCTTTGTCCTTCACTCTCTGAGGCCTGCCATTTTCCTGGCAGTTCAAACTCAAGCTCCAGGTACGACTAAGATGCAGGATGCTTTTCTCTCTTTGCTTTCCAGCTCTCTGGACTTGCTTAATTGTTATCACTGTTACAGATTAAACTTCAGTGAAGTTGGGTTTATTACATTCAAATCTCTGGAAAAGAATTTGCATGTTATCCAGGTCTTCTGTAAAGGACCGTGCTCTGTGATTTTTATATAAATTTTCAGACATGTCAACAGTGTGTATTCATGATGTTACAGACACTGTGCTGAGAACTAGGGATACAAAGAAAGGCAAAAGACAGCTCCCTGCTCTCATAATCATTGAGGAAAGACAGCATGCAAACAACTATATACGAACAAGACGTAGGCAGGGCAAAGAGGAAATAAGCAACAAGGAAGGCCTCCAAATTAAGAGGCGTTGGGGAAGGCTTCCTTTAGGAGACCGGGTTTTAGCTGGGACTTGAAAGGAAGCCGGGGTAGCCAGGTGGCCTGGAATCATAGGAAGACCTGAGTTCAGCCTTGCTAGTGCCTCAGTTTCTTTATCTGTAAAATGGAGTTAATCATAGCCCTTACCTCAGGGATGTTGTGAGGGTCAAATGAGATAATAATGGTAAAGCACTCAGCACAGTGCCCTATACATAGTAAGTGCTATATGAATGTTAACTGCTGTTATTGTTGTAAGTGAGGAGGTAGAAATGAAGTAGAGAATTCTAGGCATGGGGGACAGGCAGTGAAAATGCCCAGAGTTGAGAGACAGAATATCTCCCTTGAGGAACACTAGGGAGGCCAGTGTCAAAAGGTATGTTGAGGGGTGGGGAAGAAGTGGTAAAAGACTTTGAAAGATTTTATATTTGATCCTGGAGGTGGCAGAGAGCCACTGAAGTTTATTGAGAAAGAAGGAGTTGGGGATACTGTGGGGAGTAGATGACATGGTCAGATCTCCACTTAGGAATATCACTCTCTTGAATGGAGGATGGACTGGAATGGAGAGAGACTTGAGGCAGGCAGACCCATCATCAGGCTCTTACAGTGGCCCAGGAATGGGATGATGAAGGTCTGCACAGGGTCGGGGCAGTGTCAGGAGAGAAGGGGGCATATTCAAGAGCTGTCATAAAAGTGAAATCACAAGGCCTTGGCAACAGGGTGTGGGGAGTGAAATAGTATACAGAAAGCAGAGGGCCCAGAATCGTGGGGGTCATCTATGTTTGGAGGACATGATCAGGAGGAGCATACAGCAAAGAAAGAACCAGATAGGTTGGATGAGAACTAGGAGAAAGTAGTGTTCCGAAAACTTGAGAGAAGTTGACAATAATAGATAATGGCTTTAATATATAGATGTATATATTGTATATGTAGAACGCTACACTAGGAGTAGAGGAAGGCTTCAATTTGAATCCTGACTCTTATCACTTCTACATGTGTGGTCCCTGGACAAATCAGGTAACCTCTAGCAGCTTCAGTTTTCTCATCTGTAAAAATAGGGATAATCATAGCACCTTCCTCGCAGGGTTATTGAAGGTTAAATGAGCTCAACTACTCAGTCAGTAGGCCTTTATTCTAAATGCCTGTTACATGCGGAGCCCTGTGATAAGAACTGAAGATATGAGTACAAATAATAAAACAATACCCACTCCCAAGGCCTGTATAACACATGGCAAATTTCAAAATGCTATATAACTGTGAACTATTATTTTAAACTTTGATTTATATCTTTTGTTTCTAGATCACCTGCATTTTCCAATCCATTCCTCCCTTTGCCACCTCCCTGAGAGTTATCCTTTATAACAAATAATTTTTTTTAAAAATTGTTTTAGCAAAACCAACCAACACCTCATCCAAGTCCAACGTTATATGTAGGATTCCATACCCTAAGTACTTAGCCTCTTGAAAGGGTAAGGGATGTACACTGTGAGCTGCTATTACTCATTTATCTTTATTATAAGAGGCATGAGTTAGAGGTGTCAATGAGATTCCTCCCTAATCCCTGTTTTGCTCTGTTGATTATCAGGATTTTTAGGCTCTATTTTGGGTAACACTTCCATTTTGATGGCATAGATTTTCCCCTCCTTACCTGAACAATTAAATTGAAATGCTTCTGTCACCAAATGTAAAGGATCTAGTGCTGTCCAAGATCATGGTGTTTCCCATGGCATTGGTGAATATGGAGAAACTTAAGGAGTTGTTTTTTTTTCTGATACATCTCCCTCTCTTTTCCTTTAATGTTTTAGCAGGCAATCCTTTGGTTCAACAAGGTGGACAGCCACTCATCCTGACACAGAATCCAGCCTCTGGTCTGAGCACCATGGTCACTCAACCAGTATTGAGGCCTGTCCAGGTCATGCAGAATGCCAACCATGTTACTAATTCCCCTGTGACTTCGCAACCCATATTCATCACCACACAGGTAAATGGGGCCTCAACATTTCTCTGATTTGGTTAAAGGAGTGGGAAAGGGTACTTGTCTTTATTGGGACTCTATTTTCAGTCAGGATCCTTGGTATCTAGAGCAAGGGTCAGAAAAGTATGGCTCGTGGAACAAATCTGGCCTGCTACCTATCTTTATGTGGTGATGTGAAAATTAGTTGAAATTCAAATTTTGGTGTCCATAAATAAAGTTTTATTGGAAGTTAAATCATGTTCACTAGTTTGTGTATTGCTTGTTACTGCTCTTGCGCTGTAGAGTTGAGTAGATGTAACAGACACCAAGTCTAGCACTCTCGTCACCTTGTGCTGGTTCTCAGCACCCTACAAGCTGCACTGATGGCAGTTATAATTCACAAGTGCCACTTGTGGTAGGTCGCTTTGTGTGGTCATTTATTTATTTATTTGTTTGTTTATAATTACATACCTATCTTGTCAGAGCAAGAAAAGAAGAGTGGCCTTTGGTTGTCATGCTTTTAAGGCTCGAGTATGGATTATTTTGTTATTGAATTAAATAGCAAAGCACTGTTTATTATGCAGTGACACTATTATTGTGCTAAAAGAATACAGTAGCCATCACCATTACTAGAGTAAGCACATATCAAATTATTTCCAACTCACAGGGAAAGCAAGTCAGAAAAAAATTAGAAAATTTAAAATGTAATATCTATCTCATCACAAAAATATAAAATGAAAATGAGGCTGCAACCCAAATAAGTTTATAATGGCTCATTTATTAGCTACATAAGGAAGGCCATTTGCTGGTGATGAATTAATTAAATCATGTTTGATTGCAACCAGAGAAATGTGTCCAGAGAAAATAAATTTGTTTTTAAAGCTATTAAGACTTTCTGTGAGAACAGAAAGAAAAGTTAAGGAAAGTAGGAGCAGCATCACTAGTTAATTAGAAAACAAGGCAGAAGATTTTGAGTGGTTTTCACTGGCTGTTGGCATTCCCAGTACTGGTCAGTTGTTGTTTATTCAAAGAGTCACTGGTGAATTTAAAGTGACTGATGAGCTGTCCTCTAAATAGTCTTCATAAACCGGCTACATGGGAGAATGTTTTCAAAGAAGTTGAGAAAACACTAATTCAGTACAACCGGAAGTGGAATCTGCTAAGATGTGTTACAGTGATGGTGGTAAGAATATGTGTGGAGCAGAAAAGAGGCTTGGTTGGACAAATTTACAAAGTTTACGAAAATGAGAGATATTTAATGACCTGTGGTTGTTTATCATGTTATTCATTAGCAAATACTTTGTAGAAAATATTTGAATCTGTCATGTGTTACTGAACCAGTACTGACACTGGTGAACTTCCTTTGGTCTCATGGCCTTAAACATTGTCAATTATCCTAACTTGCCATCACTCAGTAGTTCAGTTGCTTACAGTGGTAAAGTTACATCATAATTTTTGAACTCAGGGCCGAGATCAAAATTTTTCTGAACAAGAACTACCTTCAGTCATATTGTTGAATAACAAATGACTGGAAATTAGCTTTTGCTACCGACTTTGTAATGTTTCTCGATGAATTTAGCTTAAAATTATAAAGTAAAAACAATGCTTATATGCAAAACTTATATTGTAGTAAAATCAATGCAAAAACAACTAATGTTTGAATTACATGTAATGATCAAGGTGCTTTATACATATTTATATTAAAGTGCAGTGGGTAGAGTACCAGGCCTGAGTTCAAATGTGACCCACACACTTACTGACTGTGTGACACTTGGCACATCCCTCAATCTCTGCTGGTCTGAGTTTTGTCACCTATAAAGTGGGGGTAATCTTCCTCCCAGGGTTATTGTGAGGCACAGTGCCTAACTCACAGTAAATTCTGTGTAAATGTTAGTTGTGGTTGTTGCTGCTGCTACAGTCATCATTATTATACTTCACATTGCTGTCAAAAATTAAAACAATAAGGAAGATTTTCATTGATACTAAAATTTGTAGCAAATCTATTGCCTGTACTCAAACTACAGCCCTAGTAGTGTTTCTCCAACCTCAGTGCGGGTGCAAAAGAAATGTCTATATGTCAGCATCCATTTAATATTGCAGTTGAGGAGCTTCTACCTTCCATTGGAAATGTTTTATCTGCTATATAGTGACACATGAAAGGTCAGAGGTCAAGAGAAGAGTCTAATAGAATTCTTCAAAAGCTTTCCAAGTTAGAATATGCTCAACTAAAATCATATTCCTCCTGTATTGATGTCAGTATTATTTGGCAGTACATACCTTTTTTCAAAGATGAAATTTTCAAAGATGAAATACAGAAAATCTTTTTTTATTATTATTTTATTTGTTTTCAGTGTTCTAGAATCACTTCCATATAACTTAGATTTTTTTCCCCTCCTTTTCCCTTTCCTCCCTGCTCCCTCCCTGAGACGGCATACAATTTTATATAGGTTCTACACATAACATTCCTATTAAATACATTTTCCCCTTAGTCAAATAAAGTCCTACTCTGTATCAGGTATTAATGGATGAATATTTACAGTTTATTTTGATGATAGGGAACACTTAACATTGAATGCAATAAGTGAAATATTATTCCCAAGAAAGAATTCCATTCTTCTTGTTAAGTTGACTTGTATTATTGCTATTATAATATTTTGAATTTTATCAAAAGAATTATGGAAATTTGTTTTCTCTCTAGCTTATAGAAGTACCTGCGTAATATCTTTGATTTTGCTTCTTGATGCATAAAGTCTAAAATATTTTTTCTGTCTTCATAGAAAAAGTTTTCCAACCCCTGATCTAAAGTTATAGGTCTTTCTTCCACAAGTTTACAATATTACTATTTTCTGATTTGATGTCATCATTGTATAGACAGCTTTGCAGGAATATGACTGTTGTTTTGCCTGAGGCTAGCACACAAATTAGTGGCAAAGGGTGGATCAGAACTTCTTACCATCAGGCATCTAGACTTCTCCACAAATTGCTGGAGAGTCTGTGCTTCTGATCCACATTAAGTGAACATAACCTGTAGAAATCTTTGGGGGAGAAAAAGCTTTTGTAAATGTAGGGAGAGAACACACTTGATACTGATAACATGGTGAGCTGAGGCAAAAAACTGGCCTGGCTCTGAACGCTGAAATGAAGCTTCTCTTTGCCATAGACCCTGAGGCTCCTTAAGTTACCAGCAGTCTCAGTTGGAAATCGGCCAAAGGCTTATGGTGTTTGAAGTGGATTTTTCAAACAATTCCTTAGATTTATGATTGTTTACCTCTTAAGTCATTCTTGTGATTGCTGTTGACTTCAGTTTTCCTTCTGCTTTTGCTTGTTTAAATACTGAGCTAAGCCTGGACCCAAGCCTTCTAGACTTGGGTCCTTCTAAGGCAGGAATTAGGCTTTCATCTCTTGAAGTAATATGCTCAAACTGGCTTTACTTATTAAGGATGTCCCCAAACCACTCATCTCATTCCTTAAAAGTTCCAACATCAGAGGCACCTGAGAACATGAGAGTCTGAGGATTGTATTTGGACCCATATTTTACCTGGTACCTAACTTTTGATTCCCGGGAACTCTAATCCATATTGATTTGTATTCACATATTAAAATTTGTTTTGCTTTTTTAATTCAGGGATTTCCTGTAAGGAATGTTCGGCCTGTGCAAAATGCAATGAATCAGGTTGGAATTGTGTTGAATGTACAGCAAGGCCAAACAGTTAGACCAATTACACTAGTCCCAGGTAAGAAAAATGTATTCAGTCACTTGAACTAAAACTAAAATCCCACAGAAGTTTTTATTTTACTCTTTTAGGCTAATTATAACTTTTACTCTAGGCATGTGTTCTGAATGGCATCGTGTGTTTGATTGATTGAAAAACATTCATAATTTTCAAGACGTTCCCAACTTTTAACCAGGAAAGGGATTTAATTGTTTTGGATTCTCACTGTAGCATGAAGCACTAAGATAGGATTTGCCCTATCTGCTTTTTATCCCCTTTTTCCACTGTTCATTTTCCTCAATTCCTAGATTTTTCCATGGTCTGGGACCAGTTAGTTAATCCCTTAATTCCATATTTTGTTTCCTGAAATACTTTTGTAGGTCTCTCCATTTATGGTTGGGTTTTATAAGAACTTCTCTTTGTCTGTGATTGGATTTGGGCATAAATAAAATGAATTTCATTCTCTTTGAAGTTGAAATTTTAGCTCATTGCTGACTATATCATATTTCTTATAGGGTTAAGACTTCAGCCTGATCAACTTATCCTTTAGTCCTCTCCCCCTAGTACTTATCTGCTGAGTTTAGACAGGTAGCACAAGCTGTTTTAGCTGTTGACTGTAAACTCTGCCCTGAAATTTATTTCTTTTTAACTTACTCTTGAGTTTCAAAATTACAGTTAATTAATTATGATTAATATTGGAGCTGGAAGGAAGCTTAGAAATGGTCTAATCCAGCCCTTTTGTTTTACTGCTGAGGGAGCTGAGACTCCAGAAGGTCCCACAGCTGCAGTGAGTAGCAGAGCTGGGAGTCGTACCAACACTGTCAGGCTTTTTTCTCTGCTATGCTATGCCTCGTTCTTGACTCTGCAGTTGCTTATGTATTTTCCCTTTAACACCTTTGACTGCTGAATTATCAGCTGTCCCAGCAGACCAAATAGGCTTCTATTTGGATGTTGTTGGTAGAAAGGCTCCTTGAATAGTGGCAAGCTACAATGATCAAGCTACTCCTGGTTTCGTGCCTAGGTAAACATTTCTTATCGGATGATCTGCTGCCAGGAGTCTTTTTGGTGATTTGTAATAACCCCTGATCAATCCATAAAGCCAATGGAAGAAAGAATTCTCCCACATCCCAGTATTTCCAAGCAGTCAGGGAGGCGGTACCATGTTTGGGTTAATTGACTGAAGTTTGCAATTTCTCTCTTTCTCTTTTCTGAAGCTCCAGGTACGCAGTTTGTTAAACCAACAGTTGGAGTTCCTCAAGTGTTCTCTCAGATGACACAGGTGAGGCCAGGCTCCACGATGCCTGTGAGGCCCACCACCAACACCTTTACCACGGTCATCCCAGCTACCCTCACCATCCGCAGCACCGTCCCGCAGTCCCAGTCTCAGCAGACCAAGTCCACTCCCAGCACCTCAACCACTCCCACTGCCACGCAGCCGACCTCGCTGGGGCAGTTGGCTGTACAGCCACCAGGCCAGTCCAGCCAGGCCCCGAATCCCAAGCTAGGTGAGGCTTGGGAATTGGGGGTGGCTGACTAGGGATTGGGGTGGGTCAGGAGAACGGATGATTATCATCTGGCAAACCTAGCTCCCTCCTTCCCCTCTCCGCCTGCAGTGAGCATTGCCAGCTTTGTCACTGTCAAGCGACCTGGGGTGACAGGTGAGAATAGCAATGAGGTGGCCAAGCTGGTGAATACCCTCAACACCATTCCTTCCCTGGGCCAGAGCCCTGGGCCAATGGTGGTGTCCAACAACAGCCCTGCCCACAGCTCTCAGAGAACCAGCGGACCTGAGTCATCAGCAATGAAAGGTACATAGCCTGAAAGATCATGAGTCAGTCCAAACACTGATAGAACGCCTGCTGAGCACACAGCACTATACCAGGAATAGTGGGGAAGAATAAAAAGAAGACAGTAGGCGTAGTGCCTGCCCTCAGGAAGTTTCCATTCTGTTGTGGGAGATAGACCACACATAATGAAAAGTATCAACAAGTAAGCTACTAAAAAAGCTATGCAAGTATTTTGAGGGGAGGGTTGTAATGGTTAGAGTTAGGTGGATTGAGAGAAGATTCCATGAAGGTCGATGAACACATTTTGAAGGTTGGATTTGGTGAGCAGAGATATTTACCGACATCAGCATGAGATCAGTGTAGTGGAATAAGAGAAAAGGCAAAAGGAAGGTGCTTTAAACTTAGTGGTCCCTGGTCCCTGGCTCCTGTTCTGACATCCTCCAGGAAGAACTCTCCTGAGATCAGTGTTTAATCCTCTCAAATCACTACCCTTTGGTTTTCCTTTCATTTTCAGTGACTTCTCCAATACCAGCATTTGACCTCCAGGATGGTGGCCGGAAAGTCTGCCCACGCTGTAATTCCCAGTTCCGTGTCACTGAAGCTCTGAGAGGTCACATGTGTGTAAGTGATATTTCTGTCCTGAGAACCAGCTTGAAGGACTTATAGGTGGATTTAAGGAGGGAATCTGGGAGCAAAGACCAAGCAGAGAAAAAATATAATCTCTATTTTTGTTTCATGGAAAAGAGTTAAAAATATCACCTCAGTGAAATCTATTGGAAAGCCCACAAACTAGTCAGAGAAAGACTAGAGGAAGTCCGAGTCTCTCAGAGAACATTTCAGTCAAGTCGCACTTCCTAGGCTTTCTTTTCCTTTAGTGCTTAAATTTAGTGTTTTTCTCCAGAGATGTATGAGGACCCCACTTTGTTCAGTTCAGTTCTGTTTTCTCTTTCAAAGAGAGTGATCTTTGCTCTAGTAAGACCATCACAGCAATGATTTGCCATGTTTGGAAACCCAACGTAGATGAGATAGTATCTGCTGCCCTCAATGAGTTCATGTAATTAGGCCCAGATGGATGGCGTCTTAGAGCAGTAAAAGGCCCAGCAGGTATGATTGCTGAGCCACTTAGTGGTCTTTAGACTGTCTTGGAAAAGTGAAGTCATGCTATAGAATTAGAGAAGGTCAGCTGTCTACATTTTCAAAACGAAACAGGTTGAATCTGCAAACCAATGAACTTGCTTCAAATTCTCGCAAAATTTTATAACATTCAATAGTGATTTTTTAGATATTTAGGAAATGAAACAGTAATCATTAAAGGCCATCTTATCTTTTGAGTATTGGTCATGCCAGACTAACTTTGTTCCTTTTTTTTTTTTCTACAAAGTAATTAGGCTGGTAGATTAGGTAAATTCCGTAGACATAGTATACTTATATTATAGCAATACATTTCACAGTGGTTTTCATGCTGTTTTTGTAGATGAAGTGGAATAATATGGGATCAGTGATAGTACAGCATATTTGAAAGTGGTTACAAATGGCCTAATTATTGAGCTGAGGTCAACTTAGAGAAAAGTTTCTGGTGTAGTGCTCCAGGAATCTTTCCTTGACTTTGTGTAGTTCAATATTTTGATCAGTATCTTAGAGTAAGGCATAAGTGCCATACTTAAAATTTCCAGATGACAGGAAACTTGGTAGGAAAGCTATGCATTGGGTGGCACAATCAGGTTCCAGAAATGCTCAGCTGACTAGAATCGTGGGCTGAGTCAAATTTATGAAATTTAATAGGGATAAATGTGAAATTCTACACTTGGATTCAAAAGGCAACTTTAAAATAGAGGATGGGGGGAATTCTTGGCTAGATGATGGCTTCTGTGATGAAGATCCAAAGAGTTTAATGCACCATAAGCTTAGCATGAATCAGTGATGTTGACAGAGTACCCAGAAAAACCAATGAAATCAGTCCTAGGCTGCACTGAGAGCCCTGGTGTGATCAGAGCACATCCAGGAGACTATATCTTGGCAGATGAGAGCAGTCAAGATGGGGAGAGAACCAGAGAACTGCTGCACAAAGAATAGCTGGGGGGACGGGAAATGTTTATCCCACGAAGGAGACTTCGAGGTGCTGTGATAGGCATCTTTCAAACATTTAGAGGGCTTTCATGCAGTAGACTTAATCTGCCCCACAGGGCAGAGGGAGAATCCATGTATATAAGTTGCCAAGAATCGTATTTTTACATTGAGCATACAAAGCTTGCTACCCATTGGAATGCTCCGAAAGTAGAATGAGCTCTTCAGAGCAGGAAGAGACTCGCCCTTCACTGGGGAACCTCAAGCTGGAGCCAAACAATCACTTGCTAGGGGCTTTGTAGGAGAGGTTCTTGACTTACTTGGACTAATTAATAACCTCAGAGCCTTCTCCTGCTCTTAGATTCTCTGCTTTGTTTATGCCAGGGAAGGTTGAAGCCAGAAAGTGCTGCATTGAGGAGTTATGGCACCCAGAGCTATTAGGGAAGGGTAAAGTATGATGATAAACATCATCACAATAAACTCATTTCTGTAGTACTTGAAGGCTTACAAAGCACTGTACTCACAACAGCTCTGTTAGTACAAGTGTGATGCTCCCCATTTTCTAGATCAGGAGGCTGAGGCTCAGAGAGGTTAGTAATCAACATGGATAAGTCACGATTTCAGACCCAGGACCCCCAAGCCCATTTCTCCCAACTCTGGAGCTAGTGCTCATCCCAGTCTGCCTCTCATGTCTGAAGGACGGATATGAGAGGCATGTGTAATAGATAGGAGGTGGAGAAGGGGACATTTTGAGAGAATATATGCAGAAGGAAGAGAAGTTGAGCTATGAGAGCCAATAGGGGGTCCCCTAAAACTATTCAAAACTAAATGGAGTTTGTGAGATTTGGGCTTAAATTTGGATTGAAATCTTCTGAACCACTTTGCTCTAGCTCACTTTAATTCTGACCACAAACATTGGTGTGATTATCTCTATAGTACTGCTGCCCAGACTTGGTTGATTTCCTAAAGAAGGGAAAGCCTCTTGATTCTGAGCCCAGTATTCCATCAGCAACAAAGCCACCATCCCCAGAGAAGACTGCTCCCATGCCCTCAACACCTTCTTCTACACCTGCTCCTACCCTGTCGCCACCAGCCAAGGCCCCTGAGCCCATGGAGAATTCAGGTGACATCACCCAGAGCAAGCTCATCATGTTAGTGGATGACTTCTATTATGGACGAGACAGCGGCAAAGTGAGCCAGCTTCTCAACTTTCCTAAGGTGCCCACGTCCTTTCGATGCCCACACTGCACAAAAAGGCTTAAAAACAATATCCGGTAAGTTCATTTTCCCTTTTTGTTTCATAGAAACTAATTGTTTATCTTTGCTGAGTCCAAAGAGGAGGTAGAGCTTGTAGCAGGAAAGCTGAAGTTTTCTCTCCATCAGCAGGAACTTCCGAGGAGAGGGAGGGAGGCCAGTGAATCTCTTTCCACAATGTGGGAAGGTTTCTGCCCTGTAAATGAGGAGGACAGCAGGGCAGCTCTTGAACTGTGACCCTGGAGTTTGTCATGTTACCTGGTCTTCCTCTTCTTACTGCCTTGCAGATTCATGAACCATATGAAGCACCATGTGGAGTTGGACCAGCAGAATGGTGAGGTGGATGTCCACACCATCTGCCAGCACTGCTACCGCCAGTTTACCACTCCCTTCCAGCTCCAGTGCCACCTGGAAAACGTTCACAGCCCCTACGAATCTACCAGTGAGTATAAGAGTTGCCTTAGGCCACTGGGCAGCTGTCATCATACAAACATGTGGGTAGAGGTTAGAAGGCTTGTATTTTGGGTTTTCATTTTTAGTCAGACACTTCATTTACAACCTGCATTAGAATGCAAGAGTAGGATTAATCTTCATACCTTGGAGTGTGAGGCCTTAAGTGATTTAGGGACTTGGTTTCAGACCATGGAGAGAACAGCGTGTTGTGGGTTAATCTTTTTTTAACCCTTAGTGGTCGAGGGGGCAGTTAGTTACTTTGCTTTATTACTCTTGATTTAATCCTTCAAGAAGTTTTGGGTTTCCACCGAGGCTAGTAATTGTTTGGAATTTTGTGAGACTACAAAAGAATTGTAAGACAGGGGCCTTAGCCTCAAGTATTTCATCTTTGTCAAGAGAGAATATTTATCTGTATGAAATATTTAGAAGATTCTGTAGATGATGGGAAGATCAAGCATTATGTTTACATGCAGAATTGTGTGGCATAGATCATTTTCAGGGATGATCAGTGTGGTGAAGAACTAGTGTGATTTGAACAGGTGGAAAGTAAGGGAAGGGCATTCCATGTTAGGGTAATAAGAGTATGAGAAAAAATGGTGCAGAGATATGAAGGAGAGAAAGGGAGACCATTCTTCCTTGTGGTAGTAGCCTTTCCAGTGCCTGGCACTACCTATGGATAGTCGACACTTTATTAAACTGTTAAATGAAGGATTGAGGATTGCAGAGTGTAGAGCAGCCTGAGTGCCATTGTGAAGAATTTCTGATCTTGTCAGTCATGGGCTGCCAGCTTGACCAAGGATAAGAAGGAACATTCACTGGAACAAACTAAGGAAGACCATCTGGACAGTGCCCAGCAGAGATGGGCATTTCACTTGCTTCAAACTGTTTCTGCCATATTTATTATACTGCAAGAACTGATACATGGCTTACATTGTTTATTTATAGTGAAAATTGATTTAGTTTAAATTTTTTAACAGGATTTTTGCTTTATTGAAAAGAGCATAGAAGAGCAACCTACCTCTTCCTCATTCTTTCCATCTTGCCATTCTTTTAGTTTAGTCAAGTCAACAAACACTCATTAAGCACCTACTAGGTGCTAGGTTCTCTGTTGAGCACTGAGGACACAAAATTAAGAAAACATTCCCTGCCCTCCAAGAGCTCTCATTTTGTTGGAGAGGACACCATGCAGACATCTGTGTACAAACAGCACATACACACAGGGTAAACTGGAAATACAGAGGACGAAAGAAACATGCATTAATTAATGCCTGTCACATGTCAGGCACTGTACTAAACACTTTACAGTTGTGATCTCATGTGAATCACAGAACAACCTGGAGAGGTAGGTACTCTGATCTTCATTTTATAGTTGAAGAAACTGAGGCAAATAGAGGTTAATTGATTTGTCCAGGGTCCCACAAACTACTAAATGTCTGAGGCTGATTTTGAACTCGGGTCTTCCCTGAATCCATGCCCAGTGCTTTATTTATAGCGCCACCTACCTGCCTCTAGAAAGAGGAAAGGCACTGAATTTCAGGAGTACTAAGAAAGGCTTCTTGTAGAAAGTGGGGTTTTAGTTCAGAGGGAGAAGAGGACCCAGAACAGGATTGACACAATACTGGAGGTTGAGAAAGGTTAGGCTTGTATACAAATAGATCTCAGAATCATCTGCATAAAGGTATTGCTTGAATCCATGGCAGCTGATGAGATAGATAGCCAAAAGAAGTATAATGGAGGGAGAAAAGGTCGAGGACTCGAGAGCCTTGGAGTTCATTCATGGTTAGTGGGCATGATCTATGAAGATCTATGAAGTGGGCTAGATCTATGAAGATCTAGCCAAGAAGACTTAGAAGGTATAATCAGGCAGGACAGGAGAAAGTAGTGTCATGAAACTCTAGAGAGGAAAAAGCCTCCTGTGGGGGAGGGTGATGGGCAGTGTCAGAGGCTTCAAGAACTCCAACAGCATGAGGACAGAGAGAAGGCCTTTAGAGATGACCATGAAGAGATCAGGGGGATTCAGCTGAATGAGGAAGTGTGGAGCCAGAATGTAGACTTAGAGGAAAATAAGAAGAAAGTGGAGGCCTTCATATCTTTTTGTTCTCCAAATTTATTTGTTTTTAATTTTCAACAATCACTTCCATAAGTTTTTAATTTTCTCCCCCTATCCCCCTGCATCTTTTTTAGGAATATAAGTTGAGACCAGTCTGTTATCAGTAATCTGAGACACATAAGTTCTGTTAAAAGTTTGTCTTTTGCATTTATCAACTGAAATTCACGAATTGTGGTGAAAATTACATCTTTTCTTAGAATAGGCACTTAATAAATGTATTGAATGGACAGCAAATATTAAAAGGACTAGATACTTTTAATTACTGTTATTTTCTGGTTCTGACTTGTGATTTTATCTGTGTAGGGAACTCTCAGTGTAGAAATTCCTTTCCCTGATGCAGATGGGGTACTCATATCCAAAATAACAGACTTTCAGAGGGTAACTTGGGGTCCTATGGCATGAAATTCCTTGCTCATGGTCATCCATAAGCTCAAAAGTCTTAGGCAGGACTTAAATCCAACTCTTCTCAATTCCAAGGCTGTCCTTCTGTCCACTGTGCTGTGCTGCTTCTCACTTTTACTTCGAGTATCAGTATGATCATGATGATGATTTTCCCTCCTCCTAGCACATGCTAAGGGCCTGATAAAAGCTAACATGAATTTCTATGAAGGCTTCATGAGAGAAGAATATGTTGGGTTTGAAGACTGTTGGGTTGACCTCTTGATTCCCGCCCCCCCTTACAGCTAAGTGCAAGATTTGTGAGTGGGCATTTGAGAGTGAGCCCTTGTTTCTCCAGCACATGAAGGACACCCACAAGCCCGGGGAGATGCCTTACGTTTGCCAGGTATCACTTTACTTTCTGACTCCTCCCTCATTGGCTACTTTGGGGACGTGACAGTCAGCAGACCTGCCTTGTGCTCAGGGCCTCAGGGGCATTCACACAGGAGTATTGAATGGTGTGTGTAAGGGCCAGTTGTCATATCCAAAACCTCTACCCCCTCTAGAAGATTCATACCCAGAAGGGAAACCTGTGTGTTGTCTTCTGGTCCAGAATATCAACTTCTGCCTCTCCTCCTGGACCCGTTTCTTCTGTGCGTCTGTCAGTTTGGGACACCCACATAGAGTTTTTTAAGCTTAGCTCTATTTGTCTACAGGTATAGCTATAACTGGGGTTTCTATGCCTTTGAAAGAGCTGCTTCTTTTCCCAGCATGGTTTTGTGTTTCATCTGTATCAGGACAGGACTTGGCCACCTTTCCTTGCTGCGGCCTGGCCATTTAACCCCTAATCTTCCATCCCAATCCCCCATGATTAGGTGTGTCAGTACCGATCTTCACTGTACTCAGAGGTGGATGGTCATTTTCGCATGATCCACGAAGACACCCGGCATCTGCTCTGCCCCTACTGTCTGAAGGTCTTCAAAAATGGCAATGCATTCCAGCAACATTTCATGAGGCACCAGGTAACTTCCCCTTGCCTCTCACTCCTAGCTTGCCAGTGCTGACACTGAAGCTTGACTAGGCAGACAAATAAATTTATTATTAGTCTCGGTCCCTTGAAACAAAAATCTAGCACCCTTATATTCACTATGTTGATTTGACTTCACCTCGGTCTTTTTGCCTGACAGAAAAGGCAAAACAAGGGACCCCAGAAACGATTATTGCTAACCCAACTGGACTGTTCCATACCAGGGCTGTTAAACTGGATTGCAGAAAAAGCTCTCAACATTGAGATGATGAGGCAGCTAATGGAGCTATAGTGCACAGAGCCCTGGGCATGGAGTCAGGAAGTCCTGAGTTCAGATCCAGCCCTAGACACATAATCAGTGTATGACCATGGGCAAGTCACTTAACCTCTGTTTGCCTCAGTTTCCTCAACTGTAAAATGGGGATGGTGGCAGGGTTGTTAGGATCAAATGTGACATTTATAAAGCACTTTGTATAGTGCTTGGCACACCATAGGTGCTCTATAAATGCTTATCCCTTTCCTTTTCTTGATGCACTCCAACAGTAGGAGCCCTCTCTTTGTCAGAGCCAAATAAGATCAGTCAATCAGCAAGCATGTACTAAGAGCCTTCTAGGTGCCGGGCCCTTTGCTAGTCACTGGGAATACAAATACAGTGAAGGAAAAAATCCCTTCTCAGAAGGTGCTCCTGTACAGTTTGTTCAGGAATAGATAATATTCCCATTCTTAAGTAGAGAGATTGAGGTGTTGTACAGCAAATCAGGAAGAACTGAGAGGGCAACTCAGGCCTTTGAGTCCAGCCTTTTGAAGAGCAGGCATTGCTATCCTTGGGTACCTTTACTTTTTCCCTCTCTCAAGCAGAATTCCCAACCAAAGTAAATGGGTGTGAAGTGTCTGTTGACTTTTGACCTGCCCTCTCTCTACTCAGGGAATGACTCTTAGCTTGGGCCCTTCGGGGTTTGTTTTTGCTTTGGGGTCTTTTTTTTTTTTTTTTTAATATCTCTCATTCCTCAGAAGAAGAGTGTCTATCACTGTAATAAATGCCGGCTGCAGTTTCTATTTGCCAAGGACAAAATAGAGCACAAACTTCAACATCACAAAACCTTCCGCAAGCCCAAGCAGCTGGAAGGCCTGAAACCAGGCACCAAGGTAAAGGGCCAGGGCTGCTGGGAAATACGGAACAGGGCAGGAGGAGGATCAGCATCTTAACATTTCATCCTCCTTACCCACTGGAGACCAAGAGTCAGCCTATCTACATGTACCTTCTTTTTGCCCATTTTCAGGTGACCATCCGGGCATCCCGAGGACAGCCACGAACAGTGCCTGTCTCCTCAAATGACGTACCACCTAATGCCTTGCAAGAGGCAGCCCCCATGACTACCCCAGCAGACCCTCTTCCTATCTTCCTTTATCCCCCAGTCCAGCGAAGCATGCAGAAGAAAGCCGTCAAGAAAATGTCAGCGCCTTCCACTAAGTGCTGGGCCACTGGGGGCTGGTTGGGTACAATGGCTGCCAAGCACCGGGGTGGTTTGTCCTAGGGGAACCCCTGTAGCACTAATGAGATTCTCCCTTTCTCTTAGCAGGAGTGTCATGGGCCGGCAAACGTGCCTGGAGTGCAGCTTTGAGATCCCTGATTTCCCCAATCACTTCCCTACCTATGTACACTGCTCCTTGTGTCGTTATAGCACCTGCTGCTCCAGAGCATATGCCAACCACATGATCAAGTAGGCCATGTGACCAGACATCAGCCCCCTCCTGCTTTCCCTTAGCATCTTAAGCTCTCCAGAATCTTTTACTTACCCCTGCCTGCACAAGGCCTCAGTCCTTCTAAACTTACTGTCCATTAGCTTCCATGTTTCAGTTCCTAACCTGGTTGGAGGAAAGGGATTGGGAAGGTGATTGGAACCAGAAGGGGTGGAAGCAGTATCTCCCCTCTTGTTGAGAGGAGCAGCCAGGACCTCTAACTGGATGGGTTAACATAAGTTTTCTTTTGCCTCAGCAATCATGTTCCACGGAAGAGCCCCAAATACTTGGCATTGTTTAAGAACTCTACTGTCAGGTAAGAGCAAGCATGATGTTTATGATGTTATTACCAAGGATTTCATATTTTCTTGAGGGTGTGTTAGGTATGGTTGGGGAGAATAAGAACAGTGGAGCTCGTTTCTCAAACATCCCTACTTGACTCATGCCACCTTTTATTTTGTCTCAGTGGAATCAAATTGGCCTGTACTTCTTGCGTCTTTGTTACTTCTTTGGGAGATGCCATGGCAAAACATCTGGTCTTCAATCCATCGCATCAGTCCACCAATATCCTGCCACGAGGTCAGTTGGGGAGGGAACAGGAAGGGGAGGGAGGATGGTGTCAGGAATTTGTTTTGAGAAGGAAAAGATCAGATAGAATGATGAGCTCTTACTGACTCAGAATGTAGCAGTATTTCTAGCTGGCCTCAGTTTTCCCCACCTCAGTTTCTGCCAGGGGTTTGCTGCATTGAATTCAAGGAATATTTTCTTTGTATGTATATTTGAGGTTAAAATCTTAGCTTTTACTGATCTTAGAGTGGGGGAAAGTTCCGTTTCTCATTGAACTGTCTTCTTTGCCTTCTTATTCTGCAGGACTGACTTGGATATCCCACTCCAGGTAACCAAGTTCCTTCATGGGTGCCTTTGTTTCAGTGTTGAGTATTTTGGTCCTTTTCCCCTTATTTCTTCTATTATTCAAAAGAGGACTTTCTTTTTGCTCTTTTTTCTTCCAGGCATGGCCAGGCCCATGACCGGAGCATGAAGAACACCTACCCTTCTGCTTTCACCCACAACAAAGTTACCACTGTGAAACCTGTAGGTGCCCCCTCTGAATGTGGGGAGCTACCTATATCCCAGGCCCAGCTGCTCTCAGTACCATCTCCACTTCTGTCCCCTAGCTGCCCTCAGGCTCCAGCAGCACCCCCTCTGCATGTGGAGGGGGCCGAGTGCCTGAGTCTTGATGAGCAGGAGGAAGGAGCACTAGCTATGTTGGAACCCGAGCCAACTGCAGCTGGGGGCCTCAGTGGAGCTGGCAAGAAGGAACAGCTGTCAGTAAAGAAGCTGCGAGTGGTACTCTTTGCCTTATGCTGCAATACTGAGCAGGCAGCTGAGCATTTCCGCAATCCACAGCGACGCATTCGGCGTTGGCTGCGGCGCTTCCAGGCTTCCCAAGGAGAGAATCTAGAGGGCAAGTATCTGAGCTTAGAAGCTGAGGAGAAGTTGGCTGAATGGGTCCTGACGCAGCGAGAGCAGCAGCTTCCTGTCAATGAAGAAACACTTTTCCAGAAGGCCACCAAAATTGGGCGTTCACTGGAGGGAGGTTTCAAGATCTCCTATGAGTGGGCAGTGAGGTTCATGCTTCGGCACCACCTAACCCCACATGCCCGGCGGGCAGTGGCTCATACCCTACCCAAAGAAGTGGCAGAAAATGCTGGGCTCTTCATTGAATTTGTGCAGCGGCAGATCCATACCCAGGACTTGCCCCTTTCTATGATCGTGGCTATTGATGAAATCTCCCTGTTTCTGGATGCTGAAGTGCTGAGCAGTGATGATCGGAAGGAGAATGCCCTGCAGACAGTGGGCACAGGGGAGCCATGGTGTGATGTTGTGCTGTCCATCCTGGCTGATGGCACTGTCCTTCCCACTCTGGTCTTCTATAGGGGGCAGATGGAACAACCTACCAACGTGCCAGAGTCTATCCTGTTGGAGGCCAAAGAGAGTGGCTACAGCGATGATGAGATCATGGAGCTGTGGTCATCACGGGTGTGGCAGAAGCACACAGCATGTCAGCGCGGCAAGGGCATGCTGGTAATGGACTGCCATCGCACCCACCTGTCTGAGGAGGTGTTGTCTATGCTTAGCTCCTATAGCACCCTTCCTGCTGTGGTGCCCGCAGGTTGTAGCTCCAAGATCCAGCCTTTGGACGTGTGTATCAAAAGGACTGTCAAGAACTTCATACACAAGAAGTGGAAAGAGCAGGCCCGCGAAATGGCAGATGGCACATGTGATTCAGACATCCTCCTTCAGCTGGTGCTTTGTTGGCTGGCAGAGGTGCTGGAGGTCATCGGGGACTGCCCGGAGTTAGTCCAGCAGTCCTTCTTGGTGGCCAGTGTCCTGCCTGGCCCCGACGGCACTGCTAACTCACCCACACGTAATGCTGACATGCAGGAGGAGCTGATTACCTCTCTGGAGGAGCAGCTGAAGCTGAATGGGGAGCAGACTGAGGAGGAGCCTGCAGCCTCCACCCCGCAATCCAGACCATCCCCTGAAGAGGTAACTGAGCCTGAGAGCCTTCACCAGCTCTTTGAGGGTGAAAGCGAGACGGAGTCTTTCTATGGCTTTGAAGAGGCTGACCTGGATTTGATGGAAATCTGAGGGGTAGAATCTTGGGGAAGGAAAGAGTAGGCAAGAGGGGGAGTGAAGTACAAGGGAATGTGAACTTTGGTTTTTCATTTTCTGCCACCACCCCTTGTGTTGGTTTATACTTCCCATTGAATTAAAGAAAACAGATCATGTCTGAGCTGAGGAGCTGGCCAGAGGCCATTCAGCTTTTGCAGAAAACAGGTTTTCATGACTTTTAAAAAAAAATTTAAATCACTGTGTTTGGTATTTTTCCAACCAAACTAAAGAAAAAAATCCATCATGGGTGATTGATTTTTTTTGGTTTGTTACCCCTCTTACCTCAACTGTATCATCGTTCTGTTTTTTTTATCGTGCGGCTGATGTCTTTGGGCATGATACTATCTAACATTGTCAATGTGAGACCATTTCTGAAGATGGGAAAGACAAAAATATGTAGCTGACAAACTGGTATATTTTATATATATATTATATATATACATACGTGTGTGTGTATATATATGTATATATATGCTATATATATATATATATAAAATCTTTTTTTCCATTGTGGTCTTAACACTTTTTATACATAAAAGGGAAAAAAAGTAAAAAATAATCACCAAACTCGTCTCCCCATTCCAACCCTTTTTCTCCTTTCTTCCCTAGAGATGTTGGTTTCTGCAGTGACCTAGATATAAAATTGTGGCTTTAAAAATGCGTGAAACCATCTCTAATTATCCAGAATGTTTTTTTGGATTTTTAAAAGTAATTTTCACACAAAGTAAATAAGCTCTCACCTTTGTTTGTGAATACTTGACTCCCTTTCCCCATTCTTGTCCTTCTGCTCCTTCCCTCTCTCCTGATGAGAGATTTATCTTATGTCTAGAGATGTGGGAGCCTGGAGTAAATAAAGTAACTGAAGGCTGAGGCATACAGTGGGGTATGGGATCCCCCTCCCTCTCTGCACTGTGCTGGTCTAGATCCTGCCAGCTCCCTTATGAATGAGGGTCCTGGGGTGAGAAGGAAAAGCCCAAGCCTGCTCAGGAGATTGTGTGCACCAGAGCCAGGAGGCATAGTCATACAGGCCATGGTTAACCTTAAAAAAAATTTAAGGTAAAAAAAAAATGTAGCCAATACCCCTGTGGCTTTGCCACACTTCCCCTAGAGCTAGAGAGAACCCAACCTGAAGACAAGATAGACTGGGGTGTGCACAGAGACATTTTATCTTTTTATTTTTCACTGCCAGCTTCAAAGAAGAAAAAAAACCACAAATTTTTCTACAATTTGCATGTTTGAGGGTTTTTTTTAATTGTATGTACTTAAGGTATAAACTGAAATAAATGCATTTTGACATAACAGTAAAGAGGAAAAAAACCACCAGCCCACCTCGCCCCCGGCTACAAAGTTCAGTTTGTCCATCCTGAGGTTTTTAGCAACTTTCCCCCAGGGAGCCGAGAGGCAGCGTGCACAGACCTGTAAATGATTCGTCTTTAAAATGTACATAAGTGGAACATTTAATAAAACCAGGGAAAATGGATTTATAAACAACTCGTTTTTATTCTGGGTATCTTTGTCTTTGGAGTGATATAATCCCCTTCTTCTGTTTTAAAATCAGAATTTAGCAGTAAATCATCTTATTTAATAAGGTATTTAGGAAACTGCCCTTCCAGAAACAAGTTTGTTGGATGTTAAAGTTGGGGGGGGATATGTGAAGCAGATGTTGGTATTTTATATTGCGTTGACTACTCTGTCTAGGCAGAACCTCTTCCTCCTACCTCCGTCACCTTACCACTCTCCAGTACACTCTTCCCTGAATTTGGTATTTACTATTTTGGGGGGCACTTGGGACCTGAAGAATTCAGAGTAAAAAATTCATGTCTGAGTGGTGGTTGAATTACTTTCAGTAATTAGGTATGTAACTCAAGGCAGGAATAAACATACATAAGGGGGAAATACACCTCTTGCTGATTTCAAGTTTAAGCTGAGGATGGAATATGTAATTATATAATTTATATTTGGCTTTGAAATTCATCAGCTGCTCTGGAAATGGGTTTTGCTTTTAAAATGTCAGTGACTTAAATTCTTTAAACATACAGATTATGAGAGAAAAACATAAGCCTAGGTAACCATTGTGCCAGACATAATTTAAAGTTTATTTTAGGATCAACATTGCTTTTCTTTTTACTGCCTCTCCCACCTTTACTGATGGGTTCCTTTCCCATGCTCAGGTTTTGATCTTGGAGGCCACATAAACTTTATCTTGCTTTATATACCTACATGGGCAATTTTGCAGACCTCTCTGTAATGAGATATGAGGTCAAGGAACAGCAGATGGGTGGAATGAGGCAAAGGAGTCTCCTCTGTGCTGAAAGTCTCCATCCTTGGGCTTTCTTCTTGGGGACTGGGGGAAAGGCTGAGGAAGCAGAGAGAGCACTGTGCTGTTTTGGGGGGATGCATATTTCTTTAAGAATTCTTTATGTGAAGTTAGCTTTGTGACTGTATTTGTAATTCTCATTAATCTCTGCCACTAGATTATTATGGTGTGTTAAGTCTTGAAAAGCCTCAAAGAACATTTGGGTTATGAAACAGTCTGCATTATGATTGCTACCAAGATGCAGTTTAATTGAAACCAACTAGCATCAGTCTTCGGGGAACATGTTTATTTCAGGCCACATATACTTAAAGCCTTCTTCTAGAATGGAGTCTCAGCCTACAGGTCCAAAAGAAATTAACAGTGTAGGTGCCGTATCTTCATAGAACAAATTAATTGTCTCGAACAGAGATCTCGAGGAAGAGGGAATGAGTGGAAGGGAACTGCAAGAGGCAACACAGAAGGCTCCCATCTTAACCCACAAAAACAAAGAGAGGAGGTCCAGAATGATTTATTTCCTACCAATCTCTTATAAAAGGAAAAAGTCAAATCTCAGTCCTGAGACAGCCAACATGGCCTTAATAGCAGGGCCAGGAGTAGTTAGGGCACAATAGATGAGGCTGGAGATAAAACTGCATCACTCAAAGCCACTAAAAAAGAAAAGAACACTTATTCTAGAGGCAGAAAAGACAGATATTGTACAGTTCCCAAGTACTTAAGAAACATCATTTATTTTTAAAAGATTAAACAGAAGTTAAATCATGATCCCCCAGCTAGGGCGCAGAGGGAGGAATTCACTCCCAACTACTGCCCACATTCTAGCTGAGGACAACTCCAACTCTCCTAGACAATCTAAGGCATCTCAAGGAAAGGAAGAAGCCACATCCAACAAATCCCTGCATCCACAACTATCCACATGTATAATCCCCATACCTGCCCCACCGCAACCTGAAAAAAAAAAAAAACAAACCCCGAACATCAAGTCACCTGATCAAGTGGGCAATATCCCAATTGGTCTCTGCAGACAGAGGTCCCTCCACTTCAACTCCTTTCTCCGTCACTGTGGCAATTTCAAACTAAAGGGGTAGAAATAGTATGGTAGTATGTAATTGTTGTGAAATTCAAAAGGTTCCAGGCAGCAAACTGTTGGAAGTTAGGTCAAGAGATTTTCTTTCCCTCAGATTTTAAGAGGGGAAGGATGAGAAATAAGGTGATAAGCACTTTAAGTCCTCAAGAACTTGTTTTACAGAGGCTAACTGCAACAGATACCCATAGACCTTCAATGACATCACCAGCACTCCAACCCTTGACCTGATCATGCTTCTCACCCTGTTGTAAGATCGAGCATCTCGGTAGTACAATACACGCATGCAACGCTCCACCAGCTCCCTTGCTTCTGCCTGGCTTAGAACTGGCTTCTTCTCCAAAATCTCTCGCATCAAGGGCTGAGGCAGAAAGAATCACATGATTACGGAATTGGGGGGAGGGGGAGGGATAGGACAGGGGGACACAGCAAAGAAGGCACATTTCTACCAACTACCTTGAACATTTCTCACATTAAGGAAAATATTCTTTAACACCTCACACCTTAGAACTCTAAATGTTGTCTATTAGAGAAGCCTTCCATTCCTGGCAGAACTGGAACGTCAGGAATCTTCCAAGCAAAACGTTCTCTTCCCCTCCCTGATCTCTGCCTACTTACCTGGGCCAAGTAAGCACCATAACCAGTGGCCAACGTGGGGGCTTCATAGGCTACACCAAGCATGTCCACATAGCCGAGGAAGCTAGAAAGAGACAACTAGACTGGTCAGAGGACCCTTTCTATCTTGTAACTCCCCAGATCCTACCCTACCATTATTTAATGAACTTTGGTCTAGGGATAGAACCTGGGATGCTACAAACTCAACAGCTTAACACAGACTGGGGGCAGACTGGAGGAGCTATGATGATACAAAGCAAGAGATGTCTCCAAACCAACCTTTCCCCATCAGCATAGCCACCAATGACCATGGTGTTCCACAGTGGGTTCATCTTGGAGCGGCGGCTGTACATGGCTCTAGTTAACCAAGAGTGGATGGCTTTCGGGCTATAGCTGTGTCCATCACCCAGCAGCTCTTCATCAATCCTTCAGAAGAATTGATCAGGAGGAGAAAAACAGTGAGGCAGCAGCCAGGGAGATCCTCCTACCCCTCCCCCACCCCCCACTCCAAGATGCCAGTCTCTCACACTGATCTCTACTGAAAGAAAACAGCCCAGCTCTTGCTACATTTCCCACCTCTGGGGTCCCCCCTCCCTCTCTTGCTAGTCTCAGCAAAACAACTTATTTGCTCTGTGTGGAAGGGAAATGATGGTTCCTTCCTCCCCACTTGAGGCCTCCTCAGGGTGGGGTCCTAGAAATGAGGAGTCATCTCTTCACTGAACTGGCACCATATCCAGCCAAATGACATGGGGAAGCGGGTCTTCATATTGACTTACACCATCTGGTCGATGACTTGCTTCACATACTGGAAATCGGCATAATCCCCAGAGGCACCAAGCATTGTATTGTTGTTGACCCGCATGATTCGAGAGATATTCCGGAAGCGGGCCAGGGAGCCATAGGAACCCAACATATCAGCTGCAATTATTACACCACCCTCAAATTTCACACCTAGGACAGAGGTTCCTGTAACCATCGGGTTCCTGGAAAGATGCAACAGCAAGAAGCACTTTGAAATTCTCAAAACATTTGATGTACATTATCTCATCTGAATCTAAAAAACAATCCTGTGAGGTAGATGAGGAAAGTGAATCTCAGAGAACAAGGGACTTGCTTATCAACATATTTTTAGTGACAATCTGAGATAGAATTTAAACCAGGGTCTTCCTGACTCCAAGTCCAGTACTCTTTCTGCTACAGCTCACAGCAAGAAAACTGGTAAATCAGAAGACACAAACACCCTCCCCACTCCCAATTCAATGTTTGGAGCTTACAATCTAATGAGAGGGATAGAGCAGGTAAGAAAATGAATAGGATAAAAGGTAAAATGTGAAAAGGGCAAAGAGAACTAAACAAAATGCTATAGGAAATTTGAGGCAGAGATTCTGAGAAAACTTCATGAAAAAAGTAAAATGTGAGTTGGGCTTTGAAACAAGTGAGAAGTTTCTTAAGATGGAAAGAGGGGTGTGAGGGAAGGAAGAGAAACCAGTAAATCTACTCCAAACAAAGAATAGTCTGTGCAAAGGCATGTAGATAGGAAAGAGCAGAAGACATACAGAATGAAAAATAATGCTGTCCAGCTAGAATGACAACACTGCCCTTTAAAAGCCATTTAGAAGGCAATGAGCCCCGGAGAGGTTTGGAGGAGGGGAGTTACTGATCACAGCAACATAATAGGAAGGTTGCTTGAGCAAACCTGGGTGTGAAGGATAAAACAGAACAGTTAGAAGACTATGGAAACAGTCTAGAAAAGAGATGGTGAGGAAGTGAATGAGGATAAAGGCAGCAGGAAGAGGAATGGGGCAGCAGACGGCAGAGAGCTGGGGCAGAATCATGAGGGCCTGGTAACGGAGGCAAGGGAAGAGGCAGCCAGGTGCAGCCTGGGGGCGGGGCCCATAAGAGAGGCAGGGGCTTACGAGGGAAGGATAAATTAGGGGGGATGGCAAATTCCGTTTCCGATGTGTTGCTTCCAGCTACCACACAGGGTGCTGCGCCTACAGCTTACAGATGGACATACAGACTTCGGGGGAGTCACCGACATTTGGGTGGAATCAAGAAAGAAAAGGTTAAATGAGGCTAAAGAGTCGGTAACAGAACAGAGAGAAAAAAACCAAAATGACCCTAAGGAAAGCGCCTCAAGGAGGGAGGAGCACCAGGCCGGGGAAAGGCGGAGGGAAGAAGACTGGGGAAGACTCGGCCATCTTCGGAGGCTGCGGGAATGGCCCGTAGAGAAGGAGAGGGGCAGGAGAGAGCTCGAGAGGGCGGCACCCCACAGCCAGCAAAGAAAGGCCAGGACAGAGGGGACAGCGGCAGGGTCCGGGGAAGAAACGAGGCCGGCGCCGGAAACCCCCCGGCCAGGACACCTCCACTTCCGGGTCTCCACCGCTCCTTCCGGTCCCCCTCACGCCCCACTCTCCGGGCAGCCCCCAGCCCAGCCCTCCATCCCGGGAGCCCCGGGGCCCGGTCCCGCTGCCGCCCAACCTGCAGTCCCCTTAGTTTCCCCTCCGACTTCCCCCAAGCAGCCCCGAGACCTGAATCCAGGAAGAAAGTGGTGTGCACACTCACTGCGTCCGAGTAATCGGGCTTCCGCAGACAGTGCTGTCCAGCCCCGGGAGAACTGCCGAGACGGGCGGGAGGCGGTAGAACTGGCCCGGTGAGGGGCCCCCGGCCCACAAACCCAACCGAGGCTCCAACAACGGTTCCATCTTAGTCACTCTGGCGAAGGGAAATGAAGGCGCCTGCGCGAGGGGAAGTGGAAGTGACGTAGGAAAACTTTCAACCTCTTTTTTTCCTCCTCTTCCGGCCTGTGAATAAGGTCAAACGCTGTGGCGCTGTCGTCGCCATATTGAGTGTGGCGGGGGAGGGGAAAAGGGGGAAGGTGGGGTTGGACCCATTCATCTAGCACTCGAACGAAGCAGAACCTGCTAACCCAAAATCTTAACAAATTGCAGAATAGTGGCTTCCCCCCAGAACAACTGTATATGGAACACATTCGTATTTATGTAAAATACCATATTGTTAAAATGTATACATATATATTTAGAAACAGAGTCGCATTTGTTTTTATTTAACGTGGGAACCTATTCTGAACAGGCCAAATATCTTTTCTAACAGTTGAACTCAAACGTCAAAATGTTCCATCATACTTTAATGTTAACAAAGCATTTGACAGGTGTCATTATCCCATTTGATTCTCACAACAGTTCTGCGAGGTAGCCTTTGTTATTATCCCCATTTTACAGATGAGGAAACTGAGGCTGAGAGAGGCTAGGGATGTGAACTGCAGATTTTCCCGTGTCCCAGGTCCAGCATTCTAGTCGCTATATTCCGCCACCTAGCGGCCGCCCAGCTGAAGTGAAGCTAAATGAAACCTGCTCCGAAGGGCACGTAACCCTACCAGGGTCTCCCCATTTGTTCCTTAGAGAGAGGGAGACCTCCCTGGATCAGAGCAGAGCCCCGAATCCAGTCCCTCCTGGCCAGGCTCATTTATGTAGCCGGACACCTGGGGCGTGTTCAGTGCTTATGGCAAAAGGATCTTGAGAGATTACAGAAATTTATCAGTTCAGCAGGAAGTTGGCAGGGAATTTATGTGGAGCAACCGTGCCTGTTTTGTATGATAGTTTGTTCGATCTATTCTCTTCTCTTTGTGAAAATCAGGACGTTTGCCCTTCTTTTTCCACTCTCCACAGTCTTGATTGGCTAGTTCTTTCAGTATCCTGAGGTGCATAGACAACTGGTGATGAACTCAAGGGCAGCAAAATGTTCTCTGGCTCCCTTCTTATCTTTGGTTCTAACTTCCTATTATTTATGTTTCTTCTTTCTTTTCTAGTTCAGAGCTCATTCTCACTGGAAAAGAAAAAATAAGCCAAATAATAGTTGAGCCATTGTGCCTTCTCATCATTTATTTATTTAATATTTATTATCTGAAAGCTATTTATGGACCAAAAACTTATGGTGCATCACAACTACTCAGTGCTGATGGAGCCACATTGATTAGTGATAAGGACATCATCTTAATCAGATGGGCTGAATACTTCCATAGTGTTCTCAACAGACTATCATCAGTCAATGCTGATGCCCTTAACCATTTACCTCAGGTTGAAGTCAATCCCTCCTTAGTTGAACTTCCAAGTGAAGAAGAGGTTTTGAGGGTCATTAGGCTCCTTTCATGTGGCAAAGCACCTGGTGCGGATTCTATTCCAGCTGAGATTCACAAGGTAGAGGGACTATTGCTCATACAAAAGCTGACTGAAATATTCCAGGTTATATGGCAAGAGGAGGTTATCTCCCAGGAGTTCAAGGATGCCTCAACTGTCCATCTCTGTAAAGGTAAAGGGAATAGATTGTCCTGTGGCAATCATGTGTGTGTGTGTCTCTCTCTTAGTTATTGCTGGCAAGATTCTTGCTAGAGTCCTCCTGAGAGGCTAAATCAACCTTGAAAGTGAACTTACTCTTTCTCTGATCTTACTTCCCCCCCATCCCCCATAGCTTTTTATTGATCTTAGCTTCCCTCATCAGCCTGAGTTCATTCTCAGCTTTAGCATTTCTTGCCACACTTTCTTATTTATCTTCTGTTACCTGCTCTTGCTTCCATCTTTTGTACATATCAAAAAAAAATTTCTTTTTTTGTTATTATGAACTCGACAAATATAAACAAATGTGAATATTTCCTTATGGAAAAAAGAACGGAAAAAGAGGCTTGTATATCACACCATAGATCTCTATTATGTACAATTTGGTTTTCTTTAAGAGAAGATTTTTTTGGGGGGCAGAACCAAGATTGTGGAGTGAAAGCAGGGACTCCCCTGAGCTGTCCCACAAACTCCTTCAAGAAAAGATTTTTTTTTTTTAATTTTAAAGAGGAAATTGTAGTTAAGTGACTTGCCCTGGGTCACACAGCTAGTAAATGTCTGAGTTCACATTTGAACTCAGGTCCTTCTGCCTCCAGGGCTGGTACTCTATGCACTGTATCACCTAGCTGCCCTTAAGAGTAGATATAATATAGCATTGCCCTCCCCCTTGGACCACTCCCCTAACTGGCACTTAAACTTGAGGTTCAGGTCCACCAAACCTCAGTGGAGCTATTGCTACTTATTCTCTCTGAGAGTTAGTAGGAGCTCAGTTTCTAGTATTGTTATTCCTAAACCCCCACCAGTCTGCAGCCCTCCCTCACTCAAAACAAAGTCAAGTGCAAGTCATGTCATTATTTCTCTGATAGCATGGTCTTCTTCAGCAACAAAGGACAAACACACACACATGCTCCCCATTAACAGCCAACCAGAGTTAATTAGCATTTTTTAAAAGGAATTTACTATTAATATGCAATAAGAACAGTTGGTACATTATCTCTAAAATCCAAGGTGGACTCTCCCACAAATACAGTGACCCTGGGGAAGGGGCAGGGAGGGCTCAAACTTTAGGTATAAGAGTAGTGAGGCACATAAGTAGGAAACACATGTGGCAAAGATAGACCTCCCAACCCTGGCCCCGAAAGACCTTTTCTCCCTTTGTGGAGTCTTCTTGAAGTTCCCCTTAATTGCAGCTCTCTACTGAGATCCAAGGGCTGGTGCTCTTCAGAACCCATAGTTGCCACTTCTTTCTTCCATAAGGTGTTCACAATCCCTGAAGCAACCTTTCTTCAGATGACTATCACTGCCAATTCATTTGTCTTTAATGGGTCTCTCCAATCCTGCTACAGATGTTTCCACTGACACAATCTACTAGCATGCTGGTAAATCTTGCTACAGCAGCCATTCAGCCTGGCTCACCAATTGGTACACTGGTGAGACATCTGTATCTTTCAAACCCATGAGTTTGCCACTGAGACAATTCCATCTCCAGGTATTCACTCATTCATCTAAGATATTGGCAAAGAACAAACAGAGTTACCATATGCTCATGCGGGAGAGCCAGGGCATCTACGCTTCTGTCTCCCAGCTGTTGTGGAACCAGTTCAAAATACACCTGCCTCCTTGTGGCTATAAAGGAAATGGAAAGACGTATTGTTGGAGCAACACTTTTGTGTACCATGCAGTTCCAACTCAGCAACTCCTGAATTGGCAGTTCAGTCAATTAGAAGAATTTTCATTATCACACAGTTGTGGGCTCTCTTGACTGAAAACAGGTTCACCCCAGATTTCTATATGGCTGCTTAGACTGAAGCCAAGAAGGAAATTCTTACATATTTCAAGGATTAGCTCCCCACCCCACCTCCATATGCCAGTCAACTCCTATTACATTCTTCTGAACCAGTCTTATTTGCTTTCTTCAGCAAATCTGCCATGGAAAGAAGCATTTTGAACGTTTCTATCTTTATCTCCAAACAAAAGTTATGTTGGGCCCAGTGCTGTTTAAGCATTGTCCTTTTTTGTGTTTCACTTAAAAAAGAATTTTATACTACCCCAAATTTATAGGCAGAAATCACAGTTACTCCCAAATACAGTTATGCAAATTTGGAAAATAAGGACTATTTTACAAAGCTAGTCAGAGTTTATTGCTTGCCTAAAAGAACACTCTTGGTGCTTGCAGAGAACTCCCCAAATCCAAAGGCAGCTAGAAGAAAGAAAGTCAAGCTTCCTGTCTCAAAAAGAAAACCTGGTAACTATATGGTTCCCAGGACATGTGGGACTCACCCCACAAAGATTAAACACCTAGAGTCAACTGGACATTACCCTCTCACCTTTCAGGTAAGATATGAAACTGGTTTGGCTTGATTTGATTCTTATGCAGAAACACTGACCTATTGTCACTAGGGGATGGAGGGAATAGGTCACTTTCCCACTCCTCCCACTGTGTGGCCGGTTTGAGGTACCCAGTGCTATAATTAATCATTACTGGATGCAGTTGCCAAAGTGTTCTGGGAGAAAGATTTTTCAATGTATGAATTCCCTTGCTAGTATCCACTGCAAACAAAACAGAGAGTAAACTACTCAAAGGAACGTTGACTTTGGCAGATACCTAAAAATCTAAAACTACACTGTACCACCCACAAGGACCCATGCAGCCTGATCATTTCAACTGAATGCTGATGGAAATGTTGAGAATACTGAGACTTGAATATGAATCTCAGTGGAGTCAAAATATGACATTTCTAATACATTCCACTAGAAATGATGCTACAGGCTTTATGCCTTGTTTGCTTATTGACATGTTTGGAGATGATACAAATATTCACAACTAGTACATCTCTCAGCTGACAGAGAAGCCAAACAAGTAACATGACTTCAACTCATGAGATCTGTTACAAAAAGAAATGATGATACAGAATTGTGTAAGAAAATCTTGGTATGGAAGGCACTCTTAAGTTAATAGAGCCATTGAAAGCTAATTCATATAAAGAAGTTGAAAGATTTGGTAACTTACTTGTTTATACAATGACTAGAGAGTAGAGGAGGCCCTTTTCTTGTTGTTGGTAGTGGTGGTGGTAAGATTTTTTTTTAAAATTTTTCCAATTTATTTATTTTTAGTTTTCAACAATCACTTCCATAAGTTTTAAATTTTCATCCTCTCCCTCCCCGTCTCTCCCCAAGATAGCATGCATTCTGATATGGGCCCTGCACATACATTTCTATTAAACACATTTTCACTTTAGTCATGCTGCATAGAAGAATTATAATGAAATAGAGAAACCATGAGAAAGGAAAAAATAAAATAAAAAAGAAAATAGTCTGCTTCACCATGCATTCTGACTCTATAGTTTTTTCCCTGGATGTGGATGGTGTTTTCCATCCTGAGATCTTTGGAATTGTTTTAGGTCCTTGCATTGCTGAGTAGGGCTAAGTCTATTAAAGTCAGTCATAACACAATGTGACTGTTACTCTGTAAAATGTTTTCATGGTTCTGCTCACTTCATTCAGCATCAGTTCATATAAGCGTAAGATTTTCTCAAGTCTGCCTGTTCATCATTTCTAATAGCACAGTAGTATTCCATTACATTCATATACCACAACTTGTTCAGCCATTCCCCCAATTGATGGTGTATGGGATAAAAAGACCCTTACTCAAAATTTTAAATAAATGGAAAGGCTTCTCTATTACAGAAAGAAAAAGATTTATTACAATTCTCAAGAAAGGACACCCTTCCGCCAGGTCAGGGAATCTGATGGAAGGAGGCAACTTACAGAAATTGAAGCACAATTTTATACCCTAACGCAGAGAATCCTACCTCCCCACTATCCCACCTCTCCATTGACTGAGAGGTGGGCTCACAATCTAAGCATGAAAAACTAGACAAACCCTGGGAAATCTTCACCTATCCCAACACAATTTCCTTATCTAATATCTAACTTAACTGCTGATGTGGCTTTAGAAAGGAGGGGAGGGGGAGAAGCGGGAGCTGGTAGTATTGATATGGCAACAGTACAACAAACAAAGGGGAGATCTGAGTAACTTCCAAGTTTCAATTACATCCCACAGCACTTTCACAAAGAAAGCTGGTGGTAGCTGGTAAGGGGAGGTGGGGGGGAAACCCAACTGACCTTCCACAAGCCCTGGATACCTGAAACTCAGGTATCCAAGGAGAGAGGACTTATGGAAGAGAAATTTTATTTAGAAAATCCAATATTCCCCATATTTTTATTCTGAAAAGTCTTCACATCTCCTCATCTCATTCAATGGCACTCCTCCAATTTCTAGTTCTTGGGCCCCACAAAAAGAGCTGCTATAAATATTTTGATATATATGGGTCCTATTCCCATTTTTATGATCTCTTTGGGATACAGCCCTAGAAGTGGTATTGCTGGGTCAAAGGGTATGCACATTTTTATAGCAGTTTGGACATAGTTCCAAATTGCTCTCCAGAATGGTTGGATCAGCTCACAGCTTCACCAATAATGAACTAGTGTTCCAACTCTCCCACATCTTCTCCAGTATTTATCATTTTCCTGTTTTGTCATGTTAGCAAGTCTGATAGGTATCATGTGTGGTACCTCAGAGTTGTTTTGATTTGCATCTCTCTAATCAATAGTGATTCAGAGCATTTTTTCATATGAGTATAGATAACTTTAATTTCTTCCTCTCAAAACTGCCTGTTCATATCCTTGACCATTATCAATTGGGTAATGATTTGTATTCTTGTAAATTTGATTCAGTTCTTTATATATTTGAAAAATGAGACCTTTATCAGAAACACTCAAAAATTCTTTCCCAGTTTTCTGCTTCCCTCCTAATCTTTGCTGCATTGGGTTTGTTTGTGCAAAAACTTTTCAATTTAATGTAATCAAAATTATCCCTTTTGCATTTCATAATGTTCTCTTTTGTTTGGTCATAAATTGCTCCATTCTCAATAAATCTGACAGATAAACTATTACTTTCTCCTCTAATTTGTTTATAGTATCAGCCTTTATACCTAAATTGTGTATTGATTTGGACTTTATTTTGATATACAATGTCAGATGTTGGTCTATACCCAGTTTCTGCCATACTGTTTTCCAGTTTTCCCAGAAGTTTTTGTCATAGTGAGTTCTTATCGCAGAAGCTGGGGTCTTTGGGTTTATCAAACAGTACATTGCTATAATCATTGACTACTGTGTCTTTTGTACCTAACCCATTCCACTGATTTACCCCTCTATTTCTTAGCCAGTACCAAGTGGCCTTGGTAATTGTTGCTTTATAATACAATTTAACATCTAGTATGGCTAGGCCACCTTCCCTAGAATTTCTTTTCATTAATGCCCTTAATATTCTGGACCTTTTGTTCCTCCAGATGATTTTGATATTACTTTTTCTAGCTCCACAAAATAACTTTTAGTAGCTTGACTGATATGGCACTGAATAAATAGATTAATTTGGGTACAATTATCATTTTTATTATATTAGTTCAGCCTACCCACATGCAACTGATGTTTTTCCAATTATTTAGATCTGACTTTGTTTATGTGAAAAGTGTTTTGTAATTGTGTTCATATAGTCCCTGGGTTTGTTTTGGCAGATAGACTCCTAAATATTTTATAACATCTACAGAAACTTTAAATGGAATTTCTCTTTCTATCTCTTGCTGTTGGGCTTTATTAGTAATATATAGAAATGTGATGATTTATGTGGGTTTATTTTATATCTTTATGTGGGTTTATTTTATATTAAGGAGGCCCTTTCAAAACAATTTACTGCAACCATGTTACCCAGTGGCAAGTAACCTGGACTGTCTTTTTTCCCATCTCTTTCTTTTTTTTTTTTTTGTTACATTTTAAGTTCTGAATTGTCACCCTCCCTCCCTTATCATCCCACAGTAGAGAAGATGACTATTTGATGCAGATTTATAAGAATATGTAAAACTATACTATGCTTACTTCTGTTTATCAGTTGTTTCTCTGGAGGGGAATAGCATCTTCCTTCACAAGTCCTTTATACTTGATCTGAGTATTTATGATACTTGAATAATTTGGTCATTCACAATTATTCTTCAAATAATATTGCTGCTACTGTATATAACATGCTCTTAGTTCTGCTTACTTAACTTTTAATTTTTTCATACCAGTCTTTCTATGTTTTTCTAAAATCTGCCAGTTCATCATTTCTTACAGCACAGTAATATTCCATCACAATCATATACCACAACTCAAATTTCCAGTTCTTTACCATCACAAAGAGAGCTGCTGTAAATATTATAGAACATAAAGCTTCTTTACCTTTTCCTCCATTCACCTTGAGAAACTGATCTAATAGTGATATTTCTAAGTCAAAGAATATACACAGTTTTATAACTTTTTGGCGTAATTCCAGATTGCTCTCCAAAATGGTTGGATCAGTTCACAGTCCCACCGACAGTTAATTAGTGTCCCAATTTTTCCACATCCTCTCCGACATTTGTCATTTTTCCCTTCTATCATTTTAACTAATCTGATAGGTATGAGATGATATCTCAAAGTTGTTTTAATTTACATTTCTCTAATCAATAATGATTTAAAGTATTTTTTCATGACTATATATAGTTATAATTTCTTCATCAAATGACTGCCTGATCATGCCCTTTGACCATTTATCAACTGGGGAATGATTCATATTCTTATAAATTTGACAAAGTTCTCTGTATATTTGAGATATGAGACCTTTTATCCAATAAAATAAAATGCTGGTAAATTAATTGGCATGGCATTAAATAAGTAGATTAGTTTAGGTAGAGTTATCTTTTTTATTATATTGGCTCTACCTGTTTATGAACAATAAATATTTCTCCAATTATTTAAATCTGACTTTATTTGTATAAAAAGCATTTTATAATTATGTTTATGTAGTTCCTGGGTTTGTCTTGGCAGATATATTCTCAGGCATTTTATACAGTCTACAGTTATTTTAAGTGGGATATCTTTTAATATCTCTTCTTGCAGGATTTTGCTGGTGATACATAGAAATGCTGATGGTTTGTGTGGGTTTATTTTATATCCTATTACTTTGCTAAAATTATTAATTGTTGGGGGGGAGGAGCCAAGATGGCAGAGTAGAAAGACTCACATATGCTAGCTCCAAACCCACAGCCCCTATATTTCCTGCAGGAAGAACCCATAAATTCAGGATCACTGCAAGGCACGCAGAAATGCAGTGGAGATCCCCATTCCAGAGAGCCCTGGAGAGGGGTCCCCAGGGGTCCATCACGCCCCGGAAATCAGTCCACCCCTGAGCTGCCCTGGCCGCCCGGCCCCAGAGGAGCGGATCCGAGCAGGCTTCAGGGACGGAACCTCTGGCAGCCGGGAAGGTCCCTCCGCCCACAGACGCTACAAGTCACTGAGACAGACGTCTGGGCTGGCCGAGAGGGGAGCGGGGTGTCTCTGTGACTCGGACCCCCTCAGGAGGCAGCAGCAGTGGCAGAGGCAGTGGCAGCGGCCCCCAGGGCTCCCGGGCCAGCAGGCAGAAGTTCAGGGCCATTAGGGAAAGTCTCTGCATAAAGCCCCTGAGGGAACTGAGCCTGGGAGGTGGCCCTGCCCCCACCCAAGCACCAGAACTTAAGCTCACATGGAATAGCAGCCACAGCTGCTGTGGAAAGCCCATTTGAATCTCAGACCCCAAGCACTAGCTGGGCAGATCTAGGCGGGGGTGGACAGGAATCTCAGAACTCAAGTAACTGACTGGGAAAATGCCCAGAAAAGGGAAGAAAAATAAGACTATAGAGAGCTACTTTGAGGGGGTACAAATGTTCCCGCCTTTCATTTCTCATGACGAGGAAATATTCTTACCATCAGTGAAAGATGTGGAGGTCGGGGCCTCTGTATCCCAGATATCCCAGGGGGATGTCTGGTGGGCTCAGGCCATGGAAGAGCTCAAAAAGGATTTTGAAAATCAAGTTAGACAGATAGAGGAAAAACTGGGAAGAGAAATGAGACAGATGCAAGAAAAGCATGAAAAACAGGTCAATACCTTGGTAAAGGAGACCCAAAAAAATGCTGAAGAAAATAACACCTTGAAAAATAGGCTGACTCAATTGGCAAAAGAGGTTCAAAAAGCCAATGAGGAGAAGAATGCTTTCAAAAGCAGAATTAGCCAAATGGAAAAAGAGGTTCAAAAGCTCACTAAAGAGAATAGTTCTCTCAAGATTAGAATGGAACAGATGGAGTCTAATGACTTTCTGAGAAACCAAGAAATCACCAAACAAAACCCAAAGAATGAAAAAATTGAAGAGAATGTGAAATATCTCATGGGAAAAACAACTGACCTGGAAAATAGATCCAGGAAACACAATTTAAAAATTATGGGACTACCTGAAAGCCATGATCAAAAAAAGAGCCTAGACATCATCTTTCACGAAATTATCGAGTAAAACTGCCCTGATATTCTAGAACCAGAGGGTAAAATAAGTCTTGAAGGAATCCATCGATCACCGCCTGAAAGAGATCCAAAAAGAGAAACTCCTAGGAACATTGTGGCCAAACCCCAGAATTCCCAGGTCAAGGAGAAAACAATTCCAGTATTGTGCAAATACAATCAGGATAACTCAAGATCTAGCAGCTTCTACATTAAGGGATCGAAGGGCGTGGAATACGATATTTCAGAAGTCAAAGGAACTAGGACTCAAACCAAGAATCACCTACCCAGCAAAACTGAGTATAATACTTCAGGGGAAAATATGGTCTTTCAATGAAACAGAGGACTTTCAAGCATTCTTGATGAAAAGATCAGAGCTGAAAAGAAAATTTGACTTTCAAACACAAGAATGAGAAGAAGCATGAAAAAGTAAACAGTAAAGAGAAGTCATAAGGGACTTACCAAAAGTGAACTGTTTACATTCCTACATGGAAAGACAATATTTGTAACTTTTAAAACTTTTCAGTATCTGGGTAGTTGGTGGGACCACACACACAGACATATACACACATGTACACATGTGCACGCACACACACATACACACATGCACACACATACAGAGACAGAGAGCACAGAATGAATTGAATAGGATGGGACCATATCTTAAAAGAAATTAAGGTAAATGGTGAGGGAGAAATGTAGTGGGAGGAAAGAGGGTGAAATGGAATGGGGTAAATTATTATCGCATTCAAGAGGCAAGCAGGAGACTTTTTAGTGGAGGGAAAAAGAGGAGAGCTGAGAAAAAAAAACAAGAAGTTTACCCTCATCACATTCGACTAAAGGAAGGAATAAAATGCACACTCACTTTGGTATGAAAACCTATCTTACAATACAGGAAAGTGGGGAAGAAGGAGATAAGCAAGGTGGGGGGGATGATGGAAGGGAGGACAACAGGAGGAGGGAGCAATTTGAAGTTAACACTCGGGGAGGGACAGGATCAAAAGACAGAAGAGAAACAATGGGGAGCAGGATAGCTTGGAGGGAAATGCAGTTAGTCTTACACAACATGACTGTTATCAAAGTCATTTGCAAAACTACACAGATATGGCCTATATTGAATTGCCTGCCTTCCCAAAGGGAATGGGTGGGGAGGGAGGGATGGGGAGAATTTGGAACTCAAAGTTTTAGGAACAACTGTTGAGTATTGTTGTTGCTACTAGGAAATAAGAAATACAGTTAATGGGGAATAGAAAGTCATCTGGCCCTACAGGACAAAAGATAAGATGGGGACAAGAGAAGGGAGGGATGATAGAAGAGAGGGCAGATTGGTGATAGGGAAAATTAGAATGCTCGGTGTATTGGGGTTGGGGGAGGGGATAAATGGGGAGAAAATTTGGAACCCAAAATTTTGTGAAAATGAATGTAAAAAGTCAAATAAATAAATTTATATTAATAAAAAAATAAAATAAAAGTATTAATTGTTTCAACTAACCTTTTAGTTGAATCTCTAGGATTTTCCAAGTATATCATTATGTCCTCTACAAAGAGAGAGTGTTTATTACTTCATTACCCATTCTGATATTTTTGATTTCTTTTTTTTTCCTCTTATAGCTGGTGTTAGCATTTCTAATACAATATTGAATAATATTGGTGATAATGGGCATCCTTGTTTCATTCCTGATCTTACTGAGAAAGCTTCTAGCTTATTCCCATTACAAATGATGCTTGATGGTTTTAGGCAAATGTTCCTTATTATTTTAAGGAAAATCCATTTATACCTATGCTTTTGACATAGGAATGAGTACTGTATTTTGTCAAAAGCTTTTTCTGTATCTGTTGATACAACTGTATGATTGTTATTACTTTTGTTTTTGATATAACCAATCATGTTAATAATTTTCCTTATGTTAAACCATGCCTACATTCCTGGTATAAATTCCACTTGTTAACCATTTATGATTTTTGTGATATATTGTTTTATTATTATTTTACTTAGAACTTTTACATCCATATTCATTAATGACATTGGTCTATAATTTTGTTTCTCTGTTTTTTGCTCTTCCTTGCTTAAGTATCAACACCATATTTGATTCATAAAAGGCAAATTTCTGTAGGACTTCTTTTTTGCCCATAATTCCAAATAATTTATTTAATATTAGAATTAATTGATCTTTGTTTGATAGAATGTACTTGTAAATCCATCTGGTCTTGACACTTTTATTTTAGGCAACTCATTTAAGACCTGTTCAGTTTCTTTTTCTAAAATAAGTTTATTTACATATTCTATTTCCTCTTCTGTTAATCTTGGCAATCTATATTTTTGTAAATATTCTTCCTTATTTTCCCCTACAAGAAAAGAAAGAAGATGGGGATAAGGAAAGGGAGGGTTGTAATAGAAGGGAGGGCAGATTGGGGGAAGGAGTAATTAGAATGGGGAGCATTTTGGGGTGGGGGGAGGGGAGAAATAGGGAGGAAATTTGGAACTCAAAAATTTTGTGGAAATGAATGCTGAAAACTAAAAATGAATAAATAAACACAAAAAGAAGAAAAAAAATAAAGGAATCTTATGAAAATGCTCCAGACTTGACTGGAACCCCATGTTACAAATGTGCTCCTGAGATGTACATGTACTATGTCATGAATGTAATTTGAACATTTAGTTGCTGAAGCATCCTCTCAAGTGAAGTTTAGTATGGTGATGTTTGTTAAATCTATTGCATATTTATTGGTCTCCCTTTCACAGCAGCCTCTCATGGACCCAATCTCACTACCAATCAGCATGGGAGCTTTGACCTGCTCTATTTCTGACCAGTGCTGGTTTACCCTCCTATAGCACCAATTTGATACCCACAGCAGCTGCTATGGATACACAAATGTATTCCAAGGATAAATTTGCAAAATATAAACTCTATTTTTCAAAGCCAAAACCAAAATATTTATTCAGATACTAGAAAACTAAGTCCACCATGGTAACATGAAATTTGTACACCTTACCAACTGAGGAGGACTGCTATCCCCAAGACTACCCTCCTTCAGGCCTCCCCACAAACAAGCTCCCTTAGGCAAAATGTCTTTCTGTCACCAAGGCTAGCTGCTCTGATGCCTACCTCTCTCTCAGCTCCACCTCACTTTCTCTTCCTGTTGTACCCTTCCAGCTCCACACATTCAGCAAGCTCCTTCTATTATGGGCTTCATGTCACTCAGGTTGTGAACTTGGTCAAAGCTCAGAGCAGGTCACTGCCCTAAGGGGCAGGGAAGATCTTCAAGTGCCCTTAACATTACATCTCCTTGGGCAGCCAAGTGGATTCTTTCTCCTGGGAGCTCACCATAGTGATGTAAAACTTATAATAGATATCCAAACAGCATATCAAGATCATGACAACCTTAACCTTCCCTGTCTCTGAGACTATAGGTGTACTCTACCACACTTAGTATATTGTGTCTATTGATAATGTGCATTTGTCTTTAATGGTACCACAGGATGATTACCGAGGGTGACAAGAAAATCACTCTTATTCAAAATATTGACATTTATGCTTATGTCATATAATCAAAGATTATAGGTATAGCCCAGTTAATTTTTGCAAAGGACTGAAAAACATGGCCCTGGGGAGGAATATAATCTTGTGTCACTATTACCATGAAGATTAGAGTACTATCCTAGAATTCATCAACTAGTGACATCATGTAACAGTAGCTTCCAGGACTGCTTTATGAAGATTTCTGAGAGAAAGGTGGTGGAAGGAGAGAAGCTACGTTGAGCCTAGTGCTGAATATTTGCTCTCCTCTTGAAATTGTGCCTGTGCCCAGACACACTGGTTCCAGGCATTCTGTCCCTGGTCTCCCATGTGGAGAGAGACCAAGACAAGGAGGCCATTGATTTTCACATAAATGTTCTCCACCCTCCTTGTTTTTTATCCTCAAATGGATATATTTTCTTATTATGCAGTACTGCTCTCCCCACTTTTGTCCTTACCTTCTTTTCTTCTGTTACTATAAGGTTTACCCCTTCTAGAGACATATTCCAGTCATGGGTCTCATCCTAGCAAGTCTCAATAAGTCCTCTGAGATCAAGCTTACTACTTTGCATTAGGCTCACTAATGCATTTTGCTAGTTGCTCCTTCTGAGGTAGAAAAGGAAGAGTTGTTCTCCATTTCTCTTGGGGACTGAACGTGGTGAAATGAACTCAATTCAAATAGGAAAGATTTAGAATTCTTAATGAGGTCAGAAGGTGCTGAGCCCCTGCTTCCATCCTTGTCTTCTCCTCAGGTGGGGCAGGTGAGGTTTGGTAAGTCTCTGAGAAAAAATTCAGCTGGATGAACCCAGTCTAATTTTATTGTTGGTTATTCATTTTCATTTTGCCAGTAGGAAAAAGAGAGCTCAAGAGGATTGGGCCTGACCCCATATGGGCTTTAATCATTCAGAAAGCTAGGATCAGAATCCTTTCTCCTTTACCCCTGCTGTGTCTTCTCAGAAGAGATATCACTGCATTGAAAAACATTTCAAATTAACATTTTTATTACCCCACCAAGGAAATATAGTTAAATAAAACAAACTGATAATGATCGTGTTTGACAGTATGTGTGTATATGTCTCATTCCCCACCCCTGATCCGTCAATAAAATGTATTAAGTGCTTACTGTGTGACACGTATAGTGCTAAGTGATGGGGATACAAGGAATGGTAAAAGATAGTACCTACTCTCAAGGAATTCACAGTCGAAGAGGGGGAACAGCATGAAAAACAAGTACATACAAACAAGATATCGACAGGACAAAGAATGACTACAAAGAAAGCACTTACAGAAGGTAGGACTTTAGCTGGAACTTAAAGGAAGTCAGGAAGAGAGTCTGAAGAGGAAATTATCCATCAGATCATCTCATTTAGTTTTCAAAGCCCCAGTAAGAGAGATGAAAGGATTATTGTCCCCAATTTACTGACAGAGAAACTGAGGCCCATAGTTGTACCTAGGGTTCTGACTATGGTCATCTAGTACCTCACCTTTGAGCTAGTAGCCCTGAAATCCCCAAGCCTAACTTTGTGATTCTTTACTTATATCAAGGAGTGTCCTGAAATTCTAAAAAAAGTAAAATAAAAATTTGTTTAACATTAAAAAAAATAAAAATCTACAAAAAAATTCTTTTATGTGGTGCTGTTTGAGATCAGGGTATAACAAATACAGAAACATTAGCAATGTGTACATACACCTTCCCCCACCTCCCACGTACCCAGGTCTGCCCTTCCTACCCTTTTGTTCTGCACTGAAGTGTTTATTAAACTTGCAGATGCAAGTGTTTGTTGTGCCACCTCATACTGGAAGAGCTTCAAACCCTCCCCTCCCCCTCTGTCTTGTTCTGTATTGGGGACTTTTATTTCTCCCATCCCAAGTAAATGACCTCCGGACGTTTGCTGAGGGAACATTCCTACCCATGGGTTTACTTCCTTCATTCCTTTGGGTTGTAGTTTTCCTTTACACCGATGGGTGACAGGCATCAGGAATCATAGGATAATGGGCTCATGGACCTGGAAATGGAACAGATATTAGAAACCATTCAGTCCAACCTTCTTATTTTACAGTTGAGGAAACGAGTCCAGAGAGATTAAGTGATTTGGCCAAGATTACGCAGAGTCGGGATTCATATTCAGGTGCTCTACACTCTAAAGTCATCTGAGGCGTCTAATGATAATAATAACAACTAATATTCACATAGCACTTACTATGTGCCAGGTGTTTATAATTATATCATTTGATCCTTACAACAGTCCTGGGAGGCAGGTGTTATTTTTATCGCCTTTTTACAGATGAGGAAACTGGGGCAGACAGAAGTTAAGTGACTTGCCCAGGGTCAAACAGCTAGTGTGTGAGGCTAGATTTGAATTCAGGTCTTCCTGAATCCAGCCCCTGCACTCTATCCACTGAGCCACCTCACTGCCAATCCCCAGTACTTCATACAGTGCTTGGAACATTTTTTAAAAAATCCAGTTTGTTATTTCATCTGCATAGGGAACTCCCAGTGAGGAACTTTCTTTTCTAATGAAGACGAGCATTCCACGCAATGTATTGAGTTAAAGAGTTGACTGGCCAGTATGTGAAAGGCTTAGAATTTGAACCCAAGTTATCCTGACTCAGAGACCAGCTTGCTTCATTCCTTCATTTATTTTCATAGTACCACACAGCAAAGGCCTAAGGTGTGAGCCACACAAAAGACATCACTGGCAGGACAGAGAATTAGCCATTTAATCTTCAAAATATCCTACAGCATCACAGAAGTTTTTAATTGGAAGAGAACTCAGTAACCATCTAGCACATACCCCAAAAGGAATCCTCACTCTAACATATGAACAAATGTCCATCTACTGGAAAACCTCCAAAGAGAGAGACCCTCCAGAAGCTACCAGAAAAGATCTCGTTCCAGGGTTCTTGGTCTCCTCTACGTCATGGACCCCACTGGCAGTCTGATGAAAACTACAGACACTTCAGAATGCTGGGGTTTTTTAAATGCATAAAGTAAAATACGTAGGATTACAATGGACAACAATTACTGAAATTGAAATAGTTGAATTAGTAATAAAAATAATATATTTCTTAAAATTCCCAGGCCCTAGGTTAAGAGCCCCTGCTCTGATTACTAGGAAGTATTTTCTGACATCAAATCTAAATTCATCCCTGAAACTTTTACTTAGAGTTTCTTCTTTCTATCCTTCCTATCTCTCCCAAGGGTCCGAAATGGAGATGGTTAAGGTTAGGTGGTCTAAGGCAGGGAAAAGGGCATAACCCTGATTCTCTGGGTGCCCCTAAAAGGAAACTGCCCTGAGCCTGCCATTTGCTGGTTCTTCCTTCTCAGCCCAAAGTATTACCGAGACTTCCAAAGTCTGTTACGCCTTTGCTAATTTTTTTGCGAACTCTGGATCGCCTTTGTCTTCTCCATTCTTACTCCAAATGTAGTCACATTCCACAAGAGGAGTTATGAAACATTCCACAAGAGGAGTTATTCCACAAGAGGAGTTATGAAACATTCCACAAGAGGAGTTATGAAACATATGAAACAGTTGTTGACTGGGTTCATCACAAATTCATGTTATCTAACCTTAACTAGAACCACACCATTGTAGGACTATCCTTTTACTAACCTCAACTCCTCATAGTATTCCCCAAACTTCTCCTTAAGCACTTAACTGCCCTCCATGACCTCTGTCTCAAAAAACGGTCTTGCCTCCTACTTTGCTGAGATAATGGATTCTATGCATTCAGAAATCAGCTCCCATTCTTCATACTTCAAATCCTCTCTCAGTCTTCATTCTATTCTCTTCCATTGCTCCAATCTAACAAGATAAAATGGTTCTCTTCTTTGCCAAGATTAACCCCTTCACTTGTGTCTCCCAATCTCTCCCAACTCTTCTCCTTCCTCACTCATCTACAAACATACCTAGATCTCCACTATCTTTCAAAAACAACCAAAAGCTTTCCCTTGAGTCAGTCATTCCTTTACACTGCCATCCTAACTTTCCTACCACACTCAACTGTTGAATTATCATTAAGGCTATTTTTTTCAGGAATTTATTAGCTACTCCTCTTTTGGCAGAAAGAGAGCTTCAGCGGGTATATGAATACTTAAAATTCCTCCCAGACCATTCTATCATGCCTCCATTTCAGGCTAAGAATGGTGACTATTTTCCAAGGTCCTTGTTTGTTTCTTCCTTCTGATCATGTGTTAATATCCATGATGACATCACTTCTGTCTCTCTTATCGTTGATCTTGACCATTGCCCCTTTCTTGATATGCTCTCATCCCTCAGTTCGTATCACATAAATATCCTCTACCATCCTTCTGCTTTTGGTTCCTGTATTTTCTCACATAAACATTATTATGGTAACCTTTTCGAGCCCCTGTATTTGCCTGCATTTATATCTAATATATACATATATATATATATATATATATAAGAAACTGATACAAGAAATTCTGAACAAAAAGCATTGAATGAATGTTAATCTATTTGCTGCTTTTATATAGCATGCTTTCAAGTTTTGGAGACTGTCTTGGAAAAATTAAATGTTAACTCATATCCTTCGGCCATAGGCAGACTGTACAGTAATTTTGTTGTCGGTAGTTAAGGTTGTTTTTGATATTATTGTTATCTACTTATTCCTTAAATTCCTGAACTCTCAGTGATCCTTCTGCATAGATTTTTCACACTCCCAAAGAATGTGAGGTATAAAGGTAAGTCATCCACAAAACCCTGAGAGCAGGCTCTGTCCTCTCATATTAACCAGGAGCTAAGCCAAACCCCCTCACTTTTACATTCCAGCTGCCCTACATTTTTTTGACTTGAGGACAGGACCAGACTGTTAACTGAGGAACTTAGACATATTCCAGGAAGTTTCTACTGCAAAAAAAAAATTTTTTTCTGAGTAAAGTTTCACAAACAAAACAAAGGAATATCCCTTCCAACTACATTTTATGAGTGATATATATATATGTCCATGCCCTGTTTTCTCCAATATATCTAATTCTTACAATATCTAAGTGAAACCCACAGTTCAGCACCTCTATCTTTGGGATTAAAAGTTTGGCCCTTCCTCCCCAAATGTCTTTGGTTCATATTGCCCCCTTCCCCCGATAAGAGTTTTCACAGGGAAAAGTTTCAAATATAGTTCATGTTTAGATTTCTACAAATGTAACTAGCAGAGCCTTCTATTCCTGTCCAAGGAAACAAATACATTTACTGGTTACAGGACAGCCTTCATTCTAATTCCACAGCAAATGAAAACAATTTGCAGGACTCCATAAGGAAGGCAAATAAACAAATATATAAAATAGTTCATAATCATTCCTCATGCTATCAATTTTACTTCACACACACACACCCCACCCCAGGTTCCTACAATCTTCTAAGATTTACAACAAAACTCTGTGGTTTGTACTGTATTTAGAAGGTTAACAACATTGGGATTGCCAATGGGGAAGCCTTCAACATTTTAGTGAGTACCATTTTCCGCAGGGACACATGCAGTGCCACAGACTCATTGCACCACTCTGGTTTATATTGCTGTCAGAAGGGAAATGTATTTGGTGTTGTTAGATAGGCAATGCTACCAACAATATGGTGGGACTCACTGGAATGTTGGGAACTTTCCTATGATGTTCCCCAAATTTTCAGGGTCACCCTATGCATTGGATCACCTCAGAAGAGAAAATGCTCTCAGCAACCACTTGCCCATTCGATCTGTATCATATTAATAATTGTGATAAAAGCAAAGGGCAAGACCTAAATCCCTTGGAATCCCATATAATGACTCTGTTTCTTTGTTGATATATTCACACATGTGATCCACTTATCTCTTCAAGACCCACACTGCTTAGGATGGAAAATGTATTCTATTGATGGAAAGAAGTATTCTCAATCTGACAAACTTGAGGTTACTCACAAGTCAATCTCCATCCTGGCACAGCCCCCCAAAATGTCCCTTTTCAGCTAGAGTATCCTCCTTCTTTCACTAGGAGGCCGGCCTCCAGCACTCTCAAATTTTGGCCTACCATAGAGGCAGCTCTCAAGAATTCCCATCATTCAGCCATGTGGTCTCCTTCCAGAGTTACCACGTGGTCTAGAGGTTATGCTACTGCCACTCCAAGACTGGAGGTGAACCTTGTTCAGAAACTCTCTTCTCAGTCCATGAGTAACTTCATAAAGCCCCTCTGTGCCTCTACTCCATGAATCATCAATGGCTCTTAATGGAGTGAATTGCCCCATCCCCATCTCTTCTGCAACATTTTCAAAATCATTCTGGAAGAAAGATAAAAAGCCAAAAGGGACTATATAATCTCTATTAGAGTCCCACACAAAAGGGCAGTCCTCCCCAACACTGTCTATTCCACAACAGTGGAAACCAGTGAATTCATCTTGGAGGTAATGTGGGAGGTACTATGAAACAGATTCATATTTTCATTAGGAAGATATAACTAACATCCCAAACAAAGGCTTATTACCACTATGTAACCTCATTGAGTTGATCAGGGAACTCCTTCAATCAGTCATCTTTACAAATAAATGAACAGGTATCCTAATCCCTCTATCTTTTTTTAATTAAACTCCCAGATGTCTTTTCCTCTTTCCCCTTTGAAACAATCACTTGGGAAAAACCGACCTTCAATACAACTCAATGTAACTTCAGTACAACAAACCACAACTCATTATTCCGAGTTGCTATAAATTGACAATGTTGCTGCCAATTAATATATACATATGAACACTGTCTTGAATTAAGAGCTGTTGTTCTCCCCCTTTGCCCATCTCTGTGCCTTTAAATAGACAACAACACATCATGACTGGAATTCATTCACTACCTACTTCCAACTCACCAAATGGAATCTTCAATTTCCTAGGAGGCTCAGTTCAGGGCTCAGTTTCTCCAGGAGCCCCGTTCTGATCTCCCTAATCATTAGCACCTTCTATCCTAAAGTGATTTTGTGTATATTTTAACTTTCTATGTATATATTGTTTTCCCCCAATAGAATAGAAGGTGTCTAAAAGCAGGGACTTTTGCTTCTTATATCTCTAGCACTTAAAACAGTTTCTGGAACATGGCAAGTGCTTAATAAACTCCTGTTAAGTTCATCAGTATTGAGCAATACAAATATAAGCACTCCGTTCTGGGGAGACCTCCCTGAGAAAACAAGGACATATTTAGTGTGTGATAGGGGGTTTCCCAATCACTTTGAAGAACTTGTAGGGTGTCAAGTCTTTGTTTAAGACTATTCATAGTAATTTCCTGTGTGGGGTCTGGACATACTTCTTAGTATTTCCTAGGGAATGAGTTTCAGTGATGGAGAAATATTTTTGAAGAGATAAGTCTTATTTCCTGTCAATAGCAGCCTTAGGGCACAAACCTAGTAGTAAAGCTGGAACAGGTATTTTGTTTCAGGGAGAAGCTTGTCATGGACTAGTCTTCTTTTCCTCATTGCTCACCTGGTCACACTGCTTTGAGGCTTCTCTGACTTTTTCATCATGCCCCTGAGTCAGGTACTTTTCCTCTCTATACTCCCCACATTTTTCAGCTTTCTTGTGTGTGTTGTCTTCCCCATTTAGATTGTAAGCTCCTTAAGGACACAAACTGTCTCTTTTTTTCACATTTGTATCTCCAGTGTTTAGTACAGTGCCTGGCATAGTAGGTGCTTCATACATATTTATTAAGTAACAGACTAGTCATCAACAGATGGGCAGCCTTCATGCAACACTGAGAATTGTGGAATGTCAAAAGAGCTAGAAGGAGGCCAGGTTTGGTAGTCTGTTATTAGAGGATTTATGAAAGGACATAGAAAAAAGTCGGACATAAAAAGACGCTAATTGGTTGTTATCTATAGCAGAGGAGAAAGGACTACATAAATGAGATCGTAGACCCATTAAATGGCCTTGAATTGGCCAAAAGAAATGATAAAAATAAATAATTTTTATTATATTTTATTTTTCTACAGACAAACATTCTTTTCTCCCCCTAATGTCTGCCCCCCCAATTAAAGAAAAAAAAAGAAACAAAGATAAAACTTGTGTATATTCACAGTGAATGGAATGAAGTTAGTGAAGACTTCTCAGTGCTTAACAAAAGGCTTTTAGTAGATGGTTAGGCCTAAGTTTCAGTTTCCCAGAAATCATGTGACTTTTGGGAATACAAAACTTAAACCGCCCCCCTTGGGTTGCCATATCAGCATAACGCAATCCCCAACTTGGGTTGCCACATAATGCCTATTGATTATTCCACTGCTACCTTGTCCCCTATTCACAGGGTAGACTATCGAGTTGAGGTTGTGAGCCTGCCTCCCAGCCAATGGGAATAAAAGGCCAGCAGTGGGGGTGGGATCTGTGTTAGAGCTATATAATCTCTATATCTGCCTTCTGTAATTGTCTCACTCTCCTGATTATTTATCGGAGAGGAGATGGGGCCCTTTCTCGCGAAATGGTAATAAAATCTTGCTGCTTTGCTTCTACTTTGAGAAGTCTCTGATTTTTATTTGAGTGGGTGGTCTCTGACCCACACAATAGTCGAACAAAACAAAATTACGGAACGTTCATGTTCAAAATTGTGTGGTTCATTCTACATCTTGAATTCATCACCTTTCTGCCAGGAAGTGGATGGTAGATTGTCATTAGTTCTCTGGAATCACGGCTAGTTATTGCATGGATCAGACTGTTTGTCTTGACAGTGCTGTTACTCTATACATTGTTCTGTGCTTCTGCTCACTTTACTCTGCCTTAGTTGGTGCAGGTCTTCTCAGGTTTCTTTGAACCATTCTTATCATTTTTAAGGCATGCCAAGAAAACCCCAAATGGGATGACAGAGTCTGAAATGACTGAATAACCGCCATGTTTCTGCTTCCCTGTCCCTATTCTCTTTCTCTTGTACAGACCCCAATCACAGGTTCTCATCCTTCTTTTCTTCCCTCTTCCCCTCCTCTTCTTCTTCATTCTTTCCTGCCTTTCTTCTTTTCTTCATCTTTCTTTCTTCTCCATTCTTTCTTCTTTCTTTATTCTTTTTAAACTACTTTTCACAATTTACTCTCTGATATCACTTTGTTTTGCTTATGACTAATCCCTTCATGAATCTACCCTCCTTACTATTCCCTCTTTTCCTACTTTACTCTCATTTCCTGGTTGACTGTATTTCTACACCAAACTCACTGTGTGTTCTACCCTAGTTTGTCCTTCCTATTCAGATGAAAGTGAGGTTTGAATCTGCTCCACCATCCCTTCTTCCTTGTCTATAAAGTCTCCTATATGCCTATCCCAAATGTGTGAGATGTTTCCCTACTCTCCTCTCACCCTTTCTTCCCTAGTGTATTCCTTTTCCCTCCTCTTTCTTTCTTCTTGTAAGATAACCAAAACATAACAAAGCTACTCACAGACTCTGGTTTATTTAACTCCAGATCGCTGATAACAGATTTCTGAGGGGATGTTTGTGTCATTCTCCCATGGAACATAAACACTTGATCTTTGTATAGTTCATTCTGATTGCTCACTAATATTTATCTTTTTTTGTTTCTCTTGACTCCTGTGTTTGTGTATATATTCTTTATCTATCTTTATGCTTTCAATTCCTTTCTTTTATCTTACTGATATTGCTAGTATTTTGATAACTCTGTCAAGTAATATCGGGGAGAGTGAGCATCCTTACTTTACTCTTGTATTTACTAGAAAAGCAAATACAGCAGTTCTCAAATTTTTTGGTCTCCAGACCCCTTTATACTATTGAGGAACCCAAAGAACTTTTGTTTATGTGAGTTATGTCTCCTAATATTTACGATATTAGAAACTGAAACATAAAATTTTAAAACATTCATTTGTTAATTCACTTAAGATAAGAATAATAAATCTATTATATGATAAATAATATATTTTGATGAAAAATAACCATACTTTCCAAAATGAAAAAAAAAACTGTGAGAAGAGTGTCTTTGTTTTATACTTCCAAAGCTCTTTAATATATGATTTAGTAGAAGTCAGTTGGATTCTTCTTTCTGCTTCTGAATTCAATCTATTGTGAGATGTCATTTGAAGTATATGAAGGAAATCAGGCCTCATACAAATATGTAGTTATTCTCCACTGGAGACCTCTTTTATCACTCCTTCCCCTAATTCACAGAGCCAAGAAGAGAGATCTTTATGCCTGCTTCCCATTGCCATTTCCAAATCATTTTTCTGCCATCATGTATCTTCCAAAGTTCATACAGATATTTCCCTCTCCTATCTTATTGTTTTCATTTATTAACAAGAGCTTTAGAATCTGGGTCATAGTCTTCCAAATCGTTTTCCATTACCTTCTATAACCTGAACATTGATGTTGATGAACTTTATAACACACTGATCTCATAGCTCCTCAACTTATATCTTTATCCCATGTTAGCTACCCACTCACATGCTTACATCTCATACCTTACAATCCTTTGGAACTATGCCACCTCCAAAATTCTAAACTCTGGAATTACCTAAATTCTACCAACTTAGTGCTCTTACTAAGCAATCATTCCCATGCTACTTCAATTTAAATTCCAATCTCTCTGTTCATTTTTCTTCCTTTGTCTCCTTCATTGTATCTTCTACTTCCTATTCTACCTCTCCTACATCCTTACTCCTCCTGAAGCTTCTCTTTGGCATTACCATGACCTGTGGTCCTTTCCTTGATTCTTTTGCTTTTCTCTCTGTACTTGACCTCATAGTCTGTTATCTTGATGATTCAGTAGCCACCACCCTAGACTCTCATCCCCTAAGCCTTCTGGCAGCCTAACTCTGCTAATCATTGTTGAAAAGCCTGCTGAGCATTCCTAGAAAAAGTCACAAAAATAAGCTGATTTCATCCATTATTAATATATGTGACATAATTTCAGTTGTGCCCTCAGAGCTGCTCATCTTATTGACTTCCTGTAATACTCCTCACAGTAATGTTCCAAATTTCTGTCCTCATGCTTGAGAACAGAGCTAAGAAGTACTGGACTTGGAATCAGAAATCCTAAATTTGAAAGTTGTCTCTGTTACCTTCTACCTATGATGGAAAAGTCACTTGGTCTCTTTGAGTCTCCATTTCCCATCTGTAAACTATGAATGTTAGACTCTGTGGTTTATGAGATCCCTTCCAAATTAATGATCCAATGCAGGAAACATTGGCAAGAAGCAGGGATCTGCCAGCAACTGGATTCTGAGCAGAAAATTAATCCAGCTTAATCCCAAACACTAGAGCATAGAAAAAAGGTAGGATGCTTCATTAACCCAGTGAGTCAGGTTGGAAAGCATGACTTTTAGATGCATAGACCCTATTTTGCACACCCAGTTTCTTGGACACTGGCCTGACCCTTTTCCAACTATGCCAACTAGTTCTGTCCCCTTTGGAGTCCATCACTCTCAAACTACAGAACTGTATTTCTGGAAATTAAAGAAGCTTCCTACTTACATCATATGCAATGACAATCTGTCCTTTGGCCTTCTATAACCTCCTATTTGTTTCCTATTTTTTCCTTTCTCTCCTTTTAGAAAGCTACTGCCCTGGTGCAAGCCTTTATCATTTCTCTACTGAACCACTTCAATACCAGCTCATAATAAAACAACATTAAACCTCCTAATTAGTTTATCTGCCTTAAGTTCTTTACCACTTCAATTCAACCTCCACTTGGCTACCAAAGTCCAGTTAAGATTAGGTTACCCTTCCTACTCAGTATATTCCAGTGGCTCCCTATAACCTCCAAGATCAAATTCAAAATCATATGTGACTCTTAAAGCCCTTTACAACCTGGCTTCTGGAGTGAAGGATAAGTAAATACCTTGGTCTTCTTATATTTGACTCCCCTCCACTCATTCTAAGATCTAGCAATACCAACCTTCTTACTGTTCCTAACATCCTACCCTTCATCTCCTGATTCTGTTGCCTTTTTGTACTTGTCCCCCACTCCTTGGATCTTCTTCTGGCTCCCTTTAAGCCTCAGCTTAAATCCCATCTTCTACATGAGGCCTTTCCTATTAGTATTTTCCCCACTCAAATCGCCTCCTATTTACATTCTATCTCATATGTACAGTTATTTTCTCTCTCTACTTCCTCCCTGAAGCTCCTACCAAGTATCTCTCCTGAAGAATGTCAATAAGTCCCTGTGTATCTCACATATAGGAAACATGTTATGAAGGTAAACATGAAGAGATTTGACAACAGATGGTACATATCAGGTGAGTACAAGTGAGGCTTCAGGGATATTACCAAAGTTGTGAGCCTGGGTATCTGAGGATGATGGTGGCCTCAATAGTAATAGGAAAGTTGGGGAAAGTGAAGGGGTTGGAGGGAAAATGAGTAGATAATAGGAGAGGCTTAGGGCATTGGGGATAAAGATAATGATTTTTGTTTGAGTATGTTGATTTTGAAATGGCTATGGGACATCCATTTTGAGACTTCCAATAGGTAGTTGCTGTTGCCAGACTGGAACTCACAAGATAAGTTAGGGATGGATATATAGATTGGGAGAGACAATCATTGCACCCATCGAAATTAATGAGAACACCAACAAATAGCATAGAGGAAGAAAAAAAACCCAGGACAGAGCCTTTGGGGATACTCATGTTTATTTGGAGTTACCTGGATGAAGATCCAGCAAAGGAGAAAGGGGCAAGCAGATAGTTAGAGAAATCCCCAAAAGCCTCTTTTCCAGGTCCTGGATTTTTTTTTTTTTTGAGAACTTTGGCAGTGAAAGAGAATGTGAGTTTCTTAAGGGTAAAAACAATGTTTTTGCCTTCCTTTGTATCTACAGTGCTTAGTTAGCCCAGTGCCTTAATAAATGCTTTGTGGACTAAAACACTTTCTTGACTTATTCAGTGGACTTTTTTCTTTCTAGTCCACCTTTTAACATTTTTTCAAATTTTATTCCCCCCCACCATGGTAACTCCCCTTTACATGAATGATCCACTGTATTTCATAGGATGTTAAATGCATTGTGCTTGACCAAGGAGTCACAGTGCAAAGTTGCTGTTCTATTGTATGTGGTGCTGATTTAGTGAATCTTGTTTGCCTAGTCCCGTGCTACTTAGTGGTATTATTGTGCAGTAATTGTATCTGGCATGGCTCTGGAGAAGTAGCTTTATGATGCCACTAATTTTCACCTTCACTTTACTGATTTATTTACAACATGTAAACTATATTTGTCTATTGCTTTATTACTGTATGGTATAGAATAGTAGGTATTTGATTTAGCATAATCAATTTGTTGAATACAAGTTTAACTAAAGCTTGAACAAAATGGAGGCTAAAACATTAAGAAAATTCTGTGATATAATAAGTGTAGAAACATACAGAGATCTCCTGATCTTAAGAGTAGACAGAGTAAAAATAAAGCAAATAAAGAAAAATAAGATTATTGATAAGAGCTATTTGGGGACCTGTACAGTAATCTATTGCAAGGTCAGAATGAAAGATATAACTTAATCTATTGTTTCTTATTATTGTTCTGTAATTACCAAGATCAACTGATTACTCAAAAATTCTTAAAGCAATCACAATAGTCAATAGTACCTGAAAAGTGATCACCATTTCCCCTCTAACAAACACATACTCTGTCCCCCTACAAATACACATTTCCCACCTTCCCACTTAAGAGGAGGAACAAATCTCTGAAACTGGAGGCAGCTGGATGGCATAGTGGATGGACCTGGAGTTGGAAAGACCTGGGTTCAGCTGTAGCCTCAGATCCTTACAAGCAGTTACTCTAGGCAAGTCACTGAATTTCTGTCTGCTTCAGCTCTAAAATGAGAATAATAATAGCATCTACCTCCCCAGGTTGTTGCAAAAGCGAAGTGTAATACTCTTTGTAAAGTACTTCACACGGTGCCTGGGCAAACTGGTGATTCATAAATGTTTCTTTCTTTTTTTTCTTTCCTTCCTTCCTTCCTTCCTACCTTCCCTCCTTGAAGCCTTTAAGGCCAAAAAAAGTTTGCTAGTGGAAAAATTAAGACACTGTTTAAACCAAGAAAAGATGCCCCACCCATCCACAGACAATTCTGAATCTAATATTTTTACATTATAAGAAAATCATAGGCCTAAGCTAGGAACCTTCTCTACTAGTAGAAATTTGGACAGGATGCATGACAGATTTAATAAAGAGAGGAGGAATGTTAATGTTGAGGTTTAAATCCAGAGACGCCAAAAACTGTTGGGGTTCCATGAAGTATTGTGGTGGAACCATCTCAAAGAATTCAGAATCAGACCACCTCTAATCCAAGTATAGGCATTTATTGAGACTGATACCTCTCATGAAATAGGCTAAGTTCCAAGAGAAACCAGCAACTTCAGAGAAAACAAGATGGATTTTTAGAGGGCAAAGATACAATTACATAACATAAATTTACATACAATATAAGAATATGGTTAATATTTAAAAAGCCAGAGGAGCTTGTTAAGGGATGAGGTAATGGAGGAGTAGTCCCATCTATGGCTCAGTGGTTACACATGCTGGTCATGCTACCCTCTAGTTGGCTAGCTGTTGTGGTCCTGTCTGGTCGCCTGTCTTGGGCTAGATGGATAATGTGATTGTGATTGAATACAAAAACACACCTGTTCAGATATGTGGAAATGGGTCTGGGGGTCATGACTTGGTAGAGACAGTGGTTAGGTTCCTACACCTGTTGTTTCTGTGAGAACTATGAGTTTCAGAAACACACCTGTTGTTCTAATAATCAATGAGGCATATATGAAGAAGTTAGGGCATTGGGGGGGGGGGGGAAGGGGGAGCTAGGTAGGTGCAGTGGACTTGTAATGAAGTTAGACTACTGGGGCTGGGGGCAGCTCTATTAGGACGCCATCATTCTCTCCTCAGAGAGCTGGGACTCAAATTCATTTGGGAAGAGGGACAAAGGTCTCTGCTTTAATAGCTTCTTCAGACTGAAAAGCGGGTAGAGCTGTCCCTGTTCTGATGGGTCTGGGGAAGGAAGTTGACTGGAACCAAGGAGAGATCACATCCAGGGGATGATGGGTGAGTATGGTCTGGTATCCACTGTTTGCTGCTGACTGTAGGTGAATTAGCCTGTAGTCTGAGAGACACAAATCTGACAGGCAAGTTTAACATGCAGGGCCCCAAATATAAGGAGAAAGATGGATATATCTAGTAACAGGAAGTTGATTAGACCAAGTAGCCGTTTACTAAATTATTTAGGCTGTAGAAAGGAATATAATTTTAGGCTGAATAACTCAGATCTAACAAATATTTTAGTAGCTCAAATGTATCCCAGCCTTAGTATATAATGATTAACATTGTGCTTGTGCCTTTGTTTCACAAACTTCTCTTTTCATTTAACTATGCAGACAGGCAAATGACAAGCCCGAGTATTAATTCACCCGGTTGTTTGGAACACAGAATGACTTATACATTCGGACTGAAAACAGCAAGATTTCACATACCTGTATTGCACTCATATCTTTTACTGACCACTCACTCTAATTAGAGAAATTTGCCATAAAAGGAAAAAGCAGGGACATGCCAGATATGACAGGATAAAACATCCTTAGCTCGGTTTGAATTCAGATAAGAGTCACTTTAATTCCATCTCATAGTTAGACTCAGGAATAGCCAAGTGGGAAGCATTCCTTTTCAAAGGAAGACAATGGGGAAACTGAGTCAAGAGGGTCCCATCTTAGCCTGAGGTAAAATTGCCCTCTCTGTTTTTTCCAGAAAAACCCTCACCTATAGCAGGATCACATTCCCTATGAGTACCTTGTGGCATTTCTCTCAGATATTGATTTAATACAGACAACTACATCTAAATTGAAATTCAAAATAAAATTATTTGTGTTCCCAAAGACTTTTACCTCAAATGACAAGTCTCACCAATCACAGCTTAGGGCTAGATACAATTGTTTTTACTCTTATGGAGTTGCAATAAGCAATAAGAATTTACCCTGACTTACATATATAAGAGATTTCACTTCTCAGTAAGCCAGGTTCATTGCTTAGGAACTCCATAACCCAAACAACTCCTTTTTTTCCTTTGGGGTGATGACCTTGCCCACCAGATGGTTTCTGGTGATCTGGCAGGTTTGCAAATAAGGAGAAATCGATAGGGACCCCAAAGAAGGGGCTGATCTGCCTGTCCACCCTATGATATTCTTCCTATGGACTGGTGAAAGTCATATGTTTTCTGCAGGGCAAGTCCCCTATTTTCAATCTTAATTTAATTTACTTTGCCCTGGCTGATTTTTCTTTTTCCTTACCAGGATGTCTTCCTGGGTTCCCATATTTTATTTTTAGGATCCCAGTACGTGGTAATTGGCACATGTGCCCTCCAGTCACCCCCTATAGCCTTACATTGGAGGTGAACTTAGCTCTCTTCCTAAGGGAGGAGAGTAGAGAGTGTCTACCCTGTCTACCCTTAGAGCTGTTATGGGATCAATTTTAGGTTTTAACATTGTAACAATAATCCTAAATAACTTAGTTAATGATCTTACAATTTTTATAAATGAAAGCCAACTTGTTTTAGCTGTAAGACAGAGTTAGTAGAACTTAATAAAATAAAATAATTGGTTTTAAACAATTTTTCTACTGTCTTTGAGTTTGAGAGGATTTTACTACAATTTAGAAATACAATAATAACATAAACACCAAACTTTCAATGATATTAATTGCATTTCCAAATCACCACATATAAAAATTATTGATGGAAGATTGGGCTTACCAAGTGTAGAGGCTGGCTGGCTCACTGACATCTGACCTCATTTCCCCTTCTTCCCATGGTTATAGAGCCTGGTTGTGGGGGTGGTCAATTTGGGAAGGAAGGAGAAAGAGGGCACTGCTCCTTGTGTGGCAGGAGCTAAGGACCATGGAGTGCCAAGAGGCTGCAGAATACAGCACCTGAATTAAAGGTTCAGGGGCCATTGAGGATGGGGATTTGGTGGATAAGGAGGAGGGTCCTGAGGAATCTACAAGCTTCCTGATAGGGATTACTTGGCTTCAGGGAACTTGGAGCAGAAGCTCCAGTTCTGGGAGTAAGAACTTGGGGATTTGAGAGGAGAGATTCATCTGCTTGCCTAGAGGGATGGGTTTCAGGGTGCCCAAGGGCCTAGGGCTGTTGCCAGTGGGGTCCCCACTTAGCAGCTGTGCCTCCTCCCTTGTTCCTTTTGCCAGATCGGGGAGGTTAACTCAAATGTCCTGCCATTCTTCTAACTTTTCTGCCACATCCTTAGCTCAGTCAGAGCCAGGATGACAGGGAGGAAGCACTGTAGCCCTAGCCTGGAAAGAGCTGGGACCATGGGGAGGAGAATTGTAGTGGTTCTAACTTTTTACTGTGGTCCAGTCTAGTCAGAACTGGACCACAGGGAGAAGGTATCATAGCCCTATCTTTGTCAGAGGTAGGACCACAGGGAGGAGAATGTTATTGGAGTTTTCGGGCTTTTACTCAAATAAACTTCACCTCTGTGTCCACTCCTTAAAAATTATTTGAAAATGAGAGCTTTGAACCTGCCAGTTAAGGTGTGTGGGACTCTGGAAAAGATCCAGTGGCACCTAGTCCCCTCTTCCCCATACTGGAGAGCTCAAAGTTTCGTCTCTGAGGGGTCTCTTTTTCAGTTGTATGCATTTTCCCAATTTATCTTAGTGCCAAATAATAGTCAGAATGAATTCAATTACCTGGATCTATATTCCAAATGATATTACACAGTTCTCTTTCTGTGACTAGTTAAGGATTAAATGCTAATTCTATTCCAAAGTGTAGCTTTGAAACCTGTCTCTCTGATCAGTGAAGTGACCCCTTTTCTCTTAGATATATCTGAGGGGAGAAGTTTCCCCCTTCCTCTTTTTTCCATCTCAGATATTTGCCAACAGCCTTTCTTTAAGAGACCATCAATCTTTCTAGTACAGGTACAGTTTTGTTTTTTTCTGGCTTTCTGCATTTTGAACCTTACAAGGTGCCAGAGTCAGAGATTTTTACACAGACACAGAACAAACAAATACAAACAGAAAGCACAGATAGTGATAACTTTTCATGGTCTTCCAGATTATTTTAGTAGTCCCGTAGGATGGGAGTTGGGACTGAATGCCAGTAAGCCATGTTCATCTCAGTGGCATCCCACTGAAGGACAAAGAGAAAAAAAATTGCAAAATTCCCAAACAGAGAGTCCTCTGTCTAGAGGGAATTTGCTGCCTGGAGAGCCTTGACCACTAAGGCCCAAGAGATCCAGTCAAGTTGTCCTAGGTGCTAAGAGAAGGGAAAAAGATAGGCTTGCCTTTGGATTAGAGGGGGTCCAATACAGAGACTCTGCTCCACATGGAGGGGGAGGTCAGAGTCTGAGCCTTGAGCCCACCCGGGGATGCCAAAAACTGTTGAGGTTCCATGATGTGTTGTGGTAGAACCGTCTCAGAGAATTCTGAATCAGACCACCTCTAATTCAAGTATAGACATTTATTGATATTGATGCCTCTCATGAAGTGGGCTAAGTTCTAAGAGGAACCAGAGAAAACAAGATGATTTTTTATAGGGTAAAGATGCAATTACATAACAGAAATTTACATAGAATACAGGAATATGATTAATATTAAAAAGGCAAGGACACACCAGTTGTTCTAGTGATCAATGAGGCATGTACAAAGAAGTTAGGACATTGGCGGGGCAGACTAGGTAGGTAAAGTGGGCCTGTAATGATTGGGGCTGGAGGCAGCTCTATTAGGACTCCATCATTAAAGCATTTTGAACTATAAAAAAAATTGAGAAGCACCAGAGGATCTGCTTCTGAATTTCTGTGCTGTATCTTAGGGCAGAAAACCCTGAAATCCCACATCAGAAATGCTTGCAAAATCAAGAATACAAGGATAGGAGTAGCCAAAATTTAGCAGTAGCATTCAACACCCCCAAAAATGCCCTATAAATTTGTGATTTGTGTAGTTGGCCTAATCTGGAGAATGGTAGAAAAAGTAACGGGTATGATTCACTAGAGTTATGCAGGTTTGTGCTAGCAAATGTTTAACAACTCATTTTCCAAAACCAGCAAACTTTGAAGTTTAATGAGCATTATTAACACTTTTTCCATCACTTTCTTAAGTCTAGAACAATCAATAAAACATTCGTTTTTCACCAGCTGCCCTGTTTGGCTTTGAGCATACATGTCTACTCTCCCCCAACTGCCCGAAACTCATCATCATGAAGACTGTATAAGCTTTAATAATCACATCTCATCGTATGCTCACTTGCCTCCTTTTCTCTGATTGGCAAGTGGAGCAGAAAACTCCCCCTGTAGCCTCCTTTTAAAGAGGGCCCAGAAACCCAGTCAGTTCTTTCCCCACATCTTGGTTTTGACTCCACCACCATCATGCCCCCTGTTCTGAGTACCCTCTGCCTGCCCCTTTTTCAGCTTCCTCTTGTATGTTTGTCTTTCCTCATTAGATTATTAATTCCTTGAGAACATTTCTTATTTGCATCCTCAGCACTTAGCATCGTGCCTGGCACATAGTAAGGAACTTAATAAATATTTATAGTATTGTTCAAAAAAAAAATCAAACCCTGATTTGTAGTGTTTGTGGTTTACCTAGGTCTAAGTGCTCACAATGAAAATTAAACAATATAGTTGTCTCCAACACCCTCCTGAAACAAATAGCCAACAAAACAGCAAACAGAAATCAGAAAAGCTATACAGAACACACAAAGAATATGTAAGTTAATGGCATATTCAGCTAGGAGTGAGATAAGATCCATGTCGTCTCTAGTACTTCAAGTACTTCTAGTACAGGGACTTGACAGAATCTGATTCCCATCTATGTCCCTCATTCTGAGATCTTTGTCTCTACTTTTCCTCCTGCACTTCTTTATCCATGTGTCTCTCCCAAAGAATGTCTGGAACCAAATCAATAAGACTCAGTGTACCTTATGCAGGTACACAGCATCATACTCAGCATTCCCTCTACTAAGAACGAGTCATGTCTCCCACACACACATATCTAGCACACAGCAACAAGATGTCTTTTGGGGTGTCATAGCAGGAAATGTTTCAACTATGTTGTAGAATTTTATCAGGAGTCAAAGTCAAACTCATTGGCCTGTTTTACTTAGCCTCTATTCTCTTCCTTTTTGAGTGTCAGGAAAATATTTTGCTTTCTCCAATCCCATGGAATCTCTCCCATTTTTCATAATTTGTCAATGATCACTGATAATAACTTAGCAATGATTCAAGCCATTTTTTTCCATACCCCCAATGGAGCTTATCCAGTTTTGATGATTTTAAAGTCATCAAGGACAGCTAGCTTCTCTCTTATCTCCCTACTTCCTTTGAGTTTTATCCCTCTATTAATCATTTTTGTTCACTCCTTTCCACTTCAAAACAGAAGTAAAATAAAAGTCAAGTACTTCTACCTTCTCTCATTCATTCGCACTGAACCATGCTCACCTCAAAACAGTGATTCTATTTCTTCTTTGACCCCTTGTCAATTTCCAAGGTGGAAATGCTCATGCTGAAAATTTGACAACTGGCTCTCATAAACAGATGCCATTAGGCTATGAAGTATAGCAATGGTCCTGACTGGAGCCTCTACCCATCGTGCTGGACCAGTGCCAGGACCATAGGATAACCAGAAAAGAGAAGTGGGAAAATAGATGGATCAAGGTTCTGGAAGAATTGATAGAAGGCTTAAACAAGGGACATGACTGGAAAGGAAGAGTACTCCTCTAGGACAAAAGGAAAGGAGAGGAGCGGAATAATAATATCTCACACATGTAGCACTCAGGTACCCCCTTCTTAATTAAACCTGGGACCCCAGAATAGTTATCCCAAGTTCAAGGTACTTATTAAGACCACATCTGCTCAAAATAATCCATGAACCTCCATTGATATGTTTCCTTTTTTCTTCATCAGCCACAGGGTTCAAAGCAAAGGTATTTAATCAAATAGTGTGGTAGGAAAGTTTGCAATGGAACATTTATCCTATAAACACAGGGCACTTTTCACACAGATACACACAACATCAGTGGGTAAAGTGAGTATGCATAGGGATCACATATGAGGGACCCACATGTGGGGAATATGTTGTAACAGGAGGAATAATCTGAGGTAAGCTACACTAGTTTTTATTTAAAACATCCTCAAGATTTAATTGGCTCAGGGGACAAAGTTTCAGGTCTTTGGTGTAGCTTTCTAGTACAAAAATGAATCCATAAAAAGGCAGGAATTGCTCTCCCTCATGCTTGATTGGCTCACCAATATGGCCAAAATGGAGGCAGGGCAGCTGTGTCCAAATAAATTGGTACAGTATCTTTGTCAACTTGTCATTCTTTCCATACTAATCTAAATCCTGAAAATTAAGAAAATCAAATTGATGCTATTCTGTAATTGATTTAATTTTGAATCACTACTAATGTCATTTTACTATTATATTAACATCCAATTATGAAATTAGCATTAAGGCTTTTTCTCCTTTATTTCCTCTTTTAGGGACCAGCCCCTGTAGGTCAGTTAGTCATTCAGTCTCTGAAGGACAAGGCTGATCGATGAGATATCTCCTAACCTTTGGGGAACATGCTCCTTGATCTTGGATGAGATCCCACCCAACTAGAAGACCTTACTTCTATTTAGAGTGTAAAAAAGAATCTAATCTAGGTGAATTCTTGAAGACCTCTAGCCCACCTCCTCATTAAATGTCTATCAATAAGGGTTGATTTCCACTTCTCAGGGGCATCTCCTTTCAAAAATATATTTAAGGCTGTCAGGCTCTCCATGTTTTTGTCTTTGGCTACCAAGAGAAATCAATTTATTGATTATTAGTTAACCTAATTAACAAATTGATCATTAATTATCCAAAAACTCTGTCTCTTGGGTTTTTGTTTTATCACAATTTGGCAACCATAAAGGGCCCAGAGCTCTCACATGATTCTTACGAGAATACCTCTCTATATCTTTTTTGAGCCCAAGTGGAAAATTCATCCACAATAGGTAACTTTCTGTTAGGACTCTGCCTGTGACTTGACTCTCTCCCTATTACTAGCAATTAGATCTTCTCTGGGTAAGTTTATATGTTCTACATCTATCTTAAGTGTTTAGAGAGGTTTTGTACTAAAGCTTCTAATTTTCATTCTCACAATGGGTTTGCATCAGTAGAATGCATTCTTTTGAAAAAGATCTCCTCAAATGGAGAATAAAAAAACAAAACAAACCTGTGTGCATAATTTAGGGCTGTCTGGGAAACTGGGGTATTTTGGGTATCACTCTACAAACTACAACCTGCTTGCAGTATACCCCAAATGTGCTTGCAGTATACCCCAAATTTTTGTGGGAATAGGGTTTTGAAAGGGAAATCTGGGCCATTGCACTATAAGAGAACCTCTAAAATTACTGATCTTTATTTGTCAGGTCTCTGGGGAGATATATCAGACAGTAATCTCTGTCAGATTTAAGCTGTGTGTAAAGGAGTACCTTGAGTAGAGGAATTAATTAGATATTTTTATTCTTTGTGAAAAAGAAATTGCCTTAAACAAAGGAGAAGTAATTTTATCTAAACTTTCATTTCTGGTCACTAAGTCTCTGTGTGTTTCCACTTGTATTTTGTATTTTTTGGCTCTGTGTGATTTGCAAGGTTAGCCTGCATTTGCTTCAGATGCAGTAGGCAGAGGGCTCAGAAGCAGACTGAGGTCTTCAATCAGCCAAACTCAGTGCCTGAGGACACTCCTTTTGTTGTGCTAAAGTTTAAAGGGCAAAAATGAAAAAAAAAAAAAAGTTTTTTCTGTCTTTTGACTGTGACTAAAATTAAGAGACAGAGATGCAGACCTTTCCCCAAATTTACAAAAGTTTGCAAATTTGAAAGTAGAATCAAAGAAGAATTTCTTTCTTTTGGACACTTTGATGATTAAAAATCATGCCTGGAAAGAAGAGCCTAGATGGCAGAGAAAAGACAGGGACTCACTTGAGCTCTCCCCAAGCACCTCCAAATACCTTTAAATAATGCCTCAAAACAAATTCTAGAGTGACAGAACCCACAAAAGGACAGAGTGAAACAATTTTCCAGCCCAAGCCAACTTAGAAAGTTAGGAGAAAAGGCTTGTTGCACTAGAGTGGAAGTGATGTGCAATCTAGTGCAGGCCATGCCCCAGCAAAACAGAAGTAGGCCTTGGGGGGCCACTGAATTAGTGGTGGTAGTGAAAATGGCAAGTTTCTGAACCTCTCAGCTCATAGACAGTAAGCAGGTCAGAAAGCTAACCAAAAGATTACTGGGTCCCTTTGCTGCCACTGAGGGGCAAGACTCTGTAGTGTTGCCCGTATTTGGATCTGGGTCACAGTCCTGGGGTTTTAGTCCCAGGGCAAGAAGGAATACTAGTACACTGTATGTGGGGGGGGAGGGGGGGAGTGACCCTGTGAAAGTGCAAGGGTGGAAAGGAGCACTTGTGGTTGTTCACAGACCAGTGCACAAAAAAAAAAAAAAAACAGTAGTAAGTACATTTCTCCCTATATCATACCACTATGGAAGAACCAAAAGCTTACAGGTTCCCAGAATTACATCTGAAAAACAGATTTGCACAAAAACCTGAAGCTTAGGATAGTGCCCCCTCCACTCCAGAAGCAGAGCCCCACTTAAGCACAGAGTTAAAAGTCAAGAAATAGGCTGAAAAATGAGCAAACAGTAGGAAAAGATCCTGACTATAAAAAGTTACTATAGTCAGAACTCCTACATCCAAAGCCAAAGAGAAATATATGAATATGAGGTCATGGAAAACCTCAAAAAGTATTTTAAAGTAGAGAAAATATTGAGAAGAGAAATGAGAATGATGCAAGAAAATCATGAAAAAAGAGTCAATAATTTGGTAAAGGAGGCACAAAAAAATACAGAAAAAAATAACACCTTAAAAACCAGAATAGGCCAAGTGGTAAAATAAGAACAAAAATCAAAAAAGAGAAGAATGTCTTGAAAAGCAGAATTGGGGGGCGGGGTGGAGCCAAGATGGTGGAGTAGAAAGACATATATATGCTGCTTCTCCCCCCACAGCCCATAAAACACCTGTAAAGAAAGACTCTCAACAAATTCTAGAGCAGCAGAAGCCACAGAACAACAGAATGGAGGAGATTTCCAGCCCAGGGTGACCCAAAAGGCTGACAAGAAATGTCTGTCACACTGGATGCAGAGCACAGCCCAGCCTAGCCTTGGCTGCACTGCTCGGCTCGGCTCTGGGAGGAGGATGCGAGCCTCATGGACAAAATCTCTGGTCGCAGTAGCAGTCATTCACAGATCCCTCAACTCACAGCTGCCAAAGGTCAGTGACAGGGTTTTTTAGCTGGCTTTGAAGGGGGAAAGGCCTTCCCATAGCTCCAATCTCAGGCAGCAGCCACAAAGGCCACAATGGGCAGGCACAGCAGTTCCCACAGCAGCCCCCATCCATTATTGGATCGTAAAACCCCTGGGGGCACTGAGCAGCTGATTCTTAGCTCAGCCCCGTGTAGAGGCCCTTTATCTCACACTGAATGGTGGCCCTGCCCATGCAGCTTATCTGAATCTCAGCCCGCAGTGCTGGCATGGTGGAACAGGAGGCCAGGTGATTATGAAGAGGAAACTCTGCTAAGATTCTGGGCACAAAAATCTCTTCCTGCTCCCAGACCAGTGTACACACTTGATTGTACCACCCTGGAGGAACTGAGATCTTACAGACCCCCAGAGTATACCCTTCTCTTGACAAAGGATCCAAAAGTCAAGCAACTGGTTGGGAAAATGCCCAATAAAGGGGAAAAAAATAAGACTATAGGTTACTTTCTTGGAGAACAGATATCTTCTCCCATCCTTTCCAATGAGGAAGAGCAATGCTTATCATCAGGGAAAGACATAAAAGTCAAGGCTTCTGTATCCCAAACATCCAAAATAAATATTCAATGGTCTCAGGCCATGGAAGAGCTCAAAAAGGATTTTGAAAAGCAAGTTAGACAGGTGGAGGAAAAACTGGGAAGAGAAATGAGAGAGATGCAAGAAAATCACAAAAAGCAAGTCAACACCTTGCTAAAGGAGACCCAAAAAAAATGCTGAAGAAAATAACACCTTTAAAAATAGGCTAACACAATTGGCAAAAGAGGTTCAAAAAGTCAATGAGGAGAAGAATGCTTTAAAAAGCAGAATTAGCCAAATGGAAAAAGAAGTTCAAATGCTCACTGAAAAAAATAGTTCTTTAAAAATTAGAATGGAAGAGATGGAAGCTAATGACTTTATGAGAAACAAAGAAATCACAAAACAAAACCAAAAGAATGAAAAAATGGAAGAGAATGTGAAATATCTAATGGGAAAAACAATTGACCTGGAAAACAGATCCAGGAGAGACAATTTAAAAATTATGGGACTGTCTGAAAGCCATAATCAAAAAAAGAGCCTACATATCATCTTTCAAGAAATTATCAAGGAAAACTGCCCTGATATTCTAGAACCAGGGGCAAAATAAATATTGAAAGAATCCACCAATCACCTCCTGAAAGAGATCCAAAAAGAGAAACTCCTAGGAACATTGTGGCCAAATTCCAGAGTTCCCAAGTCAAGGAGAAAATATTGCAAGCAGCTAGAAAGAAACAATTCCAGTATTGTGGAAATACAATCAGGATAACACAAGATCTAGCAGCTTCTATATTAAAGGATAGAAGGGTGTGGAATATGATATTCCAGAAGTCAAAGGAACTAGGACTAAAACCAAGAATCACCTACCCAGCAAAACTGAGTATGATACTTCAGGGGAAAAAATGGTGTTTCAGTGAAATAGAGGACTTTCAAGCATTCTTGATGAAAAGACCAGAGCTGAAAAGAAAATTTGATTTTCAAACACAAGAATGAAGAGAAGCATGAAAAGGTAAACATCAAAGAGAAATCATAAGGGACTTACCAAAGTTGAACTGTTTACATTCCTACATGGAAAGACAATATTTGTAACTCTTGAAAAGCAGGATTGGCCAAATGGAAAAAGATGTACAAAAATTCACTGAAGAAAAAAACTTCTTAAAAAGTAGAGTTAGTTAAATGAAAAAGGAAATACAAAAGCTCACTAAAGAAAATAATTGCTTAAAAATTAGAATTGGGAAGTGAAATCCAATGACTTTATAAGACATCAAGAAACAATGAAACAAAATCAAAAGAATGGAAAAAATAGAAGAAAATGTGAAATCTCTCATTGGAAAAACAACTGACCTGGAAAATAGATCCAGAAGAACTCATTTAAGAATTCTTGGATTACCTGAAAGCCATTATCATGTCCATTTCCAGAGATGGAATCTGAATGAAGATTGAAGATACTTTATTTTTCTTGGGTTGTTTGTTTTTTGTTTGTTTTGATCTGCATTTTCTTTCACAACATGACTTACATGGAAATGTGTTTTGCATGATTACACATGTATAACCTACATCAAATTGCTTGCATTCTCAGTGAGAGGAGAGGAGAGAGTGAGGGAATTTGGAACTCAAATTTTGAAAAAAAAATGTTAAAATAGTTTTTACATGTAATGGGGAAATAATAAAATGCCATATTTTTTTAAAAGCTTTTGGGGTGGGATGGGGGGTGATAATAATGAGGGTTTATCTTCAGTTCTAAGCTGCTAAGAGATAAGATCTGAGGACCATGCCTCCCATAGAATCTACCTTAACTAGCTTTGGCTCTGTGAAAGCAACCAAAGTTTTAATGAGGGAAACTTTCTGTTTATTATAAATCCTATACCTTTAATTCTTAGAGAGCAGATTACTGTCTCAATTCAGATTAACAGAGCCACCTAAAGCATTCAGGAGGGATTTTTGCCACTCCAAAAGACCAAGTTAGAAATTTAATTAGGATTTAATTGTTCCAATGTTAGCTTAAGAATTTTCCCATTCTGATTATCA